>CM052655.1:22333694-22394732 GCA_028533165.1 Leontopithecus rosalia | reverse complement strand
AAGTGTGGCGATTCCTCAAGGACCTGGCAATAGAAATTCCATTTGACCCAGTAATCCCATTACTGGGTATATATCCAAAGGACTATAAATCGTTCTACTATAAGGACACATGCACACGAGTGTTCATTGCAGCACTGTTTACAATAGCAAAGACCTGGAACCAACCCAAATGCCCATCCATGATAGACTGGACTGGGAAAATGTGGCACATATACACCATGGAATATTATGCAGCAATCAAAAATGATGAGTTCGTGTCCTTTGTAGGGACATGGATGAATCTGGAGAACATCATTCTCAGCAAACTAACACAAGACAGAAAATGAAATACCGCATATTCTCGCTCATAGGCGGGTGATGAACAATGAGAACACATGGACACAGAGAAGGGAGTACTACACACTGGGGTGCATTGGGGGGAATAGGGGAGGGACAGTGGGGGGGTCGAGCAGGGGAGGGATAGCCTGGGGAGAAATGCCAAATGTGGGTGAAGGGGAGGAAGGCAGCAAAACACGCTGCCATGTGTGTACCTATGCAACTATCTTCCAAGTTCTGCACATGTACCCCAAAATCTAAAATGCAATTAAAAAAAAAAAGCTACAGAGTGCATCAGTCCATTCTATCACTTTAGATTCAGACTAGGGCTACAAAATTTTAGTTGGAAATTACAGGTTTATTTTTACATTTTGAAAAAGATATAATGGAAAACAAAAATAAGCAGGCATATCAGTATTTTTGATATACATACACACAAATGAATATAGGAAATAACATGAAGAAAAAGCATAGTAAGATGCTTTGAAACCAAAGTGGGGTATAAACAGGTTTTTGATGAAATACAACCAAAGTCTTTGCGTAAATGTCTATGTAATTTTCACGATATTACGACCACTCTTATCCTATTAGCTAAAATTAGCAAAGTAGGCTTTAAAACCTGATACCTGGTGTTTTAGCAGGATTTATTTTGGTAATCCGCCCACTTCCTTATAAACAACCACTTTACTCATCATTGTTGAAGTCTTCTTGTGTCAAGGGATGTGATGAGACCAGGCATGGTGGCTCACACCTGTACTCCCAGCACTTTGGGAGGCTGAGGTGGGAGGATTGTTTCAATCCAGGAGTTTGAGACCAGCCTTGACAACACGGCAAAACCCCGTCTCTACAGAAAATTCAAAAATTAGCCAGGCATGGTGGCATGTGCCTATAGTCCCAGCTACTTGGGAGGCTGTGGTGGAAGGCTCACTTGAGCCTGAGAGGTCAAGCCTGCAGTGAGCTGAGATTAGGCCATACCACACTCCAGCAGTGTGGGTGACAGGTGAGATCCTGTCTTAGAAAAAAGAAAAAAACAAGAAAACAAAACTGATGTACCCGTTTTAAAGAAAAACAGAACCCCAACTCTAAAAGTAAAATAAGCCAGGGATAGTTACAATACTGATAAAAAAAAAAGAGTATATCCTGAGGCAGCTGTTAGTATATCACTCTCTATTATATGTACAATAACTTCAGATAGGTAAAATATCTGAGCATTTTGTAAGGTAAACCTCCAAAGTTACCACAATGTGCCTTTTTCTTTGCCTATTCCTGCAGCTGCCAGTAAACACTCAGGAACTCTGCTTAGTGTGCCAGGATCTCCAAGACTACCTCCAGATCCCATGATTTCCAGGTAGAATTCACAGGACTCAGCATATCATCATGCAGCTATGATTTATTACAGCAAAAGCATATGAAGCGAAACAGGAAAGAGAAAAGGTACAGAGGCAAAGTCCGGGGGAAACCAGGCACAAGCTCCCAGAATCCTCTAACGGTGGAGTCACACATATGTGTTGTTTCATTTCACCAGCAACTGAATTGTGACAACATGTAAGAAATGGCTGTCATTAATGAATTGGTGTTGCTATCTCAGGAGTGGGCTCAGGATAAAAGGCTAAGTTTAGCCCCATATATCTTTCTCATGCTCACTTGCCATGTGATGTTTTTTGTCATGGCAAGATCCACGCTAGATGCTGGTACCATGTTCTTGGACTGCCTAGTGTGCACACCTGTGAACCAAATAAACTTCTGTTCATTATAAACTACCTAGTCTGTGTAGTTCTGTTATGAGAGCAGAACAGACTAAGACACCTTTTGATATCTAAGTTCCCAGATGCAACAGTCAAGGATGAACCTTATAATCAATCAGGCCTTTCAAAGGATAAGTCAGGCTGGCTGTTACTCTTTTCTGCATACTTAGTGACACTCTCACAGAAACAATCACCATAGACATTTTTAGATTCAAGATCATTCTAATTCAGAAACACCTGTTTTTTTTTGTTTGTTTGTTTGTTTGTTGACCACGCTGGAGTGCAGTGGTGCAATCTGGGCTCACTGAAATCTTCATCACCCAGGTTCAAGTGATTTTTCTGCCTCAGCTTCGAGTAGCTGAGATTGTAGTTGCATGCCACCACGCCCAGGCAATTCTTGTGTTTTGCATTAATTTTTTATTTTTTTGAAGACTGAGTCTTGCTCTGTTGCCCAGGCTGGAGGGCAGTGGTGCCATCTCAGCTCACTGCAACCTCTGCCTCCCAGATTCAAGCAATTCTTCTGCCTCAGCCTCCCAAGTAGCTGGGATTATAGGCATCCACCACCATGCCCGGCTAATTTTTTTGTATTTTTAGTAGACAGGGTTTCACCATGTTGTCCAGGTTGGTCTCGAACTCCTGACCTCAGGTGATCCACCCACCTGGGTTGGCCTCCCAACATGCTGGGATTACAGGTGTGAGCCACCATGCCTGGCCTAAATTTTGTATTTTTAGTAGAGATGGTGTTTCACCATGTTGGCCAGGCTGATCTCAAACTCCTGACCTCAGGTGATCCACCCACCTTGGCTTCCCTAAGTGCTGGGATTACAGGTGTAAGCCAATGACTCTGGCCAGAAACACTTTTTTTTTTTTGAAATGAGGGTCTTTCTGTGTTACCCAGGCTATACTGTAGTGGTGTGATCATTCTCATTGCAAAAAACTCCCAGGCTTAGGTGATCCTCCTACCTCAGCCTCCCGAATAGCTGGGACTACTGGCATGCACCACCATGCTCGGCTAATTTTTTGTATATTTTGTAGATATGGGATTTCACCATGTTACCCCGGTTGGACTTGAACTCCAGGGTTCAAGCCATCTGTCCACCTCAGTCTCTCAACTTACTAGGATTGCAAGTGTGAGCCATCACATCCTGCTATAAACACACATTTAAAAAAAAGACATAATAGAGAATTTTCTGCCTGAGAAATGGTTAATTCACTTATGTTAATAAATTGTTATCGCTATTTTTTAATCTTCTCTAGTTGTACTGAAAAGTAGAATGAAAATATATGAAAAACAAAAGAAAAGTCAGTTTGGTCTTAATGAACCTGAGATCTTGATACTCTAATATAAAGCAGGTTCTTTCAGTATTACTAGCAGCAAAGACTATTAATAACCATGTTATATAGTCAATTCGAAATAGACTTCATATGACTACACATAATTAAGCAAAAATGAAGTTGATGATTACTTGGCATTAACAGTTTGGACATAAACTTTAGAAGTAAAAGGAAAAGGAGGCATTATAATATCATGTGTATAAAGATAATTTTCTTCAGTCAATATTTTGGGGATGTAAGAGCAAACTTCCTTCTGTTGTTTACGCCACTTGAGTATATTCTCTGCCAATTCTTCTGTCTCAGTCACCAAAATATCCATCTTTGCTAAAGCCTTGCTCTGTAACATTTGAAAAGGGAAATGGGAGAAATTATGTCTGTTATTAATTCTTTATATCATGAATAATTGATACCAAAGGTTAACACCTGATCTTTTTCCAGCCCCTTACTTCAAAAGCTCCTTAAAATTGTGTTTTCCCACTTGTTACAGTACAAACCTACTCTTTGTGAGTTCACCTATTCTGTCATCAATAATCACTCAATGCAGATGACTCTCAATTTACATTGCTAAACGCAACCTCCTTCCTAAAATTCAGGCCCACATTTAAGACTACTGGTAATCTCCATCCGGCTGTACCTTCAACATCTCAAACTCAATTTAACTACAGTTCAACAATGATGGACCATTTACTACATATGCAAGATGTGTCAAAAAATAAACTTACTAATCCTACTCACCTTCAAGTCACCCAGACTAGAAACTTCATTACCTTTAATGTGTCCCTTGTCCAATCATAGCCAAGTTCTAAAAATTTGACCTCCAAAATCTAAACAATTTGTATTCTTTTTTTTTTTTTAAATCAGTCTCTGTAGAGACTGTCAAAAATTACCATTGTTGACTGTATTGCAAGTTGTCACGGCGGGGTATTGGGAAAAGTTTTCAATTAGCAATAAACCTCATTGGCTTATGATACTGCCACTGTGCAAAGCTTATCTTCCATATTCTTATACTTTAAATCTTTTAACTGAATCACTGTAATTAGTCTCCAGGTTTCTCTGCCTTTGGTTTCTCTGCCTACTCTTCTAACCCAGAGCTGATTAACCTTTAATGTGCACAGGAATCACCTGAGGAACTTGTTCAACCGTAGATTCTGATTCTGAAGCCCTAGTGTGAATGATGTCTGCAGTTCTGTATTTCTAAGAAGCTTGCAGGTGATGGGCAGACACTCTCTGCCCATAATTAAGAGTAGCAAGGCTCAGACTACTCTTTCAAATATTTTCTCCATGATTAAGGCATAGTTCTTTTTTTTTTTTTTTTTTTTTTTTTGAGACGGAGTTTCGCTCTTGTTACCCAGGCTGGAGTGCAATGGCGCGATCTCGGCTCACTGCAACCTCCGCCTCCTGGGTTCAAGCAATTCTCCTGCCTCAGCCTCCCGAGTAGCTGGGATTACAGGCATGCACCACCATGCCCAGCTAATTTTTTGTATTTTTAGTAGAGACAGGGTTTCACCATGTTGACCAGGATGGTCTCGATCTCTTGACCTTGTGATCCACCGCCTCAGCCTCCCAAAGTGCTGGGATTACAAGCGTGAGCCACTGCGCCCGGCTGTGGCATCAGCCAAAGTGGAGTATCACTTTTCCCCCATACTGCCTGGGTTCTTTGACTTATATGTCTTTCCCCAATTGCTCCTTTTGGCCAAACTATTCTTTCTGACTCATGTCTGAATTTCACTTATTCTTTAAGATTCAGCTTATGTTGGCCAGGCACGGTGGCTCACACCTGTAAACCCAGCACTTTGGGAGGCCGAGGTAGGTGGATCACCTGACATCAGGAGTTCAAGACCAGCCTGGCCAAAGTGATGAACCCTCTGTCTCCACTAAAAATACAAAACATTAGCCAGGTGTGGTTGCAGGCACCTGTAATCCCAGCTACTTGAGAGACTGAGGCAGGAGAATCGCTTGAACCCAAGTGGTGGAGGCTGCAGTGAGCTGAGATTGTGCCACTGCACTCCAGCCTGGGCAACAAGAATAAAACTGTAGCTCAGGGGAAAAAAAAATTTGGCTTACTGCTAACCCCTAAATAAAACTTTATTGAATCCATAGGTGGTGGCTTATGCCTGTGATCTCAGCACTTTTATAGGCTGAGGGGGTGCCTCACTTGAACTTAGGAGTTAGAAATCAGCCTTGGCAACAACAGAACTCGTCTCTATTTAAAAAAACAAAACCAATCAAAATGCCAAATGACCTGGAAATAAAGAGAAAAACAAAACAAAAAAATCTTTATTTAAGTCTTCCTACCCCTATCCTACTCCCAATCCTCCTAAATCAGAAGTAATACCTCCCTCTTCTATGCTCGATAGATAGCATTTCTTTGTAATTCTTAGCTGTATTTATTATGCAAATACAATCCTATAGAGTAGAAAATATATATTTTATAGCTGTCTCACCAAACATTGACAATTTGAAGGCAGGGATTGGTCATATCTGTCTTTCACAATACATATAGCATAGCCATGGCACAATGAAGGTAACACATATTTATTAAATGTTGGAATAAAAGAATTGAAAATGAGAAAAATTTTGTAAAAATGAATATGTTAAATCCAAGGTCTAAATAAATAAATAAGAAAACACTTCCTTTTTTTTTCTTCTTTTTTTTGAGACAGAATCTTGCCCAGGATGGACTGCAGTTGCAGGATCTTGGCTCATTGCAACCTCTGCCTCCCAAGTTCCAGCAATTCTCCTTCCTCAGCCTCCCAAGTAGCTGAGATTACAGGTATGCATCACCATACCTGGCTAATTTTTGTATTTTTAGTAGAGATGGGGTTTCACCATGTTGCTCAGGCTGGTCTTGAACTCCTGACCTTGTTATCCACCTGCCTCGGCCTCCCAAAGTGCTGGGATTACAGATGTGAGCCACCACTCCAGCCAAGAAAACACTCCTTGGTTTAAAAAATAACTAACTCCAGTGGCTCACAAATTTAATCCCAGCAATTTGGGAGGCCGAAGCACGTGGATCATGAGGCCAGGAGTTTAAGATCAGCCTGGCCAAGATGCTGAAACCCCATCTCTACTAAAAAATTAGCTGGGCGTGGTAGCAGGCACCTGTAATCCCAGCTACTTTTCCCTAATTACTTGAACCCAGGCGGTGGAGATGGCAGTGAGCCCATCGTGCTACTGCACTCCAGCCTAGGCAATAGAGCAAGACTCTGTCTCAAAAAACAAAACAAACAAACATACAAAAAAACTAGCTCATAATATTAGCTATCAAAAAGCTAAACTACAAGAGCACGCTCTGAAATTCTAGCATAAAATAACTAAAGACAGCTATATTAATACTCACCATTTTCTTTAGATTTATAGCTAAATGAGGAATATTTCTAATTGTTTCAAGGTGGGTTTCTAATCTCTCAATGAAAGTCACAGCCAACTCCAGTAAATGTACCATATATCTGAAAGAGAGAGAAAAATGTTAACATTTTTTAAGTTTGTTTTGTATTCCTTTTCTTTTCATCAGGACTTTTAATTTGAGATAAGAATTACAATCTAGAATGTAGGTCTGTGCTTGATAAGCATAAAGAAGAAAAAAAAAGAAAGTAAAGACTTACAATCAATAACAATAACAACCTTTCTGTATTCATGGAAATATTAGTGATTAAAAAAAGGTCCTTCTCTTTCACTTTAAGCAACTTAACTTGTCATATAACTTGTCAAATAAAAAAATGGAAAGAGACAACAGTAACCATATCTGGAACCCAACTTAATGTTGGAAAAACCTCAATATTAATCTTAATCATTTTCTCATATAAGAAATTTCCCTAGATAAAACCCCATTCCTCATTCCATTTCTTGTTTTCTGTTTTTGTTTTTCAGACAGAGTCTCACTCTGTTACCCAGGCTGGAGTGCAGTGGCACAGTCTTGGCTCACTGTAACCTCCATCTCCTGGGTTCAAGAGATTCTTGTGCCTCAGTCTCCTGAGTAACTGAGATTACAGGGATGCATCACGACGCCCAGCTAATTTTTATATTTTTAGAAGAGACAGGGTTTCGTCATGTTGGCCAGCTGGTCTCAAACTCCTGGTCTCAAGTGATCCACCCACCCTGGCCTCCCAAACTACTGGAATTACAGCCATGAGCCATGGCACCCAGCCTCATTCCATTTCAACCTACTCATTCTCTGTGAAGAATGAAGACAGTAAGGATAAATGTATTTCATTGAAAAAGCCTACATATAAAGCTACTTTGAATCTCTGCATTTGCAAAGCTTTCAAATCATTGCCCAGTTCTGAGATGTAGTACAATATATACATCAAGGGTAATGATAATGTACTGAATAGATACTGAATATAGTCACAAGAGAAGGTTTTTGTTTTGTATTTTGTTTTGAGACAGATTCTCACCTTGTCTCTCAGGCTGGAGTGCAGTGGCGTGATTTCAGCTCACAGCAACCTCCACCTCCCGGGTTCAAGTGATTCTTCTGCCTCAGCCTCCCCAGTAGCTGGGATTACAGGCATGTGCCACCATGCCCAGCATATTATGTATTTTTTTGACAGAGATGGAGTTTTGCCATGTTGGCCAGGGTGGTCTTGAACTCCTGGCCTCAAGTGATTTGCCCGTCTCAAGTCTCCCAAAGTGCTGGGATTACAGGCGTGAGCCACCGTGCCCAGCCATGTTTGTTTGTTTTTTTTTTTTTTTTTTGAAGAATAAGTTTTTGGGCCGGGCGCAGTGGCTCAAGCCTGTAATCCCAGCACTTTGGGAGGCCAAGGCGGGTGGATCATGAGGTCAAGAGATCGAGACCATCCTGGTCAACATGGTGAAACCCTGTCTCTACTAAAAATACAAAAAATTAGCTGGGCATGGTGGCGCGTGCCTATAATCCCAGCTACTCGGGAAGCTGAGGCAGGAGAATTGCCTGAACCCAGGAGGTGGAGGTTGCAGTGAGCCAAGATCGCACCACTGCACTCCAGCCTGGGTAACAAGAGCGAAACTCCATCTCAAAAAAAAAAAAAGAATAAGTTTTTGTATATCTATTATTTTCCTACAAAATAAAAAATCTGACACTTAAGAGAAGATACTGGTTTGTTTAAGCTAGTGAGGCACTGGTGGAGAAAGTTAACAATCAGATTCCCAAAT
The DNA here is from genome assembly GCA_028533165.1 of Leontopithecus rosalia. Lineage (NCBI taxonomy): Eukaryota > Metazoa > Chordata > Mammalia > Primates > Cebidae > Leontopithecus > Leontopithecus rosalia. Next base: position 22,386,207 of record CM052655.1, on the reverse strand, counting down.
GCTTGCTTATTTGTTTATTTGCGAAAGGGTCTCGCTCTGTCACCCAGGCTGGCGCGATCACGGCTCACTGCAGACTTGACCTCCTGGGCTCAGGGCATCCTCCCAGCTCAGCCTCTCAGGTAGCTAAGAATACAGGTGTGAACCATCATGAGCAGATGATTTTTTTTTTTTTGTAGAAATGGAGTCTCACCATGGTGCCCAGGCTGGTATTTATCATTAGTAATAACCTATATCTTCAATTTGATACTTGTAACACTCTGTGAGGAAGAGGGCAATAGAAGTCATCGGCCATTCTATTTACTGGGAAACCAAGGCAAAAATTTAAATAATTTGCTCAAGGCTTTGAGGCATATCAACAGTAGAGATGAGAAAAGAATTCAGTTTTTTTCCTCCCTTAGTTGATAGTGTTTTCATCTGCCTGAGTTAAACACCCTCAAGAGAATTTTTACATATGGGCAACATTAACTCAACAATGAATTCACTTCACAACCATGAATTTACTTCACATACAAACAACTGTTATTGTTACATGTTATGGATCTAATTTCTTTCATTAAAGTCATAATTTATAATTTCCAATGATGAAAAGGAAGTTCTTTCTTTTTGCCATAGGTATAATTGTTTAAAAGCAAAGATTTTCTTTCTGGTATAATATATCAACACTAATGTTAACAAATACAATCATGCTGGGTGCAGTGGCTCATGCCTGTAATCCTGGCACTCTGGGAGGCAGAGGCGGGTGGATCACGAGGTCAGGAGTTCGAGACCAGACTGGCCAACATGGTAAAAGCCCATCTCTACTAAAAATTAGCTGGGTGTGGTGGTGTGCAACTGTAGTCCCAGCTACGCAGGAGGCTGGAGCAGGGGAGGTGCTTGAACCTGGGAGGCAGAGGTTGAAGTGAGCCGAGATTGTGCCACTGCACTCCAGCCTGGGTGACAGAGCAAGATATTCTGTCTCAAAAAAACAAACAATAAAAGCCAAATACAATCATTAATTGTCTTATGAATTCTGCACAAAGTAACTGCTAAACAAAAACTAAACTCAGAAAACAGGTGTAACTGTTAATGTCTACTTTTCAGTCTAACCTGTGATAAACAGCTTCAATAGGTAAGTTCTCCTGGCACATGGGTTTCAACAGTCTTTGCCTAAGGGATCTCTTCTCTTTCAGCACTGCTTCCAAATGATTATTCATGCTTTGCAGAGTATGACACTTCTGAGCTATACAAATTAAAAATAGTAATTATAGTTAGCAATAGGACAGATAACAGAATCACCAATAATTTCTTCTTTGCCTTGGTTTGACACTACCAATTTCAAAAATTTATCCCATCATTACCCTCCTAAATGTTTTCTCTTTGCTAACTTTAATACCAATACTAATTTCATTTTCAACAACTTCCTCTTAGTTGGTTTTTGTTTATCTATTTCTACTACCTCTTTTCCTAGTGATAACTATATCTATTGCTAAATTCTTTCTGTGTTTCTCATCTCTACCTCTTATTCAGTTCTTATAGCCAGAGCTACATACTTAACACAATGTATTTTTTCCTATCCCTGACTCTAGTAGTCTATAACAGACCATAGAAAAAGAGTCACCTTAGCTGGTGCGCTAGCTCATACCTGTAATTGCAGTGCTTTGGGAGACTGAAGCAGGAGGATTGAGGTCAGGAGTTTGGACCAGCCTGGGCAACATAGCAAGACCTCATCTCTACAAAAAAATGAAAAAAGAAATTTTTTTTTTAGCTGGGCATGGTGGCATATGCCAGTAGTACTAGCTACTTGAGAGAATCAGTTGAATCCAGGTGTGGAAGTTAGTGACCTGTATTCCCACATGGGTAACAGAGCAATACTCTTTAAAAAAAAAAAAGTCATCTTACAAGCTATTTCTGATTATCACATTATTTTCCCCATTCAGTTAATGGCTGCCAATTGATCTTTCTTTAAAATTTTTACTTAAAAAAAATTCAGATTTGCAGAAAAGTTTCAAAAAAAGCTCAGTGCACTCCCATATACATTTTACCTATATTCACCAACTGTTAACATTTGGTTACATTTTATTTTTATCTTTCTCTCTATATATATATACATACATACACTCTTTCTCTTTATTTTTGCTGACCCATTTGAGAGTAAGCTGCATAGAGCATGATACTTTTTACCTGTAAAATGTTTGCATATATTTCCCAAGAACAGGAACATTCTGCTATGTAACTACAGCACACTATCAAATTCAAAAAATTTAACATTGATGCAATACTACCTACACTTAATACAGCCCATATTTATAAATCACTAAGTATCCCCATAATGTCCTTTATGGCAAAAAAAATTTTTCTTGATTTTTTTTTGAGACAGGATCTCACTCTGTCACCCAGGCTGGAGTGCTGTGCTACAATCACAGCTCATTGCAGCCTCAACCTCCCAGGCTCAGGCAATCCTCCTGCCTCAGCCTTTCATGTAACTGGTACTATAGGCACAAAGCTACAATGCCTGGCTAATTTTTGTACTGTTTTGAAGAGATGGGTTTTCACCATGTTGCCCAGACTGGTCTTGAACTCCCAAGCTCAAGTAATCCACCCACCTTGGCCTCCCAAAGTCCTGGGTTTACAGGCATGAATCTCCATGCCTGGACACAAGAAAATTTTCTCATCAAATATTCAATACATTGCCATCTGTGGTTGTATGCACCTGTGATCCCAGCTACTTGGGAGGCTGAGTTGGGAGGATTGCTTGAGCCATTCAAGACCATCCCCAATGTAAGAAGACACCAACACATTAAAAAAAAATTGAATCCATGATCATACAGTGCTTTAGGTCATGCCCCTTTGGTCTCCTTTAATCTGAAAAGTTCCTCAGACTTTGTCTTTCAAGTTCTCCTGACTTTGAGAAGCCAGTTTGGTCACTTTTTATGCTATTTGTACTACTCAAGTCAACAGAACTTCTATTTCAGCACAGAAATAGAATACTTTGTTAGCTTTGGGACAACACCTGGAAAAATGATGGTGTATCATAATTTGGTGCTTATTTACAGTAATCCAAGAAAAAGTTGAAATTACAGTGATTATCCACCTAACCAGACCACTTACCCAAAAAGAAAGGATGAACAACATCTGCTGTATCTTTTTCTAGTTTCAGGAGTTCAATTTCCAGGTTTTTCTACATAAGGAACAAAAGTAACATTTAGCTCACTCAGAAAGTATCCTGAAGTTAAACTTCAGCCTTAAACTTTGGCGAAAATGGATAGTCTAACCTAGGACTACGCTTTAAGTATGTTCCTTAAGTAGGATGGAAGTATAATTTGTTATAAGGGCCCAGGGGCAGAAGGGTACAGTGGCTCACACATGTAATTCCACCACTCTGAGAGGCCAAGGTGGGTGGATCACTTGAGACCAGGAATTTGAGCCCAGCCTGACCAACATGACAAAACCCCGTCTCTACTAAAAATACAAAATTAGCTGGGCGTAGTGGCACATCCCTGCAATCCCAGCTACTTGGGTAGCTGAAGCACGAGGATCCCTTGAACCTGGGATGTAGAGATTGTAGTGAGCTGAAATCGCACCACCTTACTCCAGTCTGGGTGAGAACAAGACTGTATCAAAAAAAAAAAAAAAAGAGTCCAGGGGATTTATTGAAGTTTTTTATTTTGCTGTTCTTGCTCTGCTACCGCTACTGTTATTACTACTATTACTGTTACTACTATTATTAAGTAAACATGTAGCTACCTAGTTATGTGCTAGACACTGTTCTAAGTTCAAATTAATTGCTGTTAGAACCAATAAAGTTTTTTTTATTTCTGATATAGGGTCTCCCTCTGTCACCCACGCTGGAGTGCAGTGGTGCAAACATGGCTGAATGCAGCCTCAACCTCTCAGGCTCAAGTGATCCTCACACCTCAGCCTCCCAAGTAGCTGGGACTACAGGTTTGTGCCACCATGTCTGCTTACTTTTTAAATTTTTTCAGATGAGATCTCCCTATTTTGCCCACACTGGTATCAAATTCTTGGGCTCAAGCCATCATCCCAGCTTGGCCACCAAAAGTGCAAGGATTACTGGCCTCTACACCTGGCCAGTTTTTGTTTTTGTTTTCCTATACTAGACATAGAAAGTGAAAAGTTCAACATGATTTACCTGGTAGATTTCAGCTTGAATATTTGTGATCTGCTGTAATCTGGAGAAGTTCACAAAACAAGAAGCTGTTTTCTTAGACATGTTTAACATCTCCTATTGGTAAATGAAAAAGGAAAATAGCAGTATGTCACAAAGAATTTTGGTACATAGGAATAGCAGGCCCCTAGTCTGAAATACAAGAATATATTATGTCCAACACTGCCTCTGAACATGAAGTACAAAGTAAAACAGTAGCAATGTGTAATTCCTGTTTGAGAACCTTCACTATCACAAACCACTTGCTCAAATTTTTTAAAAATAAGGAAGGCTGGGCACGGTGGCTCACGCCTGCAATCCAGCACTTTGGGAGGCCAAAGTGGGTGGATCACGAGGTCAGGAGATGGAGACCATCCTGGCTAACATGGTGAACTCCATCTCTATTAAAAATACAAAAAATTAGCCAGGCGTACTGGCACGCCCATAGTCCCAGCTACTCAGGAGGCTGGAGTAGGAGGCAGGAGAATCACTTGAACCCAAGAGGTGGAGGTTGCAGTAAGCTGAGATCACGCCACAGCACTCCTTCTGTGAGAGAGAAACAAACAAACAACACACTCACTTTGTGTTATTTCCTAAGGTGCCATACAAAACAGATTGCATTACTGATAGTTTATCAGAGGATTCTAAGGCTATAGTTATTGGAGAATCACCTCCATCTTTCCAAATCACTCAGGCCCAGTCTCTCTGAGCTTCTGGGGTTGAAATCAAACACTTTTTCCCTTCATGCAATCATTTATCTGATTTGTTAAATGACCCCAACTGGCTAAAAGTCATTCACAGTTGTGTATATTAACATTCGCATCTTTCAGATCAAGGAATGTTTGTGTCCAGGTATAATTATTCTTCTAAAAAGGTTACCCCTTCTTTTTTGTCCCTTCATTCCATGAGTCTCTGTTATACTGCAGGTTACGTTGCACATTATCTCAGAAGTGAGTATTATTTTGTGCAACCCTAGACTTCATCCATAATTTTCTGTATCATCTTGTTTTCTAAAATGCTAGCACAGTAAAGAACTTTTTTTTTCTTTGAGACTGAGTTTTGCTCTTGTTGCCCAGACTAGAGTGCAATGGCATGATCTCGGCTTACTGCAACCTCCGGCTCCTGTGTTCAACTGATTCTTCTGCCTCAGCTTCCCAAGTAAGTGGGATGACAGGTACCCACCAACACTCCCAGCTAATTTTTTTGTATTTTTGGTAGGGATGGGGTTTCACCATGTTGCCCACTACACCCAGCCCAAAGAAGTTTAGACATCAGATACGCCAAGGATTGGAAAACTATAGTCCATGAAATAAATGTAGTCCATTATCTGTTTTTGTACAGCCTGTGAGCCACGCATGGTTTTTATATTTTCAAATTGTTGGGAAAAAGAAAATCAAAGACAAAGAATATTTGTAACAGGCTGAACTTTGAGAGGCTGAGATGGATGGATCATTTGAGATCAGGAGTTCAAGACCAGCCTCGTCAATACAGTGAAACCCTGTCTCTACTAAAAATATAAAAATTAGCCAGGCAGTAGTGGTGCACACCTATAATCCCAGCTACTCGGGAGGCTGAGGCAGGAGAATTGCTGGAGCCTGGGAGGCAAAGTTTGTGGTGACTTGAGATCACGACTGTACTCCAGTCTGGGTGACAGAGTAAGACCCTGTCTCACACAAACAAAAAAAAGCAGGGCACAGTGGCTCACGCCTGTAATGCCAACTTTGGGAGGCCAAGGAGGGTGGATTACCTGAGGTCAGGAGTTCAGGACCTGCCTGGCCAACATAGTGAAACTCTGTCTCTACTGAAAATACAAAAAATTAGCCAGGCATGGTGGCGGCCGCCTGTAATCCCAGCTACTCGAAAGGCTGAGGAAGGAGAATTGCTTGAACCCAGAATTTAGAGGGTGCAGTGAGCCGAGATTGTGCCATTACACCCTAGCCTGGTGACAGAGCGAGAAACTCCATCTCAAAAAAAAAAAAAAAAGAAAGAAAGAAAAGAAAATGATGTGAAATTCAAATTTCATGGTCCAGAAATAAAGTTTTATTGGAACATGACTTTTCTCATTCATTTACATACTATCTCTGGCTGCTTTTATACAACCACCTAGTTGTGTAGCTGCAACCATATAGCCCACAAAGCCATATTTACTATCTGACTCTTCAGAGCAAAAGTTTACTGTCCAAAAATAATCAATTTTATAAACACTTACTGAGTTAGGCAATGAAATAGTCAAATATGAGTGAAACAAGTTCTATACCCTCACAAGGCTCATAATAGATGGGAAGAAAAAGGCATTCTAGGTAGAAAGATGAAAAACATCATAAATGTTCAATAACCACCAGTATTAGCATATAGGTGAAAAGAGGGGTCAGATATAGCTGATAACATAGTCTCCACATAATCATAGATGATCCTGAGTGCTATGCTGAACAATCAAACTGCAGAAAATGGGAGCAAGTGAAAATTTTCTGGTGGAGAAGTAACACAATCATACATAATACTTATTTAGAAATACAGGTTGGTATGATGGCTCATGCATGTAATCCCAGCACTCTGGGACACCGAAGCAGGAGAGCTGCTTAAGCCCAGGAGTTTGAGACCAGCTTGCACAACATAGGGAGACCCTGTCTCTACAAAAATTTTTAAATTAGCCAGGTGTGATGACGTGTGCCTGTAGTACCAGCTACTCAGGAGGCTGGAGTGGGAAGATCGCTTGAACCTGGGAGGTTGAGGCTGCAGTGAGCTGTGATCATGCCACTGCAACACCAGCCTGGGTGACAGAGCAAGACCGTGTCTCAGCAGTTATGGAGAGGGAGGGAGATTTAACTGGGGCAGTATGAAAAATAAAACTGGCTGGGTGCAGTGGCTCACACCTATAATCCTGGCACTCTGGGAGGCTAAGATGGGCAGATCACCTGAGATCAGGAGTTGGAGACTGGCCTGGATAACATGGTGAAACCCCATCTCTACTAAAAATACAAAAATCAGCCGGGTGTGGTGGCACACACCTGTAGTCCCAGTTAGTTGGGAGGCTGAGGCGGGAGAATCGCTTGAACCCAGGAGGCAGGGGTTACAGTGAGCCAAGATTGTGCCTTTGCACTCTAGCCTGGGTGATAGAGCAAGACTCTGTCTCAGAAAAAAAGATAAAAAATAAAAAAAAAAGGTTTTTAATCTTTTTTTAAAAAGATATAAAGTTTGCTTAGAGTAAATGGGGTGACAGTGAGATTCTGTCTCAAAAAAAAAAAGAAAATTAATGGAAGCCATTAACTAGGGTAGTATGAAAATTAAAACTGGCTGGGCATGGTGGCTCACACCTGTAATCTCAGCACTTTGGGAGGCCAAGGCAGGCAGATTACTTGAGTCCAGGAGTTCAAGACCAGTCTGGGCAACATGGTGAAACCCTATCCCTACAAAAAATCCAAAAGCTAGCCAGGCATGGTGACGTGTGCCTGTAGTTCTAGATACTTGGGAGGCTGGGTTGGGAAGATTGCTTGAGACTGGGAGGTTGAGGCTGCAGTGAGCTGTGATCGTGCTATTGCAACGCCAGCCTGGGTGACAAAGCACCACTCTGTCTCAGCGGCGGCAGGGAAGCAGGGGATATTTACCTGGCGTAGTATGAAAAATAAAACTGGTTGGGCATGATGGCTCACATCTGTAACCCCAACACTTTGGGAGACTAAGGGAGGTAGATCACCTGAGATCAGGAGTTGGAGACTGGCCTTGCCAACATGGCAAAACCTTATCTCTACTAAAAATATAAAATTAGCCAAGCATGATGACATATGCCTGTGGTCCCAGGCACCAGGGAGGCTGAGGTGGGAGGATCACTTGAGCCCAGAAGGCTGAGGCTGCAGTGAGCCGTGAGCCCACTACTGCACTCCAGCCTGGGCGACAGAACAAGACTCTGTCTCAAATATTCATATATGTACCCACAAAAGAAACAAAATAAAACAGTAATGAAGAGGGAAGAGAGAATTGGGAATAGAGCAGGTTTTCCATTTGGAGTGATAAAAATGTTTCTGAAAATAGTTGCACAATAATGAGTATAGTAAATGCCTTTGAATTGTACATTTTAAGATAGTTAAAATGGTAAATTTTATGTTATATGTATTTTACCATAATAAAAAAAGAAAACCCTGGTAACTAGCCAACATAAACAAACAAAAAATCACCAGTGGAGAAATGGACTGAAGAGATTCAATATTTAAACAGGTGGCTGCTACAGTATTCCAGGTGAGGATAAGTACATAGACTAGGTCAGCAGCAGTTAAAAAGGAAAGGAAGAAAAGATAGGAGTTCTTAAAAAGGTGGAATTGAGAAATCTCAGTTGATATGGGGAGTAAGAGATAAAATCGAGTTAATACTCCAAGGATTCTGCCTCAGGTGAGTGGACAGAGTTATGCCATTCACTGAAGTAGGTAACACAAGATGTTTTACTGATGGCAAAACTGAGAACCGGGAAAGTATTACTCCAACTTCACACTGCCAATGTGTGCCAGGGTGGAAATGAGAACACATCTAATCCACTGCCTTTCCATCATATCAGCCTGGCCCTTTTTTCTTTCTGTTACCTCTCAGTTAGAAGGTAAATGAAAGTAAAACACTTTCTACAATTTATCACATTGTAACCAATTTGTTCCCTGGTATATCTTCCCCTCTCCATGCTTATACACTAATCTTGGTTGTATATTTGGCTAACTACAGGTTCAACAATAGAGTAATGGTGCTTGGCTAAGAACATGCAAGAGAAACCAGAAGAAAAATAAGAATGATTAAGAAGCAGATAGCCAAAAAGGAGAGAAGAAAGAAGGGTCAGGTGCAGTGGCTCACAACTGTAATCCCTGCACTTTAGGAGGCTAAGGCTTACTTTCTTTTTTTTTTTGAGATGGAGTTTCGCTCTTGTTACCCAGGCTGGAGTGAATTAGCTGGGATTAAAGGCACGTGCCACCATGCCCAGCTAATTTTTTTTTTTGTATTTTTAGTAGAGACGGGTTTCACCATGTTGACCAGGATGGTCTCAATCTCTTGACCTCGTGATCCACCCGCCTCGGCCTCCCAAAGTGCTGGGATTACAGGCTTGAGCCACCACGCCCAGCCCTGCTTATTTTCTATAATAAATAGGAATTATAACTCTTTGAGGATTGAGACTTACTAACATATTAAAAAGAAAAGAAAAGAAAAAAGCATCAGGGATTGGGAAATACAGAAAAGTCTTTTCCTTTAGCTACTGTTATTATGTATTGCTATTACATGCCACAGAGGTCAAAAGAACCCTGAAAATGAAAGGATCCCAAGAAATTCATGGTATTTCTGTTTATTCTGTTGGTATTCATGGTTTATTCTGTTGCTAGGCACAAGAAGCAGCTGAAATCCAGAAACTTTACACTTAATATAAAAATCCTGATAAAAGCCAGGTGTGGTGGCTCACACCTGTAATCCCAGCACTTTGGGAGGCCAAGGCAGGCAGATCACCTGAGGTCAGGAGTTTGAGACCATTCTGGCCAACATGGTGAAACCACATCTCAACTAAAAATTAAAAATTAAAAAAAACAATTACCCGGGTGTGGTGGTGTGTGCCTGTAATCCCAGCTACTCAAGAGGCTGTGACAGAAGAATGGCTTGAACCTGGGAGGTGGAAGTTGCAGTGAGCCAAGACAGCACCATTGCACTCCAGGCTGGGCAACAAGAGGGGAACTCCGTCTCAAAACAAACAAAATCCTGATAACACCGTATACCATATTTACGTATAAATTTGTCATCTGTGGGCACCCTTTCTTCTTTTTCCTAACCCTTCCTTTTTATACTGAACTCTAGCTGAGGGACATTAAAAGGGAGGCAGTATAGCAGAGAAGTTAAGAGCAGAGGCTCTGAAATGGAAGGGGAAATGCAGAGGAGGGTAGAACACAGGTTAAGAAAATAGAATTAGTAGATGCTGTGGATTTTTTTGGTAGGTCCAGATCCTTATCTTATTAATTGCCAGTAAGCAATGATGAAGCTTTGCTCAAGACTCCAAGACTCACTCACCTTTGCCAGATACATATCTAGAATGTACAGCCACTAAAGCAGTCCCTAGGAGAATAAACTAAAGCAATACCCCATTATCCCATAGAGAGCCCTACCTTTATCTCGCCAAATCACTCTTTAATGGACTGAAACAAAACGAAGTTCAAACAAGCTATGTTTTCTAGAAGACTATATCAAATCACAATTTTAGGAGTCACTTAATTTTTTAAAAAATCCTTGCCAGCAGAAAGTCAACAGTCTTAATTTTTAATGCACAAAAAATAAAGTGCATTAAAGGGATGGGCTGTTTAAAGGGAAGATGTGACAAATCTTTTAGAAAGAATCAATGCTAAATCCTAATAGGAAAAGGTTTTTGGCTGGGGCGTGTTGGCTCACGCCTGCAATCCTAGCACTTTGGGAGGCAGAGGCAGAGTGGATCATTTGAGGTCAGGAGTTTGAGACCAGCCTGACTAATATGGTGAAACCCCGTCTCTACTAACAATACAAAAAAAATTAGCCGGGCATAGTGGTGCCCCCTATCAGGAAGCTGAGGGTAGGAGAATCGCTTAAACCCAGGAGGTTGAGGTTGCAGTGAGCCAAGATCACACCACTGTACTCCAGTCTGGGCGACAGAGCGAGACACTGTCTCAGAAAACAAAACACAACGAAACAAACAAACAAAAAAAGATAAAGGTTTTTATGTACAAAGTTTGCTTAAAGTAAAACCAACCTACAAGTCTTTAAGTAGCTCCCTCACTGGACTAGCTGTGTAGTAATGTTGTCAGACCATATAAAGGAGCTATAGAGCGGCATATCTTAACTGTATGTAAAACCAGTAACTGTCTAATGTTGAGATAGTGGATACTCCCCAAAACAACCACCACCCCCCAAAAAGAGTTCACGCCCATCAATGCCTAAAATTCTCTCACCAGTGCCTCACTCCTTTGGTTTAGGCATTTTATTTCCTACCAATGCTCTTTAGAAGGATACTAAGTACCATAAGTTGGGTTTGTTTTTGTTTTTGTTTGAGACATGGTCTCACTGTGTCACCCAGGCTGGAGTACAGTGGCACAATCTTTGCTCACTGCAGCCTCCACCTCCAGGGCTCAAGCAATTCTCCTGCCTCAGCTTCCCAAGTAGCTGGGATTACAGGTGCCTACCACTACACCGGGCTAATTTTTATATCTTTAGTAGAGAATGGGTTTCGCCATGTTGTCCAGGCTGATCTTAAACTCCTGACCTCAGATAATCCATTTGCCTTGGCCTCCCAAAGTGCTGGGATTACAGGCATGAGCCTTCAAAAATGTTTCCTAGTATGAGTTTGCCAAACTCTTTAGTGATAGGAGAACTGGACAATACAAGTGAGAGTACTAGGTAACCTGATGAGAAGACAAAGGACAGGTGCAGTGGCTCACACCTGTAATCCCAATACTTTGGTAGGCCTGCGTGGGTGGATCACCTGCACTCAGGAATTCGGGACTAGCCTGGCCAACATGGCAAAACCCTGTCTCTATTAAAAATATGAAAATTAGCGGGCATGGTGGCAGGCGCCTGTAGTCCAGCTTCTTGGGTGGCTGAGGCACGAGAATCGATTGAACCTGGGAGGGTGCGGTGAGCAAAGATTGCACCATTGCACTCCAGCCTGGAGCAAGATTCCATCTCAAAAAACAAAACATAAACAAAAACAAACAAAAAAAACCCACAGGAGAGAAAGGAGGAAGGATTAAACTGTGGAGTGCTGTGGTCACCCCTGGGAAAATTGGTCAACTAGGGCCACTTGAATCTCCCCCATCACTCAGATACTGGGTATTTAACAGAAGCTTAAAATCTTTCAAGACAGTATCACAGCCTCTTGTAACAGTTCATCTTGCGAGGGGATACAATGTGTCAACAGGGAGAGTGCTAAGATTAATTCTCCTTCAACAGTCTCATGACCATGAGCAAGTTTCTTGGTTGTTTAAGCCTTAGTTTCTTAAATTAAAAAAGACTGTAAAGTAGTAGTCTCTAATGTTCTTCTAACTAGAAAAAGTTACATATTTTCCATCTATCTTCCATCCTGTTTGTAGAACTGTTTTTTGGTTTTTTTTTTTTGAGACAGAGTCTCACTCTGGCGCCTGGCGCCAGGCTGGAGTGCAGTGGCACAATGTCGGCTTACTGCAACCTCCACCTCCGGATTCAAACAATTCTCCTGCCTCAGCCTCCCGAGTAGCTGGGACTACAGGCATGTGCCACCACGCCCAGCTAATTTTTGTATTTTTTAGTAGAGACAGGGTTTCACCATGTTGGCCAGGATGGTCTCGATCTCTTGACTTCGTGATCCACCCGCCTCGGCCTCCCAAAGTGCTGGCATTACAGGTGTGAGCCACCGCGCCCGGCCTTACTATTTTTTTTTTTTAAGACAGGGTCTCACTCTGTTGCTCAGGCTGAGGGCAGTGGCCCGACTGCGTCATACTGCAACCTGGATCTCCTGAGCTCAGGCCATCCTCCTATCTCAGGCTCCAGAGTAGTTGGGACCACAGGTGCACGCCACCACGCCGGCTAATATAGTGCTAATTTTCACAGATCAGTTTAACTTTTCTGTTTTCTTTTTAGTGAAATTACTCAGCTTCCTCTATTAAATCAAAATTTATTTCCCCATTTTTCTCAATGCCCTTGATCCCACTTTCCCTATGACCTTCTGTTACTTGCATTTCCATTATTTCTTCACATGTTCAATTTCTCCCTCTGTTGGCTCCTTTCCCCTGGACATGCTCTTCTTGCTCAACCTAAAACTGCCACTCTATGACTCCTAAGGTCAATGTCTCTTTTCTCTCCTCCTCAAAATTAATCTCTTCCTTCATTCACATTCCAAGGTCTTTTTTGCCAATACATTTTTTTCTTTTTTTTTTTTGCCTTTAAAAAAGCAAAAAAAGAGCTTCTGGCCCTCTTCTCTACCCAGCACTCCCTCCCCAAATACGATTCAACACTTTCCACAAACGAGCGTTGTTGGGAATGCTTTTTCCGCAAGGGGCAGAACTACCCGCATTTTCCAAGCTCGCCTTACACTACAGTCTAGGGGTAAGAAAGGTCAGTAACAGCAGTCTAATCTCCCACAAACCGGCCTGGGACAAATTTACCCTACAGACACTCAAAACACAGTCTACCCTAAACACCATGTCAGAATCCCGGCTTTCCAAGAACCCACGGCAGAACGATCGTGGCTGTTGCCTGGAAGGGGCTCTATTACTCTAGTACAGTCCCCAACCAGCACCCTCACCACTCCCGCAGCCAGAAGCCCCACCTCACAGCGGTAATCTGTCGCTACCGTGGGCAACCCCTTGATGACGCCACCGCCGCCTCCACGCACCTGAGTGACCATCCCCGAAGCTATGAAGTGGCCAAGCACTAGCCCAGCGCCGTTAGGCGCAGATGCCGGGTCCCAGGGATTGGCAGTGGCCATGGCTCGGACGCACCTCCAGCAAAGGCATCCGGAGTGAGCGGGAACGCAGAGCGAACGCGCGGCGCGGCTCGATGACGTCACAGAGCCTTCCCGCCCGGGACTAAGCCGGGGAGTGCGTCCCGGCTACGGCGGGTCCTGGGTCTTCCCCTGCGGAGCCGTCCGGCAGCTGAGCGGTGGGAGGCGAGTCCGGGGCTCCCTGATAGGCTCCCAGAGGCTCCTGGCCTCCGCACAGCTGCAAAGGCGGCAGGGCTTGGTGGTCGGGATGTCTGTTCTTCCTCTTCTTCCTTGTCGCTCCTGGGTCGGCCCCCAGGAGCCAGGGATAGGCGGGAGATGACAGATGGGGCAGGAGACCCTTCCGGTAGGCCGACGGGGTGGATAGGGCGGTGACATCTGCGCTTCCTTCCCCCAGGGACCTCAGCCGCGGCGCTAGGATGGGAAACAGTGCCCTTCGCGCTCATGTGGAAACGGCGCAGAAAACTGGTGTCTTTCAGCTTAAGGACCGAGGGCTGACCGAGGTGAGACTGGGAGGGACACGACCTGGGAACTTAAAGGATGAGGGACGGCGGGGGCGGCGAACTTTATCGGTGTGGTATTCTCCACGCTGTGAACTCTTTTCTCCAGTTCCCCGCAGACTTGCAGAAGCTGACGAGCAATCTCAGAACCATCGACTTGTCCAACAACAAGATCGAGAGCCTACCGCCTTTGCTGATAGGAAAGTTCACTCTGCTGAAGAGCCTCTCCCTGAACAACAACAAACTGAGTATGGCTCTTGCCTGGGAAGCTTTTGCTAGTGATCAGCTGTTACCAGGGGTAACAGGGGTTTTCTCTTACAAACTGATTTTTGCTTTTGTTATGAACCGTGCAGGAGGGCTCAAGTTGCAGAATGCTGGAGTCCTTGAAGCTTTCTTTCTACTTCTTGTGATTACCTCTGTGAGCCTCCTTGGGTGTTATAATAATTGTTACTGGGTTAATTTGGACTTGAAAGGGAAGAACATTTTGGGGATGTAATGTAAACAAAGCTACCTAACTTGGAATTGGGGATGAAATGGGAAGGGGAGGATCTTCCAAATCTCACAGAATTGCTGTCGGATTGTGCCTGAGCCTCTTTACAAAGGAGTCCGTCATACACAAATGTTCTCCTGCATTTTGATGGCACCCTCACCTTCTAAAGACTATGTTGGTAAAATGCAATACCTAACAATGGCACATGTGGGAATTCTACATATATTAACAAGAGGTGAGGCAGGCTGCCATAAAGTCTGTAAATAAACTTCACCAAAGGTATTTTCAGCTCTATCAGATTTAGGTTTTAAAAAATTTTTTCTTTGCCAGCTGTTCTGCCTGATGAGATATGCAGTCTGAAAAAACTAGAGACACTAAGCCTAAACAACAATCACCTGAGAGAACTGCCGTCTACCTTTGGGCAACTCTCTGCCCTCAAGACCCTGAGCCTCTCTGGGAACCAACTGGGAGCACTGCCTCCCCAGCTTTGTACCCTACGGCACCTGGATGTGGTGGATCTCTCTAAGAACCAGATTCGAAGTATACCTGACACAGTGGGAGAGCTGCAGGTCATCGAACTCAACCTCAACCAGAATCAGGTCTAGAGCTTAAGGCTTTTTTTCCTACAGCATATGTGTGGGTTTATGGTCTCCTGATAACCTCTTAACCTCTTGTTTCCTAAACTGCCATCATAGAACTAAGTGTCAGAGGCTAGATGAGAGGTTTCTTCTATAGGCTGAACTAATTTAAAAGCACAAAGTGCCATGGAGTTAGTTGAGATGCTGGATGTTTTTGTTTTATAGGTGTTTTTGGAAGGGTAAAGTAGGTAACAGGGAGAGATCATTTCAATAGTTAACTGCTGTATCACAAATCTTGAAGAATTCTTCAAATCCTTCTCAAATATGCCCCTAACCAGCTAGCCAGGAGCTATGTTAGGGATATAGTGTGGAAATGAGGCACAAATTGAGGTTCTCAGAGTGGGGGTCAGAGGTAATTCAGTTTTGTTTTTCATTTTGTGGGACATTTTGACATCTTTGTTAAGTGTGTCTCCTGCTTTTGCTGAAGAACATTAATTGATAGGCTTTCTGGAGATAGCTCATTTCACTGTTCAACAGCTTTAATTAAAATATTTGAAATTTGTTTCCATTACTTTGGAAGCTTTCAATTAATATTTGTCTGAAAAACCAATCCAAAGATTCTTGTCTATGCATAAATGCACAAGTGATGAAACATTAGACACTGTGAGACTGAATAACCTTTAGTTTTCTAGTGTCTGTACTTCTGGATCTTCATGGTCCATTAAAGTAGGCACTAGATACATGTGGTTATTACTTTTCTAGATTGTAGTGATTTTACATCATGATGAAATTCAGTCTGTCTTTGAGGGACTGGCCTCATGTTTTTTACCTTAAGTGGATATTCTTGTATGTTATAGAGCTTTTTTGGGGAAAAAAACAATCAGTTAAGCAGGAAGTATTAGTTGAGGATTTGTTCCACATTAACCTGTGCTACTGCCTTTATGCAGTGGTTCTCTGACTTTAGTATGCATCAGAATAACCAGAAAAGCTTGTTTAAAGAGATCACTAGCTCCTAATCTCAGTGTTTCTGATCCAGTATATCTGGAATGAAGTCTGAGAACTTGCATTGCTAGTAAGTTATCATAATTTCTAATAAGTGATGATCTGAGATGATACTAGGCAGAATCAAAGAATTGGGGGACTTTTAGTATTTAAAGGGCAAAAGAGTGAATCAAAGACAATTGCTTGGTATTGAGCTTGAGGGCCTAAAGGAACAGTGGTGCTATTGAGAATGGACATGCTGAATTGTCTGTGTTGAATCTTGTAAATGGAATTGTCTTCCTGAAAGTTGGAGATATGGGAGCAGAGTAGAGATAAGAGTGTAGATACAGATCTTGAGGTCGTAACAAAAGTGATGGACTTTAATGAATGAGCTTTCTAGGAAAAGTTTTGAGAGAAGATGACATATGAAGTATTAGGAAAAGCTACTTGAAAAATGCCTGTAAAAACAAGAGAAGTCAAAAAGTAAGGAGTAATCCAAAAGATAGAAAAACCAAAAAGGACAAAAAGAAGGGGTTTGAAGGAAGGGATAGAGAGTACAGTTAAATGCAATAGGGACTAAGGATGAAGGATCCTTGAATTTGGTAGCAAATTTGTCAGTATCTATGTACACATAAAACATTGGCAGTAAACGTACCACAGTGTTTATGATGGTTATTTCTGGGTGGTGGCTTCTAGGTAAACTTTTTTCTTTAAATGTGTGATTCTCAACTTTTCTATAATGAACATATAATGCTTTTATCATCAGAAAATTTTGTTCCCAAAAAGCCACTGGTGACCTTCATAAAAGCATTCTTTTTTAAGTGGGGGTGTAGTAGCAGAAGCTAGATAACAGAAGCTTCTGGAGTGAGTAGGCAGTGAGAAAATGGAGGTGGTAAAAGAAGGGAAAACTAGAACAAATAGTCAAAGATTTTTTGTTTTGTTTTAATGTACTAAAAGTAACCAATATAGTGCTTATGTTTTTTCCTGTTATTCTTTTGTGGTTATTCAATAGATATCTCAGATCTCAGTAAAGATATCTTGTTGTCCTCGCCTTAAAATTCTTCGCCTGGAAGAGAATTGTCTTGAGCTCAGTATGCTTCCACAGAGCATCCTCAGTGATTCCCAGATCTGTCTGCTTGCTGTGGAAGGGAATCTTTTTGAAATAAAGAAACTTCGAGAACTAGAAGGCTATGATAAGGTATGAATTAATATACTTCTGAATTTCTAGTCACTACCTCAGAGAAGACAGTGGTGAAGTAATCCACATAAATGATTATAGCTAATGTCAACAGGATTTGTTCTTCCCATTTTGGAAGTAGATTCAAAGAATCGGTTTAATGGTATTGCACCAAGATGACTTTTTCTCTATAGACAGCTTATTGTAAACCATCTTTGTCTTTTGCTTTTTATTTTTTTTTTTGAGATGGAGTCTCAGTCTGTCGCCAGGCTGGAGTGCAGTGGCACAATTTCAGCTCACTGCAACCTCCGCCTCCCAGATTCAAGTGATTCTCCTGCGTCAGCTTCCTGAGTAGCTGGGACTACAGGCGTGCGCCAGCACACCCAGCTAACTTTTTATTTTGGTAGAGAATGGGTTTCACCATGTTGGCCAGGATGGTCTTGATCTCCTGACCTCGTGATTCACCTGCCTCCACCTCCCAAAGTGCTGGGATTACAAGCGTGAGCCACTGCACCCAGCCCATCTTGGTCTTTTGATGTATTCTTTTAACATACAAAACAAATTTTTTTTAACTATGTACTTTTTTTTTTGAGACACAGTCTCACTCTATCTCCCAGGCTGGAGTCCTATGGCGCAGTCTCAGCTCACATCTCAGTGCCTCAACTTCCACCTCCCAGGCTCAAGCAATTCTCATGCCTCAGCCCCTCTAGTAGCTGGGACCACAGTTGTGTGCCAGTATGCCTCGCTAATTTTTGTACAGATATGGTTTCACCACGTTTGCCAGGCTGGTCTCAAACTCCTGAGCTTAAGTGATCTACCTGCCACAGCCTCCCAAAGTGCTGGGATTACAGGCATGAGCCATCGCACCTGGCCCTCTGTGCTTTTTATTTATTTTTTGAGACGGAATCTCACTCTGCCACCCAGGCTGGAGGGCAGTGGCACAGTTTCAGCTCACTGCAACCTCTGCCTCCTGGGTGCAAGCAATTCTCCTGCCTCAGCCACCCACCTGAGTAGCTGGGACTATAGGCGGGTACCACCATACCCAGCTAATTTTTTGTATTTTTAGTAGAGACAGGGTTTCACCATGTTAGCCAGGATGGTCTCCATCTCCTGACCTCATGATCTGAGCACCTCAGCCTTCCAAAGTGCTAGGATTACAGGCCTGAATCACAGCGCTCGGCCTATTTTTATTTTTTTTGGAGACAAAGTATCGCTTTGTCACCAGGCTGGAGTGCCGTGGCAAGATCTCAGCTCAAATGATACTCCCACCTCAACCCCCTGATTAGCTGAGACTACAGGCACCACCATGCCTGACTAATTTTTCTATTTTTGGTAGAGACAGGGTTTCACCATATTGCCCAGGCTGGTCTCAAACTCCTAGGCTCAAGCCATCCACCTACCTTGGCCTCCCAAAGTGTTGGGATTACAAGTGTGAGCCACTGTGTCCGGCCAAAACTATGTACTTAAATGTGCATTTACAGCAGTTATATTTTGTAGGAAGTGAAAGACCATTTACAATAAAAACCAAAATGAAGAAATAAATAAATAACAAATAGTTAGACTTACATTTATTTGCTCATGCCAAAATATCCCTTATGTATTCTTTCATGTTTTTTAGTACATGGAGAGGTTCACAGCCACCAAGAAGAAGTTTGCATGAAGTTCTCCAGGACTATGGAAACCTTTACAGGATACTGATTTAGAAGCTCTGTTGGAATGTGGCTGAATCAGAGCCTCCTGTCAGGGGTATCTACAGTAAGGGGATGATACTCCAGGAGATTATATTTCACTCAATGATCTTTTTTCTTTCAGGGTTCTTCTCAGATAAGCTAAAAGAAAAAGGATCAGGAGACAGCAAAAGTCTTCCATTTTAAGCCACGAGTGGGGCAATAGACAAAGTTGATCTTCAAAACCATCATTAGTTTGGCTTTAAGAAACCAGTAGCTAGCTGCTATTTATATGGTGAGGGGGTGCTGCCTGGTAACAGAATAGCTCCTCACCACAGCTTGAGATTTTGTTTAGTTTCAATGTGTGAGCTTTCATAAAGTCAGTTGCCATTCCATCTCTGTGTTAACACTTCATATTTTTATGAAATTCAGATAATTTGTGAGAGGCTGGCATGGATCTCAGGATTTATTATTTTTATTTTAGTCCATCAGTTCAATCACAGTTTTTATACTAGGACTTTAGGATGGACATAAATATGTGACTGTTCGTCTTGATTAAAAGTACACTTTGGGCCGGGCATGATGGCTCATGCCTGTAATCCCAGCAGTTTGGGAGGCCAAGGCGGGTGGCTCACTTGAGGCCAGGAGTTCAAGACTAGTGTGGGCAACATGATGAAACCCCATCTCTACTAAAAATACAAAAGTTAGCCAGGTGTGGTGGTGCATGCTTATAATCCCACCTACTTGGGAGGCTGAGACAGGAGAATCGCTTGAACCCAGGAGGCAGAGGTTGCAGTGAGATGAGATTGTGCCACTGCACTCCAGTGTGGGGGACAGAGTGATACTCTGTCTCAAATTTAAAAAATTAAAAAATAATTTTTTTAAGTGTGCTTTGTTGGCTGGGTATGGTGGCTCACGCCTGTAATCCCAGCACTTTGAGAGGCCAAGGCGAGTGGATCATGAGGTCAGGAGTTTGAGACCAGCCTGGCCAACACAGTGAAACCCCATGTCTATGAAAAATACAAAAATTATCCTGGCATAGTAGCATGCGCTTGTAATCCCAGTTACTCAGGAGGCTGAGGCAGGAGAATTGCTTGAATCCAGGAGCCAGTGGTTGCAGTAAGCTAACATTGTGCCATTGCACTCCAGCTCTGGGTGACAGAGCAAGACTCTATCTCCAGAAAAGAAAAAAAAAATGTGCACTTTGTCAAGAGAAGCACCAACAGACCTCCAAAAAATGCTCTCCAAGGCTGCAGTAGCAAATTCTTTACTATTGCAGGTGCCTTATTGGTAGAGGACTCTGAAGAGCTAAAACTATATATGCAACACTTGTAAGATAAAAGGCATTTTAATAATCAAGGTTTTGCTAAAGATTGGTTAGAAATAATGTCTTATTTCTGGTAACCTTTCCCTTTTATATTTGTATTTATAACTCTGCTAACCAAATTACCTACCAATAAACCATTACTATAATATTTTAAAACAACCTATGTTTATCAAGCTTACTCTCTGAGTGAGAGAATAAATAAAGAATTTTTAATTTTTAATGATCTTTGGCTGGAAGTAAGGTTAATCCTTTAAAGAAGGAGGACAGGAGAACTTTAACCTATAAATGGATTAGGAAGACATGTTTCATGCTCATGTTCATTGTGTAAGTTGTGAAATACCTTCCTGTGACATAAACATTTTATGGTACTAGAACTATGCTTATTAAGAAACTGAAGGTATAAAGGTAGAAGATTTCAGATTGTCATTACCTTGAACATTTAGAAAGCTATCATTTTGGTCATTTAATGGTTTTATCTTAGCTACAAAGCTATTACTATATATCAACAGTTCTCAATAATGATTAAACCTAGCTTATCCATTAAGTCAAGAAATCACACAAACCTACTATTTAATCTCTATGACAAAATCTTACTGACATAAATCTGGTCTAGGTATTCTCTTTTTCCCATATGTTACTTACACTTTCTTTTTTGAGACAGAATCTCACTCTCACCCAGGCAGGAGCACGGTGGCACAATCTTAGTTCACTGCAACCTCCAACTCCTGGGTTCAAGTGATTCTCGTGCCTCAGTTTCCTGAGTAATTGTTTTCTTTTTTATTTTCTTTCTTTCTTTTTTTTTTTTTTTAGACAGTCTCGGCCGGGCGCGGTGGCTCAAGCCTGTAATCCCAACACTTTGGGAGGCCGAGGCGGGTGGATCACGAGGTCAAGAGATTGAGACCACCCTGGTCAACATGGTGAAACCCCGTCTCTACTAAAAATACAAAAAATTAGCTGGGCATAGTGGTGCATGCCTGTAATCCCAGCTACTCAGGAGGCTGAGGGAGGAGAATCGCCTGAACACAGGAGGCGGAGGTTGCAGTGAGCCGAGATCGCGCCATTGCACTCCAGCCTGGGTAACAAGAGCGAAACTCCGTCTCAAAAAAAAAAGGTGCCAGGCTGGAGTGCAGTGGCGCCATCTCGGCTCACCGCAACCTCCACCTCCCGGGTGTAAGCAATTCTCCTGCCTCAGCCTCAGGAGTAGCTGGGACTACAGGCATGAGCCACCACACCCAGCTAATTTTTGTATTTTTAGTAGAGACAGGGTTTCACCATGTTGGCCAGACTGGTCTAGATCTCTTGACCTCGTGATCCACCCGCTTCGGCCTCCCAAAGTGCTGGGATTACAGGCATGAGCCACCGTGCCCAGCGAGTAAATGGTATTAACAGGCATGCACCACGATACCCAGCTAATTTTTGCAGGTTTTTTTTTTTTTTTGAGGCAGAGTTTCGCACCTTTGGCCAGGCTGGAGTGCAGTGACGCAATCTCAGTTTACTGCAACCTCCGCCTCCTGGGTTCAAGCTATTCTCTTGCCTCAGCCTCCTGAGTATCTGGGATTACAGGCGCCTACCACCATGCCTGGCAAATTTTTTGTATTTTTAGTAGAGACAGGGTTTCACTATGTTGGCCAGGCTTGTCTCAAACTCCTGATGGTGATCTGCCCACCTCAGCATCCCAAAGTGCTGGGATTACAGGTATGAGTCACCAAGCCTGGCCCATCTTTGTGTTTTTGGTAGACACAGACTGGTCTCAAACTTCTGGCCTCAGGTACTCCACCCACCTTGGCTTCCCAAAGTGCTGGGATTAGAGGTGGGAACCACCACACCCAGCCTCTCATATGTCGTCTTCTGTTTCTCACTTTGGAAGAGCTACAGGGGTACTAGTTTATCACTATCAATTGAGGAGTTTTGTTTTTTCTAAATTTTAATGTTTAGTTTATTATTATGTTTTTTTTTTTTTTTGAGACAGAGTTTCGCTCTTGTTACTCAGGCTGGAGTGCAATGGTGCGATCTCAGCTCCTCCGCCTCCTGGGTTCAGGCAATTCTCCTGCCTCAGCCTCCTGAGTAGCTGGGATTACAGGCACACGCTACGGTGCCCAGCTAATTTTTTTGTATTTTTAGTAGAGACAGGGTTTCACCATGTTGACCAGGATGGTCTCGATCTCTTGACCTTGTGATCCACCTGCCTCGGCCTCCCAAAGTGCTGGGATTACAGGCTTGCGCCACCGCGCCGGGCTATTAATATATATATATTTTTAGATGGAGTCTCGCTTTGTTGCCCAGGCTGGAGTGCATAGCACAATTTTGACTCACTGCAACCTCCATCTCCCAGATTCAAGCGATTCTCCTGCCTCAGCCTCCTGAGTAGCTGAGACTACAGGCATCTCACCATGCCCAGCTAGTTTTTGCATTTTTTTTTTTTTTAGTAGAGATGGGGTTTCTCCACATTAGCCAGGCTGGTCCCAAACTCCTGACCTTGTAATCCACCCACCTCGGCCTCCCAAAGTGCCTAATCTTATGATCTACTGAACAATTAACATTTCTCTAAGTATTTTGTCAATAAATCAGAACTTACACATATTTTTTTTTTGAGACAGGTCTTACTCTGTCACCCAGGCTGGAATACACTGGTGCAATCTTGGCTCACTGCAATCTCTGCCTCCCAGGTTCAAGCTCTTCTTGTGCTTCAGCCTCTTGAGTAGCTGCTACTACAGGTGTGTGCCACCATGCCCTGCTAAATTTTTGTATTTTTAGCGGAGAAGGGGTTTCATCATGTTGGCCAGGCTGGTCTCCTGACCTCAGGTGATCCACTCGCTTTGGCCTCCCTAAGTGCTGGGATTACAGGCATAAGCCACCTCACCTGGCCAGAACTTACACATTTAACAATGTAAATGTTTCCATTTAATTACTAATTAGAGTTTAATTCACACTCTTATTAGAATCAGCAACTACCAGCCTTCACAACTTGGACCCAGACTGACTTCCCTTATTCTATCCTCTAATTCCCTGTATACAGCTTGTCTCTCAGTGGCCATGGAGGACTGGTTTGAGGACATTCATGGATACCAAATCCATGATGCTCAAGTCCCTTATACAAAATGACATGGTATCTTCCTGATACTCTAAATCATCTCTTATACAAAATGACATGGTATCTTCCTGATATTCTAAATCATCTCATTTACTTATAATACCTAATATGATGCCTACACATCACTTCATTTGCATAGATTCAACACAGTATTTGATGCATGTCAGATTCAAGTTTTGTTTTTTGGAATTTTGAGGCATTTTCCCTCTCAAATATTTCTTATCTGCAGTTGCATCCACAGATGTGGAATCCATGGATACATAGGGCCAACTGTATTGTTCACTCAATCGGGAATGCCCCCCTTTTTTTTTTGAGACGAAATCTCATTCTTTCACCCAGGCCAGAGTGCAATGGCTTAATCTGGGCTCACTGCAACCTCTGCCTCCCAGGTTTATGAGATTCTCCTGCCTCAGCCTCCCCAGTAGTTTGGATTACAGGCACCCACCACCATACCTGGCTAATTTTTTGTATTTTTAGCAGAGACGGGGTTTCACCAAGTTGGTCAGGCTGGTCTCAAACTCCTGACCTCAGGTGATCCACTGCCTCAGCCTCCCAAAATGCTGGGACTATCGGCATGAGCCAACAAGCCCAGCCTGCCCTCTCTTAATTAACATCCTCATTCTCTACCTCTAAGCCTCTTTACTGAGTCTAAGCCGAATTATCTGTTCACCCATCTATTACTACAGCACTTCTCACATTCTATATTTATCTTTCATGATAGACTGAACTGTTTGAGAGCAAGGGCTATATACAGTAATATGCCCAAAGTTATAGCAAACAAGATTTAGATGTAAATATGAGATAATCAAGTAGACCAGCTTTTGGTCTAGAGACTCGGATTCTAGTTTGGCCTAGTGGGTTAGTTTGGGCTAGCCTTGAATTCCTGGGCTCAAGTCATCCTCCCATTTTGGCCTCCCAAAGTGTTGAGATTACAGACATGAGCCACTGCCTGGCTTTAAGTCATCTAATTTTTTTTTTTTTTGGAGATGGAGTCTTTCTGTGTCACCCAGGCTGGAGTGCAGTTAGTGCAATCTCAGCTCTCTGCAACCTTCACCTCCTGGGTTAAAGTGTTTCTCCTGCCTCAGCCTCCTGAATAGCTGAGATTACAGGCGCCCACCACCATGCTTGGCTAATTTTTGTATTTGTAGTAGAGATGGGGTTTCGTCATGTTGGCCAGCCTGGTCTCCATGTCTCAGCCTCAGGTGATCTGCCCGCCTTGGCCTCCCATAGTGCTGGGATTACAGGCGTGAGCCACCGCACCTAGCCTACATATATTTTTTGAGACATGCTCTTGCTCTGTTGCCCAGGCTAAAGTGCAGTGGTGTGATCACAGCTCACTGAAGCCTTGAACTCCTGGGCTCAAGCTGTCTCCTCCCACCTTGGCCTCTTGAGTAGCTGGGACTATAGGTATGTGCCACCACACTCAGCTAATTTTTAATTTTTTCAAGAGATGGGGTCTTGTTCTTTTCCCCAGGCTGGCCTCAAACTCTTGGGCTCAAGCAGTCCTCCTGCCTCACCTTCCAAAGTGCTGGGATTACAGGTGTGAGCCACTACATGCAGCCCAAGTCATCAAATTTTTTATAGCTTGGTTTGGACAGCAGTGTCAGATATTATGGTCATGGGTCCTGGAGTCAGAAAGATCCAGGTTTGAATCCAGAGTCTGTCATTTATTAGTTTTAGGAATTTGTGCAATTTCGTCTCACTTGTAAATACAGGGAATAGCTCCTACCTCTCAGGTACATTGCAAAAAACTATATAGAAGCACTTAGCATAGTGGCCATGACAGAGTCAGCACTCAGTAAATCATGCCATTTGTCTTATCTGTAAGGCATGAAAGTAGAATTTTACAAGTTGTATTGAAATAGAAAGCTTGGAGTGCACACTACATTAAAAGGATAAAAAATGGATCCAGGCCGAGGCAGGCATCTATAGTCCCAGCTATTCAGGAGGCCTGAGGCTGGAGGATTCCTCGAGCCTAGGAGTTTGAGGGCAGCCTGGGCAACATAGTGAGGTTATGGCTCCAAAATAATAATAATTATAGGCTGCTCTGCCTATGGAGTAGCCATTCTTTTATTTCTTTACTTTTTAAATAAACTTGCTTTTACTTTATGAAAAAATAATAAATTTTAAATGACTAGATGACAAACTTGAGTATCAGAAAATCTGATTAGGAATGTAATTGGGCCAGGTGCGGTGGCTCACGCCTGTAATCCCAGCATTTTGGGAGGCCGAGGCGGGTGGATCACGAGGTCAAGAGATCGAGACCATCCTGGTCAACATGGTGAAACCCCATCTCTACTAAAAATACAAAAAATTAGCTGGGCACGGTGGTGCGTGCCTGTAATCCCAGGTACTCGGGAGGCTGAGGCAGGAGAATTGCCTGAACCCAGGAGGCAGGGGTTGCGGTGAGCCGAGATCGCGCCATTGCACTCCAGCCTGGGTAACAAGAGCAAAACTCCGTCTAAAAAAAAAAAAGGAATGTAATTGGGATAACCTGAACTTTTGGTAAGAGTGACCTAAAGAAAATAGCACTTAGATAAGCCACTTATTTTTCCTTTTTCACTTTC
Organism: Leontopithecus rosalia; assembly: GCA_028533165.1. Lineage (NCBI taxonomy): Eukaryota > Metazoa > Chordata > Mammalia > Primates > Cebidae > Leontopithecus > Leontopithecus rosalia. The sequence continues at coordinate 22,360,231 of CM052655.1, read as the reverse complement.
CTGTTTTTGTAATATATATTTATTTGTATTTATGGGGTACATGTGATATATTGAGACATGCATAGAATGTATAATCAAGTCAGGATATTTATGTTATTCATTATCTCATTTATCATTTGTTTGTGTTGGGAACATTTCAAATCTTCTAGCCATTTTGAAACTTACATTGTTGTTAAGTTTAGTCACCCTACTATGCTATAAAGCATTAAAACATATTCCTTCTAACTGTATGTTTGTATCCACTCATTAAACTACCTTCCTTAATTCCCCTACCCTGTATACCCCCTTCCCAGCCTCTAGTAACTATCATTCTACTCTTTACCTCCATGAAATAAATTTTTTTAGCTCACACATAAGAACATGCAATATGTTTTTTCTGTGCCTGGATTATTTCACTTAACATAGTGACCTCCAGTTCCATGGATACACCTCCAGCGTATCCATGTCACTGCAAACAATAGGATTTCATTCTCTTTTTGTGGCTGAATAGTATTCTAGTGTGTGTATATACATACCACATTTTCTTTATCCATTCATCTGTTGATGGACACGTAGGTTGACTCCATTAGCTTTGCTGTCAAGTAGTACTGCAGTAACCATGGGAGTGCAGGTATCCCTTTGATATACTGATTCCTTTCAATTAATACCCAGTAGTGTGAATCCTGGATGTATGGTAGTTCTATTTTTAGTTTTCTGAGAGGTGTCCATATTGTTTTCCATAGTGGCTGTGCTCATTCACATTCCCACCAAGTGGGAATGAGTTCCCTTTTCTCAGCATCCTTACCAGCATTTTTTCCCTTTTAATAATAGTTATAACTGGGATGAGATAATCTCATTGTAGTTTTGATTTGCATTTCCATGATGAGTGATGTTGAGAATTTTTTCACATACCTCTTGGCCGTGTGTGTTATGGGATCTTATTATGTTGCTTAGGCTGGTCCTGAACACCTGAGCCTAAGTGATCTTCCTGCCTCAGCCTCCCAAGTAGCTGAGATTGCAGTGTATGTCTTTTTTTTTTTTTTTTTTTTGCAGTGTATGTCTTTAAAAAGCTAATTCTAAGTGCAACTGAGTATATGATGTCTGGACCATAGATGTTTAAGTTAAGGACTCATAATCCACACATGAAATGGAAAGACTTAGAGCTGAAGTATAGAAACAAAAGATTAATTAAACTGAAGGAAAGAAATAGATTAATTAAAACTGAAGGAAAGAAATAGTCACAGCTATAGGGGATACAGATCATTATGGTTCTAAGATTGGAAACTTGAAGAGAGAGCTTAGTATTAAACAAGCTCAGTGGGTGATACAATTTTTTACCTCCTTCCTTATTGGTCAGTATTATGCTCAAGGCCCCACAACTAAATGAATGAACCAAAATTTGATCCCGAATGGTCAGACTCCAGAACTTGTGTTAACCATTTACTACCTTTCAAAAGTGAAACAAATTTCCAGATAATATTGAGAGAATATCAGAAAGGGCTTTAATTGAACAGCTCTTTCTAATGCATGATGAGGTCTAATTTCTTTTACTTTTTTTTTTTTTTAAAGACGGAGTTTCGCTCTTGTTACTCAGGCTGGAATGCAATGGTGCAATCTCGGCTCACCACAACCTCCGCCTCCTAGGTTCAGGCAATTCTCCTGTCTCAGCCTGCTTAGTAGCTGGGATTACAGGCATGCGCCACCGTGCCCAGCTAATTTTTGTATTTTTAGTAGAGATGGGGTTTCACCATGTTGACCAGGATGGTCTCGATCTCTTGACCTCGTGATCCACCCGCCTTGGCCTCCCAAAGTGCTGGAATTACAGGCGTGAGCCACCGGGCCCGGTGATGAGGTCTGATTTCTATGGCCTCACTTCTCTTCTTTCTCAGTAGCAGATGCTATGGTAAAGTTTTTAACCTGGGCTCCATGGGTGGGCTTCCAAGCCCATTTTCCATTTATGGTCCTCATTTATGCAGGATTTGCATTGGTGTGCCTGTTTTTCTGGGGAGAGAGGCTATGTTGTCTTTCATCAAATTCACAGAGATACTTGACCAGAAAGAGCTCCACTGTAGAGAGGATAGCAGCTATCACTTGTTAAGCTCTTACATTTGCCAGAAACTGTTCTAAGTGCTTTACCTGTGTTACCCACTCTTATGCAATACAATGCTATGCAATAGGAATTACAGGCATAACTCATTTTACTGAGACACATCAAGTTTTTTCACAAATAGTTTGTGGCAGCCCTACATCAGGTAAGTCTATCAGTGCCATCTTTCCAACATGTTCTCACTTCATGCGTTAAATTTTGATAATTCTCACTATATTTCAAACTTTTTCATTATTATGACATCTGTTATGGTGATCTGTGATCATTGATGGTACTATTTTTAACTGTTTTGCCAATATAAGATGGCAAAGTTTTTCAACAGGGTCTTGCTCTGTCACCCATGCTGTAGTGCAGTGGCGCAATAATGGCTCACCACAGCCTCAACCCACTAGACTCATGGGATCATCACATCTCAGCCTCCTGAGTAGCTGGGACTACAGGTATGCACCACCACACCTGGCTAACTTAAAATTTTTTTTGTAGAAACAGTCTCATTTTATTTCCCAAGCCATAGATGGCAAACTTAATTGATAAATGTGTTTTCTGACTGCTCCAACAACTAGCCATTTCTTATCACTCTCCTCTCTTGGGTCTCCCTAATCTCTGAGACAGAATATTGAAATCAGGCTAATATATAACCCTGCAATGGCCACAAAGTTCAAGTGAAAACAAAAGTCACAGCTGGGCACAATGACCTGTAATCCCAGTATTTTCAGAGGCCAAGGCAGGTGGCTCAACTGAGGTCAGGAGTTCAAGACCAGCCTGGCCAACATGGTGAAACCCCATCTCTACTAAAAATCCAAAAATTAGCCAGACATGGTCGTACACACCTGTAGTCCCAGCTACTCGGGAGGCTGAGGCAGAAGAATCGCTTGAACCCAGGAGGCAGGGGTTGCAGTGAGCTAAGATTGTACCACTGCGCTCCAGCCTGGGTGACAGCACTGTGTCTCAAAAAAAAAAAAAACAACCCAAGACAGGCCAAAGGCTAGGCCTCTTGCACCAATTAACCAAGTGGTGAATGCAAAGGAAAAGTTCTTGAAGGAAGTTAAAAGTGTTACTCCAGTAAATACATGAACAATTAGAAAGAGAAACAACCTTCTTGCTGATATGGATAAAGGCTTGGTGGTCTGGATAAAGGCCACTGGTCTTAGTGGCCACAACATTCCTTGAAGCCAAAGCCTAATCCAGAAAAAGCCCCTAACTCCCTTCAATGCTATAAAGGCTGAGAGGTGAGGAAGCTGCAAAAGAAAAGTTGGAAGTTAGCAGAGGTTGGTTTGTGAGGTTTAAGGAAAGAAGCTGTATCTGTTAACATAAAAGTGGAAGGTGAAGCAGCAAGTGCTGATAGAAAAGCTGCAGGAAGTTATCAAGATAATTGATGAAGGTGGCTATAGTAATCAATAGTTGTTCAATGTAGATTAAACAGCCTTCTATTGGAAAATGACACCATTTAGGACCCCCATAGCTAGAGAAAAGTCAATGCCTAGCTTGTTTCAAAAGACAGGCTGACTCTCTTGTTAGAGGCTAATACAGCCTGGTGACTTCAAGCTGAAGCCATTGCTCATTTACCATTTTGAAAATATAGGGACGTCAAGAATCATGCTAAATCTACTCTACATGTGCTCCATAAATGAAACAATGAAACCTGGATAACACATTTGTTTACAGCAAGATTTGCTGAATATTTTAAACCTACTGATAACTGCTCAGAAAAAAAAATATTTTCTAAATGTTATTGCTCATTGGAAATGAGCATCAGAGCATCTGGTCATCCACAAGCTCTGATGAAGAAATACAAGATTAATGTTGTGTTGTTTTCATTCTTGCTAATATATCCATACTACAGCGCTTGAATCAAGGAGTCATTTCAACTTTCAAGTCCTATTGCTTAAGAAAGAAATTTCATAAACGTATAGCTGCCATAGTGATTCCTCTGATGGATCTGGGCAAAGTAAACTGAAAACCTTCTGGAAAGGATGCCATTAAGGACGTTCATGATTCATGAGAAGAGGTCAAAATATCAACATTAACAGGGATTTGGAAGTTTATTCCAAACCTCATGGATGAATGAGCATTTCAAGATTTCAATGGAGGAATTACAGGTATGTGACACCAGGCCCAGCTAATTTTTGTATTTTTAATAGAGTTAGGGTTTCACCATGTTGGCCAAGCTGGTCTCAAACTCCTGACCTCAAGTGATCCAACCACCTCAGCCTCCCAAAGTGCTAAGATTACAGGCGAGTAATTTTAGTAGAGACAGGGTTTCACCATGTTGGTCAGGCCACGCTGATGTCAAATTCCTGAGCTCGTGATCTGCCTGCCTCAGCCTCCCAAAGTGCTAAGATTACAGGCATGAGCCATCACGCCCGGCGACAATAAAGTATTTTAAATTAAGGTGTATACATTGCTTTTTAAATACATAATACTATTTCACACTTAATAGACTATATAATAGTGCAAACAGAACTTTTATATTCATTGGGAAACCAAAAAATTCATGTGACTCACTTTATTGCAATACTAGCTTTTTATGGTGGTGGTCTAGAACTGAACCCACAGTATTTGAGGTATCCCTTGTATTAATCTGCATTTACAGACAAATTAAGGCATAGAAATGACCTTACTGTCACTTTGGCTAGAGTGAAAATTCAGATAATGCCTCAGCCCATGCTTCTAACCAATTATACTGTGAGTGTAGCATGCTGGTATTCTCAGAACTATTTCCTTTATCCAGAACAGTGTTAAAATTTTTTTTTTTTTGGTGATAGTTTTCATAAAGGCATTTAGGTAAAGCACAATCCTCCTTGTTTTACACCTTACTTTACATATTTACCATCACCTGCCAAACCACTCATTTTGACATGAAGCATTTCTATTAGAGGGTATAGCTGCATCTCACTTTATTTAAGTATTTTCCTCTTCAGACTTTGAAAGCTCCCACGTTAACTGTTTCTTCTCCAGTGAGTGAGTTGTCATTCTCACACAGAAACATTATTCTTCCAGTCACTAGTGTACTTAAGCTCAAGGGAGTAAGACTAGTAACGATTAAAATCAACCTCATGGCCAGGCACAGTGGCTCATGCCTGTAATCTCAGCACTTTGGGAGGCCGAGGCAGGCAGCTAATGAGGTCAGGAGTTTGAGACCAGCCTGGCCTAACCAACGTGGTGAAACCGTCTCTACTGAAATACAAAAATTAGCTGGGCATGGTGGTGTGTGTGTGCTTGTAATCCCAGCTACTCAGGAGGATGAGGCAGGAGAATTGCTTGAACCAGGGAGTCAGAGGATGCAGTGAGCAAGATGCCACCATTTCACTCCAGCAGCCTGGCAAGAGCAAGACTCTGTCTCAAAAAAAAAGAACCTCACAACAAATTTTAGCAAGGTAAGTTTCAGTATTTTCAATAAATGTGGGAAAGATGGTAAAAACAGCTTCTGTTGGAATGCTTCCTGATTTATGGACCTTTATTTAATTTTTTAAAGGAGAGCTGCTGAAAATATTGTCCCCAAAGTAACAGTCATAGAAACATGTTGCCTATTTGAAAGAGCAATATCATTAGTTAGTTACAAAATTTAATTGTAAGGATTAAGCAGCGAATATTGGTCAAACCAGTCCACACACTGACAGCTTTGAAGTGTTCAGATGCTGATTTTAAAATAAATGTGACAAATAGCAATCAGATTTTCATAACACTGTTCAGGACTCACATTAACTTGATTATGGACATAGTTCAATACACAAGGGTAAGAGAAAGACAAGTGTATAATCTATAATTATTACACCAGAGGCATCATTTTTTCAAATCACTTTTAGTAACACAGAATACATTCTAACTTTTTAAAGTCTACAGCTAAATAAAACTCAATGCAATCTATTTTTCTATCTGAGATCAAAATGAGTTTCCTTTTTCCGAACAAAACATAATTCTTACCATTGGGGTAAATCTGAATTCACGTGGTATACTTTGTCAAACTTTTCCAAAAACTTTTAAGCACTGTTTTAGAGAGAAATTCTTATGTTACACATATATTTACATATTTTTTCTTCAAAGGCTAATGACAATGTATGAAGTTAATAGGCCTATAATGGAACCATGATACTACTAATAATGTGAAATAAAAAGCCACTCATTTATATACAAAGTGTTCCTGAGTGGTACAATAAGAAATGGTATCACAGATTTATGTACATATGTGAATCACTAAGAGTTCAGAAATTAAGCTCACTTTAAGAAAACTCATTCTATTTTTCTCTTTGGAGTAGAGGTTGCAAAAGTGTGATTCCTAACAAAAATATTGTATGTAAGAGCTCCAAAACCAAGCATTAGCCTAAACTGGCAATAACTGCAACTTAAAAACTATATCCAACTGGATCTTCACTGTGGCTATGCAACTTTTTGCTTAGTGGCCTGAAGGTTTTTACTGAGGTGACAACCCCTTATCTCTTGCCCCTCCCTCTACCAAAAAGTCAAAAAAAAAAAACCTAACAACAAAAACAAACAAACAAAAAAACACCTCTACAGCTTCCTTCTTCATGGCTGTCTTTGGCAATGCTTCCAAATCTTGAAAGCAAAAGAACCTGCTGAAGTACAGGAGGAGGATGAAAACACTATATATGATGTATGAAAATCAACCTAAGAGTATGAACTAAGGAAGAAAATACTAGAAGGAAGGCCAAGCAGCAGTCGGCCCCCAACAGAAAACAAAAAAAGCAGGAGGGCTGTTACTACTCTGGCCCATTATCTCCAATTAGAAGTGTGTGGAACCGAAAATTTAAACTCTGAAAAGGTAACAGCTTTTGAGGAGGAGCAACGGAAGTGAATAAATGATAAAGAAGTACAGCAGCAGCTTTAGCTGTCAATGAGTTTCTTTGCTCTGGCATTGGCAATGTCAATACGATCTTTGTTGGTGTCAACCTGAAAAACAAGAAAGATAACCAGCATTACTTCACAAGGTAAGTACCTCTAATAAAAATGAAACTTTTTACACTTGGAGTAACTGACATACTGAGAAAATCCAAGAAACCACGTGAAGTTACATTATAAAACTCATGTTAGGGGAGAAATAATAGAATATGAAATTCATTTGGAAAAACCCTGGTATATAAACATGACAAAGGTATAACATATAAGACCTTGCCAATATTTCATCAATTCTGTAATACATTTTTTCATAGTTTAACATGCCTAAAACTAGGATGCATCCTGTAATCAATGGCATTTTTTTTTGATGCAATGAAATATTAAAGAGTGCTTTTCTCTGTTAGAGATCTGGACCTTGTGGGAGTTCTCTAAACTGAATCATAGAATCTCATCTGAAGCTGCCCCAAGTCTAACCTGGAGAGACTAAAATAACCTTTCCAAAGATCTTTAAAATAAATCTATTACCATCCACACCAACATCTGTGGTGTGTAGCCTAAACCTTAAAATGACAGGTATAGCCTAAACCCAGATTGCAGCATTTAAAGGATTCTGTGAACCACTGTTTTTATGAAACCCATGATAAGTGATTTAACAGAGAGCAAAGCTTAAAAACTCACCCTAAACTTTAAAGTTCACTGAGATTTTAATGAGATATCAGGTTTTGTTTTGTTTTTTGTCTTTTTGTTGCCTAGGCTGGAATGCAATGGTGCAATCACAGCTCACTGCAGCCTTCAACTCCTATGTTCAAGCAATCCTTCCACCTCAGCCTCCTGACTAACTACGACAACAGGCACACATCACCATGCCTGGTCAATTTTTAAACTTTTTTAGTAGAGTCAAGGTCTTGGTCTGGTCTCAAACTCCTAAACTCAAGCAATCCTCCTGCCTCAGCTTCTCAAAGTGTTGAGATTATAGGTATGAGCCACCATGGCTGGCCAAGGTATGACTTTTAGATGTGATGTATCAAAACACTGTAAACAATTTCACTTTCAGTATCTTTATCATGTAAACTTAAGAGGAAACAAAAAGAATCACAACTTTCCTTCACTCAGATGAGTCTATTTTGTGTGTCCACTCCACAAGAACTATTCTGCAGAACTGATTTTCACCTACGGACTCTTTCATAAGATGAGGATTCAGGAATTTTATTTTTAGTTAACAAAATAGGCTGATGTGGGAGGATTGCTTTGGCCTGGGAGGTAGGCTGCAGTGAGCTGTGCCTGTACCACTGCACTACAGCCTAGGCGACAGAGCAAGAACCCATTCTCCATAAAAAAAATAATTTAAAAATAAAACTTATTCATTTGGGAGAGAAAAAAGCACACTCAAAGGCTAAAGTAGATACTAAGCTTCACATGTGAAGGTTTAAGAAAACTACTGCAGTCCAAAACTGTAGTTTCAAAATGCACCAACTACCATGAGAGGGAGGACTTGGCTCCTGTTTTATGCATTAGAACCACCACCTCATCAGAACTAAGACCTATGAGGATAGGAGCTTATCCTACTGTGTCCCCCACATTATCTAGCACACGTCTATTACTGAAACACTGAACCAGATGTCTCATTTTCTTTTCTTTTTTTTTTGAGACAGAGTGTCGCTCTTGTTACCCAGGTGGAGTGCAATGGCGCGATCTCGGCTCACCACAACCTCCGCCTCCTGGGTTCAGGCAATTCTCCTGCCTCAGCCTCCTGAGTAGCTGGGATTACAGGCATGCGCCACCATGCCCAGCTAATTTTTTGTATCTTTAGTAGAGACGGGGTTTCACCATGTTGACCAGGATGGTCTCGATCTCTTAACCTTGTGATCCACCCGCCTCGGCCTCCCAAGTCTCATTTTCTTTTAGCAATAAAAAGCTTTTTACCTTGTCTGTGATTCGTTTTATTCGTGGATTTTGAGCATCAATCTCATTGCCTATGTTCAGGGCCATGTCTTTTAGATTTCCCAGGATACTGCCCACTTGAGTCAGGTTCTCTTCCATTTCATCTTCTCTGGCATCATTAGTTATGCTATCACAAAAAGATAGTTAATTCCATAGATTTTGTTTAATTTAAATGGAGTAAGTCTGGATTGAATTTTCACAAAAATAAGTAACCAAAGGAATATAGGTTACCGTTTTTGGAAAACATTCTATAATAAAAACTGAAAGACTCATCAAGGAGAACACAGTGTCTTAAAGCCATGTAAGAAAATATTAAGAAACAACTCTAAAATAGTGTTTCTCAAAGGTAACTCCCAGCATCACCTGGGAAGCTGTTAGACATGGGAACATGCTAATTCTCATACTCCACACCAGACCTAATACATCAGAAACTGTAAATGCATCCCAGAAACCTATGGTTTAATAAGCCCCTCAGGTGGTTCTAAAGAACCACTGCTCTAAAACAGAGGTTGGAAAACTATGGCCCAAGGACAAAATCTGGCCACCATCTGATTTTATAAATAAAGTTTTATTCAAATACAGCTATGCTCATTTGTTTATATATTGTTTATGCCTGCTTTCACCCTACAACAGAGTTGAGTAATTGCAAGAGACTGTATGGCCTGAGAAGTCTGAAATACTGATTCTCTGGCTCGTTACAGATATTCGTATAGGAATCTAGCTGACCCTTGCTCTAGATGACATATTTTAAAACATATTTTTTTCTATGTACAGAAGTAAAATATGCCTACTTCAATAATTTGAAAAGTACTGAAAAATATATAGAAAAGTTAATCCTGCCACCCAAGGGCAACCACCACAGTTAATATTTTGTCTGGACAGGCATGGTGACTCACACTCATGATTCCAGCACTTTGGGAGGCCAAGGTAGGCAGATCACCCTAGGTCAGGTGTCCAGGACCAGCCTGGTCAAATGGTGTAACCCCATCTCTACTAAAAATACAAAAATTAGTGTGGCGTGGTGGCGCCCACCTGTAGTCCCAGCTACTCGGGAGGCTGAGGCAGGAGAATCGCTTGAACCTGGGAGGTGAAGGTTACAGTGAGCTGAGACTGCGCCACTGCACTCCACCCTGAACAACACAGCAAGACTCTGTCTCAAAACAAAACAAGAAACAAACAAAAAGCAAAAACCAAAAAAAAAAAAACACATTTTGTCAGTAGGTAGATTTTTTTTATTATTATTTATTTTTATTGTTGTTTTTATAGACGGAGTTTCACCACGTTGGCCAGAATGGTCTTGAACTCCTGACCTCAGCTGATCCACCCGCCTCAGCCTCCCAAAGTGCTGGGATTACAGGTGTGAGCCACCACGCCCAGCTAAAGTAGGCAGATTTTTAAGTGCATTTTATAAAAATGGAATAAATACAATTTCTATTTCTTATTAGTTAGGGGTCATGAACTGCTAAACTCATCTCCTAAGTGAACCATTCATTAAGAAAGGTACAGGAATATTGGGAGGAGTTGGCATACCGTTTAATGTATCCACCACTGGCTGCTCCTGTTGTTGGTTGCTGAGGCTGACCATTTGTCACCCGGCTTGGCTGTTTCGATATTACATTGCTAGGTGAGTTTTCTCCGCAATCTCCCCATGTTGTCTTATAAGCCTTGCCAGACTCAAAGTTCTTTGTTCTATTTAAGAGTCAAGAGTATAGACAGATACCAAAAAACCAAAGAGGGAGAGTTCTAATTATTAGTGTCTGTTACCTTGAGGATGACACTAGTAACTCTAATGGAAAAGCTGCATACAGCTGAATCTAGATGATCTATATACTATGTTCCATAGCAATATGGGATAGGAATAGATGAATTATTATGTAAACCCATTGATACTAAAACATTTTCAAACGTCTAAATACTACTTCTACCAAATCTTCACTAGGCTGTTACCAAGTAGCAAAAGGCAACTATTAGATTTTTCAGGTTCCCTTAGTCTCTGGCACTATCTTTATGACTTTCTCTTTCTAGTGAAAGAGAAAGAGAAAGAGTGCTTCATAGTGTATGAAGCACTATCTGGAAAGGAGGTTAATACACACTACTTTTAAAAAGGTCCCATAGAAAAGGTATTCTGGGATATCTTAAGAGGTTCCTCGAAGGCATCTCAAGGGACAACAGAATAAGAAGGCACCTGGCACGGTGGCTCACGCCTGTAATCCCAGCACTTTAGGAGGCTGAGGTGGGTCAGCCTGACCAACATGGTGAAACCCCATCTCTACCAAAAATACAAAAATTAGCCAGACATAGTGGTGCACACCTGTAAAAAAAAATTAGCCAGGTGTGGCAATGTGCACCTGTAGTCCCAGCTACTTGGGAGGCCAAAGCAGAAGAATTGCTTGAACCCAGGAGGTAGAGGTTAGAGTGAGCTCAGATTGTGCCACTGCACTCTATCTAGACTGGGTGACAAAACAGGACTCCATCTCAAAAAAAAAAAAAAATTGTAAGTCTAGGCCTGTTAAAAATAAAAGCATATGCTTTAGGTATAGCTGACATAGCCAAAACTCAGTCAGAGCCAGTACTTTACCATGGAATTTACTACTTAAACAGATCCAAATGGCAAGAAAAAAAAGCCTGGGAAAGTGGCTTTTAAATGGCTATTACAGGCTGGGTGCAGTGGCTCATTCCTGTAACCCTAGCACTTTGGGAAGACCATGTGGGTGGATCACTTGAGGCTGGAAGTTCAAGACCAGCCTAGCCAAAATGGCAAAACCCGTCTCTACTAAAAATAGAAAAATTAGCTGGGTGTGATGGCATGTGCCTGTAATCCCAGCTACTCGGGAGGCTGAGGCAGGAAAATCACTTGAACCTGGGAGGCAGAGGTTGTAGTAAGCCAAGATTGCGCCACTGCATTCCAGCCTCAGCAAGAGAGCAAGACTTCATCTCAACAAAAAGAAAAAGAAAAAGTGGCTATTAGAGGGAAAAAAAAAGGCTATTACAGAAAAGTGACACAAAACTTTTCTTGATTATTTGACTAAAGTCAGTCTTTCACTCGATTTTAGTTTTCACTTTTCTATAAACAAAAACAAAATAGTATGTTGCTTAAATACTGGTCTCTGATTTATTCTACATTTTACATTAATGAGAAAGTTTTAAAATTGCAAAAATTAAAAAGGTAGGGAAGAATTTTATGAAAAAAGTGACTTCTTCCTTAACAGGATGTAAGGATTCATTTCTGGCAAACCTAGAATTGAATCTTAGACCTTAACCATAACGTTACAGAAAGGATACTACTTTTTTTTGTGAGAGGCACTACAAAGGTAAATTTATGAACACTGAAGAGCTAGTTCTGAAAGTGTGTTTCATAGTACCACTTAAGTTCTCATAATTATATTTCTATTTATCCTATTTTATTAATTAACCTATTTATTTATTAAAAAGCCATGTTAAATTTTTCCTGGAACAAGGTAGGATATACATTTTAAAAATAAATATACATGTGTATTCTTTATTAATAATAAGAAAGGTCCCGAGCAAAATCATAGAGCAGAGTAAGAGCTAGTAAATAAAACAAAAGCAATGTATTAGTTTATAAGAAAGTTAATAACCACAAATATTAACAGAAGTAATAGAAGTGAGGCTTTTATTAGAATTTTGGATTGTGGAACAGGTGGAAGAGAGAGGGATAAAATTACAAAGTAACTAATGAGATATTATGTTTCTGACAGTACGAAAAGAGTAGACTGGGACATGGCCTGTGAGTTGTGGTCTATTAAGGGATATATACATATGCTCCAACCACCTTCCCAACATTAAGAGGCAATATTTGGCCGGTCGCGGTGGCTCCTGCCTGTAATCCCAGCACTTTGGGAGGCTGAGGCGGGTGGATCACGAGGTCAAGAGATCGAGACCATCCAAGTCAACATGGTGAAACCCCGTCTCTACTAAAAAAAAAAAAAAAAAAAATTAGCTGGGCATGGTGGCGCGTGCATGTAATCCCAGCTACTCAGGAGGCTGAGGTAGGAGAATTGCCTGAACCCAGGAGGCGGAGGTTGCAGTGAGCCGAGATGGCACCATTGCACTCCAGCCTGGGTAACAAGAGCAAAACTCCGTCTCAAAAAAAAAAAAAAAAAAAAAAAGAGGCAATATTTGAAATTCTTTAAACTTATGAGAATTCTTCTTTCCACAATTAAATATAAGGGTATAAGATGCAAATGAACTGTTTTAAAATGATCATGTGAATGATTTTTAATCTATAATCTATAAACAATGAATCTAGTTAATCTATAAACAATGAATCAGATTGGTTATCAAACTCTGCTATCTTTAAAATGACTAGATCTTTGAAGATGTTCTTTCAGTATCAAGGGGAAAAGATAAAAAAAAGCTGACTTTGAATTTTTTTTACAGGTTTCCATTGTGTCGGCTTGTTTACCTTCAAATGAGATGGGAAAAAGCTACTTTTTTCTTGCAGTTATGGTATGTTCCGCTTGTTTATGAAGAGGTGGTGTTAGTTCAGTGTGTCTCATTCAGCATATCTACTCTAGGTAACGCCTTTTTGTTGCTCAAGACCCTGTCACTTGCCATCACCCTGGAGTTTCTTCCACCAAGTTGGAACCTGTTTTTAAGGCATTGTCAGGTAGCTGCCTACCTAAGTTTATAAAGCAAAAAGTGTTCACAAATATAGTAATGATTTTAAATGAATCTACTTTTCTTCCAAAGGGTCTTAGATGCTTTAAAGGTAATACCTTCCAAACTTGACTATCAAAGCGACCTCAGTGGTCCCCAATCTTTTCGGCACCGGGGACCAGTTTCATGGAAAACTGTTTTTCCATGAACAGGGATGGGGGGAATGCTTTTCGGATGAAATTGATCTACCTTAGATCATCAGGCATTAGTTGGATTCTCATAAGGAGCACACAACTAGATCACTCATATGTGTAGTTCACAGTAGGGTTCTTGCTCCTATGAAAATGTAATGCCACTGCTGATCTGAGAGGATGCAGAGCTCAGGCAGTAAAGCTCACCTCCTGCTGTGAGGACCGGTTCCTGTTAACAGGCCCTGGACCAGTAGTGGTCTGTGGCCAGGGGACTGAGGGCCCCTGCTGTAGAACACATAGATACATAGGTTACACTCTGAAGATTCTACTCCAATACATATTGGGTAGAATCTGGGAATTGTTTGTTGTTGTTGTATATAAGGTCAGTGGGACAGTTAGCAATCCAGGAGGAATACTTCAGATTACTCTCATAGTCTATCTAGAGACTAGTAGTCTGTATATTGGAACACTAAAGAGTCTGGAGGAAACAAAGGGACATGTAAGGATTTAAAAAAAAAGGAACAGAGTAAAATAACTTAAATCCCATTCCTAGGCCTTTCATTCAGAAGCTACAGAATCTTAAACAAACTTCAATTCTGAGTAACACTTTCCTTCTACGTAAAACTAGGATAATAGCAATACTTAATATTTAGCAGGGCTATGAAAATGTTCTATTGATAATAGACATAAAACTGCTTTGTAAATCACTGGACAAATATTTTTATTCATTTGCTTCAACCTCAACCTGACCCTTAGTCAACAGTTCATGCCTATAAGTGCATGGATTACTAACTGGCATCTTTACTTTTTGGTCCATTGCCATTTTTTAGCTTTGAGATCTACAGGCAGTTGAATGTAGTTGGAATATGGTGACATAAAAGATCACTAGAACCAGGTTGTTTTAGTCTACAGTAAGAAAGTTCTAATCTATGAGAGGACTCTTGAAAATCAGATGTACAGACAGCCCCTCTGGGAAGAAATTAATCTTCATGATAAAATGCCTAAGCAAATTTGTGATAAATTTTAATGAGGTTGAGGACTCCATCTAGAAAGAATTACAACTCACTGTTAGTTTTGAGTAGTCTAACAGTCTTTAACTGGAACCTTTTTTTTCCACTTAAATGTCTCATTCAAAAATGGCAAGTTTCCAGGCATAGTGGCTTACACCTGCCTGTAATCCCAGCACTTTGGAAGGCTGAGGTGGGTGAATTACTTGAGGTCAGGAGTTGAAGATCAGCCTAGCCAAAATTGGTGAAATACCTTCTGTACTAAAAATACAAAAAAATTAGCTGGGTATGGTAGCACATGCTTTGTAATCCCAGCTACTGGGGAGGCTGAGGCAGGATAATCACTTGAACCTGGGAGGCGGAGGTTGCAGTGAGCTGAGACTGAGCCACTGCACTCCAGCCTGGGGGACAGAACAAGACTCTGTCTCAAAAAAAAAAAAAAGAAAACAAAAAGGAAGTTTTAAGTAATAATGTGAAATGTCTCTTAGTCAATGCAAGAAGCTGCTATTAAGCATAAAACTGTAAATATCAAGATATGAGAACAAAAACAGTAATTTCTTTTTTTTAGTTTTGGTTGTCATCAATATTAGTTTTAACTGAATAAAAATAGCAAAAATAAAACGAAATATTAGCTGTGACTATTTCACATCGAGGAGAAAAGGGACCAAGTAAATACCAACCATAATAAAGAGTAAATATGAGTATTTATGTGCTTTGGATGGTCAAACTAAGGAAAGAAGAAAAAAGGAGGGCAGGAAACAAAGGGTAGAACTCAAATACTTAATTTTTTAACATTTAATCATGGTCATCATAATTCTCATAAAGATCTAAAATGAAGAAAGAGTCAGACACAATAATAAACAGTAAGCTGATAAAACTTATCTCCCATGAAAAATTTAAATTAGTTAGCTCTGTATTATTTCAACATGAAACCACAGCAAGTTAACACATGATGTAACAGGAATTATGGAATAGTTTATAACATACGTACAGAGGAAACCCTTATTTAAGCAAAGAAGATACCAGATATGGTAGCATTTAAAATTTTATATTCCACCTTGTTCCAAATAGGATTTGAGATGACTAGACTGGCAACTGATTCCTTGATTTGGTAGTGGCCTAAATCATGGGTAATCCAAATCATTAGAAGCAACACTTTAATAGAGAAAATCTTGACTCAAGAACCAGAAAAAAGTAGGGAAACTTGATGGAAGACAGGATGCTAAAATCAAAGTCCTATGAAGACAGAGATGCATTTAGCATAACTTCTCTTATCTTTTATCAGAACTAGACTGCAGCAGCTGTCTCAAAGATCAACCTATTTTAAATTTCTTAGGAAACTCCAGGAGTATTGTTATTTTGGTAATCTTAAATGTTATTTAGCAAAAACTTAGTTACCAGAGCCATTTGTCAAAGGACAGTATTATAAATTAAGGTCCTTTTGTCAAGTCCATCTTTTGTCAGACAGCACCCATCAAAAACAAATTCACTTTACACTACACACTACCACACAGGTTTTGAGACAATCTTCACCATTCACAAAATCCATGCACATGCACAGAAAAGCCATTTGAAGCATCACCTTTAGATAGCAGGTTAGCAGCCCAAACTGCGCCACAAGACTGCATCTTAAAGTTCCCTTTGATCAGTTACTGAGCCCGGCTTCTGATGTTAAATCTTCATTTTTAGTAAGCAGATTAGAAAGGAAGAGATTAGGTGAGAGAATGAAATGCAGAAAATAGTAAATGCCAGTCAAACAGAACAGAAGCAAGTTTAAAGTTTTAAAAACATAATGCATTCAACTTCCTGCCTCGTTTCATAGAAACAACCAACATCTGAGCATCTAGATAAAAAGAAAAATAAGAAAATAATTTAAACAAGAGCACATTTCATTTTTCCTCAGAATTTTGGATGACATTCTTTCCTAAAATTATGAAAATATGAGAGAAAGCAAAAACCAACAGAGCTGCTATGAAATTCCTTCCTCTTAAAAGATTTCTCTTTTTTTGAGACGGAGTCTCACTCTGTCACCAAGCTGGAGGGCAGGGGCACAATACTGGCTCACTGCAACCTCCGCCTCCCGGGTTCAAGCAATTCTCCTGCCTCAGCCTCCCAAGTAGCTGGGACAATAGGCGCCTGCCACCACGCCCAGCTAATTTTTTATATTTTAGTACAGACGGGGTTTAACCATGTTGGCCAGGATGGTCTCAATCTCCTGACCCCGTGATCCGCCTGCCTAGGCTTCCCAAAGTGCTGGGATTACAGGCGAGAGCCACCACGCCCCAGCCAAGATTTCTCTTAATTGCTTCTGTTATGTATTTTATTTTCATTGTAAGTTTAAAAAATCTTTTTTACACATCAAACTCTCCCATCAGCCAACAAGTTTCTCAAGGACACTCAAATCAACAAGTATTTATTGAGTAACTACTGTATCCAATACCATGTGAGGTATAAAAAATACAGTCATGATAAATAAAACAGGCAGGGCTAGAGGTATGCCTTACTCATATTTGTATCTCCAGTGACCAGGATTGAGGAAGCACTAAACTATTGAATAAAACATAATTCAGTATTTAATTATTTGGGGCTGAATTTTTATACCTCAATATGACTTAAGATCGGAACAGCAGAAAGCCTATAGTGACAATTTGGAATTTCTCTAGTTAGTGGTCCAGAAATGCCAATTTGTCTTCAAACTATGTGCTGTTAGACTTTATAAAACAAGTAATTTAAGACAGAAGAATACCTTATCTAAGAATGTGTAAACAGGGACATCAAGCAGTTTACTATTCTGAGACTTCCTATTTAAAATTCGTCTCTTTTTAAATTCTTGTTAATTAGAGTAACAATTTATCAACTACTAAGATGTGATTTTACAAAAGGATTTGTGTCATTATGCTTTTAGAATTGAAACTGCAAACCAATAGAATAGCATTTATTCGCAGTCTTAAAGTTTAATCCTGGTACTCTGTTATTAAATTCTGCTAGTCCTTTAGAAAGAATTAGCTACAGTTAAAACACCCTAATATAGACGTTTTTTTTTTTTAAATCAATGTCTGATTTAAAAAAAAGATGTGCCAGTCTGGACAACAAGGCAAAACTCTGTCTATACAAAAATACAAAAATTAGCTGGGCATGGTGATGCATGCCTGTAGTCCCAGCTACTCAGGAGACTGAGGTGGGAGATGGCTTGGGCCTGGAAGGTTGAGGCTGCAGTGATCCAGGTTTGTGTCACTGCATTCCAGCCTGGGTGAAGCAAGACCCTGTCTCAAAAAAGTAAAAAAGGATTTGCTGGCCAGGCATGCTAGCTCACACCTCTAATCCCAGCACTCTGGAAGGCTGAGTGGGGAGGAATGCTTAACCTAGTAGTTAGAGACCAGCGTAGGCAATATTAGCCAGGTGTAGTGGTGGTACATGCCTGTAGTCCCTACTACTCAGAGGTTGGGGACTGAGGTAAGAGGAGTGCCTGAGCCCATGAGATTCAGGCTGCAGTGAGCTGTGTTCATGCCACTGCACTCCAGTCTGGGCAACAGAGCAAAACCCTGTCTCAAAAAAAAAAAAGGAAAAAATAAAAAATAAAAAACAAACTTTAAAAAACAAATCTACTCAAGACATTTTCTATCTAGCCTTGTATCTAAAAAGAGCACGAACATAAAGGTCCATCCTTTTCCTAGAGTCAAATGAAGTAGCATATAGTTAAAAGCAAGGGTTCTGCCTGGTTTTGAATCCCAGCTCTTCTACTTGATAGTGTAGCCTCTTTGTGCCTGTTTCCCTGTATGTAAAATGATAATAAAGAGCATCTATCTCATATTAAGGCTACTGTTTAAGGATTAAATTAACATGCTCAGAATAGTAGCATAAATTAACACACAGGCCCACAACTGTTATCCTAATCCCTTGGGTGCAAGATGTTTTGGGCAGTACCGCATAATTAAATACATTAATATTTCTGTAGTGATGCTGGGCGTGGTAGCTCACGTCTGTAATACCAGCACTTTGGGAGGCCAAAGTGGAAGGATTGCCTCCCATTTGACTCTAAGAAAAGAATGGAACTTTATGTTGTTGCTCTTGTTAGATGTAAATAAAAAAAGGTTTTGTTTTGTTTTTTATTTTTTTGAGACGGAGTCTCGCTTTGTTGCCCAGGCTGGAGTGTAGTGGCACAATCTCAGCTCATTGCAACCTTCACCTCTCGGGTTCAAGCAATTCTCCAGCCTGAATGGCATGCAGGGCTTAATAGCTCATGCCTGTAATCCTGGCACTTGTGAAGGCCAAGGCAGCGGACTGCCTGAGTCCAGGGGTTCAAGACCATCCTGGCCAACATGGGGAAATGGTGTCTATAAAAAAAGTTCAAAAATTAGCTGGGCATGGTGGCATGTGCCTGTAATAATCACAGCTAGTTGGGAGACTGACACTGGAGGCTCAGTTGAGGCTGCAGTGAGCCATGACTGTGCCACTGCACTCCAGCCTAAGTAATAGAGCAAGAACCTGTCTCGAAAAAAAAAAAAGAAAAGAAAAACGATTTCTAAATGGCAAATAAAGAACTGTGAACCTGGCCTCAGTTGTTACTATTACTGCCAGTATTAATACTAGGCCTCATACAAAGGACTAAGATCCCGTGTCTACCTTTAAGAATGGTTATTCATATGATTAGCCTAACTGAAACACAGACTAGTAGATTAGAAATATCAAGACACTGGCAAGAATGATAGGAGACAGAGCTAAGAATAAGAGGTATTACACTGGCCAAGGTCTCAATGGTATAAGAAAGAAATTGGTGGGAAAAAAAAAAAGAAAGAGGTGGAAGAAAAGCAATTACAATCAGGCATCTTCAACTGAGATAGTACTTTCTTCTCTTCAGGGAACTGTTTTGTTAGAGCAGCACCTTGATCCCATCTCTCAAGAAGTTCTAGGAAAAAAAAAAAGAAGTGCCAGCTGGGCGCAGTGGCTCAAGTCTGTAATCCTGTGCCTTGGGAGACTGATGTGGGAGAATTCCTTGAGGCCAGGTATTTTATACAAGCCTGGGCAACAAAGCAAGAACCCGTCTACAAAAAATTTAAAAAATTAGCTGGGCACGGTGGCACACACCTGCAATCCTAGCAACTTGGGAGGCTAAAGTGGGTGGACTACTTGAACCTGGACGTTTGAGGCTACAGTAAGCTATGATGGCACCATTGCATTCCAGCCCAGGAGACAGAGGGAGACCCCATGTATAAAAAAGTAATGCCTTCTCTTTACCCACTGAGAAAGGGTTCTGCTGAGGTGAGAGGCTGAAGAATGCTGATTCAGCATCATACTCTACTTTCTTTCCCACCAGTCTTCAAGAAAAGCTTGCCTATGCTTGGCTGGGATACACAAAGAGACATAAAATTAATACTTCGATCTTGCTTTAAGATTTTAGGGAGGACTTCTTTCTCCTTGTTCTCCCAACATCTGCTCTCAAGAAAATTCATCTACTTCCTCACTTCTGTACATTTCCAGGAAGTTGAGTGGAACACAAGAGAAAGGTACAATTATGTTTGTAAAACATAGCTAAGAGTTTGTATCAAATAATCTGTATATTTTAACTTGTTTGCTTAATCTGCTAAACTCTGATTGACAAGTCATAATTATTAAAATATGAACTTTTGGCTGGGCACAGTGGCCCACACCTGTAATCTCAGGTGTAATTTGGGAGGCAGAAGGGATTGATCACTTTTGAGTTCAGGAGTTTGAGACCAGCCTGGCCAACATGGTGAAACCCTGTCTCTACTAAAAATATAAAAATTAGCTGGGTATGGTGGCTAATTGTAATCCCAGCTACTTGGGAGGGTGAGGCAGAAGAATTGCTTGAACCGGGGAGGTGGCAGTTGCAGTGAGCCAAGATCACACCACTGCACTCCAGCCTGGGTGACAGAGTGAGACTCTGTCTCAAAACAAACAAACAAACAAACAAAAATAAAAACTTCCAGTTAGTCAACCCAGGTGTAAACAGGTCAACCTGTGTTAGAATAGGAAGCCAATGGATAAGACTAGGAAATACAATGTCAAATCTTAACTCCTTATGGCCAAAACAAACACTGAAGCTGACCGACAAGCAATTAATCTCTATTTTCTCTAGTAGAAAAGGCATAGAAAATGCTGTTACATAAAAACACGTATCTGAAAATATCAAAATATAACCACTCTTGGTTTACTAGAACAGCTGAGAACCAGAGGAAATACTAATGTCTAAGAAGCTCTTTAAAAATGAAAACGAATACTTTGGCGGGGTGCAGTGGCTCATGCTTGTAATCCCAGCACCTTGGGAGGCCAAGGCAGAAGGAGCTCTTGTGCCCAGGAAAAAGGCACTGCAGTGAACCATGATCATGCCACTTCATTCCAGCCTGACTTACAGAGACCCTGTCTCACAAAAAAGACAAAACAAAACTTTCAGCAGAGTATTAGTCATTCAATCTCCAGAAACTGTCATTCTTTATTTATTTTTTTTGAGATGGAGTCTCACTCTGTCACCCAGGCCAGAGTGCAGGAGCACAATCTCCACTCACTGCACTCTCTGCCTCCTAGGTTCATGCAATTCTTCTGCCTCAACTTCCCAAGTAGCTGGGACTACAGGTGTATGCCACCACATCCGGCTATTTTTTTTTTTTTGGTATTTTTAGTAGAGATGGGGTTTCGCCACATTGGCCAGGCTGGTCCTGACCTCCTGACTTCATGATCCACCTACCTCAGCCTCCCAAAGTGCTAGGATTACAGGCGTGAGCCACGGTGCCCAGCCCAGTTAATTACTTTTTAAAAACAAAGATGAGGCCGGGCGTGGTGGCTCACGCCTATAATCCCAGCACTTTGGGAGGCTGAGGCGGGTGGATC
This sequence comes from Leontopithecus rosalia, assembly GCA_028533165.1. Taxonomy (NCBI): domain Eukaryota; kingdom Metazoa; phylum Chordata; class Mammalia; order Primates; family Cebidae; genus Leontopithecus; species Leontopithecus rosalia. Next base: position 22,338,686 of record CM052655.1, on the reverse strand, counting down.
ACGAGGTCAAGAGATCGAGACCATCCTGGTCAACAAGGTGAAACCCCGTCTCTACTAAAAATACAAAAATTAGCTGGGCATGGTGGTGCGCGCCTGTAGTCCCAGCTACTCGGGAGGCTGACGCAGGAGAACTGCTTGAACCCAGAAGGCGGAGGTTGCAGTGAGCTGAGATCGTGCCATTGCACTCCAGTCTGGGTAACAGCAGTGAAACTCCATCTCAAAAAACAAAACAAAACAAAACAAAAAACAAAGATGAGTTTCTTATAACAGAAGGAAAGATAATGGTTAACTACCTTAGTCCAAATCTCATCTTGGTCTGAATACATATAGTATTCGTTAACACCATGGAGTTTGGTTGATCCAAGGATAAGTAGAGAATTTAACTATTCACAGTGGAGTCACCAAAAGAGTGAATTTGTATTAAGCATAAATTCATATACTACACACAAATGGTCTGAAGACCCCCTCATGTCCTAGTCTACTACAGACTCCAAATGTTCAGTCTTCTTTGATTCTTCCTTCTTCATGTTTCATGTACTGTATCAGTTGATTTAAAATAAATTCTTTGGTTTATACCTTCCTCTCCATCTCACTGTGAAGTCTTACTTCACAGGCCTAGATTACAAGGGTTTTTAACTAGCCTCCTGATGTGCAATCATATACTCCACTTCAATCTATCAACTCCTTAGTTTGGCATTCAAGTTCCTCTACTACCCACTTATATCTTACTTTCCAATTCTCATCTACATGAATCACATGACTCAGTTAAGTCAAGCTTCTTGTTAATCCTTATTTTGAACCTTCCATAGCAAATGCTCTCACTGTTCCTCCCAGTTCATCAAATCCTTCTAATCACTCAAAGCCCAAACCAAGTCCTACCTCTTCTATAAGATGCTCTCCAGCCCAATCTTTATCAGTTCTGTATACCTAGCCTTGGTCACCATCACATAATCTAACATTAGATTTATTATTTTTTAAATTTTATTTTATTTATTTTTTTAAAGATGGGGTTTCACCATGATGGCCAGGCTGGCCTTGAACTCCTGACCTCAGGTAATCCACCCACCTTGGCCTCCCAAAGTGCTAGGATTACAGGTGTGAGCCACCATGCCCGGCCTAATATTCAGATTTATATATTTTTTGTTTTTGCATTCTTTTCCACCTCTACTTTTTTGGCAATCCCTCATGTGCCTACCACAAAATATATATTTTGTTAATATTCCTACTTTGAAAGGAAAAGAAAATAATTCCATCCTGCTCTCCATCATTCAGATATACACTTGCCTATATTTCCAAACCTTTTCATAAATTACTACCAATTATAATTGGAACTTGATCCCAGGATTAGTCAAATGTAAGTCACAGTTTTCAATGATCACACACTATTTACACAAAAAGTTGATGTTCCTAAAGGAGAGGCATCTTAGATTTATCTGAGAGTTCCTCATTTAGGCACACACACTTCCGACTTTAGCTAGCGGGAGAAAGTGGGAAGACTCTCATTTATTTATTTTGAAACCATCTTAATTCATCAACTCACCTATTACATGGGCAGACACAAAGGCCACAGCATTTGTTGAGTTCTGTTAAAGTTTTCTCTGCTTCTCTCATGTCTTTATTTATTTGGTCCAAGCCTTCTTCTATGCGGTTTAGTTGTTCTAAGAACAAGTTGTGAAGTTACATTTTGTGTTCTATTCACAGTGTCAACCAGAAAATACCATTATTATGGAGCAGCGAACTTCAACCCTGAATCTACCAATAACCCCTCACAGTGAATATGTCAGTGTCAAAAGGTATTAGAAGCTATTCAACATGAAAACAATGTTTCATGTACTGATCATGAGGTACCTAGTCTCTTGCTGTGGAAAAACTTGTTCTAAGAAATTTGTATATGGCTGGGTGTGATGGCTCACACCTGTGATCCCAGCACTTTGGGAGGCCAAGGTGGGTGGATCACTTGAGGTCAGGAGTTCGAGACCAGCCTGGCCAACATGGTGAAACCCCATCTCTAATAAAAATATAAAAAATTAGCCCAGGATGATGGCAGGTGCCTATAATCCCAGATACCTGGGAAGCTGAGGCAGGAGAATTAGCTTGAACCCAGGAGGCGGAGGTTGCAGTTAGCCAAGATCATGCCATTGCAGTCCAGCCTGGGCAACAGGAGTGAAACTCCAGAAAAAGAGAAGAAAGAAAGAGAGAAAGGAGAAAAGAAGAAAGAGAGAAAGAGACAGAGAGAGCTTGAGAGAGAGAAATAAAGAGTATCAAATGTCTAAGGCACATATAACCAAAGCACACAAAAAGCCATGCTGGCCTAACACATACTTGGTATATACAGTTGTGCATTGTTGCCTGCCATCCCAAATAGACAATGAAGATGATATAATTCAAATCAGAAGACAATAAGTAAACATAGCATTTTTATTTTACAGAGGGAAGGTCCACCCAAAGGCTGAAATGTATATGTGGCTAATTTGATAGAGCTTTTTGGCATCATAATCAAATTAAGAATTTCTGCTAATAATTTAACTCACCCCCTTGTTCATCCAGCATTGTGATGGTCTTGATTCCTACATCCTGAGACTAAAAGAAGGGGGGAAAAGGCTGATAGTACAACAAAACAAACCAAAAAAAACAGAAACAAAACCTACAACAGCTGACAAATAGCAAGACAGGATCATTTAGAAACCTAAGTTCTCAGAGGATTAGAGCTACAGACAGAACTAGTATTCTTAAACTAACATACTTCAACATATTAGCCCCTCAAAATAGTTAAGTCACAAACTCATAGTGAATTCATCTTCCCTGTCATATTCCAATACTGTCAAAGGGAAAAACAGAAAAGGCCTATTACTGCATGGTTTGACAATTTCAGCAACTGTTGATTTCAAATAATAAAGCATATTGATACATTACCCTTTAACACTAATTCCAGCCAGAGGTTTAGGATCTCCCCTAGAAATTTCTATACTTAAGTTGATGACTAACACTTTCTTACCTCACTGGCTAAACCCAGGATTCTCCTCGTACTTTCCAGAGACTAGGAAAAAACAGAGAGTTTTAGCATTCCAAAACAAGTAGGAAAAAAAATCTGATCACAGGCCACATTCATGATGCTATTCTATTTTTTAAAATCGCCGGCTCAGGCCAGGCACAGTCGCTCACACCTACAATCCCAGCACTTTGGGAGGCCAAGGCAGGAGGATTGCTTGAGTACTGAAGCTCAAGACCAGCCAGGCAACATAGTGAGACTCTGTCTCCTTTAAAGGAAAAAACAAAAAGAAATGCTAGCCCATCCCTCCCTTTAAAACAAAGCAATGGCTGGGTGTGGTGGCTCACACCTGTAATCCCAGCACTATGGGAGACTGAGGTGGGCAGATAAGGAGGTCAGGAGTTTGATCGAGACCAGCCTGACCAACATAGTGAAACCCCCATCTCTACTACAAACACAAAAATTAGCCGGGCATGGTAGCACACGCCTGTAATCACAGCTACTCGGGAGGCTGAGGCAGGAGAACCACGTGAACCTGGGAGGCGGAGCTTGCAGTGAGCCGAGATCACACCATTGCACTCCAGCCTGTGCAACAAGAGCAAAACTGCGTCTCAAAAAAAAAAAAAAATTAATGTAGGTAGATATCTAAGTAAATTGCTGGGCACAGTGGCTGACGCCTGTAATCCCAGCACTTTGGGAGGCCAAGGCAAGCGGATCAAGAGGTCAAAAGATAGAGACCATCCTGGCCAACATGGTAAAACCCCGTCTCTACTAAAAAAAAAATACAAAAATTAGCTGGGCGTGGTGGCACACGCCTGTAGTCCCAGCTACTTGGGAGGCTGAGGCAGGAGAACTGCTTAAACCGAGGAGACGGAGGTTGCAGTGAGCCGAGGTCTCGCCACTGCATTCCAGCCTGGCTCCTGGCGACGGAGCAAGACTCTGTCTCAAAAAGAAAAAAAAAAAGATAAAAAGAAATCTAAGTAAATTACAGATATTAGGAAATGTTAAACAGAAGTCTAGCATTTAGCCAGGCGCGGTGGCTCACACCTGTAATCCTAGCACATTGGGAGGCTGAGGTGGGTGGATCACCTGAGGTCAGGAGTTCAAGACCAGCCTGGCCATCATGGTGAAACCCCATCTTTAAAAGAAAAAAAAAAGAAGTCTAGCATTTCTCACATACATACTAGAGTATCTTTGTTGCACATAACTGTTAAGTAGTATTAATAATTACCTAAAAAAGATAAATCATACAAATTGTTTTCAGTTTAGTTTTCTGGTGAGTTAAAAAGAAAATAAAAACTAGCAATGGCACTACGGGGCGAATGTGTTCTTTGATATTAAAAGACTAGGAAGAGGCCAAAATGGTCCCTAAGAAGGCTTTCTCAGCCCTCCAGTATGAAAACTGAAACAGAATTGTTTACTTATTTTAGGTAAAACATTTACCTCATCAGTAATCTGGTGAGCTCTCAGTTGAATTTCTTCTGGTGACAGATTATCCATGATGCATCAAAACTCTATCAAGCACAGAAATGGAAATGTTGCAAGGATACACAAAGACTCAAAACAAAGGGATGGAGAAAAGTTTACCAACCATAGGGAGAGCAAAAATAAATAAATAAAAAGCAGGAGATGCAACTCTCGTATAGGGTAAAACAGATTTTAAAGCAACATAGATACAGTAGTAAAAGGATCAATGCAACAACAAGAGCTAATGATCCTAACACCCAGATACATAGAGACTTAGATTCAATGAAACAGAAAATTAATAAGGATATCAAGGACTCGAACTCAGATCCGGAACAAGTAAACTTAATAAATATTTACAGAGCTCTCTACTTCAAATACACAAAATACACATTCTTGTCAATACCACATCACATCTACTCATAGGTTTAAATGAAACATTGATTGGTCATTATTAATACCCATTTTTTTTCAGAATAAACAATATTTTCATTCACCCTCCCTCTTTCTCTTCCTCTTTCTTCCTCTCCTTTACTCAT
>CM052655.1:22317649-22333194 GCA_028533165.1 Leontopithecus rosalia | reverse complement strand
GGCAATTCTCCTGCCTCAGCCTCCCGAGTAGCTGGGATTACAGGCACGCGCCACCATGCCCAGCTAATTTTTTGTATCTTTAGTAGAGACGGGGTTTCACCATTTTGACCAGGATGGTCTCGATCTCATGACCTCGTGATCCACCCGCCTCGGCCTCCCAAAGTGCTGGGATTACAGGCTTGAGCCACCGCGCCCGGCATTATTTGAGTCTTTAGCTTTATCATACATACCTATGTCCAAGCTACTATTCCTCTTTCCTATTTACAATTACAAAAATAAAATGGAGATTATTTTACACACCCTCTCACCTCCACATTTTTGCACACCTTTCCTTTCTATAATACCCCACGTCTGCCCCAGTAGCCTCATGCTTCTCCATCACTTCCTAAAGCCCCAACTGAGATACCTCTTCAAAGCCTGCCCTTCCCAGTCAGTAATGCTCTGAAGTTGTCTATTCCTGTCATATATAACACCTCAATGCCAGAAAGAGAAATATGAAAAATAATACACACTACGGCCAGGCGGGACGGCTCACGCCTATAATCCCAGCACTTTGGGAGGCCGAGGTGGGTGGATTATGAGGTCAAGAGATCGAGACCATCCTGGTCAACAAGGTGAAACCCCGTCTCTACTAAAAATACAAAAATTAGCTGGGCATGGTGGTGAGCTCCTGCAGTCCCAGCTACTCGGGAGGCTGAGGCAGGAGAATTGCTTGAACCCAGGAGGCGGAGGTTGCAGTGAGCCGAGATCGTGCCATTGCACTCCAATCTGGGTAACAACATCGAAGCTTCATCTCAAAATAAATAAATAAATAATAATAATAATACACACTAATCAATTAGTGCCTGGAAAAGGCACCCTTAGTGAGGTTTTCAGATATAGTATCCTGTAGGTTGGGAGACATTCGAGGGTAAGAAAGCCCAAATATCTCAAATTATGTAATTCTGTAATTCTATTCCTAGAGGTGATTCTTGCCAATTACAAGCCAGTCTTTGCTAGCGTCCTAGTAAAACAAGCAAAACTCCAGAGTTACAACGTTTGAATGCACAACTGACCTCTGTCCTGCCTTCTTTAAAAGAAAAGAGAAAGCAAATGTAACCAGGAGAGGGATAATGTGCAAAATCACTCCTGACATTGCAATGAGATGATTCTGCAGGACACACCCTTTCAGTGAACTTCAAGTTCTGCTTAATATTTTTTTTCTTCCCTAACCAGACAATACACAAGACAAGGAATAGGCGTCTGCAAAGTTCTCCCAAATTTGGCATGCTGACATCAGGATGCAGGTGCCTAAGATTACTCTGGATTCTTGAGGATTTTGAGCACAAGATTACAATGCAGTTGTCCCTCAGAGGAATGGATTCCGGACTGCCTATGGATATAAAAGTTCGCCCTCTGTAGATGGGACTTTTACATACAAGAATACCATATTTTCTTTTCTTTTTTCGAGGCAAGATCTCACTCTGTTGCCCAGGTTGAAGAGCAGTGGTACAATCAGGTTCACTGCAGTCCTGACCTCCCAGGCTCAAGCAATCCTCCCTAGTCCCTTGAATAGCTGGGACTAAAGGTATATACACCATGCCCAGCTAATTTTTAAGTTGTTTTTTAGAGACAGGGTCTCACTATGTTATCTAGGCTGATCTCAAACTCTTGGGCTCAAGCAATCCTCCCACCTTGGCCTCCCAAAGTCCTGGAATTATAGGAACAAGCTGCTGCACCCTACTGAATACCATATTTTCTATCTGCATTTGGTTGTAGATGTGGAACCTGCTGATATGGAGGGCTAACTGTATTTACTGAAAAAAACTTTACGTATAAGTGGATCCAGCAGTTCAAGCCCCTGTTGTTCAAGGATCAACTGTATATGAAAGTAAGAGAGTCAAAATAGAATTGTAAGGGGGAGGACAGAGAGATACAAGGAATAATACTTCCCAAGTTCTTAATTGGCCTTTGCAAGTTTGCAAAGGGCCAGAGAGAATGTAACCTAGAATTAGCTACATAGTTTTACTCATATTTATTATTATCTGCAGACATGTTCTTTATGGAATCAGGAAAAGGTTACCCAGAATATTAGAGAAAAGATAACTGGTGGGGTGGGATGAAAAATAAAACATAGGCCAGGCCCAGTGGCTCATACCTATAATCCCAGCACTTTGGGAGGCAGAGGCAGGTGGACCATGAGGTCAGGAGTTCAAGATCAGATTGGCCAACATGGTGAAACCCCATCTCTACTATAAAATACAAAAATTAGCTGGGCAGGGTGGCTCGTACCTGTAATCTCAGCTACTTGTGAGACTGAGGTAGGAGAACTGTTTGAACCAGGAGCCGAGATCGCACCACTACACTCCAGCCTGGGCTACAGAGTGAAACTCCATCTCCAAATAAAAAAAGAAAGGAAAGAGAAAAGAAAAAAAAGAAAAGAAAAGAAAAGAAAGAACATCAATTAACACAAAGATGCCATTAAATGTACTTTTCTCAGATTTAATCTAATCTATTAAATACTTGTGTCATTTTTCCAGTGCTCCTGGGAATTTATATACTATGCTGATTGTATGCCTTTGAGAGGAAAATGCAAGATTTTCTCAGTGCTTTTACACTCTATTTCTCATGCTGTGGTTCACTTGGGCTTAGTAAGACTCCTAATTTGACCTTTTTCTTTTCTAATTTTAAACTAGGCAGGAAAGAAAAGTTCACTGAGTACCTCTTAGATATGAAATACCCTACTATTTATCTGCATTATTATCTCCATTATACTATTTTACAGAGGGAGAAACTAAGGCTCAGTTTAAGTAACTTGCCCAAGGCAACTGAGTCAGTAAGAGCTGACTGATTATTTAAGCCAGAATCTACTTGCAAACTAAGTATAGTTCATGGTCTGGTAGAGAGTCTTTCTGGAGCTGGCAGTGGTGGCACATTTCTAATCCCAGTACTTTGGGAGGTGAAGGCAGGAGATTGCCTGAGGCCAGGAGTTCAAAACCAGTCTGGGCAACACAGTGAGACCTCTACAAATAATCAAAAAATTAGCTGGGCATGGGGGCACATGCCTGAAGTCCCAGGTACTCAGAAGGCTGAGGCACAACAATTACTTGAACTCGGGAGGCAAAGGGTGCAGTGAGCCGAGATGGTGACACTGTCCTCTAGCCTGGGTGACAGATTAAGACCCTGTTTCAAAAAAAATAAAAAAGAGAGAGAATCTTTCTGTTGACTGTATCCACTGCCCCCTTAACAAATAACAAATCACATGAGAGCTGCTGAATATTGGAAAATAGGCCGAGTAACCCTATATGATGGCTCATTTCAAAATTTCAGATGCTTTCTATAATAAGACCATGAAATTTTATCTCTTTTACAGACTCAAATAAGACAATTAAGTTGAAGGAGAAATAGAAAGACCAGAGTAATAATGGTTTTCAGCTGTCTTCTAGTATTTTAGAAACTGAAAATAATCTACATTAATTTAGAAAATGAGAAGAAGCCAGGTATAGTGGCTCACGCCTGTGACCCCAGCACTTTTGGAGGCTGAGGCAGGAAAACTGCTTGAGGTCAGTTTGAGACCATCCTAGGCTACACAGCAAGACCCTGTCTCCATAAAAAACAACAACAAAAATAGCCAGGTGTGGTGATCAGTGCCTGTAGTCCTGGCTACTTGGAAGGCTGAGTTAGGAGGTTCACTTTAGCCTGGGAGTTCGGGGCTGCAGTGAGCCATGATCCCCACTATACTCCAGTCTGCCTAACAGAGCAAGATCCCAAAGAAAGAAAAGAAATAGGAAGGAAGGAAGGCAGGGAGGGAGGGAAAGAGAAGGAGGGAAGGAAAGAGGCAAGAGAAACCAAGCAAGCAAGAAAGAGGCCAGTCGTGGAGGCTAATGCCTGTAATCCCAGCACTCTGGGAGGCCAAGGCAGGCGCATCACCTAAGGTCAGGAGTTCGAGACTAGCCTGGCCAATATGGTAAAACCTTGTCTCTACTGAAAATACAAAAATTAGCCAAGCATGGTGATGTAATCCTCAGCTATTTAGGAGGCTGAGGCAGGAGAGTTGCTGGAAGCCAAGAGGTAGAGGTTACAGTGAGCCAAGATCACGTACCTGTACTCCAGCCTGGGCAATAGCAAGATTCCACGTCAAAAAAAAAAAAAAAAAAAAAAAAAAAAAAGGTAAGCGGAAAGGAAGTAAAAGAAAAGAAAGAGAAGAAAGGAAGAAAGGAAAAGTAAATATGCTTCTTGGAAAGAAATACACAGAAAAAAGGCCGCGGAATTTAAATAAGGCCTTGAAGATCCATATGGCTTCATTTGTAAAACCGGAGAGCTAGTAATGAAGTAATGAATAAAGAGTACTTTAAGTCACCATCAGGTTGGGTGCAGCGGCTCCTGCCTGTAATCCCAGCACTGTGGGAGGCAGAGGTGGGGAGATCACTTGAGGCCAGTAGTTCGAGACCAGCCTGGCCAATATGGTAAAATCCCATCTGTACTAAAAGAAAAATACAAAAATTAGGCGAGTGCATTAGTGCACGTTTCTGTCGTGAGCCTGGAAGATGTAGGCTGAAGTGAGCCGAGACACACTCCACTCCACTCCAGCCTGGGTGACAGAGCAAGACTCTGTCTCAAAAAAAAAAAAAAAAATTACGATCAATTTCACAGGGTCCTGCCAAGAATGATATAAAATAATTCTTTTTATACTGGTAAACAAGGATTTTGCAGCTAAAATATTCTACCAAATTAGTTTCCTGCCTTATTCCTTCTCTGAAAATTAATCACAATTAAGTTCCTCAATGACTTATACTCAAAACAGTTTTTATTACCATACTTTTAAGTTCAGCATTCTCTCTGGCTTATTTTGATAGAAGGCTACTTCCATGGTAACCAATGCATATGCAACAAGTGGAAACTTCTGTGATAGCAGGATAACATAGTGGGTGAGAGAGGGAACTCCAGCATTCAAATTCCGGTCTGAGTGTATTTGTTGTGTGACCTTCAGGAAATTACCTAACCCCACTAAAACTCAGTTTCTGTATTTGTAAAACAGAGATAACATTCTATTTCATTGTTTTTGTGTGTGTGTGAAAATTAAAAAGAGATTATCTGCGCAAAGTACTTGGTACAATGCCTTGCACATGGCTGGTATCCAATATTAGCCATTATTTTAATATTTTTACTGAAGTGGAAATAAATAGTAGGCAAACAAAAGGAAAGTAACAAGGTTGAATATGAGTGACACTTACGTAAATGCAGCTGAAAGTAACAGCTACTAAATATTAATAGTTCCATCTGCAAGGCTAAATTTGAATTTTTTTTTTTTTTGAGACAGAGTTTCGCTTTTTGTTACCCAGGCTGGAGTGCAATGGCGCGATCTCGGCTCACCGCAAACCTCCGCCTCCTGGGTTCAGACAATTCTCCTGCCTCAGCCTCCTGAGTAGCTGGGATTACAGGCACGCGTCACCATGCCCAGCTCATTTTTTGTATTTTTAGTAGAGACGGGGTTTCAACATGTTGACCAGGATGGTCTCGATCTCTCGACCTTGTGATCCACCCGCTTTGGCCAAATATATAATCCCAAAGTGCTGGGATTATAGGCGTGAGCCACCACACCTGGCTAAAATTTGAATGTTAAAGTTGATGATACTGTATAGTCTATATACAACTTTATTTCTGAGATAGAGTCTCACTTGGTTTATTTTATTTTTCTGAGACTAGTCTTGCTCTGTAACCCAGGATAGAGTGCAGTGATGCAATCTTATCTAACTGCCAGCTCTGCCTCACAGGTTCAAGCGATTCTCCTGCCTCAGCCTCCTAGTAGCTGGGATTACAGGTGCCCACCACCGTATCTAGCTTTTTTTTTTTTTTTGAGATGGAGTCTTGATGTTGTCCCTCCGGGTTGGAGAGCAATGGTGCAAATCTTGGCTCACTGGAATCTCTGCCTCCTGGGTTCCAGCAATTCTCCTGCCTCAGCCTCCCGAGTAGCTGAGATTACAGGCGCCCACCACCATGTGCGGCTAATTTTCATATTTTTAGCAAAGATGGGGTTTGACTGCGTTGGCCAGGCTGGTCTCAAAACTCCTGACCTCAGGTAATTCACACGCCTCGGCCTCCCAAAGTGCTGGGATTACACGCATGAGCCACTGTGCCCAGACGTATTTTATTTATTTATTTATTTTTCCTTCTTTCCTTCCTTCCTTCCTTCCTTCCTTCCTCCCTCCCTCCCTCTCTCTCTCTTTCTTTCTTTCTTTCTTTTTTTGAGACTGAGGCTCACTCTGTTGCCCAGGCTAGAGTTCAGTGGCACGATCTCAGCTCACTGCAACCTGTGCCTCCCGTGTTCAAGTGATTCTCCTGCCTCAGCCTCCTGAGTAGCTGGGATTACATGAACTCTTGACCTCAAGTGATCCACCTGCCTTGGCCTCCCAAAGTGCTGGAATTACAGGTGTGAGCCACAGCACCCAGCCAGGATCTCACTTTGTTGCCCAAGCTGGAGTAGTGATGCAACTTACCAGGCTTGAGTGATCCTTCTGCCTCAGGCCCCCAAGGAGCTGGGACTACAGGTGTGCACCACCATGCCCAGCTGATTTTTGTGTTTTTTTGGTAGAGACGGGGTTTTGCCATGTTGCCCGGGCTGCTCTGGAATTTCTGGGCTCAAGCCATCCATCCACCTCAGTGCTGGAATTATAGGTGTAAACCACCACCAAGCCAGCTATATAGATCTTAACTATTTTCATGTCAGTCATGAGTCCGCACACATCAAGACAGTTACCAAACAGGCTTACATTAAACCAAGTTTCCATTCACAGGCAACTCTGTAGATAAATATATACATAGATTTGCATGCCTAAAAAAAAAAGTTTTCCTTAAATAGTTCTTTCTTTTCTGGCTAAGGCTGGGTAAACTAGGTGGCACAAACAACAAAAAGGAGACTAGGTTATGAAGAAGATTAGTATACACAGTGAATAAATCAAATATGTATTATAATTATGCAGAAAAAAATATATAGGTAGAAAAAAGTTTGGTAGGGAATCAACAAAATACTGGTAATAGCTGGTGGTTTTAGTAAAATTAAGAGTGATTTTTCTTCTTTTCCCAATTTTCCAAATAGTTTGCAATGCAGTTATATTTTAAATTGCATACATTTATTTTCATCATAAAATATGACAGATTATAACAATCAAGAAAACGGATTTATAAGTTTACAGAGCACAAAAACTACAGGTGTGTGCTAACACACCTGTTTTTTTTAATTTTATTTAATTTTTTGTAGAGGCAGGGTCTCACTATGTGGCCCAGGCTGGTCTCAAACTCCTAGGCTAAAGCAATGCTCCTGGCTTGGACTCCCTCCTGGCTTGGCCTCCCAAAGTGCTAGGATTACAGGTATGAGTCACTTTGCCTGGCAAGGGTCTCATTCATGTCAAGGATAGCTTCCTCCTTTTACTTCCTCTCTCAGGTTTCCTTTCTATCTCCTTCTATACAAACAACTTTAACCATTTTTATTTATAGGCCCCAAAACTATGCAAATATATGTATTTTTCTCTTTTTAAAAATTCTTTTCTTTTTCCATACAAAGTCTATAACTCAAATGCAAATATAATAAGTACATCACAGAATCATATCTATTAAACAGATTGGTTTCAGGGTGGGTACAGTCACAGTGGTTCACGTCTGTAACTGCAGCACTCTGGGAGGCCAAGGCAGGGAAATCACCTGAGGTCAGGAGTTCAAGACCAGCCCGGCCAACATGGTGAAACCTTATCTCTATTAAAACATAACAAAAAATTAGCTGGGTATGGTGGTGGGTGCCTGTAATACCCGCTACTTGGGAGGCTGAGGCAAGAGAATCAGTTGAACCCGGGAGGCAGAGGTTGCAATGAGCCAACATTGCGCCACTGCACTCCAGCCTCAGGACAGAGTGAGACTCCATCTCAAAGAAAAAAAGAAAAAAGAAAAAGCTTGGTTTCACAGTACACTGAAGCATATGATTCAAGACAGAAATCATACTAATGAGTTGGAAAGTACCACTAAAAATTAGGAACCAAAAAGAAAACCAAAATTACATTTTCAGGCCTATAGTCCCAGCTATTCAGGAGGCTGAGGCAGGAGGATCACCTAAGCCTAGTAGTTTAAATGTGACCTGGGCAACAGAGCAAGACCCTGACTCTAATTAAAAAAAAAAAATTACACTTCAGTTTTACAGAAGCACCTATGGTAACTTAATTGCTTGATGTCCAACAGCTGGTCTTTAAGTCCCTGTCAAATGTGGAACTTCCACAATTCTACTCTAAGTGACCCAGGAGTAATCCTGGGGAGGCAGATGTAGGTTTGATTGTAATCAATTATATTAACCCTATTTATGAGAATGGTTGTGTGAACAGAAAGGGGATGTTCTATGTGAAAGATAAGAACGGGACTCAAGAGCCAGAAGCTGGCAATCTACCCAGGAAGACACAATATTGCAGGCATAAGTGTGGTATCTGTCAGGGACATACCAAGTGTGGGGTGAGAACAAATGGCAAGGATTCACCCCGCCTGAATAAAATATTCACCGAAACCATCCACATAGTTTAGCTCTTATTTATTTATTTATTTATTTTGAGATGGAGTTTCGCTCTTGTTACCCAGGCTGGAGTGCAATGGTGCGATCTAGGCTCACCGCAACCTCTGCCTCCTGGGTTCAAGCAATTCTCCTGCCTCAGCCTCCCAAGTAGCTGGGACAACAGGCGCGTGCCACCATGCCCAGCTAATTTTTGTATTTTTAGTAGAGACGGGGTTTCACCTTGTTGACCAGGATGGTCTCGATCTCTTGACCTCGTGATCCACCTGCCTCAGCCTCCCAAAGTGCTGGGATTATAGGTGTGAGCCACCGCGCCCAGCAGTTTAGCTCTTATTAAGTTCACTTACATGCCTTTATTTATTTATTTATTTATTTATTTTGAGACGGAGTTTCGCTCTTGTTACCCAGGCTGGAGTGCAATGGCACAATCTCAGCTCACCGCAACCTCCACCTCCTGGGTTCAGGCAATTCTCCTGCCTCAGCCTCCGGAGTAGCTGGAGTAGCTTATTTATTTAGGTAGAGATAGGGTGTCCCATTATGTTGCCCAGGCTGGTCTTGAACTCCTGGCCTCAAGATTCTTTTGCCTTAGACTCCCAGAGTACCAGAAGGCATGAGCTATCACACCCAGCCACTTAGATGCCTTCTGGTTAGTTTTTCAAATATTCTGATATTAGGAGTCAGAAGCTACAGACAGAGCACATAAGCACTTATTTTTCCAGAAAAGGATATCCCCACAGAACACTCAAAGAATGGCATTCTTGCTTATACAAAAGACAATATAGTATAGTGGTTATGTGCCCAATATCTGAAGGCATAGTAGTTTCAAATCCTAACTACTGTTTACATAACTTTTCTGTGCTTGTTTCCTTATTAAATGAGAATAATGCTACTTTAAGTGTTGTTACATGGATTGAGCTAATTCATACACACTATTTAGAGCAGTGCCTTGCACACAGTGCTCAATAAAACTATTATAACTTTTCATAATAATTATTAAACATCTCTCATGATTTTGGCCAAATATGGTGGCTTATGCTTATAATCTCAGCACATTAGGAGGCTTAGGCAAAAGGATTGCTTGAAGCCAGGAGTTTGAGACCAGCCTGAGTAATAAGGCAAGTCCCCATTGCTACACAAAATTAAAAAAAAACAACAACAAAAAACCAGGCCTGGTGGCATGCACCTGTAGTCCCAGCTACTCAGGAGGCTGAAGCAAGAGGATCATTTGAGCTCAGCAGCTTGTGGCTGCATGAACTACGATCATGCCACTGCACTCCAGCCTTGGTGACAGAGAAGACCCTCTTTAAAAACAAACAAAAAAACACAAACACCTCCTGATTCTGATTTGTGTGAGTCAAAATCCAAGTATGATCAAGTCCAAAAAATTATGATTTTAAATTATCAAAAAAAAAAAAAAAGCTACAATGTAAGGATTCAGTTGTCTGGCAAGAATATAAGATGTCTGTGTGTGTATGCATGGAGGGCAGAGGATGGCTTTAAAAGGCAGACAGAACACATATTGTGAAGGGCTTTGTATACTTTAGCAAGAAATTTGAAATTTATTTTGCTATGCTGCCTAGGTTGGTCTTGAAGTCCTGGCCTCAAGTGATGCTCCCACTTCAGCCTCCCAAGTTGCTGGGACTACAGACATACCATCACACTTGGCTTGAGTTTTGATAAGTATTGAAAGGCCATCTAAAGTAATTTCAATTTCCAAAACACTGTCAAAACAAATTTAAACAAACTTTACATCTAAGTTACGGAACTCACTGAAAGTTAACAAGGGAGAGAATTCTGGAAAAACATAGGAATCGCTGATTTAAATACTTTGGTAGCAACACAACCTAAATTGAAACCCAAACCAAAATGTGAATCTAAATGAGTACAAATGGGCTTCTTTTTCTCCTAATATTTAAAAATATACAGTACATGCTGTTTCCTGTCACCATTATCTACTTCCTCCAATTGTTGGAGGCACTCGATACATCTGTTTCAAGTTTCCGGGTCCTGGCTGGGCATGGTGGTTTATGCCTGTAATCCCAGCACTTTGAGAGGCAGAGGCGGGTGGATCATCTGAGGTCAGTAGTTTGAGACCAGCCTGGCTAACATAATGAAACCTCGTTTCTGCTAAAAATACAAAAAATTAGCTGGGCATGGTGGCACATGCCTGCAATCCCAGCTACTCCCAGACTGAGGCAGGAGCATCGTTTAAACCTGGGAGGCGGAGGTTTTGGTGAGCCAAGATCACGTGCCATTGCACTCTGGCTTGGGCAGTAAGAGTGAAACTCCACCTCAAAAAAAAAAAAAAAAAAAAAAGAGCAGTCCTTGTCATCTGCCCCTCTGTCAACCTATAGATCTGGAAATAAAATATAATAATAGAATAAAAAGTTCAGCACCCTTGGAGATAAGCAATATTATATATCACACATGCTATCATATACATAATGTGGAGTACAAACATAGCTCAAAAACAGATGTTCAGAATGTTGGAGATAAATGAACCAAATGAGGGAGAAAAAAAAGCCTAAATTCAGGGAAAAAAAGGCAGCTGATTTCACAAAAATATCAAAGAGCAAACATCCTCTTTTTCCTTTTTGCTATTCTAATCTACCCCAGCCTTGACCTCCCAGGCTTAAGTGATCCTCCACCTCAGCCTTCTGAGTAGCTGGGATCACAGGCACCAAGCACTAGCTTGTTTTTTTAAAAAAAAAAAAATTTTGTAGAGACAGTCTTGCCATGTTGCCCAGGCTGGTCTAAAATTCCTGGGCTCAAGCTATCCTTTCCTCTCAGCCTCCCAAAATGCTGGGATTACAGGCATGAGCCATTGCCCGGCCCTAATCTATTTTCATCTGGTGGAACAAGTTAAATTTGCTAGAATTGTGTCAAGATAATGAACACCATCATAGAGATCACAGAATTTTCAAGACCATTAGCTTTGGTTCAATCTTCATTTTATTTTAAAAATGAGCTGATTGGGACTCCATGTTTAGGTCCCCTTCCACGAACACTCCCTTCATGGAAGCTGTTTTTCTCTCTCCTGGATTTCTCTTCTGGAGTCCCCTTCCACACTCTCTCATGGAAGCCTGTCTTACCCTCCTAAACTCCATCTCTCTCTATTCCCTTCCACTCAGTGTGGAAGCTGCTTTCCTCTCTTGGATTCCATCTTTCTGGATTGTCTCACTCCGTGTGAGAGTTAGCTGTTTCTCTCTCCTTCTCCTGTTTCTCTCTCTTTAAATAAATCACTTTCTACAAACAAAAAATAAAAATGAGCTGATTAGGCCCAAAGCAGTATTTTCCAAAGAATGGAGCAAGAATATGATTTTAGCTGTTACATACAGAAAAGCTGCATACTTAGCAGTTATGTATTTATTACAATGGATACTAAAAAAGGTCTATAATACATAAAAACCATGATTTCACAGATTATCACTTTGGAAGTGGGCAATGTTTTTTTAAAAAGCCCGTTAAACATGAAGTGGAATAATAACAATACTCTAAACGGCAAAAATTATGATGTGGTATGACTCATAAGTGAAGACTCAATAGCTGTCCCATGAGTACAGGCCTGTTTTTGTTTACTTTCTTTCTGGTTCTAGGTTGTGTTCTGAATGATTGGAAGAGATGTGACCTTTAGTTAAGAGAGCTTGTGTACTGTACCTAAGTTCATTCAGAGTACAAGAAACAAACACCAAGATGCATACAGAAATTCCACTGTTTATATGAAACAGTGTAATATTGTTAGGAAAATAATGGCACAGTAAGTCATCCTTATGCTGGAACTATGATAACACCAATTTTCTAGTGCATAAACACATACTACAAGCACCTAAAAAAAAAACCTAGTAAGACAAATATTCAAGCTGCAGGCTAAGTTATACAATCACTTAAATTACTTTCACATGACCTGTCACAGCAGTATGGCAACATAAGGTGTTTCTCTTATTTGCTGATATTTCTTTCTTTCTGTCTTTACTTTGTCTCTCTCTCTCTCTCTCTCTCTCTCTCTCTCTCTCTCGCTCTCGCTCTCTCTCTTTCTTTTTTGAGACAGTCTTGCTCTGTCTCCCAGGCTGGTGTTCAGTGGCACAATCTCTGCTCACTGCAACCTCTACATCCCAGGTTCAAGCAATTCTCCTGCCTCAGCCTCCCAAGTAGCTTGGGATTACAGGAATGTACCACCATGTCTGGCTAATTTTTCTATTTTTAGTAGAGACCATGTTTCACTATGTGGCCAGGCTGGTTTTGAACTCCCGACCTTGTGGTTTGCCCACCTTGGCCTCCCGAAGTGCTGGATTACAGGCGTGAGCCACTGCACTTGGAGCTAGTATTTCTACAAGTGCATTCCTTCTCATTACAGCTTGCCAAAAGAACAAATGACAAATGATCATTTGGATGCCTTAGGCATCAACTTTGCTGGTGGCAGAAATATTAATTTTTCTTATTTTACTATAAAATGTTTTAAGATTAGATTTCAAAGTATTCTAGCTAATAATGTCTCATGAACTTCAAGTGTATTTTCCAGGATAGGCAACCACTTATATCTAGCCATATATGCACTATTTTTTTTCTTTTATTCTTTGAGACAAAGTCTCGCTCTGTCATCTAGGATGGAGTAAAGTGGCGCAATATCTGCTCGCTGCAACCTCTGCCTCCCAGGTTTAAGTGATCCTCCAGCCTCAGCCTCCCAAGTAGCTGGGATTACAGGCATGTGCCACCACACCCAGCTAATTTTTGTATTTTTTAGTAGACACAGGGTTTAGCTATGTTGGCCAGGCTAGTCTCAAACTCCTGACCTATGGTGATCTACCCACCTCAGCCTCCCAAAGTGCTGGGATTACAGGCGTGAACCACTGCACCTGGCCATATATGCACTATTATTATTTTACTGGGACATCCGGAACCAGTCTTAATAGCAGCAGGGCAGATGGAGTAATACCATTCTCAATTCTTGAAACATCTAGAAGCTACACTATCTTCACACGGCTGAGGGAACACTAACAGAAAGCTGCCAGTATCCAAACTCCCCTCTCCCAGTCACAGTCCCTTGGCCTTCATATGGTTTGGCTATGTCCTCACCCAAATCTCATCTCGAATTGTAATCCCCAGCGGTATATGGAGGGACCTGGTAGATGACTAGATCAAGGAGCGGTTTCCCCATGCTATTCTCATGATAGTGAGTGAGTTCTCAAGAGATGTGAATGGCCTTGTAAGGGGCTCCTCCCTCTTCAAGGGGCTCTTCCCCCTTCACTATCTCTTTCCTGCCACCTTGTGAAGAAGGTACTTGTTTCTCCTTTGCCTTCCACCACGATTTTAAGTTTCTTGAGGCCTCCCCAGACATGCGGAACTGTGAGTGGATTAAACCTCTTTCCTTTATAAATTACCCAGTCCCAGGTATTTCTTTATAGCAGTGTGGCAACAGACTAATACCATAAATTGGTACTAGGATTGGGGCAGTACTATAAAGACAACCTGAAAATGTGTAAGTAACTTTGGAACTAGGTAATGGGCAGAGGCTGGAACGGTTTAGAAGGCTTAGAAGAAAATGGGAAGATATGGGAAAATTTGGAAATTCCTAGAGACTTGTTGAATAGCTTTGACCAAAATGCTGATAGTGATATAGACAATGAAGTCCAGGCTGAGGTAGTTTCAGAGGGAGATGAAGAACTTACTGGGAACTGAAGTAAAGGTCACTCTTGCTATGCTTTAACAAAGAGACTGGCAGCACTTTGCCCCTGCCCTAGAGATCTGTTGAACTATGAACTTGAGAGAGATGATTTAGGATATCCGGTAGAAGACATTTCTAAGAAAGTGTTCAAGAGGTGACAACAAAAAAGTCTGGAAAATTTGCATCCTAACCATGTAATAGAAAAGAAAAACCCATTTTCTGAGGAGAAATTTAAGCCAGCTGCAGAAATTTGCATAAGTAACAAGGAGCTGAATGTTAATCACCAAAACAATGGGAAAAATGTCTCCAGTGCATGTCAGAGATCTTCAAGGTAGCCCCTCCCATCACAGGACCTGAGGCCTGGGAAGAAAAAATGGTTTCCTGGGCAGCCTCACGACTTGGGGCCCTGAGTCCCAGATGCTCTAGCTCCAGTGGTGGCTACAAGCGGCCAAGGTACAGGTTGGGCTGTTGCTTCAGAGGGTGCAAGCCTCAAGCCTTGGCAGCTTCCACATGGTGCTGGGCCTGCAGATGCACAGAAGTCAAGAAGTGAGGTTTGGGAACCTCTGTCTAGATTTCAAAGGATTTGTGAAAATGCTTGGATGTCCAGGCTGAAGTCTGCTGCAGGGGAAGACCCTTCAGAGAGAACCACTGCTCGGGAGCTGCAGAAGGAAAATATAGGGTTGGCTCCCCCAGAGTCCCCACTGGGGCACTGCCTAGTGGAGCTGGAGGGCCACCATCCTCCAGACTCCAGAACGGCAGGTCTACAAACAGCTTGCACCATGCACCTGGAAAAGCTGCAGGCACTCAACGCCAGCCCAGGAGAGCAGCCTCTGGGCCTGAACCCTACAAAGCCACAGAGGCAGAGCTGCCTAAGGCCACCCTTTGCATCAGCATGCCCTGGATGTGAGACATGGAGTCAAAGGAGATTAAAATAAGCTTTAAGATGTAATGACTGCCCCACTGGATTTCTGACTTGCATAGGGCCAGCGGCCTCTTTGTTTTGGCCAATTTCATCCATTTGGAATGGGAGCATTTATCAATGCCTGTTCCCCCATAACATCTTAGAAGTAATTAACTTGCTTTTAATTTTACAGGCTCCTAGGCAAAAGGGACTTGTCTTGTCTCAGATGAGACTTTGGACTTGGACTTTTGGGTTAACACTGGAATAAGTTAAGACTGTGGAGGCCTGTTAGGAAGGCATGATTCTTTTTCGAACTATGAGGACATGAGATTTGAAAGGGGCCAGGGGAGATGGGTACAGTGGCCCAGCCGAGGCGGGTAGATCATGAGGTCAGGAGTTCTCAACCAGCCTGGCCAATATGGTGAAACCCTGTCTCTACTAAAAAATACAAAAATTAG
>CM052655.1:22296152-22317549 GCA_028533165.1 Leontopithecus rosalia | reverse complement strand
AAAGAAAGAAAGAAAGAAAGAAAGAAAGAAAGAAAGAAAGAGGGAGGGAGGGAGGGAGGGAGGGAGGGAGGGAGGGAAGGAAGGAAGGAAGGAAGGAAGGAAGGAAGGAAGGAAGGGCCGGGCGCAGTGACTCAAGCCTGTAATCCCAGCACTTTGGGAGGCCGAGGCGGGTGGATCACGAGGTCAAGAGATCAAGACCATCCTGGTCAACATGGTGAAACCCCGTCTTTACTAAAAATAAAACAATTAGCTGGGCATGGTGGCGCTTGCCTGTAATCCCAGCTACTAGGGAAGCTGAGACAGGAGAATTGCCTGAACCCAGGAGGTGGAGGTTGCGGTGAGCTGAGATCGCGCCACTGCACTCCAGCCTGCATAACAACAGCGAAACTCTGTCTCTTAAAAAAAAAAAAAAGCAAGCAAGCAAGCAAGCAGGGGCAGAATGATATAGTTTGGCTATCTATAATCTCATCTCAAATCTGGTGGGAGGTGATTGGATTATGGAGTGGTTTCTCCCATGCTGTTCTCAAGATAGTGCGATACGATGGTTTTATAAGGGTCTCTTCCCCCTTCACATCTTGTGAAGAAGGTACTTGCTTCTCCTTTGCCTTCCACCATGGTGATAAGTTTCCTGAGGTCTCCTGAGCCAGGCAGAACTGTGAGTCGATTAAACCTCTTTCCTTTATAAATTACCCAGTTTGGGTATTTTTTTTTTTCGATTCTGAGTCTGTCTCACAGGCTGGAGTGCAGTGGTATCATCTCCCTTCACTGCAACCTCCGCCTCCCAGGTTCAAGTGATTCTACTGCCTCAGCCTCCTGAATAGCTAGGATTACAAGTGCCGGCCACCATGCCAATAATTTTTGTATTTTTAGTAGAGATGGGGTTTCATCATGTTGGCCAGGCTGGTCTCGAACTCCTAACCTCAAGTGATCCTACCACCTCGCTTCCCAAAGTGCAGGGATTAGAGGCGTGAGCCACCACGCCCAGCCTCAGGTACTTCTTTGCATTCCTGTGAGAATGGACTAATACAGACTCCATTCCAGGAGATGACAAATAGCAAAAGGATACTCCCTTCTTGCCTTTTTTCTCCCCAACTTTTATGTCTTTACGTTTCCTCCCATCAACTGCCCTTCCTAACACCGTAGTGGCTAATGATTAAAGAAGAAAAAAAGGACGAGGTGAAAAAACACTTTACAGTACTTTCCCCCCAACCCCCCCACCACTCCAATCCCGAATTGTGAAATTCATTATTTTACTGATTCTCTTATTTGTGCAGTACAGCCGCGAAGTAAGGGTGAGCTTTTACAGACAGCAAGGACTATCCAATACCAGGAACCTCAGAGTCCTTCCTCAAACCATTATCTCAGAGCTATCTGATCACCGTGGTCACCATACAGGCAGTCTACTAATGTCAACCCCAGCAGCACAGTGCGGGTGAGGGGCGAGAGGTGATCTCTGTTTAATTTCGAGGAAGGGTCCAGGGAACCACCATCCAGCCACCCTTCCTCCACTGGCTCCTCGAGGTTCTGCCGGCTCCTCGAGGTTCTCCCGGCGCCTCCCCTCCTAGCTTCGGGCCCATCTGCCAAATAAGGGCCAGGGCGCCCCCTCGTCCGCTTAAGCCTGACCCCACCAACTTTTCAACCAATACCATATACTCTCAGACTTCATCCCGGTCAGCTCCCTCCATCCCAGTCCTGGAGACTCACCAAGCGGGTGAAGCCACTCCTCTCCCGCCGCTGCGGCTCCGACACCCCAACACGGGACCTGGCGCGGCGCCCTAGTCGCGCCTGTGCGCGCCCAGGCCGCGCGCTTGCGCACTTCCCGTGCGCCGCGGACGCGGACACACCCCTGCAGCTGGAGCCAATCACGGTGCTGGGGGTTTAAAGCTCCCTGCCACGCTGGCGGAGAGTCTGGGAATTCACCAGTTAATCGGATGGATTTCAGCCCTGCCCGAGGCTGGGAGGTGTTCATCCAATAAACATTTACTGAGGGCAAACCGTGTACCAGGCACTGTGCCAGATGAACGCTAAGGAAAAGAAAGCGAACAGAATGCTTTCTCTGCCCTTCAGCGCCTTTCAATCTGTCTAGACTAAGATACAGATACGTAAACAAATTATAGTAGATGGAATACAGTGCATAGTACATTGAAAATCCGAGGCGTCTTTGGCTGATAATAAACAAAGCGTTTCATTCTTAGGGGTCTCTGGAAGGGTTCCCGGAGGAAGTGACTTGAGTCATGAAGGATAAGTAGGAGTTCCCCCGGAAATCCGGCAGAGAAGGAGCTAGTTTCCCAGGTTCTGGGGAACAACTTGTGTCAAGAACAACATAACGCATTTTGGAAATTTCTAGTAGTGTATCCTTGCTAAAGACTTAGTGCTAATCGTACATCCCCGAGTGTAGACGGAAGAAAGCTTTAAAAGGTCAACAATAGCTAGATTTTGGAAGGTCTTGGAATTTTGGACCAATTTGTACTATGCACACTGAAAGCTATTGAAGGGTTTTAAGCAGATGGGTGATTATTGTAAACCATTTGCTGCAGGAACCTTTCCACGCACCTCTAAGAATAAAACAAAGTGCTGGAAATCAAGAAAAGAAAGTGCTTCAAAAGGAAGTAGTCTATTTCTAAGGTATCAAGAAGGACGAAGCCTGAGAAATGTTTAAATTTCGTAACACAGTGGTCACTGATTATCTCAGTGAAAGCTGTTTGGTGAAATGCTGGGGTTGAAAAAAACAATAGTTTGGAGATGGGGGAGATGTAGAGATAGGGACAGGTTGTAGAATGCTTTTGGAAAGGTTGGCCTTGACAGGGAGGAAGGAGGGAGGATGATGAAGGATCAAGATTTTTTGTTTTTGTTTATTGGATTTTTTTTTTTTTTTTGAGACAGAGTCTTGCTCTGTCGCCAGGTGCCAGGCTGGAGTGCAGTGGCGGGATCTCGGCTCACTGCAACCTCCGCCTCCCGCGTTCAAGCACTTCTCCTGCCTCAGCCTCCCCAGTAGTTGGGACTACAGGCACACGCCACCATGCCCAGCTAATTTTTGTATTTCTAGTACAGATGGGGTTTCACCATGTTGGCCAGGATGGTCTTGATCTCTTGATCTCGTGCTCTGCCCGCTTCCCAAAGTACTGGGATTAAAGGCGTGAGCCACCGAGCCCAGGTGTTTTTTGGATTTTTGTTAGAATTAAGACAGGAGAAAGTTGAGCACTGTCGGGAAGATTCAACTGAGAAATAATGTTCGAATAAAGGAAGAGAAGGGATAGTCAGTAGGGAAAGTTCTTGAAAGGGTAAGAATAGCAGCAGTTTCTAGGCAGTTCAAAGCACTGGTGAGAGGAGTGGTTTCGGAAGAGGCAAGGGAGGGAGAAAGAGAGTGAAGATACTTCCTTCCCCAATTATGAGAGGAAGAATGTGTCTGTTTGTATGTTTAGTAAAAGGAAGTTAAAGTTCTCATTTGATGACCTGTTTTCTCTGTGAGGTTGGAGATAGGATCATCTGACAGAAAAGGAGATACTATAGGGAGTTTAAAGGAAAGTTGAGAAGATTTGGAATATTGTAGAAAGTAATACAAGAAATTGACAGAAAAACATTGTAGGACTGGTAAGCAATACTGAGGGCCTTTTTAATATGGGCAAAAATGAACTCACCATTTTCTGCTCTCCTGTGTAGCTTTCTCAAGCAGTAGTCACTTTTCAAGGGCAGAGGTGGAGAAAATGCACAGTTGAGTTCATTTAGGGTTGGGATGGTCATTGATAATAATTCCATGGTTCTCAACCAGGGACACTTTTGTCCTCCAGAGGATATATAGCAATGTCTGTGATAGCAGGGAAATGGGGGGTGGATACTACTAGCATCTTGTCCAGTGATGCTCTAAACATACACACATACACACACACACACACACACAGAGAGAGAGAGAGAAAGAGAGAGATACAGAGAGAGAGACACACACAGAGAGAGACACACAGAGAGAGACAGACAGAGACAGAGAGAGACAGGGTCTTGCTCAGACTGGAGGGCAGTGGTGTGATGTTGGCTCACTGCAACCTCTACCTCTGCAGCTCAGATCCTCTCACCTCAGCCTCCCAAGTAGCTGCAAGTACAGGTGTGCACTACCACACCCAGCTAACTTTCATATTTTTTGTAGAGACGAGGTTTCACCATGTCACTTAGGCTGGTCTAAAACTCCTGAACTCAAGCGATCTGTCTGCCTTGACCTCCCAAAGTTCTAGGATTACATATGTGAGCTAGTGCTCCCGACCTGCTGCTAAACATCTTATAATGCACACAATACACTTGACAACAAAAAAGTATATGTTCCAAAAATGTCAGTAATCCCAAAGTTGACAAACCCTAAAGTAGCTTACCTTAACACTCACCAATATCTGACTGTGGTCTTCTAAAGGCTTTTCCTTGAATGATGGGCCAGAGTTTACAGGGCAAAATAGTTCTTCCATTGCATGCCTTTGAAGGAGAGTAAAATGAGCAGCATACCACAGCCCTTGAGTGTTTCAAGGTCTTGTGATGTCACAAACACAGAACTGGAAGTTTCCTGAACCTCTAGAAGCAAATCTGGATTTACATAGAGATGAATGTAACTGCTCACTTTTATTTGAGGCATTGAAGGTCTGGTTAAACAGAGATGTTATAATCTGAATAATATAAGAGGAACACTTCACATAATGATCAACCTTAATGTCATTTCCTTTATCTGATTAGTCTCAGTCACTAAAATTACGGCTCTGAGGGAATGGGTATGGGCTAAGTTTAATAATAAATATAGGCGGCCAGGCATGGTGGCTCACACCTGTAATCCCAGGACTTTGGGAGGCTGGGGCGGGCAGATCACTTGAGGTCAGAAATTTCAGACCAGCCTGGCCAACATGGCAAAACCCTGTCTCTACTAAAAATACACAAATTTCTGGACATGGTGGTACATGTCTGTAATTCCAGCTACTTGAGAGGCTGAGGCAGGAGAAGTGCTTGAGCCAGGAAGGCAGAGGTTGCAGAGAACCAAGATAGTGCCACTGCACTCCAGCCTGGATGACAGAGCGAGACTTCGTCTCAATAATAATAATAATAATAATAATAATAAATGTAGGCTGGGCGCAGTGGGTGACACCTGTAATCCAGCACTTTGGAAGGCTGATCACTTGAGCCCAGGAGTTTGGGACTAGCCTGGGCAAGATGGTGAAACCCGTCTCTACTTAAAAAAAAAAATTATAAATACCTTAGGCATGAGTAAGAATAAAACCAGTTATAATGGAATGTCTGCTCTGTGATAGGCAGCATTCATAGATAAACACTTGACCTATGTTATTTAATTTTAGCAACACCCTGTGAGATAACATTGTCCTAATTTTAGGGTTTTTTGTTTGTTTGTTTTGTTTTTTTTGAGACAGAGTCACGATCTGTTGCCAGGCTAGAGTGCAGTGGCGTCACTTCGGCTCACTGCAACCTCTGCCTCCCTGGTTCAAGCGATTCTTCTGCCTCAGCCTCCTGAGTAGCTGGGACTATAGGCGCCCGCTACCACACCCGGCTATTTTTTTTTTTAGTAGAGAAGGGGTTTCATCATGTTGGCCAAGATGGTCTCGATCTCCTGACCCACCCACCTCGGCCTCCCAAACTGTTGGGATTACAGGCATGAGCCACTGTGCCTGGCCCAACATTATCCTAATTTTAACTCAAGATCTTGAGGTTCCCAGAAAAATTTTAATTTACCCAAAGTCGTAAATTATTAGTAGCTAGTCCGAGATCTGAAACTCGGGCAGGTTTGTCCTAAAAGCTCTTGCACCTCGCATTAAATTTTAGTAAATTGTACAAGGAAGGAGTGATTTCAAATTTTAGCCTGAACAGTTGCCACTGACTAAAGGAAATGGCGGGACAGCAAGGAAGGAGCTAGAGGGAGGCCGGGAAAGAACAAGGAGAAATAAATAAAATGAAAAAGGGACCAGGGAGACTGTTCATAGCGCCCAATGCTGGGGACCACAAGCTGGCCTGCCTTTGTTCTTCCTTCATTCTTTTTGAGAAAAACCTCTTCCTGTGTGTCCGTTGTTCACTCTCTTGTGTTCAAATAAAGCTAGATTATTGAGAACGGCGGCTGGCAAAGGAAAAAAAAGAGCGTGACCGCCTCGCTGTGCGCCTGCGCGCTGGCGGCGGCTGTGGCGGGGCCCGGCGGTGAGCGGGTCCGGAGCAGGTTTCCGGACCCAAAACTGAAGTGGGAGTCTGGGGCGTCAGGGAGCTCCCTCGCCTGGCCCTCGGCGTTCTGATGGAGTAAGAGGGGTTGGCTGTGAATGTGAGTATCGATGGGTCGGCCTGCGTTGAGCGTATTGGAGCCCAAGGGTCCTGGTGGTCTGTCCCTTAGGGAGATTGTGGGGCTGCAAGACCCGGCCGGCTTTTTGCTCCGGCAGGCTGCGGCGCACGGGTAACCCAGCGGTCCACTCTCCCAGAGCCGGCGCGGGATTACAGGCAGGCGGTGCTGCTGGCTTCGGGGTACGGATTTTCGTGGGGGCGTTCCAGCTCTCCTCCTAGCCCGAGAAGGAAATGTGGCTCCAAAGCCTTGACCTTTAGGGGAAGCCGCTGACCTCCTTCCGTCCTCAGTTGGGCCGGGAGTCCAAAGACCCTGGTGCTTAAAGCCGGTAGCCTCAGGTCCCGCGACACATTTCAACCTCTCGCGACTGACAACCTTCGTTCCTTTTTCTCCTTTCCTTTCTCTCCGTGTGTGATGCATCTTAATAATAGCAACTAATTATGGAGCGGTTACTGTGTTCATTTAATATTTAGTCAGAATCTCGGTTTATAGTTATGGAGAGGAAACGCTTTACACCCTCCTCCCCTTTCAGTTTGTTGTTTAATCATCTTTGAGAGTAAGATTTGTTGAGAAGTTCGAGATTGGCTTTTAGCAACTTGAGACTGCCATTCTAGGTAAGGGAGGTTCTCTTGCTTAGCAAACAAGTGCTGTATCCACCGTAATGGTTTATATCCAGTCTATTCAAACCACAAATAGCTTTTGAGTACTTACTAAGAGCTTAGTACTGTTGTAAATCCCATGGGAAACCTTAAAATTTGCTTTGAGGGCGGGGCGCAGTGACTCAACGCCTGCAATCTTTGGGAGTCCTAGGCGGATGGATCACGAGGTCAAGGAGTTCAAGACCAGCCTGACCAAGACGGTGAAACCCCGTCTGTACTAAAAATACAAAAAATTAGCCGGGCGTGGTGGTGGGCGCCTGTAATTCCAGTACTCTGGAGGCTGAGGCAGAGAATCGGTTGAACCCCGGGAAGCGGAGGTTGCAGTTAGCCGAGACCGCGCCACTGCACTCCATCCTGGGCGAGAGAGACTCAATCTCAAAAAAAATTTATTTTTTTGCTTTAAGCCCCGTTCTCAAGTTTGGTCGTGAATGAAATAAGGGACGACAGTATTCAGATGCAACTAGAATTTATTTAGTATCTACTACACATTTGCCAATTACATTTACGTTGTGTCATAAAAATATTAATGAGATATTGTAATGGAAAGTAGGTTTCTGCAGCATTTCAAATGAGATCGCTGGGATTTTGCTAGTAATTTGCTCAAGCTAAACTAGCTAGAGTAGGTGGTGAAATTCACTTAATACGATTCCAAAAGCACGTCTTTTCCCAAGCAAATTGCGTTACAGTTATAATTTCTAGAGTTAACTCTTTTTTTTTTCCCCCGGAGACGAGTCTTGCTCTGTCTCCCAGGACAGAGTGCAGTGGGGCAAACCCTGCTCACTGCAATGTTCGCCTCGCTGATTCAAGCGATTCTCCTGCCTTAGCCTCCCCAGTAGCTGGGATTACAGGCACCCACCACCACCCCCGGCAAATTTTTGTATTTTTAGTAGAGACACTGTTTCATCATGTTGGCCAGGCTGGTCTTGAACTCCTGACCTCAGGTGATGCCCCCACCTCAGCTTCCGAAAGTGATGAAATTACAGGCTTGAGCCACCTCGCCCAGCCTGGATCGTTTTGATTAAAAGGAAGATACTAAAAAGACCGTAGATTTCATCTGAATTTCATCTCTTGAATTCTCTTTTAATCTAGAACAGTTACCTTTTCCCCTCTCTTTCCCTCGCTACCCGCTCCATGTGAGTGGTTGAAAGGACCTGGTCAGTTATCTAGATTTGTCCCTGATTGGGTTCTGGTGATAGCATTTCACTTGTTACTACAAACTGGAAGTTAGAGCAGATCACTTGATATGATTCAGGTGAAACTATGAATAGTGATTATTGTACATCTAGATTAGAACACATGTAGTTTGAAGGCTGCTCTACAAGAGTAGAAAGGAATAATGGTAGATGCCAGATTACTTGGTTCTGGGACCAGGAATGGGTCAGTGAGAAGTCTATGCATTGTGTTTTGTAATTGGAGAATCTTGGAGAGTTCAGGTTTAATTTGTGTACCCAATGAATAAGAGGACTGAGGCAGACAAGTTACATATGAATACTCTACTTGGACCTCTAGCATGTGAAATCACTAGTGAAGCCCTACAGTCCAGTGTGTGTGTGCGTGTGTGTGTATGTGTGTGCATGCATGTATTAATCTGAAAGAAACTATCAAGAAGTTCCCAGGTGTTCATCAGTAAAGGATTGGTTAAATAAATGTATCCATGTACTAGAAAGAATGAGCCAGCTCTATATGTGCTAATATTGAGTGACCTCGGATATAGTGAGAAAGAAAAGGTGCAAAAGAAGGTGTGCATTTTGCAACCACTGTGGTTTTATAAAAATATATGTATTGCATATACAGTTGGTCCTCCATATCCGTCCATGGGATCTGCATCCATGGATTCAACCAACTTTGGATGGATAATATTTGGGGGAAAAATTTTCATGAAGCTCTGAAAAAGAAAACTTGAATTTGCTACGTGCTGAGTACGTACTACATTGCATCCACAGAAATGAAGTTATGTGTAGGCATTGTAGTAGGTCTTGTACGTAACGTAGAGACGATTTAAAGTATACAGAAAGTATGTGTAGGTTACATGCATATATTATGCTGTTTCACATAAGGGTCTTTAGCATTCTCAGATTTTGGTATTGAGGGGGATCCTGGAACCAATTTGCCATGGATAGCGAGGGACAACTGTATGTGCATAGAATATCCTCTGTGGAGTACAGTCGAAATCACAGAGGCAGAAAGTAGAGTGGTTGCTAGGGGGTTGGGGAAGGGGGAGATGAGGAGTTATTGTTTAACAGATATAAAGTTTCAGTTACACAAGATGAAAATAGTTATGGAGATGGTTGGTACTGATGTACATTATGAATGTATTTAATACCACTAAACTACACTTAAATGTTTAAGATGGTAAATTTTATGTATTTTAACGGAAAATATTGAAAAATATCTCCAGAAAATAAACTTCTAAGAGTGGCTGGAATTGGAAGTGGCTAGGAAACAGAAGGGACTGGTAATCACGTTCCCTAAAAGCTTTTTTTTTTTTTTTTTGAGACAGGGTCTTGCTCAGTCATCTAGGCTGAAGTGCAGTGGCATGATCATGGCTCACTGCACCCTCAAACTCCTGGGCCCCAGCAGTCCTCTTCCTGCCTCAGCCTTCTTAGTAGCTGAGACTATAGGTGTGTTCCACCATGCCCAGCTAATTAAGAAAAAAAATTTTTTTTTTTTTGGCTGGGCATGGTGGCTCAAGCCTGTAATCCCAGCACTTTGGGAGGCCGGAGCGAGCACATCACGAGGTCAGGAGTTCGAGACAAGCAAGAACAACATGGTGAAACCTGGTCTCCACTAAAAATACAAAAATTAGCCAGGCATAGTGGCCCATGCCTGTAATTCCAGCTACTCAGGAGGCTGAGGCAGGAGAATTGCTTGAACCCGGGAGGCAGAGGTTGCAGTGAGCCCAGATTATGCCACTGCACTCCAGCCTGGGCAACAGAGACTCCTGAGACTACAGGTGTGCACCACTAAACCTGGCTAATTTTTTGCATTTTAGTATTGTATTTGTATTTTTTATATTTTTGTATTTGGCCTATTCTTGACATTTAACCCCTAAATATTTTAATGTCTCTAAAAGAAGAACATTTTCCCACACAATTCTAATATAATTACAGTGAATAATAAGTAATTCCTCTATATTGTCTAATATTCAATTCTTCCTAAAATTTCTCCAGATTGATCTTTTTTTAAAACTTTTAAAATCCATTTTCTAATCATCGGCCACAGATTTAATTTGATTTTTATATCCCTCCAAGTCTCTTTTTTTTTTTTTTGAGGTGGAGTTTCGCTCTTGTTACCCAGGCTGGAGTGCAATGGCGTGATCTCGGCTCACCGAAACCTCCGCCTCCTGGGTTCAGGCAATTCTTCTGCCTCAGCCTCCCGAATAGCTGGGATTACAGGCACGTGCCACCATGCCCAGCTAATTTTTTGTACTTTTAGTAGAGACGGGGTTTCAACCATGTTGACCAGGATGGTCTCGATCTGTTGACCTCGTGATCCACCCGCCTCGGCCTCCCAAAGTGCTGGGATTACAGGCTTGAGCCACCGCGCCCGGCCCCCAAGTCTCTTTTAATCTCGTACAGTTACCTTTTTCCATCTCTTTCCCTCGATACCCCCTCCACATGACTTGTTAAAAGGACCTGGTCAGTTATCTAGATTTGTTTCTGATTGGTTTCTGGTGATATAATTTCACTTGTTACCACAAACTGGAAGTTAGAGCGGACCACTTCATATGATTCAGGTGAAACAAGACTATATCATAGACCATGTTGCGTACTTTAGCTTTCCAACTGTTATTGGTGCTGAGATTGACTAGTGAGGTCAGATGGTGAATCTGAGTTCTCCATTGTTAATTTTTTTTTTTTTTTTTGAGACGGAATTTCGCTCTTGTTACCCAGGCTGGAGTGCAATGGCGCGATCTCGGCTCACTGCAACCTCTGCCTTCTGGGTTCAGGCA
The DNA here is from genome assembly GCA_028533165.1 of Leontopithecus rosalia. NCBI lineage: Eukaryota > Metazoa > Chordata > Mammalia > Primates > Cebidae > Leontopithecus > Leontopithecus rosalia. Next base: position 22,306,637 of record CM052655.1, on the reverse strand, counting down.
ATTCTCCTGCCTCAGCCTCCTGAGTAGCTGGGATTACAGGCACGCGCCACCGTGACTAGCTAATTTTTTGTATTTTTAGTAGAGACGGGGTTTCACCATGTTGACCAGGATGGTCTCGATCTCTTGACCTTGTGATCCACCCGCCTCGGTCTCCCAAAGTGCTGGGATTACAGGCATGAGCCACCGCGCCCGGCCTCTATTGTTAAATTAATGTCTCTGTTTGAAACCAGCTGTAAGCCCTTTTGTACCTTTTACATTTTGAACCGACCAGCATTAGTTCTATTCAAAATAGAAGTGATTACTTTTTTTTTTTTTTAAGACCGAGTTTCACTCTTGTTACCCAGTCTGGAGTGCAATGGCGCCATCTCGGCTCACAGCAACCTCCGTCTCCTGGGTTCAAGCAGGTCACCTGCCGACCAGCATTAGTTCTATTCAAAATAGAAGTGATTACTTTTTTTTTTTTTAAGACCGAGTTTCACTCTTGTTACCCAGGCTGGAGTGCAATGGCGCGATCTCGGCTCACAGCAACCTCCGTCTCCTGGGTTCAAGCAGGTCACCTGCCTCAGCCTCCCGAGTAGCTGGGACTACAGGCGTGCGCTACCATGCCCAGCTAATTTTTGTATTTTTAGTAGAGATGGGGATTCACCATGTTGACCAGGATGGTCTCGATCTCTTGACCTTGTGATCCACCTGTCTCAGCCTCCCTAAGTGCTGGGATTATAGGCGTGAGCCACTGCACCCGGCCTAGAAGTGATTACTTTTAAAACAAAGCTCACTGCAAGAATTTTTTTTTAACTGAATCCGTGTTAACTATTCCCTTTTTATAAAGGGTGAATTTGAAGTTTGGAGAGGTTAAGATGTACTCAAGGTAGTAGTCCTATGAAGTATTTTTTGTCTAAAGGTCCATGCTTTTTCACTCTACTTTATAAGCTAGTATATAAATGTAAAATATTAATTCTGTAGTAGTTACATTACTTGTATCTTCTTTGTAGCTTTTTAGACAGATAATCAGTGTCTAATATAATTTTGGAATATCAGTAAACCAGATTAGAGCTATGTAGTGTAATAGTCTATAATTAGCCATTCTGAAAATTAAAAAATACATGAAAATCGTATCTCTTGATTTCTAGAGTTTCAAAAAGTACCATACCTGGAACTAATCATAGCAGTCTTGATTGGTAGGCCTAAAGTCTTTTAGGTTTAAAAAAAAAATTACTAGTTAAAAATATGAGTGTGGGTTTTTTTTTTTTTGATTTTGTTTTTTTCCCCATTTTTTAATGAAAACAGAGATGAAGGTCTTGCTATATTGCCCAGGCTACTCTCAAATTCTTGGGCTCAAACAGTCCTTCTGCCTTAGTCTCCCTTGTAGCTGGGATTACAGAAATGTGCCACGATGGCTTGCTGGTTTAATTTCAAAAACACTGATGTGTATTGCTTAAATTTTTGGAAAGTGTGGAAGGATTTTCAGTGAAAAGTAAATCCATCCCTGACCCTCATGCCCTCATTTATTCTGCCAGAGACAATGTCTGTTAGCAGTTTCACTGGAATCCCTCTAGAGATATTCTACATGAGTGCATATCATGAGGATAAATTCTGACATCCATATATATAAGCACCTTAGCAGTATAACCTAAAATAATACTGTTGAAGGTTATAGTCCAGTTTTTATTTTTATTTCTGATACAAACATCTTTGTTAATTTGTATTCATACAAGAAATACTGAATACCTAATATATACCTAGATGATGTCATCTAGGTAATGGGAATAAAACAATGAACAAGAAGGCATTCTTGCTAGCCATCATGGAGCTTGCAGTCTGTTGGCAGAGGCAGTCATTAAGTGAATAATTAAACTAATAATATAGCAAAGATTTGGTGAATAACATATTTTGTATAAAATACTTCATGTGGGTTTACTAATTTATTTCATTACATAGGCATGATTGAATAGATTTACTAATTTATTCCTCACAATAGCCTTATGACATTGATACTAATATAATAATTCTTTTATAGATATTAGACACTGAGGCACAGAAAGATTAAATAACTGAAGACCACACAGCTAGTGATTAATAGAGCTGGGTTTTATCTTTTTCTTTTTTTTTTTTAAACAGGGAAAAAAAAATATCACTGTCATTCAGGCTGGAGTGCACACTACAACCTCCACCTCCCAGGTTCAAGCGATTCTCCTGCCTTAGCCTCCCAAGCAGCTGGGATTATAGGGGCATGCCACCACGCCCAGCTAATTTTTTTTCTTTGAGACAGACTTTCTCTCTTGTTGCCCAGGCTGGAGTGCAATGGTACAGCCTTGGCTCACTGCGACCTCTGCCTTCGGGGTTCAAGTGATTTTCCTGCCTCAGCCTTCTGAGTAACTGGAATTACATGCACCCACCACCATGCCTGGCTAATTTTTTTGTATTTTTAGTAGAGATGGGGTTTTGCCATGTTGGCCAGGCTGGTCTCAAACTCCCGACTTCAAGTGATCTGCCCACCCTGGCCTCCCAAAGTCCTGGGATTACAGATATGAGCCACTGTGCCTGGCCACCTATATTATTAAACTTAGCCCATTTCCATTCCCTCAGAGCCGTAATTTTAGTGACTGAGACTAGTCCGATAAAGGAAATGACATTAAGGTTGATCATTATGTGAAGTGTTACTCTTATGTAATTGAGATTATAACATCTCTGTTTAACCAGACCTTCAGTGCCTCAAAAGTGCCTGGCCTATGGGTGCGGTGGCTCACACCTGTGATCCCAGCACTTTGGGAGGCCGAGGCAGGTGGATCACGAGGTCAAGAGATCAAGACCATCCTGGTCAGCAGGGTGAAACCCCGTCTCTGCTAAAAATACAAAAATTAGCTGGGCATGGTGGTGTGTGCCTGTAGTCCCAGCTACTTGGGAGGCTGAGGCAGGAGAATTGCTTGAACCCAGAAGGCGGAGGTTGCGGTGAGCCGAAATCGTGCCATTGCACTCTAGTCTGGGTAACAACAGCAAAACTACATCTCAAAAAAAAAAAAAGAAAATAAGTGCCTGGCCTATTCATGGTATTTTTTATCAACAATATTACATACTTGTCTATATAAGTCTGATTTTGTAGCAGTCACATTTACAGTTTTCTTCTAATATAGTCATGTCTGAGCATTTATATGTTGATATACATGTTATTTTATAACTCACTTTTCTTTAATTTTTCATTGTTGTTATAGTTAGCACATTATATTGATATTTAAAATTTTACAAGTGTAAGTTACAGTAGCTCTGCATTTTATTTTAGGAAGAGATAAGAAGGTTATTACAAAAGATTTATAATAAAAAGAGGGTATAAAATACCTTTTTTTAAAATATATTTTTTATTGCGTTTTAGGTTTTGGGGTACATGTGAAGAACATGCAAGATTGTTGCATAGGTACATACATGGCAATGTGGTTTGCTGCCTTTCTCCACATCACCTATATCTGGCATTTCTCACCATGTTATCCTGCCCCAACTCCCCACCCCCTACTGTCCCTCCCCTATTTCCCCCCCACAGATCCCAGTGTGTGATGTTCCCCTCCCTGTGTCCATGTGTTCTCATTGTTCAACACCCACCTGTGAGTGAGAACATGTGGCGTTTGATTTTCTGTTCTTGTGTCAGTTTGCTGAGAATGTTGGTTTCCAGGTTCATCCATGTCCCTACAAAGGACATGAACTCATCATTTTTCATGGCTGTATAGTATTCCATGGGGTATATGTGCCACATTTTCCCTGTCCAGTCTATCATCAATGAGTATTTGGCTTGGTTCCAAGTCTTTTTATTTTTTTTTTTAATCTTCTTAATTTATTTTACTTTAGGTGCATACCATATCTGGCATTTCTCCCAATGTTATCCCTCACCTCCCTCCCCACCCACCCCCCATTGTCTCTCCCCTGTCCCTCCCCCAACTATCCCTTGTGTGATGCCCCTCTCCCTGAGTCCATGTGTTCTTGTTGGGTATAAAATATCTTTAAAGGAAAAAATTGTGCTGGCGCGGTGGCTTATGCCTGTAATCCTAGCACTTTGGGAGGCTGGGGCCGGCAGATCACGAGGTCAGGAGATCAAGACCATCCTGGCTAACATGGTGAAACCCTGACTCTACTAAAAATATGGAAAATTAGCTGGGCATGGTGGTATGCACCTGTAGTTCCAGCTACTCAGAAGGCTGAGGCAGGAGAATCGCTTGAACCCAGGAGGCAGCGGTTGCAGTGAGCCCAGATCATGCCACTGCACTTCAGCCTGGGTGAGAGAGTGAGATTCCATCTCCAAAAACAAAAAAGAAAAGAAAAGAAAAAATTGTGTGGTGACAACTGGGAAGCTGGTTGATAAGAACACTGGGGATTGTTACAATAATCTTCCTATTTTAATGTATGGATGAAAATTTCCACAATGAAATGTTTTAGGAAAAAACAGTTGGGTCTGATGTGATTGAGAATTGCTGCTTTACAGTGTGCCCCAGAAATAGCTACAATTGGGATAAGTGTTATAAAGAAGGGACAGAGTTTAAGGGACAGGGTTTCAGAAGAGTAGTACACAGTGAGGGGTATGCTGTAGTCTGGGAGATGAGGGAGTGCTTTCCTAGGCAACTGACATTTGGACTGAGATTTAAAGGATGAGTCATTAACTAGATGAAAAGGAGTAAGAGCCTTCCAAGGAGAGGCACCAGCATATGAAAAAGCCCTAAGGTGGGAGGAGAGTGGTAGGTGGGAAGTACTGAAAATGCCATTTTGTCTGGATCACAGAGATCTATGAGAAAGTAGCTCAAACCTACATAATATACATTAGCAAGGGTGTGTCAAGTGAGTCTTGTAAGACCTTTTATTTTTTTTAAAGGCAGGGTTTCACCACGTTAGCCAGGATGGTCTTGATCTTCTGACCTCGTGATCCACCCGCCTTGGCCTCCCAAAGTGCTGGGATTACAGGTGTGAGCCACTGCGCCCAGCCTGTAAGACCTTTTAAATATGTTGATTTATATCTTTCATAATTAGATGTTTCTGAAGGGCTTTTAATAGTGAGAGACAAAGGCATAAAACATAAGCATGTATGAGAATGGCTTTTTCTGTGTCTTGCTGAGTATGTATATTTGGATGGAGGCATTGTAAAATTGAAGTAAGCTAGAATGGCTGAGCCACCTTATGGAGAACAATTGCTATTCAGAAGTCACCGAGATCCCAGCAGACTTTGTCACTAAACCTAGGGCCTCCTACTCTATCACATGATTGAGGATAAATCTTTAATCAGTCTGACCTGCTTGAGCATTGTCTGGAGCCATTCAAACAGGCTGGTGGCTCTCAAAAGTGCATACCTGGGATCCTGTTCTGGTCATCAGCTGAGTAAGCTCCTCCTGGCCAACTCTCCCATAGATGACAACCATTACATCTGGATAGAAATACATAATACCAGTAAAATCTACTGGAAAGTTACAAGAAACCAAGCAGATTCTAGAGGGAAATTAACACAAGAATGGGACTACTTGGAGTAATTTCCCATTTTCATGGCTTCTAACTTTAGGGCAGGCCCTAATCTATGTCCTGTAGGGTGCTTAAAATTCCAATAGTAGTAAACTTTAGTCTTTGTGGCCTGAAGAACCAGAAGATAGAGCTCAAGGCAACTACAGACATTGGAAAGTAAGAGAAGAATCCTGGAAAGCAGAGAGAGAAGCATCAAGCTCTGTGAATAAACTCTGCCCAAGTCTTGTCAGACTGTTGAATTATGCATATGTGGAGCAGACTCCCAAGAAGCCCAGCTAAGGATGAAATAACCGAATTGAGATTTCATCTGCTGCCTAAGAGACAGAGTTTGTAGTTTAAGTCAACCAAGTTAGATATTACTGAAACAAAAGTAAAAGAACAAAAATCAATACCTCATCTCTACTAAAAATACAAAAAAAATAGCCAGGCATGATGGCAGGTGCCTGTAATCCCAAGCTACTTGGGAGTCTGAGGCAGAAGAATCTGTTGAACCTGGGAGGCAGAATTTGCAGTGAGCTGAGATGGCACCACTCCACTCCAGCCTGGGCCACAGAGCAAGACTCTGTCTTAAAAAAAAAAAAAAAAAAAAAAAAAGAGAGAGAGAGAAAGAATATAGACATTGTCAGATAATTCATTGCTAGCAGATCTGCATCATAAGAAATGCTAAACTTAGTTCTTCAGGCTGTAGGGAAATGATAACAAATGAAAAGTTGAATCTTCAGAAAAGAATGAGGGTTAGAACTTGTAAATATCTGGATCGATAGTTTAAGAGTTTCTTTATTTCCTAAAAATGACTATAGCCCAAAAAAGCATCATCTTATGGGGTTCATTACATATGGTAGATATAAAACATATACCATAAAACATGGGATTATGAGTGAGGGTAAATGGGCCTATATGGTTGCAAGGTTTTTACATATTACCTGTAGTGGTACTTTTTAATATAGTTAAGAGTATAATGGTAAAGATATGTGTTGGAATTCCTAAAGCAACCACTGGGGTCAATATGTAATAATGTAAAGAAGTGTTGCTAAATAAAACTAGTAGAAAGGCTGGGCGCTGTGGCTCAAGCCTGTAATCCCAGCACTTTGGGAGGCCGAGGTGGGTGTATCACGAGGTCAAGAGATCGAGATCATCCTGGTCAACATGGTGAAACCCCGTCTCTACTAAAAATATAAAAAATTAGCTGGGCATGGTGGCATGTGTCTGTAATCCCAGCTACTCGGGAGGCTGAAGCAGGAGAATTGCCTGAACCCAGGAGGTGGAGGTTGTGGTGAGTGGAGATCACGCCATTGCACTCCAGCCTGGGTAGCAAGAGCAAAACTCTGTCTCAAAGAAAAAAAAAAAAACTAGTAGAAAAATTAAAGTCAGTATAACAAGACCGAAACAGGTATAACTGAACAAAAATGGAGGAGCTAAAAATAATAAAATGGTAGATCTAATTCAACTATATTAATAATTTCATTGAATTTAGTGGAAAACACACTGATTCAGTCCATAAAGTCAGAATGGCTAAAAGCAAATGCATGGGAAAAGATCATACAAAGTAGCATGAGAAGCCTATAGTGGTTATATTCAGATCAGGTAAAATAGACTTCATTATAAAAAGTATCACCAGAGTTAAAGGGATCATTTCATAACAACAGAAGGTCAGTTCATGAGAAAGATGTAACAGTTATAACCATGCTTGTGCCTAATATCAGAGCTTCAAAATACATGAAGCAAAAATGGATACAGTTAAAGGAAGAAATAGACAATTCACTATCATAGAGATTTGAAACTTCCCTCAATGATAACAACAACAAAAATTAGTATAGATTTTGGAAGGCTGAGGTGGGAGAATTGCTTGAGCCCAGGAGTTCAAGACTAGCCTGGCCAACACGAAGAGATCCCATCTCTAAAAAATACAACCATTAGCCCAGCATGGTGCCCACCACCACACCCGGGTAATACTGTATTTTTAGTAGGGACAGGGTTTCACCATGTTGGCCAGGCTGGTCTTGAACACTTAACCTTAGGTGATCCACCTACCTTGGTCTCCCAAAGTACTGGGATTACAGATGTGAGCTACTGCTCCCTGCCTCTTCATAAGTTTAAATTAGAAACCAAGGTATATAAAAGTCCACAGTATTTGGAAATTCAGTGAATCTTCTAAATCTGTGAATCAAAGAAGTCACAAGAAAAATTAGAAAGTATTTTTAACTGAACGATAAGGAAAATATGGCATCAAGATTTGTGGGATAACTGTTACGGCCAAGAGGAGACAAAGGAGAAATGATGTCTAAATGTAATGTGGTATCCTCGATGACATGCTGGAAAAGAAAAAAGGTAAGAGGTAAAGAATAAGCACATCTGGGCTGGGCACGGTGGCTGACACCTGTAATCCCAGCACTTCGCCAGGCTGAGGCGGGCAGATCGCCCGAGGTCAGGAGTTCTAGACCAGCCTAGCCAACGTGGCGAAACCCTGTCTCTACTAAAAATACAAAAATTAGCCAGGTGGCGGGTGCCTGTAATCCCAGCTACTGGGGAGGTTGAGGCAAGAGAATTGCCTGAACCCAGGAGGTGGGGGTTGCAGTGAGCTGAGGTCATGCCATTGCACTCCTGCCTGGGAGACAGAGCAAAACTCCATCTCAAAAATAAATAAACAAACAAATATATATATATATATATATATATATATATATTTTTTTTTTTTTTTGAGACAGAGTTTCGCCCTTATTACCCAGGCTGGAGTACAATGGCGCGATCTCCGCTCACTGCAACCTCCGCCTCCTGGGTTCAGACAGTTCTCCTGCCTCAGCCTCCTGAGTAGCTGGGATTACAGGCACGCACCACCATGCCCAGCTAATTTTTTGTATTTTTAGTAGAGACGGGGTTTCACCATGTTGACCAGGATGGTCTCGGTCTCTTGATCTCGTGATCCACCCGCCTCGGCCTCCCAAAGTGCTGGGATTACAGGCTTGAGCCACCGTGCCCGGCAATAAATAAATATTTTTTAAAAAGCCCGGGCATGGTGTGGCTCATGCCTATAATCCCAATACTTTGGGAGGCAGAGACAGGTGGATCACCTGAGGTTGGGAGTTCGAGACCAGCCTGACCAACATGGAGAAACCCCATCTTTACTAACCATACAAAATTACCTGGGCCTGGTGGCACATGCCTCTAATCGCAGCTACTTGGGAGGCTGAGGCAGGAGAATCACTTGAACCTGGGAGACGGAAGTTATGGTGAGCTGAAATAGCACCATTGCACTCCAGACTGGGCAATAAGAGCAAAACTTTGTGTCAAAAACATACAAACAAAAAATACACTGAGGCCATCTGTATAAAATATGGCTTCCATAATAATAGTGTATCAATATTGGTTTGTTAATTGTGACACATATAACAGTAGTTTGTTAATTGTGACAAATGTAACATACTAATGTAAATTTTTTTTTTTTTTTTCCTATTTAGAAAATTTTATTGAATACTGTATTTATCAAAAGAAAAACTTAATTTTCCCTGAAGGCACCCTTCATTTCACATGATACTCCAATGTTCTTTTGTATTAAAAATATGGTTAAATATGGAATTAGTAAAATGCAGCATATAAAACTTCATGCTGAGCAAAAACAAGTCCAAAAAAACTTTACCATAAATCCATAGAATAGTTCCCACAGTATGTTTCCTACATAAATCATGTCTCAATGCAATTTTTAGAACCATTTTAAAATATATTTTGTAATTTGTTAACTGTAGGCATCCCCATTTTTCTTCCATCACATAATCTGTTCCTCTGATTAAGCTGGCAATATCTGCTAGGATCCACAGAACGCAGGAGAAAAAGCAGTTATTTCTCAAGGTTTGAGAAATCTGGTCCACCTTTAGTGTAGTTTCCTGAGATTTCTGCTCCACTGAAGTCAAAACCAGGATTTTCCTTTTGGAATCTCTCTAATGTAAGCTTTCTCTGCATTTGGTCTTGTACCCAAGGATCAGCTGCATATTCGGATTCTAGTAGAGAAGTCCAACAATTTGCTGCATCTCTCTTTGTCTTGGTAAGAACAATACGAACCATTTTTCTATCCTCCAAAGTCCATGTTCCCTCATCAGCTATTGTAGAATCAAAGAGTTTGCCCTTGAGGATCTCGCGGCCGCCCACCGCCAGCGCCACATGCCGGCTTTGCAGGCCGCACTGGATATCCTGGGCGCGCGTGCCTGGAGGCACCTGAACTTCAATAAACACCTCCTCCAGGGTCTGGTACCACTGGCCCCACGGAGTCCCGCACGGAACCACCCCACTCCGCTCCTCGAACGGGGCCGACATACTTCAGTCGCCACCCGGCCGCCGCCGCAGCCTGTAAATTTTTTTTTTTTAAGACAGAGTTTCACTCTTGTTGCCCAGTCTGGTGTACAGTAGCCTGATCTCAGCCCACTGCAATCTCCGCCTCTTGGGTTCAGGTGCTTCCTCTACAGGTGCACACCATCACGCATGGCTAATTTTTATATTTTTAGTAGAGACAGGGTTTCACCCTGTTGGCCAGGCTGGTCTCAAACTCCTGACCTCAGACAATCCGCCCGCCTTGCCTCCTGAAGTGCTTGGATTACAGGGGTGAGCCACCACACCCAGCTAACCTGGATAATTTTTTTTTTTTGAATGTTTTAGATGAATTTTTATTAAATGTTATATTTAGGGTATGAAAGTTTAGAGCTTGCTTATACACCTTAAATTTTTTTTTTTTAAATTTTTATTGCATTTTAGGTTTTGGGGTACATGTGCAGAACATGCAAGATAGTTGCATAGTTACACACGTGGCAGTGTGTTTTGCTGCCTTCTGCCCCTTCACCCATATTTGGCATTTCTCCCCATGCCATCCCTCCCCCACTCCCCCACCCTGCTGTCCCTCCCCTATTTCCCCCAATAGACCTCAGTGTGTGGTACTCCCTTCCCTGTGTCCATGTGTTCTCATTGTTCATCACCCGCCTATGAGTGAGTATATACGGTGTTTCCTTTTCTGTT
>CM052655.1:22273396-22295652 GCA_028533165.1 Leontopithecus rosalia | reverse complement strand
CTGGCTAGAACTTCCAGTACTATATTGAATCGGAGTGGTGAGAGGGGGCATCCTTGTCTGGTGCCGGATTTCAAAAGGAATGCTTCCAGTTTTTGCCCATTCAGTATGATATTGGCTATTGGTTTGGCATATATAGCTTTTATTACTTTGAGATATGTTCCATCAATACCGAGTTTATTGAGGGTTTTTAGCAAAAAGGGCTGTTGAATTTTGTCAAAGGCTTTCTCTGCGTCGATTGAGATGATCATGTGGTTTTTGTTTTTGGTTCTGTTTATGTGGTGAGTTATGTTTATAGACTTGCGTATGTTGAACCAGCCTTGCATCCCCGGGATGAATCCTGCTTGATCATGATGGATAAGCTTTTTGATGTGCTGTTGCAATCGGCTTGCCAATATTTTATTGAAGATTTTTACATCTATGTTCATCATGGATATTGGCCTGAAGTTTTCTTTTCTTGTAGAGTCTCTGCCATAACCTGGATAATTTTTAAATTTTTTGTGGATACACGAATCTTGCTGTGTCGGCCAAGTTGGTCTTAAATTCTTGGTTTCAAGCCATCCTCCCAAAGTGCTGGGATTACAGATGTGAGGCACTGCACCTGGCCAAATGAAAGATGTTAATATGGGAAATTAGACATGGAGTATATGGAAACTATACTGTCTTTGCAACTTTTGTATAAATCTAAAACTATTGTAAAATAAAACATTTATTTATTTATTTATTTATTTTTGAGATGGAGTTTTGCTCTTGTTGCCCAGGCTGGAGTGCAATGGCTCAATCTTGGCTCACTGCAACCTCCGCCTCCTGGGTTCAAGCGATTCCCCTGCCTCAGCCACACAAGTAGCTGGGAGCCACACAAGTAGCTGGGATTACAGGCATGTGCCACTATGCCCGGCTAATTTTTTGTATTTTTAGTAGAGACGGGGTTTCACCATGTTGGCCAGGATGGCCTCGATCGCTTGTCTTCGTGATCCACCTGCCTCGGCCTCCTAAAGTGCTGGGATTACAGGCGTTAGCCACCGCGCCTGGCCAAAACTTTTATTAAATAGTACTAACAAATGTGGGATGCCACTAAAGCAGTACTTACAGATAAGTTTATGGCTTTAAACACATTTATTGGAAAAGAAAAAGTCCTAAAGACAGTGACTTAAAGTTCTACCTTAAGAAGCCAGTAAATGAAGAACAAAATAAACCCAAAGTATATAAAAGGAAAGGTAATAACGACAACAGCAGAAATTAAAGAAATAGTAAAAGACAGCTGGTCGTGTTGCGCACGCCTGTAATCCTAGCACTTTGGGAGGCCAAGGCGGGTGGATCATGAGTTCAGGAAATTGAGACTCTCCTGACTAACTAAAAACAGAAAAAATTAGCCAGGTGTGGTGGCACACGGCTGTAGTCGCAGCTACTCGAGAGTCTGAGGCAGGAGATGGCTTGAACCTGGGAAGCAGAGGTTGCAGTGAGCCGAGATCATGCCACTGCAGTCCAGCCTGGCAACAGAGCGAGACTCCATTTCAAAAAAAAAAAAGGGAAAAGACAATAGACAAAATTACAAAATTCGTTCTTTGAAAATAATAATATTAACAAACCCATAGATAGACCGATAAAGAAAAATACAGTTGACCCTTGAACAGCTCAAGGGTTGGGGGCACTGATAACCTGTGAAGTTAATAGTCCGTGTATAGGTTTTGACTGCCCCCAAAATTAACTACTAATAGTGTATTGTTGTCCAGCAGCCTTATTGATGACATAAGCAGTTAATTAACATATTTTATAGGTTACAGATGTTATATACTGTATCCTTCAATAAAGTAAGCTAGAGAAAAGAAAATACTATTAAGGAAAACTTAAGGAAGAGAAAATATACGGTTGATCCTTGAACCGCACAGACTTGCAGTTCACAGGTCCACTTATAAACAGATTTTTCTCTGGCTCTGCCATCCCGGAGACAACAAAACCAATCGCTCCCCTGCTTCCTCCTCAGTGTACTCAATGTGAAAACTGAGGATGAAGACCTTTATGATGATCCAGTTCTGCTTTATGTAAATAAATTTTCTTTTGTACATGAACAAAATAAAGATTATTAAAGGTATTGTTAACCCACTCATGCCTGTAATCTCAACACTTTGGGAGGCTGAGGCTGGTGAATCACCTAAGGTCAGAAGTTCGAGACCAGCCTGGTCAACCATGGTGAAACCTCATCTCTACTAAAAATATAAAAATTAGCTGGGTGTGGTGGTGGGAGTCTGCAATCCCAGCTATTTGGGAGTCTGAGGCAGGAGAATCGCTTGAACCCGGGAGGTAGAGGTTGCAGTGAGCCAAGATCATGCAGCACTCCAGCCTGGGTGACAAGAGTGAGACTGAAAAACAAACAGTGAGATGAATGGAGAACAACAAAATTCTTTGAGAATAGTGATCATATAGGCTCATTCATTAGCTTGCAGTGCTTATAATTGATGTCACAGTTTTCAATTACGATGGAACCTTTGGGGAAAAAAAATATATATAAATGATGCTGTTAAATACAAAAATACAAACTTTGAACTATTAAATAAATGCAACAAGCTGTCTGGTTACAGTTTTATAACAGTCTTTGTACAAGCTGTCTTGGGCTTATAGCTTACTCTGTTAGATGATAACATTTGCTAGTAGTATTATTCCCTTGTTAGGGTCTGTGTTATCCTAGCTTATTTCTGGATTAGTTTTTCCTCTAGGGCAGAATGCTTGCTAAGTTCCAGAATTAAGTAAGGAATTGGAAATTGACACTAGTTATCATTCTGAGTTAAAGAATCAGACTGTGATCTGCCCTATTTCCTTGTCTGGGGGTGAGTGATTTGGTGACTAAGTATGAGAGTAAAAGAAAACCAGACGTGGTATGGTTTTGCCTAGGGAGAATGGTAATTTTATTGACAGTATAGTAATTAGGATATTGAGAAAAAAATACCTAGGACAGGGTTTTTAGGATATTAGATCTAATAAATATCACAGGTCTTTCTCATAGTTATTTAGAGAAGAGTTGAAAAATTTCATGAAGGGTATATTTAATTGACATATGGGAAAAGTAAGGTGGCTAAAGTGAGGATAGCAGTAGGTTTGAATTGCTTATTTACTTTTATTTTGTTACTTCTCAGTTACCTTGTTGAGATCACAGAGTTGGATGGTTTGTATTTCCTTGGCTTCTAGTCTTTGTCAGGGACTTTAAAGAAATCAGTGGTTCCCATCTAGAAGTCTCGGCTAATTACAGTATTTCGGAAAGCTTAATGGAATTTATCTATTTCCCCAATTTAAGAATATACACACTAAAGTTACTTTGTCTGGAATCATGTCACCTCAGGGTTTAAATACTAAATTTTCCTTATTGATTTAATACTTTACTTTGTTGGTAGTTACTTTTTTTTTTTTTGAGATGAAGTCTCACTCTGTCACCCCGGCTGGAGTGCAGTGGCATGATCTTGACTCACTGCAACCTCTGCCTCCTGGGTTCAAGCAGTTCTCTGCCTCCGCCTCTGGAGTAGCTGGATTTATACCCCACCACCATGCCCAGCTAATTTTTTTTGTATTTTTATTAGAGACGGAATTTTACCATCTTGACCAGGCTGGTCTTGAACTCCTGACCTTGTGATCCATCCTTCTCAGCCTTCCAAACTGCTGGTATTACAGGTGTGAGCCACTGTGCCTGACCTCAAACCCCAGTATTGACTCAGCTTGTTCTCACATTTAGTAACCCAAGATGGATAGTTCCATTTGGAATAATCAGCAAATACTTTTGAATTGCTTACTATATGTCATAGACAGAACTGTACTTGTGAACAAAATGTACAAAGTCCTTTTTCTTAGGGAATTTAAATTGTAATTGGCAGAGACAGATGATAACACATACAAGGTCATGTAGTAAAAGATACATGTCAGATATCGCTTGTTCATAAACTATTCCAAAATTTACTGCCTGAAACCAACTATTGTGTCTCAGAATTCTCTGGGTTAAAAAGGACTTCTTTGGATGGTCTATGTATGGGTCTCACTTCCCCAAGTCTCTCATTGGTGCCTGGACCTGGAACCCCCAAGATGGCTCTTGCTTCTGACAGTCAGTTGGTCCTCGTTGTTGTTTGGGTGCTTAGTAGGGGCCTCAGTTCTTTTCTACCAGGCCTTTCCCTGTGGCTTTGGCTTCTCACAGCACAGTAGCTGGCTTTCGAGAGGGAGCATAACAAGTGAACAGAGGCAGAAGGTACAGATTTCTGAAAGCCCAGCCTCATAAACTATACAGCATCACGTCTACCACATTTTATTGATCAAAATAGTTCACAAGGAAGGAAAACAGACTTTATCTACCTTTTTGTGCAAGATCACATTGCACGAGAGTACATGGGGTAGCAGATATTGTTGAGACCTTTTAGGGAAACATGATCTACCACATGCTATAAAAAAAATTAAGCCAATTAATAGGGGAATAGAGAAACTAGAACAGTGTGGAGAGGTGGGGTGTCAGAAAGTCCAATATTATATAGAGGGTCAGGCAATGCCTCTCTTATAAGGCAATATTTTAGATACCTAATGGAAATGAATGAGCCACAGGAACCATAAGGACTTTTTAAGGAAGAATATTTCAGAGAACAGGAAATGTAGAGGCAGTAAGGTGTGAGGATCTGTGATGTGATCAAGGAATAGCAATGAGGGCAATGCGCGTGCACTAGAATGTTAGAGGAAGAACGTACAGCATGCAGTCAGAGAGGAAGAGGGAAAAATATATTTTTTTCTTTTCTGAGATGGAATTTTACTCAGTTGCCCAAGCTGGAGTGCAGTGGCATGATCTCAGCTCACTGCAACCTCTACCTCCTGGTTATAAGTGATTCTCCTGCCTCAGCCTCCCAAGTAGCTGGGATTACAGGCACATGTCACCATGCCTGGCTAATTTTTTGTATTTTTAGTAGAGATGGGGTTTCACCATGTTGGCCAGGATGGTCTCAAACTCCTGACCTCAGGTGATCTCCCACCTCAGCCTCCCAAGGTACTAGGTTTACAGATGTCAGGCACCATGTGTGGCTGAGAAAAAGATTTTGTAGCCATGGCAAAGACTAGGTTTTCTGTGAGTGAGATGGATGCCACTGGAAAGTTCTGAACACAGAGGAATTACATACAAGTTGAATTCCTTTATCTGAAATGCTTGGGACCAAAAGTGTTGTGGATTTCAGATTTTTTGGGATCTTGGAATATTTGCATACTTACTGGCTGAGCATCCCATATCTGAACATTAAAAATCTAAAATGCTTCAATGAGCATTTCCTTTGAGCATCACTTTGACATTAAAAAAGTTTCTGATTTGGGATTATTTCAGATTTCAGATTTTTAGATTTGGAATGTTCAACCTGTATATGTTCTAACTTAAACTTTTTTTTATTTGAGACCGTGTCTTACTCTGTTGCCAGGCTGGAGTGCAGTGGCACAATCTCGGCTCACTGCAACCTCCACCTCCCAGGTTCAAGCAATTCTGCTTCAGCCTCCTGAGTAGCTGGGACTACAGGTGTGCACCAACCATGCCCAGCTAATTTTTGTATTTTTAGTAGAGATGGGGTTTCACCATATTGGCCAAGCTGGTCTCGAACTCCTGATCTTGTGATCTGCCCACCTTGGCCTCCCAAAGTGCTGGGATTACAGGTGTGAACCACTGTGCCTGGCCTTTCTAACAAACTTTAAAATAATCCTTTTCTGGCCGGGCGCAGTGGCTCACGCCTATAATCCCAGCACTTTGGGAGGCCAAGGTGGGTGGATCACGACATCAAGAGATCGAGACCATCCTGGTCAACATGGTGAAACCCCGTCTGTACTAAAAATACAAAAATTAGCTGGGCATGGTGGTTCACGCCTGTAGTCCCAGCTACTCGGGAGGCTGAGGTAGGAGAATTGCTCGAAACCAGGAGGTGGAGGTTGCGGTGAGCCGAGATTGCGCCACTGCACTCCAGCCTGGGTAACAAGAGTGAAATTTCGTCTCCAAAAAAAAAAAAAGAATCCTTTTCTAAGAGTCTTTGGGTACAGCTGTGAGAGGATAACAGCAAAAGGAAGGAGTAGCGTAATGCCATGTGAGGTAATAGATGTGCTGGGTGGTGAGAGGTGGTTGGAGTTTGGCTGTATTTCAAGGTAGGACTGGTAGTTTGCTAATGAGGGTGGATATGGGGTGAAAAAGAAGGATCAAGGATGGCTCCCAAAATGTTTACCCTATGTACCTGGAAGCTTGGGAAGACTGGGGGAGGAGCAAGTTGGAGGTGAGGAAGACACAAGACTTGTAATTTTGAAGATGAATGTCAGAAGGTGTCTGAGGAGAAAAGGTTACTAAATATTACTTTCTCATTGCAGGTGTTACGTTGTGTGCTTCAGATCTGGTCACTATGGTACGAGAACGAAAATGCATATTGTGCCACATTGTGTACAGCTCAAAAAAGGTAATAATGGAAAAGGGAGAATCTGAGGCTTTACGACTATTTTTTAAAAGAGATATATGTTACTGGCTGGGCGCGGTGGCTCACGCCTATAATCCCAGCACTTTGGGAGGCCGAGGCGGGTGGATCACAAGGTCAAGAGATCGAGACCATCCTGGTCAACAAGGTGAAACCCCGTCTCTACTAAAAATACAAAAATTAGCTGGGCATGGTGGTGTGCGCCTGTAGTCCCAGCTACTCGGGAGGCTGAGACAGGAGAATTGCTTGAACCCAGGAGGTGGAGGTTGCGGTGAGCCGAGATAGTGCCATTGCATTCCAGTCTGGGTAACAACAGCGAAATCTCCATCTCAAAAAAAAAAGAGATACATGTTACTAATAGATGGGTAAAGCTTTAACAATGTCTTATTTATGCTTCTTTCCTAAACCATCGTCTCATTCCACTGGTTTCTTTCTCATTGCTGCCTCTACCTGTATTATTATATAAAGCCACTACCTGTATTAAACTTCTATCCAGAATTTGAAGGTATTCCAACTAGATGGTATAGGGAAATTTAATAACCAGTTATAGAGAGGATACCTTAAAATTCAAAGGTTATTTCAAGTTATATTACTTTCTTCAATTTAAAAATTATGTACTTTTTGATTAGCTAAGGATATAGCATTTAGTATATGTACCTACATTGTGTTTGTGCCTATGCTTGTGAAAAGTGCAGTACAGCAGAAATGGTATTAACAATATCCTAGAAGTCCACTAGGTGGGGATGTTGCTCAAGTAAAACATCTTTTTTTTTTTTTTTTTTGAAATGGAGTCTTACTTTGTTGGCCAGGTTGGAGTGCAGTGGCGCAATCTCCACTCACTGCAACCTCTGCCTCCCTGGTTCAAGTGATTCTCCCGCCTCAGCCTCCCAAGTAACTGGAATTACAGGCATCTGCTGTCAGGCCTGGCTGATTTTTGTATTTTTAATATATACAGAGTTTTACCATGTTGCTCAGGCTGGTCTTGAATTTCTGACCTCAGGTGATCCACCCTCCTTGGCCTCCCAGAGTTCTAGGATTACAGATGTGAGCCACCGTACCTGGCCAAAACATCTTTATAGGACCTAAAATTGACTGCAATTTGTCTTTTTGCCTTTACCTGCCTTTATCATTTGCTTTCAGAATAGTGCTGCTAGTTTAACTGCTGAGGAATTTATTCTCTTTGCTTTTAAGATGCTCTTGATTTTCATTGGAAATTCAGAGAACTGGGAGGATCATGGGCTAGGTTAGCCAGGGGGTGTCTGAGTGGAAGTGGTAAAGGTGTCTAGAGTGTGACGGTTTCAGAAAAATGAGGAAGAGATACTGTTGTTAGGTAGGAGAACAACAAATGGAATGGAGTATGACAGTTCTGGGAGTTGGCAAGAAGACTTATCTGATTAAAACACTTTTGCCTTGGGAATAGCAGGACAGTAATTTGTAATTTAAGTGAAGACAGTTGATACGCAGTGTTGGATGACAGACTGACGGGTTGATTATGATCCACTAAGTAGACTTGGGGGGATAATTTTTTTTCTATCTAGGATTTCTGTTAGTGATGGAAAAAAAATCAATGGAGATTTAAAAAATCATATTTAATAATATATCTGCTACTGTTTACAAATATAAAAGAATGCTCTTCTAGTTTTAAAAATTTAGACCAAGGTTTATACAAATTGTCAGTAGATCAAAATTCCTTATGACTATTTTCAGGTTGGACAGAGGTAGGGAGAAGATGTGAGATAGATAGGCTGATGCTCAGCAATGTGGTAACAGAATTTCATGGAATAGCAGCCCTATCTTGATACCATGATTTTGTGATTTTGCCATTTTAAATCTTTTTGGCTCTTATTCTCTGGTTTCAAACATACTTTCATCTCTTCATACTTTTCCGTGATCATAATGAAGTTAAATGAAGGGCTGGAATTATCTACTCCTGCCTTAGGAAAAGCTGATTATAGTTTTTTTTTTTTTTTTTGCTTTATTTATTTATTTATTTTTAAGGAAAGCTGATTGTAGTTTTTATTTTTTTGCTTTTTTTTTTAAAGCAAGGGAATAGCCTGCTTTAAGTGAGCAGTATGATTTAAGAAAATAACAAAATGGGTTAGTTGGAAGGGATAATTGTTAATTATTTAGATAGGACTATGAACATTTGGTGTTGAAGCCATGCTTTTCTCCAACTTCCCAAACTAGTGTAACCCTGGTTTCTCCAAGTACACTGTGGAGGAGAAAAGGTTCTAAGTGATTTGAGTATGGGGAAAAGCTCTGTAAGACATTCCTGAGTATTCTGAGGTCCATTAACATATAAAAGACTGAGAAGCCCTGAAGTTAAATATATGTGTATAATAGAGATGGAGTCCCACTATGTTGCCCAACTGGTCTTGAACTCCTGGCCTCAAGTGTGAGCCACTACACCCGGCCCTATTTTTTGTATTCATTATTTTCCACATATGTTTAACCATGAGTCCCCCCTCTTCTCCAACCAACTCAGCCTTTAAAAACATGGTACTGATTAATATACAAGGACCTAAATAGAAGCCTGATATATGAGAAGGAGTGTATTTGGAGCTATTACCTTAATCCTGTGCCTGTTGATCTTTTCTTTTTTTTTTTTTGTTTTTTGGTGGTGGTTGTTTCATTTTGTTGTTTCATCTTAACTCTGCCGCCTAGGCTGGAGTGCAGTGGAGCCATCTCAGCTCACCTCAACCTCTGTGTCTGAGGCTCAGCTGTTGTTCCCATCTCAGCCTCCTGAGTAGCTGGGACTACAGGTGTGTGCCACTATGTTCAGCTATTTTTTTAATTTAAAAAATTTTTTTGTAGGGACAAGGTCTTACTAGATTGCCCACACTGATCTTGAACTCCTAGGCTCAAGTGATCCTTTCCACCTCAACCTCCCAAAATGCTAGGCTTACAGGTGTGAGCCACCATGTCTGGCTGAATTTTTTCTAATGATTTGGAAAGCTCGATTGTCTCACTGTTTGTGTTCCTTCATCGGAGCAGGATGAGAGAAGGTTTAGTATATAAATTTAGGACAAGATTAGTGAAGTTTTTTAAAAAATCAAAAGTCATATTAGAAGTATTATCAGATGATAACATTTTTATAGTAAGAAGAATCAGTTTTTATATCAGACAAACCCATTTCAATGAATGCAGTTTTGGTCAGGAATGCTTTTGTTGTAAGGAACAGAACTCACTTGAATTTAGCTCAAGTAAAGGGAATTAAGCATATTGGTAAGCATCTAAATCAGGTAAGAATTGAATAACAGCAAGCGTAAAGACTTGAGAAGGGGTGTGTGTGTATATGTACACGTGTATGTATATATGTATATATATGTGTGTATCTATAGTATATATACATGTGTGTGTATATATGCGTGTGTGTGTATATATACATATATATGTGTGTGTATGTGTGTGTGTGTGTGTGTGTATATATACACACACACACACACACACATACACACTTTTTTTCTGTGTGATAGCGTTTCGCTTGTTGACCAGGTTGCAGTGCAATGGCGTGACCTTGGCTCACGGCAACCTCCACGTCCCGGGTTTAAGTGATTCTCCTGTCTCAGTGTCCCAAGTAGCTGGGATTGCAAGCGTCTGCCACCATGCCTGGCTAACTTTGTATTTTTTGTAGAGAAGGGTTTCTACTAAACCCCGGTCAGGCTGGTTGGAAACTCCTGACCTCAGGTGATCCACCAGCCTTGGCCTCCCGAAGTACTAAGATTATAGGCTTGAGCCACCACTCCTGGCTGAAGATGTACATTTTAATGAATTTTTTTCATTCTGTTCTGTCATTAACTTGTCTTAGTTTTCAGGTCTGCAAGTGTTAGTTTTAGGTAGTGACCAGTCAGTTGTGACTAGAAGAGGTTATGTGTAAAGTTCCTCTTTCCTTATAAAGCATTTGTAGAGATAGAAAGGAAACTTTGGTCATCTTCAGTAAAATTGCCATTTAAAAGAAGTGTTTTGAATCACAACCCTGTTTATCACGTTATAGTAGATAATTTTAAGTAATAGTGGGTTGTATTGTATTGTTTTTGACAAATGAACTGTATATAATGAAAAATCTTGATGCACCGAATGCTAACAGTGTGACATGGTGTTTGAAACATTAGCTTTGGTGTTAGATCTGCCTGGGTTTGAATCCCACTTTGACCACTTGATTATTTGTGACTATGAGAGGGCAAGGCTGCAGAATGCAGCATGAAGTTAATCATATTCCCTCGGCAGTATTTTGCAGTTCAGGTGAGAAAACGTTTGAGGAGGCACTTCACACAGGATGTAGTAACAACAACACAATAACACAATAAGTGTAACTCTTTTTATTATATGTATGAACATATATATGTTTATATATATATTTATATGAGCATATATATGATTATATATGTATTTATATTATTATATATGAACATATAAATTGTTATATATATGAACAGCCATTCTCTAATTATGGCATGTTGGCTGGATATACTGTAGAGTGATAAATGGATAGACAATTTTAGAGCTTTTTTGAGTTGTGTATGTGTGGTGTGTGTGCACAGGTGTGCATGTTTTTAAGTGGCAGCTTTTCTACATATTTTCTTCCCTCTAAGGATGGGAAGGAGGGAACTTACCAAATGTTCAAAGTTTTTGTTGGAATCAAACAAATCCATTGGGGAAGTGAGGGAGTGAGGAGTGAAGATATAGTAATGATTAACTGCTGTGTTCAAAGTATTTTTTAAAAACTTTCTTATGTACCATAAAGAGGCTCTGTTATGTTTGTAACTCCTATCAGAATTGATGTATCCATCTATATTAATTCAACAAATGCTTATTTATGACTATATGCTAGTCCCTGTCCAAGGCATAAGTAAGAGATGTAGCTTACTCTTGAGAAACTGTGGATAAAAGTTGCCAAATAGTTGAAAAGATAAGTGATTTGGGAGTTTTTTTTTTTCAGTGAACTGTAGTAAATTCTTTATAATGGGATAGTACTTAGTTTCCCTTTAAATTTTTTGCTTCCTAAAGACAATGCTTTCTAATATTTTTGGAAAGCCACTTAAATGTGTCTTTTTAAGAATTCTTTTTATTTAAACATGAAATATACTTTAAAACACCATCAAATAATTATTAAGGATCTGATTTCAGTATTAAATTGAAAACAACCACAAACACATTTTTGACATAAGGAGTTTGAGCCCCAATTTTTGATTGAATAGGAACAGAGGAATTTTTTTCAAAGAAATCCCGCTTAGTTTAATCTACTTTCTTTAATTTTGAAGGAGATGGACGAACACATGCGGAGCATGTTGCATCACAGGGAACTTGAGAACCTGAAGGGCAGGTATGAGAACGGCTCTCTTCCATAAGTTTGTGAATGTGAGTGGATCTGAGTGATGATGGTGCCTGTCAGTTTGTTTTGTAGTAATTCATCATAAGTGAATGTTGTCTTATGGCATAAAATAACCTTTTAGAATTAATACCAAGTATAGTCGATTTTTGGCATTCGAAAGGGATAAACTCTGATACCTTTTGGCATCTCAAATGTGTGAATTCACAGCAGCCCTATCAAGTAGATTACAACAAAGGTGTAAGCTTTCTCATTCCTACGTGCCAGCCTTGCAACTAGGACATTTTATTATTTTTACTTTAGCAGTGTTACATGTTATTGCATGCCATAAACATTAGTATTGCTGGAATTATCTGAGACGTCCAAAGGCTGCTAGATCGCACTGAATCTCATTGGCATAAACAAAATTGAAATGTAAACCTTAAATGTATTGCTATCCAGGTGCAGTGGCTTACCCCTGTAATCCCAGTACTTCAGAAGCCCAAGGTGGAAGGATTACTTGAACCCAGGAGTTTGAGACCAGCCTGGGCAACATAGCAAGACCTTGTCTTTACAAATAAAGAAATTAGGTGGGTGTGGCAGGTCATAGCCTGTGGTCACAGCTATTTGGAGGCTGGAGGTGGGAGGATCACTTGAGCCTAGGTAGGTCTGGGCTACGGTGAGCCGTGATCACGCCACTGCCCTCCATCCTGGGTGACAGAGTGAGATACTATCTCAAAAAATAAAAAAAAGAGTAAGAATGCTATTCTATGATTTAAAGCTTGAGATATTTAAGGAAAGGAAATCTAATAAGTGGACACCCTTAAGAAATGAAATGTAGGCTGCATGCGGTGGCTCATCCCTGTAATCCCAGCAATTTGGAAGGCTGAGCCAGGTAGATTGCTTGTGCCCAGGAGTTCCAGACCAACCTGGGCAACATGGGGAAACCCCATTGTATTAGTCTATTTTCACGCTGCTAATAAAGACATACCTGAGACTGGGTAATTTATAAAGGAGAGAGGTTTAATTGACTCACAGTTTCATATGGCTCGGGAGGCCTCACAATTATGGCAGAAGGCGAATGAGGAGCAGAGTTACATCTTACATGGCAGCAGGCAAGGGAGCTTGTTGTGCAGGGGAATTCCCATTTATAAAACCATCAGATCTCGTGAGACTTGTTCACTGCCATGAGAACAGTTTGGGGGAAACTACCCCAATGATTCAGTTATCTCCACCTGGCTCTACCCTCGATATAAGAGGATTATTGCAGTTCATTGTGAGATTTTGGTGGGGACACAGCCAAATGATATCACCCATCTCTATCCCCTGTTCCCCAAAAAGCCCCCAAAATTAGCTGGGTGTGGTATGGTATGTGCCTGTAGCTGCAACTGTTGGTCAGCCTGAGGTAGGAGGATGCTTGAGCCTGAGAGGTGGCGGTTGCAGTGAGCCAAGGTCATGCCATCACACTCCAGCCTGGTTTCAGGGCCAGACCCTGTCTTTAAAAAAAAGCATGTGTGTATATTCCATATCTTTTTGTCTATTTGTGATTTCTTTTTTGGTATATTTGACTTGTGTCAATTTGAAGTTTGGATAGATGAGAAACATTGGGAACCTAGGAAACAGGAAATGTATCTTATCCTATTGAATAATAGTTACAAGTTTTGATCAGGATGTCAACCTAGGTCATTTGAATTTTTTTTTTTATGACCTACAGTTTAAGATTCTGTGGGCAAATTAATGCTATTGAAGTTTCAGCATCTCTGCATCTCTTTAGCCTATTAGTGGAATTTTTTTCCTGCCCCCAGTCTCTTACTGTATGAAGGTTAGGCCTTGGCAGCAATATAAAGGGACTGTCACTCAAATTTAGTATGGGGAGCCCTTATTATTTTTAATATGTACTTTTTTGAGACAGGGTCTCACTCACTCTGTCACCCAGGCTGGAGTGCCATGGCATGATCACAGCTCACAGCTCACAGCTCCTACTCCTGGGCTCAAACAATCCTCCCACCTCAGTTTACTCAGTATCTGGGACTAGAGGTGTGTGCCACCACACCCCCAGCTAATTTGGTTTTTATTTTTTGTAAAGACAGGTTTCCACTCTGTTTCCCAGGGTAGTCTTGAATTCCTGGGCTCTAGCTGATTCTCCTGCCTCAGCCTTCTGAAGTGCTGGTACTACAGGTATGAACCACTCTGCATGGCCAGAAGCCCTTGTCATAATACCTTGAATATATATGATCACTACCTCATTAACATCCAAAATCTATGAAATACAGTCGACTTTTGATTGTCTGGAATGTTTTACTTATTTAAAAAATCTCATTTTCAACAGACTTCCTTCTAGAGTTCATTTTATTACGTGTTACTTACCTGCCATCCAACCCTTATGTCCTATATTGTTAAACAAAACAAATGAGGTCAGTAAATCTAGTCTGTTGGAGAGAAGCCCACTGCATTCAAAGATTAATGCCTAATTTATTTTAGACATCACTAAACAGCCATTTAAAACATTTTTAAAAACTCAGTTTGGTTAGCTAGAAATATTGAAGATGGAAACAGCAAAAAAAAAAAAACAAAAAAAACCTCAGTTTGGGTTGGATGTGGTGGCTCATACCTATAATCCCAGCACTTTGGGAGGCCAAGGCAGGAGGATTACTTGAGCCCAGGAGTTCGAGACCAACCTGGGCAACATAGTGGGACCCCTGTCTCAACCAAAAAAAAAAATATAGCCAGATGTGGTGGCTTGCACCTGTAGTCCAGCTACTAAAGAAGCTAAAGCAGGAGAATCCCTTGAGCCTAGGAGTTCGAGGTTGCAGTGAGTTGTGATCATGCCACTGCACTCCAGCCTGGGTGACAGTGAGACCCTGTCTCAAAACCAGGTTTGGTCACATAAGGCTCATGTTTATAGTCAATACAGAATCATAAAAAGTTTTTTGAAAAGCAAGTCTTCTCCCCACCCCACCCACCATTCCTTCATTCCCATCTAAATCCTATTTCCCTCTTAGAGGAGACTCAGTGGTTTGGTGTATATCCTATCCTGGCCTTTTTTTTTTTTGAGATGGAGTCTTGCTTGGTTGCCCTGGCTGGAGTACAGTGGCACCATCTCATCTCACTGCATTTGCCTCCCGGATTCAAGCAATTTTCCTGCCTCAGCCTCCTGAGTAGCTGGGACTACAGGTGTGCACCACCATGCCCAGCTAATTTTTTGTATTTTTAGTGGAGAAAGGGTTTTACTATGTTGGCCAGGCTGGTCTCGAACTCCTGACCTCATGATCCACCCGCTTTGGCCTCCCAAACTGCTGGGATTACAGGCGTGAGCCACACACCGGCCAGACCTCTTTCTATGTTTTTATATACATACATGATTGATCGATTGATTGAGACAGAGTTTTGCTCTTGTTGCCCAAGCTGGAATGCAATAGCGCGATCTCAGCTCATTGCAACCTCTGCCTCCTGGGTTCAAGCGATTCTTATGCCTCAGACTCCCTAGTTGCTGGAATTACAGGCACACACTACCATGCCCTACAAATTTTTTGTATTTTTAATAGAAATGGGGTTTCACCATGTTGGCCAGGCTAGTCTCTAACTCCCGACCTCAGGTGATCTGCCTGCTTCGGCCTCCCAAAATGCTGGGATTACAGGTGTGAGCCACCACACCCTGCCCATACATTTGTATTTATAGATTCACATTTTGTTTTGTGATATTAACGTAATGGAACCACATTATCATTTATGTTTTGTTCTATAATGTGTTTCTTTTTCGCCTGTACAACTACACTGTGCCATGGAGATTTTATCTACCATTTTCAATTATTTGGATCACATTCAAATAATTAGGAAAAAGGCACTAAAAGCCTCTCTGAATGTCAGGTTTAGCACCCTAACTCATTTTCTTTAGAGGATAGCACTGTAGTACTTATTTACTCACATACTGGATATAGTGTTCCTGACCTATAACAAATTATGTTACATGTGAGAAAGAAGACAAACAGGTAGCAAGAAAAAACAGCTTACGAAATTATAGAAAACCTCATAAAATCTCAACAATTGTTTATTGACTTGGAGCATTTACTGTAAGGATGGTCTTCACCAGTTTGTGCCATAGGGACAAATAATTATCAGTCATCATTCCTTTATCCTGTTATCCTCAGTTTGTGATTGTTTCCTCTGGATTTCATTTTTAACGACTGGGTTTCTGACATTGATACTTCCATTTCCTCTTTATGGTTGTGTCTACAGTTTTTGATTGTAATCTGGCTAAGAATTGCAAAGTATGTTGTTTAGGCTTTGCATGAAAGCTTCAATGAGCAGTAAGTAACTGGTTCTATTTGGTTTACAGCTGTAGACATGTGAAACATTTCCCTACTTTTTCCTAATATACTTCTTCAGATGTGTGGGCTGTAAGTAGCATCTCCGATAGAGACTATTAAAAAGGCACAAACCTTTATTTGTTCAGCAGCTGTTGTTGGGTAGTTAGAGCAAGCTTAATAAAGAAAAGCTAATGGAGAGAATATCTTAAGACTTTGCATTTCACACATGAGAGGAAATTGTGTGGTAACAGGATGAAGCTAATTTAGGCCCTCCTTTAAATGCCCTAAGGAAAATTATTGCCTTTGCTAGCCAAGAAGCAAAACTGTATGTTTCCCCCATAATTATTTTATTTATTTATACAAAGTAGCACATATTTTAACTGATTATTAATAAAGAATTGTTAAGTAGCATCATTAAAATATTATTTAATTTGCTATTAGGTTTTTAAAACATGGTTTCCCAAACTTCCACTATATATGGAAGCATGAATGCCTGTTGTGTAGAGAACAGAGGCAATATGCTTACTCCATACACATTTGAATTTTCAGAAGATGTGGTTACATAGAGAAGGAAGAGGGTAGTGTAACCATATCTCCTGAAAATGCAGATATGTGTGGAGGTAACCATATTACCTCTACACACTTCTGGAAGTTTCTTGTAAGTTTCTATTTAAACTGGATTTTATTTATATGAAAAATGTTAGGGATTTGGTTTTTTGCAAAATCATTTTTAGTGTTAACTTTTATACTGCAGTTATTGCGTATGCCCTTGTGGGGCACACAATTATTTGATGTGTTCTCTATTATATAATTTTGGAACTATGTTTATATTCTTTCTCAGTAGGATTGCAAAATGGTTTGAAAGTGTTTGACTGTATCCAACATACGTTTGTGCTTTGGGGGTTGCAGGATATATGGTTTATGATTATGGAGTTTATTTTTAACAGTTAAGTTCTGCCTACTTTATACAACATTTCCTCAATAGTTTGGAAACTCAGAATGGCTTTCTAGTTGTATCTTTTAAGAGAGAGTGGTTTTGATGGTTTGAGCATGAGAAAAATTCTCTGCATTCCAGAAATAAGGATAAAATCAGGGATTTTACTTTAAAATACCTTTTAGGGATTATATTGAAGTCCCCAGTTGAAAGATGGCCCTGGTACTGCAATATACAGTTTAGCATTCCATGAGTTTTTAGTTAAAAAGTAGGATAAAACATTTTCTACAGTTTTAGAGAGTTTTAAGACAAAAAGAATTTTTAATTGGAAAATGAGTTGATTAGAATGTTCATAGTGTAAATGAGATATTGTAGATTTGTTATAGTCTTCAGACTGTTCTGATGCTGCCCGTTGTGATAGGTTATATATTATATATTGTTCACTTCTTTGTGTGTTGCTTTGAAAAACAGCTTGTTATTAGCATTCAGTTGGAATGGGCTACCATCAATTTAATTGCTTAAGAGAAAAGTATGAGTATCCCTGGTAAACTGGAGAAAGTTGAGGATTATTCCTTTTTTTTTTTTCTTGAAATGGAGTCTTGCTCTGTTGCCCAGGTTGGAGTGCAGCGGTGCAATCTCAGCTCACGCAACCTCCACCTCCAGGGGGCGGTGGGGAGTCAATATTTGAGGTTACAAAGTCAAAAACCAGTGAAAACTTGAAAATTTTCTGTTTTTCTGAGCTCTTGTCCATGATCCATACAAAATAAGGAATTGTGTTGCTTTTTAAAGTTACTGGGCATTGTTTGAGTGTTTATGCTTTGTCACCCTTGACAGGAGTGACTATGCTAAGTATTTACTAGAAGACAGTTTCTGTTACAAGTCACTTCAATATTCATTCAAGAAAAAAAAAACCTTACCAAAACACAATATGCTTAGGATTCATCTGTTTTTTGTAAGGTCTTTTTTGTTATGTTTTGTTTTTTTGAGATGGAGTATTGCTCTGTCTTCCAGGCTGTAGTGCAGTGGCATGATCTCAGCTCACTGCAACCTCCACCTCTGGCGTTCAAGTGATTCTCTTGCCTCAGCCTCCTGAGTAGTTGGGATTACAGGTGTGTGCCACCATGCCCAGCTAATTTTTAGTAGAGATGGGATTTCACCATGTTGATCAGGCTGGTCTCGAACTCCTGACCTGGTGATCTGCCCACCTCTGCCTCCCAAAGTGCTAGGATTACAGAAGTGAGCCACCGTGCTCAGCCTTTTTTTTTTTCTTGAATGAATATTCAGGTGATCTGTAACAGATACTGTCTTCTAGTAAATGAAGTGCCCAGTTTTGAGGGTCTCTTCTGGTTAATTGAAATAAATTCTGCCCGTGTCTAGTTAGCTATTTGTGAGGGAAAGGTGGAACAGAGGTGCACATGTGTGTATGTGTTTCTGTCTGGGCAAAGATGGCATGTCTTTTGATTTTTTTAAAAAATAGATTGGCATAGAAAGTGCACAAATATAACTGGTTTAAACCCAAGACACCTGATACAGAGTTAAGCCAATTTGGATTGTTGAATGGATACTGCTGTCTTGTAGCTATGGTGTTCAGATGTTTCTCATAAATGACTGCATAAACAGCTGACCCAGTCAAGGGATTTCCAGAAGCTAAAAAGCAGTTAAATTATTGATCTGCTACAGCTCTGAACACTGATTTCACTTTGGCTTCTGAATACTGGCTGAGATTTGCCATGAAGTGTGTAAAGTAAAAAAAAAAATCTGCCTAATTTAACTAAAAATTTGGTTTTGCATCCTGAACTATAGCATTTTCTGAAACTTGAGAAAACACATTTGCCTGGCTCAGCTGTTAACTTCCTACAACTGAAATGCTTTCCATTCCCTTTAAAATAAGCCCTTCTGAAGCAGAATGTAGATCACATGTATCATCCAGACCAAAAAAGTTTGCCTGGACTACTCCTGGGGTCCGGAATCCTCACATTCCAGGCAGAGCTCCAGCTGTTCCGATTTAGTTACCCAGTTGGGATTGGCTGCGCCGCCTACTTTTTTCTCCACCCCTTAACTTTCACTGGAAGAAAGCTCTAGACTGAAGATTAAATGTAAGCGCTGTCACCAGGCTTTCTGAGTGCAGCTGGCACCATGGGTGTGCTCCAGAGCAACTTCTGCTTGCTCTGAGCCCCCTGCCCTGCCTCCCCTTTCACCATGTTTCCTCTGGCAAGATTTTAAGTACAGCAATTCAAGAAGATTTCTCCTCCTGAATGACGTTTATCTGAAGTGTATTGCCTCTTGATTGCTGGAAAGGAATCTTAAACTCATTTCAAAAGTAACTTATAAACTTATTAAAAGTGATGAAAGGAGCATTGAAATTGATTAGCACTAATTTTTCACTGTGCCAAAGTGTACAGTGTTCTTCAGAGGAAACTATAACAGATCTGGTGAGTGTGCCATGCCAGTGGGGAGAATTGAATGTCCCTCATCTCCCTCTTTCCCTAGGGACATTAGTCATGAGTGCCGAGTGTGCGGGGTCACAGAAGTGGGTCTTTCTGCATATGCAAAGCACATTTCTGGCCAGTTGCACAAAGATAACATTGATGCCCAGGAAAGAGAAGATGATGGAAAAGGAGAGGAAGAGGAAGAAGATTATTTTGACAAGGAACTCGTTCAGTTAATAAAACAAAGGAAAGAACAAAGTCGGTAAGTAATTGATTTTTTTAAAAGGCTATCAATAACAGAACATAGTAAGAATACATTTTATACCTTCGTACTGTTCAGCCTATAGCATTTAAACTAAGGTATAAAGCTTAGCTTAAGGTTGTTGTCTTATTAATCTAAAGACAATGACATGCTTTGTTGAGCTACTGTAATGTCTCCTTAAAAGAGCAAACTCAGTATTGTTCCTACATAAGCTGTAATCTGAAATTACATATCTGAAAGTTTTGCCATGTTAGTAACTATGTTGAGAATGGTTTTATTGGTGTCCAAATCTTTTTTTGTTGTTGTTGGAGATGGACTCTAACTCTGTCACCCTGGCTGGAGTGCAGTGGTGTGAACTTGGCTCACTGTAACCTCTGCCTTCCTGGTTAAAGCGATTCTCCTGCCTTAGCCTCCTGAGTAGAGTAGCTGGGATTACAGGAGCCTGCCACCATGCCCAGCTAATTTTTGTTGTATTTTTGTTAGAGACGGGGTTTCATCCCATTGGCCAGGCTGGTCTCGAACTCCTGACCTCAAGCAGTCTACCCTCAGCCTCCCAAAGTGCTAGGGTTACAGGCATGAGCCACCGTACCTGGCCAGTATCCAGATCTTTTGAATATCATTAAGTTTTTATTTGGCGTCTAACTTTTCTAGTGGAAAGGTGTTCGAATATAAGCTTCATTGAATAAATAATATAGTATCTCTTATTGCCAAAGTAACATTTCTTAGGAAAATATATTTTGACTGGTATGAATTAACGTGGTGTTTCTGCCAAATTTGATTTATCCGTTTGTCTTTGAATCCCCAGTGATTACCACAGTACTTTACTGAATAAATTTATATTTTATATTTGTTAGTATCAAGATCATTTGGGCAATATAATTTTTCTAACTTGTACTCCATCATTTTATACCTACATTTATACATTCAGGTATTAGGCATTTATGTTTTTACCTTACTGCTTTGTAGTTTAAAGAGTTTAATTATAAAATTTGTTAAAAATAATTTAATTATTGAAGTGGAAATTTTCAGATGTGAGGGAGGGAGAAAGAGAAGCACTTATGAGGTGGGATAATTTTTTAAGTCCCAGAACATGTAGATAATCATTTCAGATTCTAAAATAAAAATTTAAAGATTCTTGTTGGATACTAGTTATAACTGGTCTGTACCTCCTTTTTAGTTAGAGGCTTGACTATAAAAAGGAAGTCATTTTTACTCTGTGTTAAAAGTTTTTTTCGTCAGAAGTGCGGTGGCTCAGGCCTGTTGTCCTGGTGCATAAAGAGATGAGGCCAGGTGTTCGAGACCAGCCTGGGCGACATAGGAAGCCCTCATCTGTGTAACAACAACAACAACAAATTAAAATTTTTAAAAATGTTTTAAAAATATGTCCTTGAAGGAGACTTCTTAGTCTTAAATTATCAATAAAGGGTGAGCATCCCTAATCCAAAATCTGAAAATGCTCCAAAATCCAAAACTTTTGAGTGCCAACATGAGGCCACAGTGGAAAATTCCATACCTCATTTTATTTTACAAAAGTATTTAAAATATTACCTAAAATTATCTTCAGACTGTGTGTAAAAGTGTATGTGAAACATAAATGAATTTTATGTTTAGACTTGGGTCCCATTCCCACAATATCTCATTAGGTATATGCAAAAATGTCCAAAATCCAAAGCAGTTTGAAATGCAAAACATTTCTGGTCCCAAGCATTTCCAATAAGGGACATTCAACCTATAACAACATAGTTCTTAAATCATTTAGTAGCTTAGTCCTTCAAATGACATTTTCATTACTTTTAATATAGTTGCAGTTTACTTTCTCCTATTTTAGGCAATTGGAGCCTCTGGGAGACTAACTTCTATTTTGTTCTTAGATACTACATTATTAGCTTTATCTGTGTAAATGATTAAACATTAAGTCAGAGTAGATTAGACATGCGTATCATAGTTACTGTTTTTTGAGTCTTTTGATGTGTCTCAGTGACCTATTTATAAAATCATCTACTTTTTTTTTTTTTTTTGAGACAGTCCTGTCACCCAGGCTGGAGTGCAGTAGCACGACGACACCTCACTGCAGCCTCAACTTCTGAGGCTCCAGCAATCCTCCCATCTTAGTCTCCCAAGAAACTGGGAATATAGGCATGCATCACCACCATGCCTGGCTAATTTTTTTTTTTTTTGGTATTTTTGGTAGAGATGGGGTTTAGCCATGTTGCCCAGGCCAGCCTTGAACTTCTGAGCTCAAGTGATCCACCTGCCCTTGGTCTCCCAAAGTGCAAAGATTATAGTCATGAGCCACCACACCTGGTCAAAATCATCTACTTCTTCATGAGGTTTTTTTCCTTTTTTTCTTCATGAATTTTTATTTTTATTTTTATTTTTTTTGGGGGGGAGGAAGGGAGGAAGGGAAGGAGGAAGGGAGGGAGGAAGGAAGGAATGAAGGGTGGAAGGAAGGGAGGAAGGGAGGGAGGGAGGGAGGAAAGGGAAGGAAGGAAATCAAGCAATGAGAGAGATATTGCCGACCTGGATCTAGAGGTTTACAAGTAGATTTCTTTCTTTTTTTGAGAGAAGGA
>CM052655.1:22244155-22272896 GCA_028533165.1 Leontopithecus rosalia | reverse complement strand
TCGACCTCTGATATCCTTTCTTCTGCTTGAACAATTCGAGTGTTTAAACCTGTACATACCTCTCAGAGTTTCTGTATTGCATTCTTCATTTCCATTAATTCACTTATATTTCTCTTTAAGTTGTCTATTCTCATTAGGATTTCGTCAAACCTTTTTTCAAAGTTCTTAGTTTCTTTACGTTGGGCTACAACATGTTCTTTGAACTCATGGAAGTTTCTTATTATCCATACCCTGAAGTTTGATTCTGTCATTGGGATGCGCTCATTCTCCATCAAGTCTTGTTCCATTGTTGATGAGGAACTGTGATCATCTTTAGAGGGAGAGGGGTTCTGATTTTGAGTATTCTCAGCCTTTTTACGCTGGTTTCTTCCCATCATTGTAAATTTATCTTCCTGTTGTCTCTGAAATTACCAGCTTTCAGTAGGTCTCTTGAGTGGACGTCCAAGATGTTAGTTCCCAAGGCCAGGAACAGTGGCATTAAGACTGATGGTGTTTTTCTGCCCAAGCTTCTCCCATCTGGCTTCCTTCTTGTGTCCGTAATAGGCGAGTCTGCCTTCCCGGAGCTCCAAACCTCGGTCAGAAGGGGAACCGGTCGCGTTCACTCTGCGCCGAGGTGCTGGCACAACTTCTGCGCCGGCCTCATGAGTCAGCGCTGGGAACCCGCGTGGCTCCTCCAAACCCCGAAGGGGGCAGCTCCCAGAGCTGCCGTGCGGAGGTGCTGGCGACCGCTGCGCCGTGGTGCCGGTGAAACTACTGCCCCACGTGGCTCCTCCACTGGGAATCTTCTGCTCCTGAGCGATCAGAATTTGTCTGAAAGTGTGGTGTCCTCTAGTTCTATGAGCTTTAACTGCGAGCTGCAATCCTGAGATGTTAGCGATCAGCCATCTTGGATCCTGAGGGTCTTCATGAATTTTTAAGTTGGATTGTTCTTTCTGGTCTATGGGTTTAATGGCATGGTCTTATCTTCTAAATCTAGTCAATTCGTGATGATCTAGGAATTTTACTTCGTAAGTTACTTATCCCCCAGTTCTCCCATTTCTGATCATGTCAGTATAGCTGAGTCAGTGGTCTCCTTGGAAGTCAAAAGTTACATATTGCATGGAATCAAAGATAAAGGTAATTTGGTTAATGGTTATAAAAAATTCTGCTAGTGTATATAATAATACTTGCTACTTTCTAAACAGGGCCTCCTGTTTAGAAATGATTGTAATTTATATAATATGAGTGGAGGTTTGAACTTTTAGGTAGACTTTTAAATTCCATCTTGTGAAAAAGGAAGAAATTCCCATTTGTGTCCAAAATGTCATAAAGATTTTTTTTTTTTTTGAGATGGAGTCTGGAGTGCAGTGGCACAGTCTTGGCTCACTGCAACCTCTGCCTCCTAGGTTCAAGCAATTCTCCTGCCTCAGCCTCCTGAGTAACTGGGACTACAGGTGTGCACCACCACACCTGGTGGTTAATTTTTGTATTTTTTTTGTATTTTTGTATCTTTAGTAGGGATGGGGTTTCATCATTTTGGTCATGCTGGTCTTGAACACCTGATCTCTTGATACCTCTGCCTTGGCCTCCCAATGTGTTGGGATTATAGGTGTGAGCCACCGTGCCTGGCCTGAATTTAAGATTTTTAAGTCAATTCAGAGAAAGGAGCTCAAATGTGGAAACTTTGTTCTGTGTTGTTTATTCTCTGAAGACTTAGTGGTTAGGAGTATAGACTCTGGAGTCAGACTGCCAAGGTTTAAATCTCTGCTCTACTACTTTCTGGCTGTCTTATCTAAGCAAGTTCTGTAACCTCTCTACTGCTTAATTTCTTCTTCTAAAAAGTAGGAATAATAAGAATACTTGCTTCAGGATTATAAAAACTAAATGAGATCATCTATATAAGGTACTTTGCATTAAATGTATGATACTTAGGTACTCAGTAAATTATTTTTTTGAGGCCAAGTCTCACTCTGTCACCAGGCTGGAGCGTAGTGGCACGATTTCATCTCACTGCATCCTCCGCCTGCCAGGTTCAAGTGATTCCCCTGCCTCAGCCTCCCAAATAGCTGGGACTACAGGCATGTGCTACCACCCCCAGCTAATTTTTGTATTTTTAATAGAGACCGGGTTTCACCATGTTGGCCAGGATGGTCTCAGTCTCTTAACCTTGTGGTTTGCTCGCCTCGGCCTCCCAAAGTGCTGGGATTACAGGCATGAGCCACTGCACCCGGCCAGTACTCAGTAAATTTTAACTAGCAGTTCTCATTATTTTGAGCACTGACCACATGCTAAGCATCATGCCCATGCACACCATAGGCAGTTTGTAGAAGAAAATGGTGTTTACACCTATTGCTGTGATGTTTATATAAGTTTATTCATGTTTCTGTGGACTCCTCATCTAACATAAATAGTTGAAACAGCTGTTTCTTTATAAAAACCTCTAGTTCATGAAGCTCCTTATAGCACATATTGTGGGTAGTACTTCTATGGCATATGTTATGTTACTCTTGTTTGTGACCTTATTGTCTCAGCTACGTTCTAAGCCCTTCACAAACCAGAACTATACATAAAAGTTTTCTTATGCCACTAAGAGTTATTGAATGGGTACTAGACAAAGCATTTATTAATAAAAATGAACATGTAATATATAATCTTATTTATTTATTATTATTTTTTGAGACGGAGTTTCGCTCTTGTTACCCAGGCTAGAGTGCAATGGCGCGATCTCAGCTCACCGCAACCTCCGCCTCCTGGGTTCAGGCAATTCTCCTGCCTCAGCCTCCTGAGTAGCTGGGATTACAGGCACATGCCACCATGCCCAGCTAATTTTTGTATTTTTAGTAGAGACGGGGTTTCACCATGTTGACCAGGGTGGTCTTGATCTGTTGGCCTCATGGTCCACCTGCCTCGGCCTCCCAAAGTGCTGGGATTACAGGCATGAGCCACCACGCCCGGCCTAATCTTATTTAAAATAGGTTAAGAAATTTAGTTTTTCAGAATGAACCCTTAACTGGAAAAATAATGGTATTAAGAGCAGCTGAACAAAATTGTGTTAAATATTATAACTAGGCTGGGGGAGGTGGGTCGTGCTTGTAATCCCAGCACTTTGGGAGGCTGAGGTGGGTAGGTGGGTTACCTGAGGTCAGGAGTTTGACACCAGCCTGGCCAACATGGTGAAACCCTGTCTCTACTAAAAATACAACAATTAGCTGGGCATGATGGCACACACCTATAATCTCAGCTACTTGGGAGGCTAAGGCAGGAGAAGCACTTGAGCCCAAGAGATGGAGGTTGCAGTGAGCCAAGGTAGTGCCACTGGCCTACAGAGTGAGACTCTGTCTCAAAAAAAAAAAACACCAAAATAAAACAAACAAAAAAAAGGGGACAGAAAACTGTAGCAATAAAATATAATTTTTCTTATTCTACAAGAGCTGTATAATGTGAAAATAATAATTAGATGATAGGGACAAAATCTGAGAACATGCTAGGAAAAATAGGACCAAGAAAGGGAGGAGAATATCCAGTGCCAAATTTGTTTGTTTATTTTTTTAGACAATCTTGCTCTGTCACCCAGGCTGGAGTGCAGTGGCGTGATCTTAGCTCACTGCAACCTCCGCCTCCTGGGTTCAAGTGGTTCTTGTGTCTCAGCCTCCTGAGTAGCTGGGGTTGCAGGTGTGCGCCCCATGCCCTAATTTTTGTATTTTTTTTTTTTTGAGACGGAGTTTCGCTCTTGTTACCCAGGCT
This sequence comes from Leontopithecus rosalia, assembly GCA_028533165.1. Classification (NCBI taxonomy): domain Eukaryota; kingdom Metazoa; phylum Chordata; class Mammalia; order Primates; family Cebidae; genus Leontopithecus; species Leontopithecus rosalia. The sequence continues at coordinate 22,269,173 of CM052655.1, read as the reverse complement.
GGAATGCAATGGCACAATCTCGGCTCACCGCAACCTCCGCCTCCTTGGTTCAGGCAATTCTCCTGCCTCAGCCTCCTGAGCAGCTGGGATTACAGGCACGCACCACCATGCCCAGCTAATTTTTTGTATTTTTAGTAGAGACGGGGTTTTACCATGTTGACCAGGATGGTCTCGATCTCTTGACCTCGTGATCCACCCGCCTCGGCCTCCCAAAGTGCTGGGATTACAGGCTTGAGCCACTGCGTCAGGCCTAATTTTTGTATTTTTAGTAGAGATGAGGTTTCTCTATGTTGGCCTGGTTGGTCTTGAACTCCTGACCTCAAGTGATCTGTCCACCTCAGCCTCCCTAAGTGCTGAAATCACAGGTGTGAGCCACCACGCCTAGCCAAATGTGCCAGATTTTTAATATTTCTGGGTGATTGGAGAAATAGTTGTAATTATTTGAAATTTAAATAATTTAAAATGTTTAATTTTTAAGTTAATAAGTTTAGGAATATAAGTTTATCATTTAAAGATATGAAAATAACCACTATTAGATATAAAAGTAGACTCGGTTATATATTCTAAGTAACAGGGGAGGAAAGTGCAAAGGAAATTTGGTGGGTTATGCTTTTCAAGGAAGTATAAGAGTTTCTTTAAATCATTAATGAAAAACTTTTTCTTCCAGACAAGATGGACCTTCCAAAACCAACCAAGAAGTAAACTCTGATGACAGACGACCCCAGTGGAGACGAGAAGACCGAATTCCTTACCAAGACAGAGAGAGTTACAGTCAGCCTGCATGGCATCATCGTGGACCTCCACAACGGGATTGGATGTGGGAAAAAGATGGCTTTAATAATACTAGGCAAAACAGCTTTCCACATTCTTTGAGGAATGGTGGTGGACCAAGAGGACGTTCTGGGTGGCATAAGGGTGTTGTGGGAGGCTCCTTGACTTGGTTTCACAACTATAGTAATTCTGGAGGTGGTTGGCATTCAAATAGTGGAGCAGTTGATTGGAATCATAATGGTCCAGGAAGGAATTCCAGTTGGCATTCTGAAGGAACAGGTGGCTTTTCCAGTTGGCATATGAGCAACAGTAACGGAAACTGGAAATCCAGTGTACGTAGTACAAATAATTGGAATTACAGCGGCCCTGGAGACAAATTTCAACCAGGCAGAAACAGAAATTCTAACTGTCAAATGGAAGACATGAATATGCTGTGGAACAAGAACTCTAGTAAGTCAAGCAAATACAATCACGACAGATATAATTGGCAGCAGCAAGAAAATGACAAACTTGGTACAGTTGCCACATATAGAGGTTCTTCTGAAGGATTTACAAGTGATACATTTCCTTCAGAAGGCTTACTCGACTTCAATTTTGAGCAGCCGGAAAGCCAAACCACTAAACAAACAGACAGTGCAACTTCCAAAGTTAGTGGAAAGAATGGCAGTGTGGCAAGGGAAAAGCCTCGTCGCTGGACACCTTACCCTTCTCAGAAGACTCTGGATTTACAGTTGGGACTGAAAGATGTCACTGGTAACAAGTCAGAAATTATAGAGAAACCTCTCTTTGATTTTAGCTTGATAACTGCGGGAATACAAGGGCCCCAAACTGATGAAACACACGATACCCCGACACAGAAAACACAAAAAGAAATACGTACTGGATCTCTTAATCGTAAAGCCTCTTCTGACTCTGCTGCTTCCTTCGAGGTAGTAAGACAGTACCCCATTACAGAAAAACCTGAACAAGAGCATACCCCAAATAAAATGCCATCATTGAAATCCCCACTCCTTCCATGTCCAGCCACTAAATCATTTCCTCAAAAGCAAGATCCAAAGAATACCTCAAAAAACACCAAAATGAATTTTTTTTCTTCTGGAGAATACTCAAATCCCTCAAACAAGAACCATGCAGAAGATAACCATGGTTCTTCTTACATATCCAAACTGCGTAGTTCATGTCCTCGTGTTTTAAAAGGGAATAAAAGTACATTTGGCTCTCAAAAGGCATCTGGTGATAATTTAAATGATACATTACAAAAGGCCAAAGAGGTGCTACAGTGTCATCAGTCATTGCAAAATCCACTTCTTAGCACTTCTAAAAGGACCAGGAACTTTGCAAAAGCAAGTAGAAATGTAGAAGAATCTGAAAAAGGGTCTTTGAAAATTGAGTTTCAAGTGCATGCATTACAAGATGAAAGTGATGGGGAGACATCTGACACAGAAAAGCATGGAACAAAAATTGGAACCCTAGGTTCTGCAACCACAGAATTATTATCCTGTAGCACTCATACTGCTGATGAGAAAGAGGAGGATGACCAAATCCTGAAGACTTCTAGGGAACTATCCACTTCCCCATGTAATTCCACAGTTCACCAGAAAGAATCTGAGTTACAAATGACATCTGCAGCCAGTTCACACCCTGGCTTATTGCTAGACTTAAAAACCTCTCTAGAAGATGCACAGGTTGATGGCTCTGTTAAATCTCATGTATCTTATGAAACAGAAGGCTTTGAGAGTACTAGCTTGGAAACAGAGCTTCAGAAAAGTGATATCAGTCATGCCTCGGGCCCTCTCCTGCCTGAACTAAGTAAGCTTGGCTTTCCTGCCTCACTCCAGAGGGATCTCACCCGGCACATTAGTTTGAAGAGCAAAACTGGAGTACATCTTCCTGAGCCAAACCTCAATAGTGCCCGCCGCATTCGCAATATTAGTGGTCACCGTAAGAGTGAGACAGAGAAGGAGTCTGGGCTCAAGCCAACCCTACGGCAGATTCTAAACGCTTCTCGGAGAAATGTCAACTGGGAACAGGTCATTCAGCAAGTAACCAAGAAAAAGCAAGAGCTGGGCAAAGGCTTACCCAGGTGTGTGCTGCTTTTCCGTGTCTTTTTTTTTCTCACTTTCTTTTAAAGTAACCCTTTGACCCTGATAAAGAGAATTCTATTTGTTTCATTTAATTAAATATTTGCCAACAGTATCTGTTGTAGATGTCTTGATTTAATATCAAATGATGACTGATACCCTATGGCAGATGGAATAAAGTATTTCATAGCAGAAGGTACAGGTTAAAATGGAAGCACACCTACTTGAAAAACAGGATCATGATGTAGAAGAAAAATAATCACTTTACAGGGGTAAAATCCATCACTTTATAGGGGTAGCAAATGATAGCCGAAAAATGTATATCTACAAATCTGTGTCTTTTTCTAGATCTTAATTTTAGAATGTATGCTATAACTGGATGATAACTGTTCTCATTACCTTTTACATAGAACCTATGAATAGTTAAGTTTTTTATGACTACAACATGCTCTCTCAAGCACTTGTGTAATATTTTGACTCTTCATCTTATATTGAGGTACTAGAGTTTTCTGAATGGTAAAATAGGGTTCAACATAGGTTTGCTACTTGAGAGTCATAACTCTGCTGCTCGATAATACAGTCTCCAGGCTTCAGGGGCATTTTTGTCCTTATTGAAATAATGGATTTATTTCCTCCCACTTTGCTTCCCCACACCCTATGAATAGTACTTGGAATTATAAGTATAAAGCTTTTAGCATAATGTCTGACACAAGTAAATGCTCCGTAAAACAATAAAAGGGTTGTTTTTGTTTTGGTTTGTTTGCTTTTAAAAATTATATGCTGTATGTATTATTATCAATATAGAGCTCCTTATGAAATAAAACTATTTTTACTTCCTCAAATATATTCTTATAGCTATATACAAATCTGTAATCTGGTACTTGTCACAACATAATATGTTTACTTTGTATCTGTATCAGTTACTAGACTGTGAGCTCTTTGAGGACAAGAATCACCTTCATTTTTATAACTTCAGTGCTTTAGAGAGCCTGGCACATTAAAATAGTGCTCCTCTTAACAACCATATCCAATTTATGTTTTCATTTTTTCTTTCTTCCTTGAGGTTTGGCATAGAAATGGTACCCCTTGTTCAAAATGAACAAGAAGCGTTGGATTTGGATGGAGAACCTGATCTGTCCAGTCTAGAAGGATTCCAGTGGGAAAGTGTTTCCATTTCCTCCTCCCCTGGCTTGGCAAGAAAGCGAAGCCTTTCTGAGAGCAGCGTGATCATGGACAGAGCTCCTTCTGTGTATAGCTTCTTCAGTGAGGAAGATACAGGCAAAGAAAATGAGCCCCAGCAGATGGTTTCACCTAGTAACTCATTGAGGGCTGCACAGAGTCAGAAAGCAACCATGCACCTCAAACAAGAAGTGACACCTCTGGCTGCCTCCTTCCAAACAGGTGAAAGGGCTGAAAATGTTGCTACCCGAAGGGGACATAGTGCACAATTACCCTCTGACCATATCATACCCTTGATGCACTCGGCAAAAGACTTGAACAGCCAGGGGAGGTCTGTACCACCTTCAGAGAATCAGAATTCCCAGGAGAGTAATGGAGAAGGAAACTCTCTGTCATCAAATGCATCCTCGGCCCTTGCAATCTCCAGTTTAGTTGATGCAGCCACAGATAGTAGCTGTACCTCTGGTACTGAACAAAATGATGGCCACAGTATTAGAAAGAAACGAAGAGCCACTGGAGTAAGTACGATTCCCTCTGCTTTTTGTAGAACATTGCATGTGGCAAGTTGATTATTTATTAAAAAAGGTTCAACTGTTTTTCTTGGGTATCTCTCAACTTTTAGAAGAACTGTGAGGTTCTTACTTTCATCCTACTGGTTTCTTTCACTGAGTAATTCTGCTAAATTAAATGTAATTTAATATGAATGTACAGTACCAGGAAAACATGAAGTCATATCTAAAACCAATGTTCAAGCCAATGATTCTTTGTATCATCTGACCAAGGGTAAGTCACATCTTCAGCTGTAACTCAATCTGTTTTTCATAGATGCATTCTGCACTGCTGCTGAAGAAAGGCATTCTACTGTTGCACTTGTAGGACATGGATGATTGCTGGCTTCAGGAGTGCTAGGCTTAACCTCAAGATGGTTTATAATACTATTAGAGTGCATATATATGAGCATAGTATAGAAATATATTTTAGTCTGTGTAACTCTGTCTTTTATCCTTCAGTTATCAGCTTGGCCTTTAAGAATCTTTTCTTGACTGGGCGCGGTGGCTTACGCCTGTAAACCCAGCACTTTGGGAGGCCGAGGCAGGTGGATCACCTGAGGTCAGGAGTTTGATACCAGCCTGACCAACATGTAGAAACCCTGTCTCTACTAAAAATACAAAATTAGCTGGACACGGTGGCACATGCTGAGGAGAATCATTTGAACCTGGGAGGCAGAGGTTGTAGTGAGCCAAGATTGCACCATTGCAATCCAGCCTGGGCAACAAGAGCAAAACTCCGTCTCCAGGGGAAAAAAAGGCTTCTTTTCTAATTTAATATTGCTTAACCCTCTCAGTATCCCTTTCTGAAAAGAAAGAGTTGCTTGTGGTGATATAATCTGGGATCTGGCACTGTGAAAAAAATGGGCTCTTCATTATTTATTCATTTATAATATTTTAAAATTTATGTTAGAGTCCAGGTCTCACAATGTTGTTCAGACTGCTCTGGAACTCCTGGATTCAAGCAATCCTACTGCCTCAGCCTCCCAAGTAGCAGGAACTGCAAGCATGTGTCATTGTGCTGGGCTTCTCTCTTTTAATACTGAGGTGATAAACAGAGTAGTTAAGGTAATGAATTTTAGACTTGCTTCAAATTGCAATTCTGCTCCTTTGAGCTAGATGCTATATGTAGTAGATGTTTTTGGATAACTTAAAATACACTTTAAACTGAGGTATTGTCCTCTGACAAAAAGCTTGTCTCATGGACTGTTAAGCTTTTTGTTGTAAAGGTTTTGCTGAAATTTAAAGTAGAAACTAAGCCAAGATATAAATCAGATAAATACACATTACCAACTTTGTCCATACTTCTACTTCTGCCTTACTACACCAAGGTGGGATGGTTTGCCCAACCTCCATGGGCTTTACTACCTCTAAAATGCTAGGAAGGCATTTCACCCTGGATTATTTTTTCTTCTTCTTTTTTTAAATCAGATACATTTATTCAATTAAAATTTGAGTTTGTATCATGTGCGTGAGGCTCCTGCAATCTTTTTAGAGATGGTAGCAGTAGTGAAGACCAGTGTATGACTGTCTTAGAATTGATTCCTTTTTCTCCTCTTGGATAATGGCTTTTGCACATTGAATATTATTATTATTTTATTTAATTCCTCCAGGATGGATCTTCTCCTGAACTCCCAAGCCTTGAGAGAAAAAATAAAAGAAGGAAAATTAAAGGAAAAAAAGGTATGGTGCAGAATATTTTGGGAGAAAGAAGTTGATGTTTTTTGTTTGGTTTTTAGGTAACCTTAAACTCTTGGGCTCAAGGGATCCTCTTCCCTCAGCCTCTTGAGTGGCTAGGACTACTGGTGTATGACACCACACTAATTCTTTTTGTTTTTTCATAGAGACAGGGTCCAGCTATATTGCCCAGGCTGGATTCAAACTCCTGGGCTTCAGTGATCCTCCCACCTTTGCCTCCCAGAGTGCTGGGATTACAGGTGTGAGCCACCATGCCCAGCCCTAAGAGGTTCTGGTAGCAGTTCAGCGTTTTTACAACTTGACACAGAGCATAGATTGTCATTTATCAAACACTGATTTTTCATTTACTTTTTTTGGACATTATTGTTGCCTTGCTTAAGGGGAAAGAAAAGTTTAATTTCCTAATACATCCAGTTACAACTGTAAAATAAATATATGATGACACATAGACTTGTAAGCCAAGGTTAGTATATCTCTTGGACAATATAAAGCCAGGAAGTTTCCTTGAGCCCTTTCAGTGGGATGAGAAATCTTGGCCCTCTTGGTCACGTATAGCTGTTTCTCTCACTTTCGGTTCTCTCTTTTTTTTTTTTTTTTTTTGAGGCAGAGTTTCGCTGTTGTTACCCAGACTGGAGTGCAATGGCACGATCTTGGCTCACCACAACCTCCGCCTCCTGTGTTCAAGCAATTCTCCTGCCTCAGCCTTCCGAGTAGCTGGGGCTACAGGTGTGCACCACCATGCCCAGCTAATTTTTGTATTTTTAGTAGAGAGGGGGTTTCATCTTATAGACCAGGATGGTCTCGATCTCTTGACCTCGTGATCCACCCGCCTCGGCCTCCCAAAGTGCTGGGATTATAGGCTTGAGCCACCGCACCCAGCCTCACTTTCTGTTTTTGAGGCATCTTGGTTGGTTCCCCTGTACCCCACCTCAACACTCCCTTTCTTGGTTGCTTTTCTAAAGTGAATTATAGAAAGAAGTTATTAACATTGCTCCCTCGTTGATATACTTCCATGACTCTTGGTTTGATTAACTCTAACCCAGTTCTAGTATAAGAGCTAGTCCCAGAAGTGATTAGATGAGGCTTGAGTGAGTAGATGTGATGGATAAGGGAGGAGTCAAGGACAACCCACATTTCTCTCTGGGGCAACCAGATGGTACCTATGTAGAGCTAGAAAACTCCATGAGAGTAGCAGATTGAGAAGAGAAAGATGATGAATTTCTTCAGGGATTCTTTGCCTTAAAGGACCTTTGAGATACCTAGCTAGAAATATCATAGTCATTAGTTGGATATGTGGGTCTGGAGCTTAAGGGAGAGGTCTTGGCATATTGGATAGGAAAGAGACAAACACAGTGATGATAAATACATACACAGAACATTTTATTTAAGTTAAATGTACTATTTCAAAGCTATGTTTTCTTCAGGAAGTCTTCTCTAAGAAAAAACATTTTTAAGTCAACTAACAGACTAAATGTGGATTAGTATGAGAGTGTAAGCAGTCTAGGTCCAGAGTCTAATCTTAGCAAAAGTCCTATGTAAAGACAGTGATAGATGAAGGAAGGATGGGAAATGAGACCTAGAACAGGTGGTTTGCATGGGACAGAGATTTCACCTGGAAAGGTGACGGTGGAAGGCAGTGATTAGATGAGACAATATGATGTCGTGGTACACTAGCACTTATGAGACATCTCCATCTTAGCAGTTCTCACTTTTTGGTTCCTAGCTTTGATATTGTGCTTGACTAAATGTGAATTTACAGTGACCTATTGAAGAGAACATAAAGGCTTATCCTAAATAATGGGTATAGTTCAATCTTCTAAGGAGCTGTGTGATGAAAGGGAAATCTCTGATATTAACCTAAACCTTATGGTTTCTTTTGGCAGAACGTTCTCAGGTTGACCAGCTGCTGAACATTTCTTTAAGGGAGGAAGAACTTAGTAAGTCATTGCAGTGCATGGATAACAATCTTCTGCAAGCCCGTGCAGCCCTTCAGACAGCTTATGTGGAAGTTCAGAGGCTGCTTATGCTTAAGCAGCAGGTAAGAGTATGTGGAAGATTTAATGAAAATGGATCATCTGTGAAGTCATGTTTCATCCTGCCAAACCCATGACTGTAGTCACCCCAAAAGCAGTGGCGGGGGAGTTCCCACAAGGGAAGTGCCCCAGACTGTGCCTAATGGGGGACAGTTAGGATTCCAAAGAGAGAAGCATGAAATGCCAGGGTGATGAGACCAAAGCATTTATTAGGAGAGCTTACTCACAGAGTAGGCTGCAGCAGTCCCCACAAGGGACAGCAAGAAAGGGGTATTCTCCCTCGGTATATCCACAGCCAGGGGGCGGGATGTGGAATTATATGAGGTTTAAGGAATTTGACTCAGGACCAGGGCCAACTTATTTTAGTGTTTTGGGCAACAACCTGGAAACTTTAATTAGTACCTGCGAATCTTCAAAGCCCCAGGTAGAGTTCAAGAGCGCTGGGGAAAACCTGCAGCTGGCTGGGTTACAGAGCAGTCAGGACACTCTGATTTTTGGTCAGGACATAGAAGAAAAGTGGGGAGATCTAGAGGGTCCTACAAGTTGGATTTCAAAATCCTTAATAAAATTCTTTATTTTTAGATAACTGTGGAGATGAGTGCACTGAGGACCCATAGAATACAGATTCTACAGGGATTACAAGGTATTCGGAGGGCATCTGATGGATTGGGCCCTCTATAGGTTGTTACTTTTTTGTTCTGTTTTCTTTTCTTTCTGGAGACAGATTCTCACTCTGTCCCCCAGGCTGGATATCTGGCGCAATATCTGCTCACTACAATCTGTGCCTCCCGGGTTGAAGTGATTCTTGTGTTTCAGCCTTTGAGTAGCTGTAATTACTGGTTAATATAAAAATTTTTTTTATAGAGATAGGATCTCTTGATGTTTCCCAGGGTAGTCTTAAACTCCTTGACTTGGGCTTGAGCTGTCCTCCTACCTTGACCTCCCACATGGTTGGGATTACAGGCCTGAGCTGCCACAACTGGCCAGTTTCATCCTTCTGTAGAAAGGTCTGTAGACTGTGCATCCCAAAAATGTTTAGCAACAGAGACAGTATGTTATGGAAAGAGTTTTGAATTAGGAATCAAAAGGCCTGGGATCAAATCTTTGCTCTTCATTAGTAACCTGTATAACTTTGGATAACTCACTTAAAATTTGAAAAATAGGAAGGTTGCCAGGTGCAGTGGCTCATGCCTGTAATCCCAGCCCTTTGGAAGGCTGAGGTAGGTGGATTGCTTGAGCTCAGGAGTTTGAGACCAGCTTGAGCAACATGGTGAAACCCTGTTTCTACAAAGAAATACAAAAATTGAGGCCGGGCACGGTAGCTCACGCCTATAATCCCAGCATTTTGGGAGGCCGAGGTGGATGGATCACGAGGTCAAGAGATCGAGACCATCCTTCTTTGAAACCCCGTCTCTACTAAAAATACAAAAATTAGCTGGGCATGGTGGTGCATGCCTGTAGTCCCAGCTACTTGGGAGGCTGAGGCAGGAGAATTGCTTAAACCTGGGAGTCAAAGGTTGTGGTGAGCTGAAATTGCACCATTGCCCTCTAGCCTGGGTGACAGAGTGAGACTCTGTCTCAAAAAAAAAAAAAAATTAGTAACTGGGTATGGTGGCATGTGCCTATAATCCCAGCTGCTTGGGAGGCTGAGGCAGGAGAATTGCTTGAGTCTAGGAGGTCAAGGCTGTAGTGAGCAGAGTTTGCATCACTGCACTTCAGCCTGGTGACAAAGCAAGACCCTGTCTCAAAAACAAAAAATGGAATGTTGTTGCTTATTCTCTCTGTATCCTTGGTGGTTATAGAGATTGTATTCTACATATTTCAGAGAATTATGAGGGACTATACTAATATACTTATTAATTTAAAATTCTTTTCTAATGTTTAAAAATACAAATTAGCTCAGAAACAAGTGACTTTTCAGATGACATTTTTATATTTCTATGTATGTATGTTTCCCATTCTAGAAACATATGAACCTTCTGAGCACCTTGACCAGGTTCCCTGTAGCCTCACACGAGTACGAAGGAACAGTAGATCTCAAACATCCGTTGATGCTGCACTGCTGCCCACTCCCTTTTTCCCACTTTTTCTGGAGCCTCCGTCTTCCCATGTGTCTCCATCATCCACTGGAGCCTCTCTTCAAGTAACCATGTCTCCTACTTTCCAAGCCCATGGCAGTGTCCCTGCTCCAGACTCATCAGTTCATATTAAACAAGAACCCATGTCTCCTGAACAAGATGAGAATGTGAATGCTGTGCCACAAGGCTCTGCCTGCAATGTGTCCAAGGAATTACTGGAAGCTAATAGTACGTAAGCTTTTCTCTGGGTTAAGGACATCTTAGTAGTGGGACTGGGGCATTTTTATATGTGATAGAAAGCCATACTTGCCCATTAAAACTAAAGTTATTACAACTAATTTTTCACTGAAATTCTCTTCATATATACAGAAGGATTATTTAAAATATTTTAGAGAATATTATTTAAATATCTGTAATTTCCTTTTATTTCCTCTAATCTAGGGTTACTGAGTTGACTCACAAAGTTCCATTTATTAGGAAAGGTACAAAATTTGTTTTGTTTGAAATAAACAGGGTTGAAGTTAATTCAGCCAATTTTCTAAATAAGGTATATCCTCTGAATTTCTTTGCACTTACTGTCTACATAATCTCTAATACAAACCAGGATTAATGGAAGCTTGAGAGGCAGGTGGCCATGATAGAAGGTAGAGGGCTTTTGGGGTTTGGAATCATCTAATAGAAACTTGATTTTGAGAAATAGCCAGGGTTTGCACTCTTTTCAAAAAATAGCACTCATCAAATGATAACCCAGCTGGTTATCATTTAAGAATAACTTATAAGCTATTTTAAATCCTGTTAGAAGTTTGTGTTACCACAGTGGTGCTGTATTTGAAAATTAAGTCAAACAAACTGGCATTGTGTGGTTTCTTGAGTGAAGCAAAAAGTCTAAAAAATTGCTCTAGATTTTACTACCAGTACTGTGTTGCAATATGATACGGATGTTAGTATCAAATGCATAGCTTGCTTATTTATTTATTAAGACACAGGCTCACTCTGTCACCCAGGCTGGAGTGCAGTGGCACAATCACAGCCCACAGCAGGCTTGACCTCCTGGGCTCAGGTGATGCTCCCACCTCAGCCTCCGGAGTAACTAGGACTACAAGCGCCTTCCACCATGCCCGGCTAATTTTTGTATGTTTTTTTGTAGAGATGGGGATTTGCCATGTTGTTCAGACTGGTCTTGATCTCCTAGGCTCGAGTGATTTGCCTGCGTTGGCCTCCCAAAGTGCTTGGATTATAGGTGTGAGCCACTGACCCTGGCATAGCCTATATATATATTTTTTTGAAATGGAGTTTCGCTTTTTTGTTGCCCAGGCTGGAGTGCAGTGGTGCAATCTCAGCTCAGTGCAACCTCTGCCTCCCAGGTTCAAACGATTCTCCTGCCTCAGCCTCCTGAGTAGCTGGGATTACAGGCACCCACCATCATGCCTAGCATGAGCCACTGCACCTTGCTGGAAACTGATGTTTCTAAGTCAACAAATTTTTAACTACTGAAGTGTAGCTAAATTGGATGGGTATGGATAATAAAAACGTCAGTGAAATAAAAGTAGAAGCACTTCACCTAAGTAGATATTTAAGTGTCTACTAAGAATAAAACACAATGTTAAATATGTGGACATTTAAAACAAGGAAAAAGACAGAAACAATCCCTACCCACAAGGAGCTTTTGTAGGGAATAAGACACACACAGTGTTTGTGAGATTAACACAAGACAGAGGGTAGTAAGTGAAATAATAGGAGTGTGTATAGGTGATGGGAAACTGTGGGGTGGGATACCAGCTGAAACAGTCATGGTTGTGTGAACATATCATTGAAATATTAGGTAGAGTTTCAATCATTGATAAATTGCGGCAAACACAAAAAAAGGATGCAATAATTCTTTTCCTCTCAATTCAGGAGAGATCAGTGACAGTTTTCCAGTTTATCCAGTCGTCACTGCTAGATTGTCCTTATCAGAGTCAACAGAAAGTTTCCGTGAGCCTAGCCAAGAACTGAAGTCTTCTGCGGAGCAAAGACATACCAGAAACAGAGAAAACTCTCCCTCTTCCCAATCAGCTGGTCTTTCTAATATAAATAAAGAAGGGGAAGAGCCAACCAAAAGCAATAGTGGGTCTGAAGCCTGTACTAGTTCTTTTCTAAGATTGTCTTTTGCTTCAGAAACCCCTTTGGAGAAGGAATCCCACTCTCCAGCTGACCAGCCTGAACAGCAGGCAGAATCCACTTTGACATCAGCTGAAATTAGGGGAAGCAAGAAAAAGAAGAAACTTCGGAAGAAAAAAACTCTACGGGCTGCCCATGTTCCTGAGAATAGTGACACTGAACAGGATATTTTGACTGTTAAACCTGTAAGGAAAGTAAAAGGTGGAAAGTTAATTAAAGGGGGGAAAGTAACAACCTCCACTTGGGAAGACAGCCGGACTGGTCAGGAGCAGGAGAGTGTGAGAGATGAGCCAGATAGTGACTCGTCTCTGGAAGTCCTAGAAATTCCTAATCCTCGGTTAGAAGTAGTAGCCATCGATTCTTCAGAATCAGGAGAAGAGAAACCAGACAGCCCATCTAAAAAGGATATTTGGAACTCTACAGAGCAAAACCCGCTAGAAACTTCTCGTTCTGGGTGTGATGAAGTTAGCTCTACTAGTGAAATTGGCACTCGCTATAAAGATGGCATCCCTGTAAGGTAAGAATATTGTATGGGTCCAGTCAGAAAAGCTTTCAGCAACATTATTTTTTAAAATAGAATTTTAAATTATGAATCACAATTTCTTTAAAAATCAAAATTTATGTGAATGCAGTAAGAATTGTGGATATGGAAAAATTAGAGATTGGCAGTGGAGATTTTCTGCTTTCTCTTTTGACTGTGTTATAAATGCTCACTTTGCTTTTACTTCCCTTCACTTAGAAATTTCAGATGGAAAAATTCATGTATTATTGCTACTTTGCCCATTGTTTAGAAAAATCATTTGAGTCAGGAAAGTTTTGCTTTTACTACCCCCCGCCATACACACAGATGCTGAGAACACTTTTGCTATTATTTTGTAGTGTGGCAGAAACTCAAACTGTGATCTCCTCCATAAAAGGATCAAAGAATTCTTCAGGTATTTGCTGTTCAGTTTTTTTTAAAATTAACCACAGAATAGAAACACTTGTAAATATTAAAGCCAGGATTTAAACTTACTTAAATATATTTATGGAATAGGAGAATGGGAGGGGTGTATCACCAAGAGGATTACCTTGATTAACAGTTCTGATGTTCCTAAAACCTCAAATCCTGGTCTTTCAGATTCTGTTCTCATCTGTCTTATTGATTGATTGATTGACTGATTGAGACAGTCTTGCTCTGTCATTCAGGCTGGAGTGCAGCATGATCTCAGTTATCCTGCCTCAGCCTCCCAAATAGCTGGGACCACAGGTGTGTGCCATCACACCTGGCAATTTTTTTTTTTTTTGTATTTTTAGTAGAGACAGGGGTTTTACCATGTTGTCCAGACAGGTCTCAAACTCCTGACCTCAAATGATCCTCCTGCCTCAGCCTCCCAAAGTGCTCGAATTACAGGTGTGAGCCACCACACCTGGCTCTTCTCATCTGTCTTATCTGGCTCCCTTATGTGTTCAACTAATTAGTATTAATGTTTCATTGGCTCTAAGGATTTTTGCTTTGAGAGGAACTGCTTAAGGAATACTACCTTACTCAAAGAAATAACTTTTTGGAAGTGTGGGACAGATTGGGTACCTTCCAAGTATCACTCAAAAGCTCATTATATATTATAATTATCTTTTTCCTGAGTGAGAGGCCTTCCCTTCCTTTGCTTATTATGCCGTCTTCTTAGTGAAGATGTTTAATGAAAATTATGGTAGTCTGATAGGGGAACTAAGCTTTAAGGGGATCTACTTTTGGTTTAATCCAGGGACCACTGTATTATATAATAGTTCTGATTTTTGAGTATCTTTTCAGACTGTAGCAGACACGTCTCTGAAACCTATTCTTCTTGTTTTCCAGAAATATCTTCAGAGCCAGGAGATGATGACGAACCCACAGAAGGAAGCTTTGAGGGGCACCAAGCTGCCGTAAATGCAATTCAGATATTTGGGAACTTACTATATACCTGTTCAGCAGATAAAACTGTCCGGGTTTATAATCTGGTGGTAAGTTGATATAACATGTAGAATGTTTTTGGTTGCAGGTTTTGGAAAATCCAGTTTATACTCTTTTAAACAATAAAGGGAATTTGTTGGCTGTCTGGAGGTAGGGGTGAGCCTTAGATTGACTTTAGATGCATTTAATCCAGCAGCTCAGCAAGGTCATTGGGGACTTAATTTCTTTCTGTTTCTCTACTGTGACTTCTCTGGTATTACCTTTTTCTAAAAGCTAGTTCCCCTCCTGCTCACAAGGTAAATGTCAGGAGCCACTGGGGTTTCTTTTCGCTCCTGCCAGCACAAAAGGGTCCTGTGTTTTATTCCCTGAATGATCACCTGTGGCAAAGGGGGTTGGGATTACACCAGTGGTCTTGGACTGTTCAGGTCTCAACCCTGGAGTTGGTAATGAGGTCACTTGCATAGCAGCTACATAATAGAGGAGAGATGAAGTGAATATTGGGGAAGTATTGGAGGAGGTGTTTTCCCTGACCAGTGATTGATTACAGAATCCAGGTTATTAAGGAGAGCAACACTTTTCCACTACCTCACACTTAGTATTATCTGGTGCTTGTTACTCTCAAAAGAATGAACTTTTGATTTTTTTATTCAAATTTGTTAATAAACTAATTATGTTTATGAACAATGGCAGCTAAGAAATTTGAGGACCATTATGTTATGTGAATGAACACCATGAAAGTATTTAAAATTGCTGGAGTCAGTGAAAATTAAAAAGTTACATGATGGACCAGGAAAATGTGTTTGCCATAGGTAACAGATTTTGTAGATTCCTTTAGCTTAATGGTATGAGGATTAATACAAATGACTGAAAGAAGGAAGCAATGCTAGATCTAGGGGAACAGGATATCAAAACATGTATCTGTATGTATACATGTACATTCTAAATAGATCTCAGTATGCGCACTGAGATAACATTTGGAATGTACCCAAGAGAAGCAACACCACAACCACTGGATCTGTGATAGCACCTGACATGTTTTTGAATACCCTGGTGCATTCTCACAAGCTGCTTATCCAAATGCACATCTTTTGTGGGTAATTAGCTACAGTTTGGATTTGCTAGGTCCTTGGTCCATATGTCAGAAAGCTTTGCCCTAAACATTAGTTAAAATTCTGGCTATCTTACAGTGAATTGCCATACGTATTTTTTGGTATGGCTTAACTAACTTATAGTTTCATATACCTCATGTAGAGAACATCTTTTGTGCACCAGGTTCTATTTTAGACATGGAGAATACAGCAGTGAACTGAATGTTTTAGCATCTTTTTGTTGAGGAAATGCATTATCTAATCCTCTATATCTCATAAGTAATAATCTGGTCTGTGCTTAAACTTTAGAGTCGGAAATGTATTGGTGTCTTTGAGGGTCATACCTCCAAAGTTAATTGCCTCCTGGTTACTCAGACCTCTGGGAAGAATGCTGCCCTTTATACTGGTTCCAGTGACCATACCATCCGCTGCTATAATGTTAAGGTAGGTGGGTCCAGAGAAATTCAAAGTGGTTCATATCGAGCCACCTTTGTATTTACTGTGTGGAGTGGAGACACTGTGGCAGGTGCTTCATTGTACCCGCCATCTCCTTTTTGCTTCTAAACAATGTCTAGCACACTTGTGTTGCCTTAGGTAGATAACGAGACTTAGACATAAACCATATTATCTGTCTGTCTCCACCAGTACTTTTTCACTTCCTACGTTAATAATATACCTTCCTTGGTCTTTGCCACAAATGTTATTCATATGTCAAAATTCATCCTAGATAGAATAAAGAATAAAATGTATAATTTTTTTAAATTTGCAGAATTAGAAATGGACATCTCTGAGAGTTTTTTAAACTTAAATGTACTGAAAGAAATGAGAAAATTATATTTAAAATTATATATGATATGTTCTTAATTTCTTTAAAAGATGGAGATATGTGAAGCAAAATTTATAACACTGTCATTAAGTTTATAACATATGGATGGAATATGTGTGATAACAGGAATATAAAGAAGGGGGAGGATATGGAGCTGTGCTAGTACAAGGATCTTATATTTTACTGGAAATAAGTCAGTATTAATTTGAACTAGATTGTTATAATTTAAAAAATGAAATCCCTAGAGTCACTGGCTCACAACTTTAGTGTGCATCACATTGACCTGGACAGCTTGTTAAAGCACTTATTACTGTTCCCCACTCCCAGAGGTGTTGTTTTTGTTTGTTTTTTGTTTTTTAAGAGACAGGGTCTCACGATGTTGCTCAGGCTGGTTCTGAACTCCTGGGCTCAGGCGATTCTCCTACCTCGGCCTCCCAAAGTGCTGAGATTATAGGGTTGAGCCACCACACACTGCCCTTCTCAGAGTTTCTGATCCAGTAGGCTTGGGATCCAGCTCATGAATTTACATTTCTAGGCCAGGTGCCATGGTTTATGCCTGTAATCCCAGCACTTAGGGAGGCTAGAGCAGGAGATAGCTTGAGGCCGGGAGCTCAAGGCCAACCTGGGCAACATAGCAAGACCCTGTCTCTATGAAAAATAAAAATTAGCTGGGTGTGGTGGTGTATACCTGTAGTCTCAGCTGTTTGGGAGGCTGAGGTAGGAGGATCGCTTGAGCCCAGGAGTTCAAGGTGATAGTGAGCTATGATTGTGTCATTTTACTACAGCCTGGGTGAGAGAACCAGACCCTGCCTCAAAAAAGCAAAAAAAAAAAAAAAAAGAATTTACATTTCTAATAAGTTATTATGTGATACTGATATAGATGGTTTGGAGACCACACTTTGAGAAAATAGTGCAATAGAGTAATTACTGAAAGAACAATGCAAAGAAATTGAGCTTGGACAGTCAATTGAGGAATTAAAATGACATGCTAAAAATATACTTTAATATAAGAGAAGGTAGAAGGAGAAATAGAGGAATAAAAATGAGGCAAATAGCAAATTGGAGACCTAAATTTAACCATATTTAATAATTATATTAAATGTGAATGAACTGACACTAAAATCAAAAGGCAGAAATTGGTTGGATACAGAAGTAACATGAAAATCTTTGTTATCTATAAGAGACATACTTTTATTTTTGAGACATGATCTTGGCCTGACACCCTGGCTAGAGTGTAGTGATTGATCATAACTCGCAGCTTCAAACTCGTGGGCTCAAGTGATCCTTCTGCCTCAGCCTCCTGAGTAATTGTGATTACAGGCACATGTCAGTATGCTTTGCTAATTAAAAAAATTGTTTTTTAGAAATACGATCTCACTATGTTGCCTAGGCTGGTCTCAAGCTCCTGGACACAAGCAATTCTTCTGCTTTGGTCTCCCACAGTGCTGGGATTATAGGCATGCACCACATGCCCAGCCAAAAATACACACTTTACTTTTTTTTTTTAAGAGATGGAGTCTCACTCTGTTACCCAGGCTGGAGTGCAGTGGCAT
Organism: Leontopithecus rosalia; assembly: GCA_028533165.1. NCBI lineage: Eukaryota > Metazoa > Chordata > Mammalia > Primates > Cebidae > Leontopithecus > Leontopithecus rosalia. The sequence goes on along the minus strand of CM052655.1, from coordinate 22,251,225 downwards.
GATCTCAGCTCATTGCAACCTCTGCCTCCCAGATCCTAGCAATTCTGCCTCAGCCTCCTGAATAGCTGGGAATATAGGCTCATGCTGCCACACCCGGCTAAGTTTTTGTATTTTAATAGAGACAGAGGTTTCACCATGTTGCTAAGGCTGGTCTTGAACTCCTGAGCTCAGGAAGTCTACCCACCTCAACCTCCCAAAGTGCTAGGATTACAGGCCTGAGCCACTGCGCCTGGCTTAGATACACATTAAATGTGAAGACACAATAGGTTGAAAGTAAAAGAGTAAGAATAAAAGAAGATATACTATGCAAATAGCAACAGAGCTGGAGTGGTTATGTTAATATTAGGCAAATAGACTTTAAGACAAATGACCAGGCACTGTAGCTTATGCCTGTATCCCACTGTGGGAGGCTGAGGTGGGAGGATCACTTGAGACCAGAAGTTCCAGACCAGCCTGGGTAACATAGTGAGACACTGTCTCCACAAAAAATAAAAAAATGAGGCAAGCATGGTGGTTTGTAGCTGTAGTCCTAGCTACTTGGGAGGGTGAGGTGGGAGGATCATTTAAGCTGAAGAATTTGAGGTTACAGTGAGCTATGACAATGCCACTGCATTCCAGCCTGGGTGACAGAGTGAGACATTGTCTCTTTAAAAAATGAAAAAAAGACAAGGAATACTACTGGAGAAAGGAGGAACTTTCATAATGATGAAAGAGTCAGTACAGCAGAAAGATACCATAATTATAAATACAGGTACCTAATAACAGAGCTTTAAAATACATGAAACAAAAACTGATAGAACTGAAAGAAGAAATAGACAAATTCACAATTATAGTCAGGGACATCAACAACCCTCTCTCAATAGTTGATAGACTACTAAATAGGAAACCATTAAAGATATACAAGAACTGTACAACATCGGCCAGGTGCAGTGGCTCATGCCTATAATCCCAGGGCTTTGGAAGGCTGAGGCAGGTGGATCACTTGAGGTCAGGAGTTTGAGACTAGCATGGCCAATATGGGGAAAAGCCATCTATGCTAAAAATACACAAAAATTAGGCTGGGTGCCGTGGCTTATGTCTGTAATCCCAGCACTTTGGGAGGCCGAGACAGGTGTATCACCTGAGGTCAGGAGTTTGAGACCAGACTAGCCAACATGGTGATACCCCGTCTTTACTAGAAATACAGAACTTACCTGGGCGTGGTGTGTGTGCTTGTAGTCCCAGCTACTTGGGAGGCTGAGGCAGGAGAATTGCTTGAACCCAGGAAGTGGAGGTTGAGTGAGCTGAGATTGCACTGCTGTGCTTCAGCCTGGGCAACAAAGAAAAACTCCATCTCAAAAAATAAATAAATACATAAATAAAAATAAAAATACAAAAAAATTAGCAGGGCCTCCTGGTGTGTGCCTGTAATCGCAACTGCTCAGGAGGCTGAGGCAAGAGAATTGCTTGAACCTGGGAGGTATAGGTCGCAGTAAGCCGAGGTTGCGCCATTGTTCTCTAGCCTGGGCAACAGAGAAAGACTTCATTTAAAAAAAAAAACGGGCCGGGCGCGGTGGCTCACGCCTGTAATCCCAGCACTTTGGGAGGCCGAGGCGGGTGGATCACGAGGTGAAGAGATCGAGAGCATCCTGGTCAACACGGTGAAACCCCGTCTCTACTAAAAATACAAAAAATGAGCTGGGCATGGTGGCGCGTGCCTGTAATCCCAGCTACTCGGGAGACTGAGGCAGGAGAATTGCCTGATCCCAGGAGGCGGAGGTTGCGGTGAGCCGAGATCGCGCCATTGCACTCCAGCCTGGGTAACAAGAGCGAAACTCCGTCTAAAAAAAAAAAAAAAAAAAAACCAAAAAAAATCCTGTACAACACCATTAGTGAACACGATCTAATTAAACTAACATTTATAGAACATTCCACTCAAAATGGCAGAATACACAGTTTTTTCAAGAATGTGCACATAGAACATTCGCCAGGACTACATGCTGGGCTATTAAATAAGTCTCAATCAATTTAAAGTGACCAAAATTATACGAAGTGTGTTCTCTAATCATAATGACATTTATTAGAAAGCAGTAACAGAAATCTAGGAAATCCCCAAATATAGGGAGATGAAATAACATACTTCTAAATTATTGTGGTTCAAAGAAGGAATCACATGGGAAATTAGAAAATATCTAACTAAATGAAAATGTAGCATATGCCAGGCATGGTGGCTCATACCTGTAATCCCAGCTGTTTGGGAGGCCGAGGTGGGTGGGTCACGAGGTCAAGAGATTGAGACCATCCTGGCCAACATGGTGAAACCCCATCTCTACTAAAAATGCAAAAATTAGCTTGGCATGGTGGCATGTGCCTGTATTCCTAGCTACTTGGGAGGGTGAGGCAGAAGAATCGCTTGAACCCAGAAGGCAGAGGTTGCAGTGAGCCGAGATCACACCACTATACTTCCAGCTTGGGCAACAGAACAAGAAAGACTGTTTCAGAAAAAAAAAAAAGGAAAAAGAAAATGCATCCCATTATTGCTGAAAGGGAAATTTGTAGTTAATGCTTCTGTTAGAAAAGAAGAAAGCTTTAAAATCCAAGAAACTAGAAAAAGAGGCTGGGTATCTTGGCTCATACCTGTAATCCCAGTGCTTTGGAAGGTTGAGGTAGGAGAATCATTTGAGCCCAGGAGTTCAAGACTAGCCTGGGCAATTCTTAAAAACCTGTAAAAAACATTATACAGACTATAAAAAAAAATTAAGCATATTTTGGCAAGAAATAGTCATATAAAAACAGGAAAAAGCTGTAACTTAAGATAGGACAAACATAGGTTTGGTATATGTTGTAAGAGGCTTACACCTTTAAATTTCTATAGCCAGGTGCAATGGTTCATGCCTGTAATCCTAACACTTTAGGAGGCTGAAGTGGAAGGATTGCTTGAACCGAGGAGTTTAAGATCAGCTTAGGCAACATGGTGAGATCTCATCTCTCAATAAAAAACCTAAAACTTAACTAGGCATGCATTGGTGGCCCACACCCGTAGTCCCAGCTACTCGGGAGGCTGAGGTGGGAGGATTCCGTGAACCTTGAGGTCAAGGCTACAGTGAGCAGTAATAACACCACTGCAGTCCAGCCAGGAGACAGAGCTAGACCTTGTCTTTCAAAAAACAAATAAATCCCTAAACCTACATTGGCAAAAAACAAACAAGTCTCTTAAAAAGAAGAAATGCAAATAACTGAAAATAATACCATCTTGCAAATAAATGCAAATCAAAACCGAAGTACAAGGAATACCATTTTTACTCATGATATTAGCAAAAACATTTTTGAAAGCCTTTTCAGTATTTAGGGTTCTAACGTGTAGTGTTTGGCATAGCAGGACTGTACACTAGTGAAAAAGATTTTGTGATCATTTTTTGACAATGAGACATAACTTCATACAGTAAAGCACACAAATTTTAAGTATACAGCTTGATGAATTTTTCTGTAGATAAATTTTGTATAACTACCACCAGGATAAAAAAATAGACCATTTCATACCCCTGAAGCTTCCCTTAAATACCTCCCTAGGCCTACCTTTTTCTAAAGCTAATCTCCATTTTTACTACCCTCATAGATTACTTTTGTCTGTGCTTGGCTGTCATATCAGTATAACTATGCCACATGTATTTTTTCATGTCTAGCCTTAGCTTACCATAATGTTTGAAAACTCACCTGTATTGGTACATGTGCCAGTAGTTTGTTCTTTTTTTACTACTATGTAATGTTCAATTTCCCCTATATAGTTACAAAAGAGCTCATGTGGATTAACGAGAAGCAACATGAATCATAATAGTTAGACATATTTACTGTCTTTTGCTGTATCTTACAATTTTATATATGGCATTTATGTTCGTAATTTTTTGGGGGGAGAAATTGAATATGTGACTGACTCCTAGGTATGAAAGAAGGTTGGGAGAGGAGATCAAAGGATTTCACAACCCACAGCTTCTCTGATACTTCCCATAGCTTGTCCTATCCTCCTTAATTATAACCATCTTGATTTTAACATCTGCTCTAGCCCACTTAAAAAGCTACACTTGGGTCTTTAGTAGTATTCAACAACACTTTTTGAATTTACTATGTCCTGGCCCAATTCTTGGTTCTAGGTAAAGAGCTTTATTTGCTAATATAATCTAATTGGAGGAAATTGGTAGAAATCGTTTCTTGAAGGTCAGATCCAACAGTGGGTATTAAACCTGCATGTACCTTTGAATTACTAGGCAAATTTTTTAAAACGCAGATTCTAGAGCCTACTGAATAAGTCTCAGGGATGGGATTGGAGCTTAGGTTTTATATGTTTTAACAGCTTCTTAATAATTAACCCAGCTAACCAGGCACCAGTTTGAAGGAGGCATTTGGGAGCTATTTCAATATATTTCAATATAGAATCAGTTGCAGAAAACCATATATTTGATTAATGCACTTATCAAGTACGTGACTGTAATCCTGATTTTCCTTTTTAGATGTCAAAACACAGCTTTGTCTTTTATATTTAGCTTCTTAAGAGACTGAGACCCAACTATAGTGCCCTTTGAAGAATTTGTATATTTTAAGTTAGAAACATGGGTAATATTACTAGAATTTATGTTTATTTTCTTACTGCCTACAGCTTGGAAGTCTTTGGCGCCATATTTCAAAGGAGAAACAGATCTAAGCTAGTCCTACAAAGTAGAGGATGCCACATTTTTTTCCGTCCAAGAATCATTTTAAAGTCTGCTTTATGGAGGAATTGTTTTTGACATCTCATTGGCCAGTACCCTCTGCTGATCAAATGTTGTGTGCTTTTATCAGAACCGAGAGTGTGCCGAGCAGTTACAGCTGGAAGACCGGGTCCTCTGCCTCCACAGTAGATGGCGAATCCTCTATGCGGGACTGGCAAATGGCACTGTGGTCACCTTCAACATAAAGGTTAGTATTTGGGGGAGAAAAGGCTTACTTCCCAAGTTACTTGAAAATAGTGTGAGTTTGTGGGAAGAAGTAGTAGGCAGGGATCTTCCTGTTTTCTTCTGTGAGGAAGCAGCAGAATTAGCCGCTACTCAAACACAGTTGTCTTCTGATGTAAGTGAAACAAGATCCTCCGTTCTCTCTACTTTGACTCAAATGTGCCAGGACCAAATGTAACTCCACTAAATTAAACCAAGCCTGAAGATTTGGGGCCAAATAATGAGTCATGGATTAAACTAGTCTGTCTCAATTTAAGAATGACACCATGAAAAATGAACTTAAGTGCTCACTTCAACAGCACATACACTAAAATTGGAATGATACAGAGAAGATTAGCATGGTCCCTGCACAAGGATGACAGACAAATTCATGAAGTATTCTATATTAACAAAAAAAGAGAGTAAGAAAAATGAACTTAATTCATTTGAGTATGACACTGATGTGGTTTGGAACTAATTTAGGGTTTTGTGAGGGCGGCCCATTCTGTGAGGTGAACTAAGAGGTTTGCTCTAATGTTCTTATGGCTTCATTCTTTCCTAACCCAGAGAGAAATTCGTTTGTTGACCTAGGCTTTATGGGGCAATCTGTTACGTGCTAGGCCCCAGGATATGATTTAGTTTTTGATAGCCCTGTGTGCTTTGCTAAGGTAGTTGGACTTTAGCTTTAAAGTAAGAGAGACATGATCCATTATATTTTAGAAAAAGTCACTGGAGTTGATAAGACTGGGAAATATTGATATTAGCAAAGGCAGGGAGACCATTTAGGAGGCTCTGTAGTGGAAGCTGACATGAAAGGTTAAACAGGATAAAGAGAAGGGAATGGAGGAAAGATATAACCTAAGAGGTAGAATTGATAGGTTGGACTGCTAATTCGTTGTAGCACCATATCCCCTGGTTATCTCTTAACCGTATGTTAGAATGTGTACTATTATGGTGTCATTCATAGGCTACATGCTAGCTGGAATGAACATAAGGTATGTATTAAAATATGTCATGGTTTCTGCCTACAGGAAACTTAAAAATCAAGTTAGAAGAATCTAGCGTGTGTATAATCAAGTGTCAAGTGATTTGGTCTATTTGATATGATATGTCACAGAAGGGTAATTAGTGATAATTTTTGCATTCTAGATGCAGACAGTTTCTAAATCTGATTAAATTGGATTAGGGCAATAGAAATGGAGAGGAAAGTAAATTTAAAATATTTTAAAGGCTAAAACTTGATAATTACCTAATTATCTTCTCTTTTGTGAGATTAATTATCAGAAGTAGACAGAAGTGGCTGGTTATGGTGGCTCATGTACATATAATCCCAGTACTTTGGGAGGCTGAGGTAGGAGGATTGCTTGAGCTCAGGAGTTCAAAACCAGCCTGGGCAACAAAGCAAGATTCCTGTTTCTAAAAAAAAAAAAAGTTTTTTAATTATAAAACACTTAGCCAAGTGTGGTGGCACATACTTGTAGTTCCAGCTACCGAGGAAGCTGAGGTGGGAGGATTGCTTGGGGCTAGGGCTTCAAGGCTTCAGTGAGCTATAATCACACCACTATACTCAAGCATGAGTGACAGAGTGAGACCCTGTCTCTTTTTTTAATTAAAAAACGTAGTAGATAAAAGTAAGGAGCAAGACTCTTGAGGCAAAATGATGAGATAATGGCAAGAAATTCATTGGAAAAGTTCTTCAAGTGATTGAAAAGCGCTGGAGAAGATGGTCCTAGAGACAGACATTTGAGAATCTCTGCATAGATGTGAATTTTGAAGATCAGGGCTGGGCTTTTTCCTAGTTTGCCCATACTCTTAGAATGTAGAGCTTCTGGAGTTGCAACAGAAAGCCAGGACTGTTTAGCAAGGCCAGTACACCTTTGGGTCCTGACTTCCATTCAGTTTGTCTCCCTAGCATTTCAAAATGATTGAAGCCTGCCAGTAATGTAGGCTCCCAGCTGTAGCTTTCTTTTTTCTTTTTCTTTTGTTTTTTTTTAAATTTTTATTGCATTTTAGGTTTTGGGGTACATGTGCAGAACATGCAAGATACTTTCATAGGTACACACGTGGCACTGTGTTTTGCTGCCTTCTGCCCCCTCACCCATATTTGGCATTTCTCCCCATGCCATC
>CM052655.1:22214118-22243655 GCA_028533165.1 Leontopithecus rosalia | reverse complement strand
GGTTGCCTTGGCAACGGCTGACTGTGTCAGCAGTGGGCGGGTACCTCAGTAGGGGCCGAAGCTCTGGGCAATGGCAGACGCCCCTCCCCCACCGAGCTGCACAGTCATGTGTTCAGCTCTTCCGGCAGTGGAACTCTCAACCCCCAGCACTCCGAATCACCTTATTGCTTGTCCGTGTGGGGGTGGGACCCGTCGAGCCTGATCACTTGGCTCCCTGCCTCCGAGCCTTTTTGCTTTTTTTCTTTTTAAGTTGTAGGGTTGACTCTCTCCCAGGTGCCTCCGCCGCTGGCCGAAAGGGCACTGGGGTCTGTGTGATTTCCCGTGCAGCCACCCGCTGTGCTGGTTCACAATTCAACTCCCAGAAATCTCCTGGTCTAGTTCACCGTCCAAAACCTGTTCAATCAGATGAACATAGCAGTCTGCCCTCGCAAGTCTCAACTTGACGGTTTAACAGGGCACCCAGACCTGTGTGTGTTTTGTGCGCTGTGCCACTGCGGCAGCGCGTGCTGCCTGGCCGCACCAGCGGAGAGCGCTGCGCTTGAGTCCTGCGTGCCTTTTACACCTGGCCTTTTCCCCCTGCTCTGTGGGCTATAAGGATCCGTCTGAAAATGCAGTGGTTGCTTACCCTCTGCGTCTTGACTGAGAGCTGCAGTGGTGAGTTGCTTCTAGAGCGCCATCTTCCTCCCCCTCTCCCAGCTGTAGCTTTCTGCTTAGTTTCTAGTAACCTTACTCCAGACATGTATCTAAAGTATCGTATATGGAAGTGGGAGGCTTAATTAACAGGGTTGGTTGGGAGATGAAGGAAAGAAGTCTAGATCTGAGATAAAAAAATATTTTGGGATTCAGGATGTGACCCTGGCACTCTGGTATAATTAGATTTCTATAGTCTACTAAATGATATCGTGAGAGATAACATAGAACCAGTAGAACATCATAATAAGAAGGTGGAGAATTTAGGCCGGGCGTGGTGGCTCATGCCTGTAATCCCAGCACTTTGGGAGGCTGAGGCAGGCAGATCACTTGAGATTAGAAGTTCAAGACCATCCTGGCCAACATGGTAAAACCCTGTCTCTACAAAAATGCAAAAATTAGCCAGGTGTGGTGGCAGGTGCCTGTAATCCCAGCTATTAGAGAGCCTGAGTCAGGAGAATCACTTGAACCCAGGAGGTGGAGGGTACAGTGAGCCGAGGTTGCACCACTGCACTCCAGCCTGGCTGACAGAGCAAGACACTGTCTCAAAAAAAAAAAGTGGAAAATTTGAGACTTATATTGAAATTGCCTAGGGAAGTAATTCTAAATAGAGATTTTTAGAAACAGCATGACACATAGATTGCCTAATTTTGGATGACAAAAATAGTTCCTGGGTCTGGGAAAAATGCACTAGAATTTGAAGGAATAAAAGAAAAGATTCGCTCTTCATTATTATTAACTTCCGGGTTGTGAAAGAGAGCTTAAACAGAGAACCAGTTTCTAATTGGGATTGGGATGGTGTAGGTTGAAGGTTATAAATGAGTTTATAATGTAGGAGTTTGGTCTCCTCAGATCAGGGGATTGCGGAGATTCAGCAAAGAGGGTTGGAGTGGGAAATAGCAGAGGTGGAGAAATTAAGGATGCAGAGTGGGTATGAACATTTTGAGTACTGGTGACAGAATTGAGAGTTTGTACCAAGTTGTAATGATTTTGGTGAGTTGGTTTTGAAGTTTTCCAGCTAAGTTGTTTTTAGCTGTCATCTTGGTTTTATTTTCCAGAACAACAAACGACTTGAGATCTTTGAGTGCCATGGCCCTCGTGCAGTCAGCTGTCTTGCCACAGCTCAGGAAGGTGCCCGAAAGCTGCTGGTGGTGGGATCTTATGACTGTACCATCAGTGTACGTGATGCACGGAATGGGTTGCTTCTCAGAACTCTGGAGGGCCACAGCAAAACCATTCTTTGCATGAAGGCAAGTACAGTGCAAAAGAATAGGAGTTGTCCGGCACAAGAGAACGATTTTGAGGCTGGGCGGGGTGGCTCATGTCTGTAGTCCCAGCACTTTGGGAGGCCAAGGCAGGAGGACTGTTTAAGCTCAGAGGTTTGAGATGAGCCAGGGCAATATAGCAAAATTTCATCTCTACAAAAAATACAAAGGTTAGCGGGCTGGGCTGTTGTGGTGCGCACCTGTACCACTCAGAAGGCTGAGGTGGGAGGACCACTTGAGCACAGGAGATTGAGGCTGCAGTGAGCCATGATTGTACCACTGTACTCCAGTGTGGGCAACAGAGTGAGACCCTGACTCAAAAAAAACAAAACAAAACAAAGAAGGGTTTTGAATAGCATGTCCCTTGTTGTTTAATGCATAATATAGAAATACCACCTTGGAAAGAGCAAGGAGATTGCTAACCTTTTCTTTACACCTGCAACACCAAGTAATATACTTTCATTTGAGAAACAGTAAGAGTGTATTATGTTACAGTGTGCGTATACTCAAACGCCCTTCTAGGCTACTTCATAATAATTCTGGAAAGGTAACAGACCTAAGAATATGTCATCAGTTAATTAGCGTGCCTGGTGGGAGGGTGTAAGTTTCAGCTGAGAAAATTAGTCTGAGAAACTTTTATTTTGTACAGTGCAAAATAAAAGTTTTCATCATGCTCATCTCAAAATAGGATGGAAATTAGAATTTGCCATGTGTATTACAAGTTATACAGAAAATTGAGAACCTTATAAGGAATCTGACTTACTGATTTTTTTTCTTTCAGGTGGTGAATGATCTTGTGTTCAGTGGCTCCAGTGATCAGTCAGTCCATGCCCACAACATTCACGTAAGTTATGTTGGTGTTGTGTAAAGAAACCTTGAATAAAATGATGGTTAAAGCTGGAAGGTTTTCTTAAACCTCTTGCAATTTAAATTAAGCCCTTTATCCACTGAAGGGATTCATGATCATCCCTATGCATATGCTCTTATGTAATATTGAGCAACCTAGAAATTCTACTTCATCAAAGTTTTTAATGATGGACAGACTCAAAGTTTATGTAAGGTTTAGTTTGAATGCCTCATTTAAACTTGAAATAAACTGAGCAGCTGAGGCTTTTAGAAAGTGGATGTGATACCTAGTTAAAATAGAACTAGTAAAAACAGCTGAGAGCAGGCTGCAGTGGCTGTCACCTGTAATGCCAGCTACTCAGAAGGTTGAGGCAGGAGGATTACTTGAGGCCAGGAGTTTGAGACCAGCCTAGGCAAAATAGTGGCCCCGTCTTTTTAAAAAAAAAAAAAGTTTTTTTTAATTAGCTGGGCATGGCAGTGTGTTCTGTAATCCTAGCTACTCAGCACGCTGAGATGGGAGGATTGTTTGGCCCAGGAGTTCAAGGCTGCAGTGAGCTATGATCACACCATTGCACTCTGGTCTGGGTGACCAAGTGGGACTCTAGTTCTTTCTTTCTTTCTTTCTTTTTTTTTTTTTGAGATGGAGGTCTCACTTTGTCACCCAGGCTGGAGTGCAGTGGTATGATCTTGGCTCACTGCAGCCTTAACCTCCTAGGCTCAAGGGATCCTCCCACCTCAGCCCCACAAGTGGCTGGGACTAATGGCATGCACCACAATGCCTGGCTAATTTTTTTTGTAGTATTTTGTATTTTTGGGGAGCCTCACCATGTTGCCCAGGCTGATCTTGAACTCTTGAGTTCAAGTGATCTGCCCACCTCAGCCTCCCAAAGTGCTGGGATTACAGGCATGAGCCACTGTGCCTGGCCTGTGAGACCCCATCTCTTAAAAAAACTGAACAACAGAAACATCTGAGAGACTGTTCTTAGGTCATAGCAGCAGCTTTTTAAAGCTCAGTTCCTGGTGTGTAAATTTCAGGATATTCCCAACTGATGAACTTGTCTAGATCCAGTGAAATGATAAAAGTAAAAGTACTTTGAAGGCTATAAAATACATACAGATAGAATATTGGCCATTTTCTTTCCATGACATTAGAGTCTCTCCATTAAGATACAATTTATATATTTTCCATATGTAACAAATGCTTGTGGGATACTTCTGTTAAAGTTAACACGATATATGTGCAAAATATCCTCAGAATTATGCCTCTTAGGATTATAGAATTATAACTAGGAAGGAATCTGGAAAGTGAATCTAGTGACCCTTACTTCTCTTCTGACATAGACTGGTGAGCTTGTGCGGATCTATAAGGGTCACAATCATGCAGTGACTGTGGTGAATATCCTAGGAAAAGTGATGGTGACTGCTTGCCTGGACAAATTTGTTCGTGTCTATGAATTACAGGTAGAGTTTAGATTCAGTATTTTGCTTGAATGATTTGGGGAGATTGTCTATTTGGGTTTAGTGTTGATTTTTGATACAGTCAGGTGGGATGGAACCCAGAAATCTGCCTTTTCACAAGCATTCTAGATAATTATGAAATAGCTGGCCCGTGGACTATTACTTTCAGAAACTGCTCTAAGATACTTTATCTGAGTCATGGATATCAAAACTTAATTTCTGGAGAGCAGCTCCAGTCTCTTAAAACCTGTCCACTGGTCGAGCGTGGTGGCTCACGCCTGTAATCCCAGCACTTTGGGAGGCCTAGGTGGGCAGATCATGAGGTCAAGAGATCAAGACCATCCTGGCCAACATGGTGAAACCCTGTCTCTACTAAAAAAAAACAAAAAAACCAAAAATTAGCTAGGCATGGTGGTGCGCACCTATAGTCTCAGCTACTCTGGAGGCTGAGGCAGGAGAATCGCTTGAACCTAGGAGGTGAACATTGCAGTGAGCTGAGATCCCGCCAGTGCACTCAAGGCTAGCAACAGAGTGAGACTCCATCTCAAAATAAATAAATAAATAAATAAACTTGTCTAGTTCTCCTTGTGTACAATTTCAAGTTTAAAACTCTGATTCTAACAAAATTGATTTTATTACTTCTGATTACCAGCTCCTTCCTTGAGTAGTAGGACATAAAAGAAAAATTGCCATTAGATTCTATTTCTGTTAGAATGCTACAAGGGCTTCAACTTAGCACCTCAGGTATGGTTTTTAAACCTGCCAAAGACCTTTAGGGACTGTGCTTATCAAATGCAAGGTATACATAACTTTAATTCTCTTTCTCTTTTTTCTGCCTAAGTCTCATGATCGGCTACAAGTTTATGGAGGACACAAAGACATGATTATGTGTATGACCATCCATAAAAGCATGGTGAGTAGTATTTGCCATGTCAGATATTTGCTTTTGAATGTATTTAATAAAAAATTCTTGCACTTCTAAAAGTGACATCTGCTTCTGATGTGCCTCAATATTAAGTACCTTATCATCTGTTGGCATAATAGGGAAGTAACCAGGGGACAGTGTTGAATATTCCATTTTCTATTAATAGCCAAAATTATTACAATAAAAATGGTAATGTCAACTATAGTTAAATAGAAGGTAAATTTAAGATGCTTCAAAAAATTGAGTGGTGCATTTTCCAGAGACATGATCTGAATAGAACACTGGGATGGAGTCAGGAGATTTGGTCAGCGTGGCATAGTTATAGCAGATCTAAAAGTAGAAACTAACTCACATAACCTTGCTAAGCCTTGTTTATTTTATTTTAAAGTTATGGAGTTGAACCAGAATGGATGTTTTTCAAACTCTTGAGTGGAACGCTTTCTTTTCCAGTGAATTACAGGTGCTTAACATAGAGTACCTAATAGAAACTAGGGATTACCCAGTTAAAGTATAAAGTATAAAGTATAAGCAGGTGCTTCTGAGCCCTGCCACTCCTCTCTGCCCTGATCCTGACTGGCTTTCTAAGGAACACAGCTGCAAAATGCCTAGACTAAATCTGGAAAATACTTTCCCATTCTAGTAGTCTGGAGCTGGTTTTGATTTAGGTTTTTGTTTTCTTGTAGCTGCTGCAAGGAGCTTATGACTCATGCTTTGAGAGTGTTTTGTAGTTTGTGTGTATTTTGGACTGATATTATAAACCTCTCTTTCTCCAGATTTACACTGGCTGTTATGATGGCAGTATTCAGGCTGTGAGGCTTAATCTGATGCAGAATTTCCGCTGTTGGGTAAGGAGTGAAACTCTTCTTGCACTGAACTTTTAGAGGTTGCTTCACCCTGGGCTAATTGATAGGTCTTCATTATCATCAATGTAGCGTTTTTATATTTTAGCATCTACTTTATGCCTTGTACTGTAGATCACAGGTTGTCTCCTACATGGTTGTTTTGTTTTAGTATAAAATCAGTACATGCTTAGAAAACAACAATACAGAAATATATTGAAATAAAAAGTGGGAGTGCTGATTTCAGTAATGGTACTGTCCCCTCTACTGCTCCCACTCATCAGAGATTACTAGTGTTAATGGTTTGGTTTGTGTCCTCATTAGTTTTTGAGGAACAGGCAAATTAAAAAATGTATGATCTTGTATAAGTTCTAAACTTCAGTTTATCTGGCTGAATTGTGTGACTTTTATTTTGGGCTAAGAACTGATGATTAACCCTTAAAACTTTCACACTAAGGCCTGGTGTGGTGGCTCATGCCTATAATCCCAGCATTTTGGGAGGCTGAGGTGGACAGATCACCTGAGGTTGGAAGTTCAAGACGAGCCTGACCAACATGGAGAAACCCCTTCTCCCACTAAAAATACAAAATTAGCTGGGCATGGTGGTACATGCCTCTAATCTCAGCTACTTGGGAGTCTGAGGCAGGAGAATCCCATGAACCTGGGAGGCAGAGGTTGCAGTGAGCCGAGATCATGCCATTGCACTCCAGCCTAGGCAACAAGAGCAAAACTCTGTCTCAAAAAAAAAAAACAAAAACTTTTACACTGTTTCTTATAAGCCTTAATTAAGCCTTAAATTTTTTTCATCAGTTCTAATAATGGTAGCTTTTCCTCCAAACTCTAACATCCTTTTCAGCACTGAGGGCATGAACTTGACACTCTCCATTTTATAATTTGACTTTACACTTCTCCACAGCCTGTTGACTTTTCAGCTGTTTACACATTACTATCATTGCTTTTTATTTATTATTTTTTTGAGACAGTTTCGCTCTTGTTACCCAGGCTGGAGTGCAATGGTGCAATCTCGGCTCACTGCAACTTCTGCCTCCTGGGTTCAAGCAATTCTCCTGCCTCAGCCTCCTGAGTAGCTGGGACTACAGGCACGCACCACCATGCCCAGCTAATTTTTGTATTTTTAGTAGAGACGGGGTTTCACCTTGTTGACCAGGATGGTCTCAATCTCTTGACCTCGTGATCCACCTGCCTTGGCCTCCCAAAGTGCTGGGATTATAGGCATGAGCCACTGCACCTGGCCTATCATTGCTTTTTAATTTTCTCAGTGAAGGTAAGCAAAATCTAGTACAGTTCCTCCTTATCTGAGGGGGATATAGTCTGTTTTTTTGATATGATCATCAAAAAGGCTAAGTGACCAATAGGTATTAGTGAATATAGCATAGATATGTTGGACAATGGTACAATTCACATCTGGGCGAGGTGGAGTGGGATGGAATGAGATTTCATCATACTGCTCAGAATAATGTGCAATTTAAAACTCAAGAATTATTTATTTTGGGAGTTTTCCAATATTGTTTTTGAAGATGGTTAACCATATGTAACTAAAACCTGAGAAAGTGAAACCATGGATAAAGAGGCATTACTGAAAGACAGGATCCAGAGTACACAAATAGAGTTAATCTATACAGAGAAATGGGGAAAATACTTCTGGCTCTATAGACAGAGGGATGGAGTAGTACTGACAGAGGAAAAAGTTAACTTTGCATTACTTTGAAAAAATAAACATGTTAGAATTAGAATCACAAGGCTTTACCAACAAGCCTGTAGGGAAAAGCCAAGACAGAGAGAGTCTTTATGCTTTCTTGTTTTTCTTTTCTTTTTTTTTTAAGTCAGGCGGGAGTACGGTAGTGTGATCACAATAGTCACTGCAGCCTCAACCTCCTGGGCTCAAGCAATCCTCCCACCTCAGGCTCCCTGGCAGCTGGGACTATAGGCATATGCCACTATGCCCAGCTAATTTTTGTATTTTTTTTTATTTTGGAGAGACAGGGTCTCACTGTGTTGCCCAGGCTGGTCTTGAACTCCTGGGTTGAAGTGGTCGACTCACCTCGGCCTCCTAAAGTGCTGGAATTACAGCTGTGTAATCCCACTAACCACCACTTAGAAAGGATGACACTAGCTTATGCTTTCTAATACATGAAATTAAGCCACAATTATAAGTAAAATCACACCTTAAAAAATAAGTTGGTAATCATAAGATTGCGATTCAAGTGATAAAGGCTATGAGTAAAGTCAGGCTTCTGTGGCAACAGTATTCTACAATAAATGTTTCCACGAATGTGGTTTTCTTTATCAGACATTTTTATTTTCAAGTTTACATTCAACAGCTCTTAGACTTGTTAAAAACAGCACTTTCGGGCCGGCTCGCACCTGTAGTCGCAGCACTTTTGAGAGGCTGAGGTGGGCGAATCACTTGAGGTCACGAGTTTGAGACCAGCCTGACCACCACGGTCAAACCCCATCTCTACCCAAAAAAAAAAAAAATTACAAAATTAGCTGGGCGTGGTGGTGCATGCCTATAATCCCAGCTAGTTGGGAGACTGAAGCAGGAGAATTGCTTGAACCTGGGAGGTGGAGGTTGCAGTGAGCTGCAATCGTGCCACTGCATTCCAGCCTGGGCAACAAGAGTGAAACTCCGTCTCAAAACAAAAACAAAAACAAAAAACCCTTTTAGTATTATAGGAAAGGTATTTGCCTTTTGTATTGAATAAACTAAGATAGAAACTCCATTTTATGATGGCAACATAAAGAATATGGTTTAAAGGGAATTTTAAGGTAATTTGTTCATAAATATTTGCTGGATTTAACAAGTTGCCATTGCTATGTTAGTGCTTTATCTTCTCAAAATACCAAAGTATTAAAAGACTTTTCCAGTCTTTTCAAGATTGCCTTAGCTTTGTTGTATTTTCTAGCCAAGAATTCATTTAAAGCAAGGGGCTGGTTTTGCTTTCATAGTATTTATGGGATCCAGGTGAGGGCTGATCTGATTCACATTCACTGTACCCTTTTTCACTGAGTCACCTCATCTTCTTTTTCTCCAGTGGCATGGTTGCTCTCTGATATTTGGCGTTGTCGATCATTTAAAACAGCACTTACTGACCGACCATACTAATCCGAACTTCCAGACTCTGAAATGTCGCTGGAAGAACTGCGATGCTTTTTTCACTGCTAGGAAAGGATCCAAACAGGTACATTAGTGGGGTGGAGGTTCACCTGGAATTCAGTAGCCTGCTCACGGTATGGACTAGGAAACCTTTTTTGTTTTATTATTGAGAATTGCAATACATAGGGAGAGCCTAGAGTTTTTTCTTTTTTTGATTCAGAGATTTGAGGGGCAGCTTAATGAAGTTTGAAATGAAGAATTAGGTTGTTTTTGTTGAGAAAGGGCCTAAAGAGAATGTTTTAGGATGTTTCAAATCCAGTAACTGAACCTGGAGATTGATTAGTGTGCTGTTGTGCTGAGACAACAGTTCACCTGTAAGGACATGGTTTCCTATAAGTGAGCGAAGTGCTGGCTCCTAACTGCCTTTCCTGCCTGGATCCTAGATGGAATGGACTTATGTGGCTTTCCTTGGCTTTGACTTTCTCCTGTCTTCCTACCAACTTCTCTCATGGGCCCTTTTCCCTTCATTCCTAGGATGCTGCAGGACATATTGAACGACATGCTGAAGATGACAGCAAAATTGATTCATGAAGTTTTTGCCTCCCATGTTGGGAAGTCATTAGTTGAACTATTTTCACGTTGGCCCCACACACAGACCACTCTTCTTCCTCTCCCCAGTGAAACAAGGGAGGAGAAAGTGGTTACTAGCCAGGCTTACCCCTAGCATAAGTCTGGGCAGCTCTATGGGATAATAGATGACCCTTTTAAGTTCTTGCTGGAGATTTTAAACAGGTTTAGACAGATGTTAAGGAACCATACTCCTCTGGGACAGCATGGCATATAGTGATTTATGCTACTAGTGTTCTCCAGATGTTTATTAAAGATACAGATCCTATTTGGTTACCCAATTTGACCCTAATCAAATGTATATTTTATTGATTTCAGTTTGCAATTTTTAGTTTATGTTCTTATGATGGTTTAAACCTGTAGTCAGGCTTTTAAGTACAAGTTTGTTTAAGTGCTAGACTTTCAGGATCAGTTTTAATTTCTCCATTTGTAATAGCTGGGTATTTAAATTGGAAGCAAGTAGTTTTCTTTCTTAACAATTATGTGCAGTGCGTTGTCACTGTTTTTTGCTTTATAGATGGACAGAGTTGGCTTTAAGCGCTAAAGGACACGGTAGATTTTTGACAAACAGTGGCTGCTCTGCTGACTATATTTTAGGAATTCAGAAAGCAAATCACATAGTGACAAATCCTTATAGATACCACTTCCTAGTAAACGTCTATAAATGTGGATAGAAAGCTCAGTGTGAGGCAGTGCATAGACCTAATGTCTACCTTTACGTTTGTTGTTGAACCTGGCACTCCCTGCTACAGATCCTGTCAGGCTGTTGGAACTGGAGGTGTTACCTTTATCTTCCTTTCTAGTATCTGACCCTGAAAGCCTCATGTTGGCTTGAACCCTTTTGGTTTGTTCAGTTGCTAACCTCCATCTCTCCAGCTGTGTGACTGTGCCTAGACTGATGGCAACCATCAAGTTTTCCTCTGGACTCACGGGGTGTTTTTCACCCCCCTGCAGCACCCAAGATTGTGAGGGCGAGGGGTTAGAATAAGGCATCTGAATACAGTTTTTAGGACCTCAAGCAGACTTCTTAGAGACTTGTTTCTGAGACCATTTCTTTGCCTTCACTTCCCTGCTAACTGGGAAAGAAAGTGGAGCAGAATCTCTGCCTGGCCACTGAGAACAGCCAAATTCACAAACCCTCAGGGGGGCTTTGTTTTTGGATTTTCTCTGGACTCATCAGTAAACTTGTAGAAGTGTTGCTTTCCAATCTTTTGTTTCTGGATCCTCAAAATTCAGAAAGTGGCTGGGTGTGGTGGCTCATGCCTGTAATCCCTGCACTTTGGGAGGCTGAGGCAGGCAGATCACCTGAGGCTAGGAGTTCAAGACTAGCCTGGCCAACATGGCAAAACCCTGTCTCTACTGAAAATACAAAAATGAGCTGGGCTTGATGGCAGGCACCTATAATCCCAGCTACTCAGGACGCTAAGACAGGAAAATCACTTAAACCTGGGAGGCTGAGGTTGCAAGTGAGGTAGATGGAGCCACTGCTCTCCATTCTGGATGACAGAGCAATACTCTGTCTCAAACAACCAGACAACTTAGAAAGCTGTTTCAGAGAGAGAAAATAAGGGGGAGGCACCCAGGGCCACATCCCAAGCTTTGGTACATGGTCCTTTCTGCCGTCTGGGATTGCAGAGCATCCAGGTCTGTCTTCACCCCTGTTAGTACACACACATTCACTCACATGTCTTCCCTCAGGCTCTCAGGCAAGGGGACTTCACCCGGGGTTCATGGAGAGGCTTCAAGAGGGTCTGCAAGCCCCCAGAAATTGTGTATAAGACTAAGTATGTATTCTTTTTTCCAGGAAAATCTCCAGTGGGTCTTACTTGATTCAGAAAATGTTATGAATTAATCTACGAGGCCAGGCACAGTGGCTCATGCCTTTAATCCCAGCACTTTGGGAGGCCAAGGCGGGTGGAACACTCGAGGTCAGGCATTCTAGACCAGCCTGGCCAACATGGTGAAACCCTGTCTCTACTAAAAATAACAAAATTAGTCAGGTGTGGTGGTGGGCATCTGTAATCTCAGCTACTTGGGAGGCTGAGGCAGGAGAATCGCTTGAACCTGGGAGGCAGAGGTTGTGCAGTGAGCTGAGATTGTACCACTGCACTCCAGCCTGGTGACAGAGCGAAACTCTACCTCAAGAAGTAAAAAAAAAGAGTTAATCTAGGAGATAATGAATGACCTACTACTATATAATAAATGGCCCCACAAGCTCTTGACTTCTGTCCTTGGGGAAAGCCATTTTGTTAACTACACTAGTGAGCTTTACGTGATGCTTAATGGAGAACAAAGAAGATCTTGCTGCAAAAGGTGTATTAAATATTTGTGCTGTTTCTGTATGAAATTAAGAAGCTTTCCCACCTCTCACCCTCATTTCCTATAAGGATAACCAGAGAAGCCAGGCTGTTCTGTGGATTTGGGAATGGTCATTTCCCGGGAAAATGCATTTGGATTAATGACTAAACCTGGCCTTTTTCTCTGGGCTGTAGTGAAGCTGCATTTTCTCATTGCTTGGCAGCATGCTAAGAAAGCCTTGAATGTTCTGTGGCATAGTGTCCTTCTACCCTGCCTGAGGGTATTTCTGAAAAGATGAGCATGGCTTTGTGCAGCAGGAAAGGGATAGGTGAGGTGTTGGGCAGTTGTGGGGAACTTTTGAGAGTATTCCAGACTGGTAGAGTCAGTAAGAACTCTGATTTGGATTTTGCTTTGGTGAAACTCTGTTCCTATATCTGCCTCTGTGTGTGCAAGTGTGCAGGTTCCTTTGTATGTATGTATATGCGTGGGAACCTGTACTTGTCATTTTTCTTCATTTCATAAAGGCTTTTTTTTTGAAGCAGTGGCAGTAATGCCTTTGTTTCAAGAACACGTGAAATTCTTTTAATACCAGATTAGTGGTATTAAATGAACCGTTCTAGCCCTCTGTTAAGAAATAAAGGGACCATAAGCATTTTGGCTGCTTATGGTTGTGTGTTATTAACTTACAAGTGTCTTGAAAATTATGCAGACTTTGGCTTCTTTTTTTTAATCTCTTCCACAATGTCGTGACTGATTGTAGCCGTCTTTCCCTTCAGAGAAGAGCTCGGGCTCAGGGATCTGTGTTGACTCTGGTATTTAGTAGCTTTGTGAAATAAGGAAACCATTAAATGACCTGACAGAAACTGACATGTCTTTCAAGTAGTTGAAGCCACTTTTAGAATGTTATTTTCGATTGCTTTTGCCTACTTCTAATGGCTCAAAGCCAAGAAAACCATAGCATAAACACTTTGTGTACCTATGCCAGTGTTTAAGTGGCAGTTTGTTCTGATAAAGGATCATCACTTCAAGTTTTATGTGAAAGTTTTTAATTAGGTTAAAAATAATTTTGGCATACCTCTCTACTCAGTTATAAAGCAATTCAACACAATGCAAACCAAACTCTTAAGAACAAAGGTTATGTTGACTTGATGTTACTTGAATTTGAGAGAAAGTCATTACTTACTACTGCCCTCCTGCTTTTGTGGGTAAAATTTTTTCTTCCCCAGAAGAGTTAACAGTGGATTGTTCAGCTCCTGACTTACCCATAATTTATAGGCAATATTATTACTGTTTAAGTGATTATTTGCCTAACAAATGTTTTGTCTTTTTTTCTGGTAGATTATACAGTGGACAACTTTAGTGATGAGGCATGTGGATGATTTGGTGGAAGTAGGTTATATACTTAGTGGAATGGTATATTTTATGGAAGAGAATTCACATGAGGGGGTATTGAAGTATATTGTGAAGTGGGATTTGAAGAGCAAATACGCTCTGGTTTGCTCAAATGACTGCAGTTTATGCTTACATATAAATTTTGTTCTGTTACCTAAATGGGAGCTTCTAGAATTATGAAGGCCATACCTGCCACATTTGTAAAATAATGGTTTTATCCCTGCCCCAAATCATCAGGTTCCTCGGGTTTGTTGTAGAGGTGATTTGGGATAGACTGAGTTCCTTATGCAAGTGGATGTAAAATCCTCATATAAACCAGACCTACTGATTACTGGACAGTAACCTCTAACCTCACCTTCAAGCCAAAGTATATGGCCCTGTTGGATTACATGGTGATTAAATTTCCCAGATTCACTCTAAATTCAATGTAGTGGCCCAAATAAATTGGGAGAGGAGGGGGTCAAGGAGGAAAAGCTGTTGAAAATCTTTCTCCTATTTAAGAGAAATATATGCCCTAGAGCTGCTCCAGCACCCTTGGTTTCTGACTTTTTAAATATTGAATATGGATTAGAAGAATGAAATCAGATGACACCTGACTGCAAAAATGTTTATAAACAAATAGCCTTCTTACATTTTGGTATAAAGCTGTGAACTTCATAACTTTGTAAAGCAAGATATAAAGCAAATACAAGAGGAAAATAAAGTACTTTTACTAATTGACTGTTTACTTTTGTTACCTTCTCTGCATATTCACAGTCAACCCTTTCCACATTGGCTTAGTGAGGAAGAAGGAAATTGGGTGGAAAACACAAGATGCCTATAGATGTGCCACAGGCCATGGTCCAGATAAGTTTGGCAAACAGCTTTGTTCAAAGTTTTGTCCACAGTCATGTGACAGGTCAGTTAGTGAGCAGAGGAGCTAGGACAGCTCAATCTCTACTCTATTACATGCAGGTAACTGGTCCCTCCCCTTGTACATGATCCATTTATTCTTGTCTTTTACAGCAACAGCTATTCCTCTGCCTTCCTTTTATGTCTTGGAGAGTATCTGAGCAATTCCTGTGCTCAAGAGATAGCAATAGGCATGATTAAAGGGGGGGTTCGGGATTTTGTTTTTGTGTATATTTTCCATTGTTCTCTTCTAGGTAATGGGTAAGTGTATGATTGGAAGCTGTTCAGTCATGCTATGGCTGATATCTAAATGTGAGAGAACAAAACACAACGGGGCCATACACATGCCTTTATTTAGATCAGCTTTTTTCAGAATGCAGCCAAACTTACGAGTCAGACAGCCCAAAGTAACCAGCCCTATTCCAATGAGTGAGTTTATGCCACAGCAGGCCTCTCCTAAAATAACTAGGCAGAAGAACCTAGTGCTGGTTTGGTTCCTGGCCCGTGGTGGGAGAGCATGAAGGTGATGGAGGCTCCAGCACAAGGAGGTACTGAGTGCCACTGGCAGGTGCTTCTGCAGACAGCCTAAAGCAAGATAAGCAGCACTCGCTTCAGAGCCAAGGTAGCTTGGACCGGAGCTGGCACTTTCCTCTACCTGGCAAAGGGACAACGGTTTGTTCTTCCTACCTCATTGCTTTACTAAAGCTTTGGACAGGCTAGGTATGATCGATCAAGGATGGGTAGAGGGGGTAAAATGGAGGGGGAACAGGACTGATGAGGTGGTTGGAGGCCTCCAGGGATGCAGCTGCTGGGTCCTTTGAGATAAGTGGCTTTGGAAATAGAGGGTGAAATGGAAATCCTGAATGATCCTGCATGGCTTTGGGTGAGGCCAGCCTGGTTCAGGCATACATGGTGAGCTGCAGCCACTGAAAGAGGAAGTCCTAAGATCAGAATTTAGATCGACAAGAGTGACCCCCAGCCCTAGGAACCTTACGGGGCAAGGGAAAAGGGAACAGTCCCGCAGTTGGAAGATTTTTCAAGAAACGGTGGCTTATTGTTTCCTTTCTCCTAGATCTTCCCTAAGAAGGTACATGTTTTCCAGCATAAAGTGATTAGGGGAGCTGAGGTCCCTTTGGGCCTCGAGTACATGTGTCCTGTAAGCCACATTTCTCGCTGATTCTCCCTCTATATTCTGTTCTTATCCCTTCCCTCCACCACGGTGTGGAAATGAGGAGTGCAATGTGGTTCCAGTCTGCCTTGCTGATTCCTCCACCTTGAGTTTTAATGTGTAGGGGGAATGTGCTGTGTCTGTGCTTTACCTCCAGAACGTTGAGTTTGATGATACCATCTCCATCCTTGTCAAATGCATGAAAAGCTCCTGTGAAAGAATGCACAGGGCGGAGGCCAGTTCTAGGCGCACTCCGCCTCTACTACTGTAACTTTCCTGAAGAAGACGATGTGCCCAGTGCTGGCCCTCATCAGCACCAAGATTTGCAGGCAGAGACTTGCCAGTCACCCTCCCTTTGCCATCCCATTCTGGCCCTAAAGAGGGCCTTGGCCCTTGTTCAGCCTGGATGGAGCAGACTAGAGATTATCAGGTAAGATGCTTGTTGTGACAACTGTCTCTGTGGGTGGGGGCTGAAGGGATCAAGAGACCAGAGAGCAGCCCCCCTCCCCCACTTACTGAACATGCCCTCCAGTCTGACGAAGCAGCAGATGAAACTGTCGAAGTCGATGTTCATGTGTTTGTCTGCATACCTCATGGTAATGATGTCATAAAGCTGGTTGTTGAGGTGGAATCCTGTGAAGGGGACCGTGTGAGAGGTGGAGGTGGAGCTGGAGGCCTTGAGTCTGCCTTCTATTTTCCTTGCCCCTCGGCCACCCTGTGGCCTGGGAAGGGAAAATGAGAAGCCCTTTCCCTCTCCTTTCTCTTGTGAGGCCCTAGTAGCCTAGGCCCCTCCCATTGCTGCTCCCACTGCCTCGGGTCCACATCCCTGTCACTACTTCCTTTGCAGCACCTGCGTCGTTGACTGCATTTCGCATCTCGTAGCTGTTAATGGTGCCGGACTGGTCTGTGTCATAGTGTTTGAAAATTTTCTGGCAATAGAAAATTTGAGGATGGCAGTCATACACTGAATCTCCAGATCAACCCCATTCTTCACTCCCACACTTCATTTTCTCTTCCCACCTGCCAGGCCTTAATCTTGTTCCAGAGGTGGTGGAATTCTTGCAGGTTGAGCTTCCCAGAGCCATCTGTCTGGAGGAGGGAGGTCAGGGCTTCAAGGCACATAGCAAAATCCTCTGGATTGGGAGTGGGTGTCTAGGAGACTCCCCCTGGGCTGTCCTACCCTCTGCCTTGTTGTGGTATTTAACCCTCCCCTCCACTCCTCCACCAGTCAGAGACTCTGCCTACTCTGTAACCCAGGGATCCTGACTCCTAAGGACCACTTTTGATTGGACAGGATCCAGGCTTGAGAGAAGCTCAGTAGTTAGGGCAGTTACAACCCAATGTCTTCCCCTTCTGCCTCTAACAACCCCTTTCAGAAGAGGAGCCAGGATGTTCTGAATCAGCGGCTTCTTAAGTGTTACCCTGGGCACAAATTAGTGTCCTTTGCCTGACTGGGCACCCTCTATGTTTCCTTGGCGCCCATGGGCTGATGACAGAGGGTGGGGAAGGGGTGGCAGGAAGGATACATCCATGAGTGCGATCATGCTACGGCAGGACTCCAGTGTGAACCCATGTGTCTTCAGATCCTTGTCTGAGGGAATGGAGAAGAGTGAGGAGCTGCTTTGAGACAACTGGAGTCCTCACCCACCCCCAGTATTTGGTTTGAGCCACTCACGTCTGTTCACGACTGTGTTAAGGACCTTCTTGAGCTCATCTGCACAGATCTCCATGTCCTGGGGAAGAAAGGAGAGGAGGGCCATAGTTCACCAGTACAGCAGCTGCTGGCACAGATGCTTTGCTAAACAAAATTCCAGCAGGCTGCGTTTGTAAAATCCCTGTCAGTGCTATTATGTCATAGGAAGCTGGGGCTTTTCTGAGGAAGATGGGGGAGGGGCCAGATACTGCACCTCAGCTATTGGGACTGCCGTGGACAGCTCAGAGCAAAAAGAACTCTGAGCCCCCCAGTGAACGTGGCAGCCCAAAACTTAAGGGCTTGTGGATTTGTGTGCTACATCCCCTGGCTCCACCAAAGTCCAAAATGACTTCTACCAAACAGTAACAAAATAACTGGCAATCTGAGCAGTTAATCCAGGAGAGAAGGAAGCACCTGTGGGCATTCTGGGCTTGGAGGTACTCACATCTCCTGCTATCTGCTTGAAAATGTTCCGGAATTGTTGCTGTTCCTCACTTTCCTGGTCAGAGCTGCCAGTCTGTGGCTGTGGAGGCACAAAGAAAAGCTGGTTCACAGGGGTCAGAGGTGGACAGGCCTTTGAGGCAAGCTCCTCTGGGCCAAGGGAGCCAAGTACCTAAAATGACTGGAGGTGGTAGTAAGAGCTGGGGACAGGGGCCAATGCAGACCTGGTGAGCCAGAGTGAGAGGCATCGAGGCCTCAGTGACTGCACCCCACACCTCTCGAGCCCTGACTCCCCTAGCCAAAGGAGCTGCGGCAGCCATGCAGACACAGACAGCCTCCTCACCCCCACCCCTATCCCCACCCGCTAGAGCCCTCTCCACTGTCCCAGGCCTGATCATTCCAACAAAAGGTGCCCTCAGGTCAAAGAAGGTCTGACTGTTCTGATTCCTCTGGCCACCTCTGTCATCAAGGCCAAGTCCTCAGAGAACCTCCCCTAGGCCCCACTGCACAAGTGCCCCCAGATAAAAGGAAGGCCCTGGATTCATCTGGAGACTTTTGCCCCTAAGGCTAACCTCTACTAAGCTCTCCCCTCCTGTGAGCTCAAGGGGACCCCAGTTCTGATGTTAGCCTCACTTTTCTGCTCCTATTCTTTATCCCTCTATTGTGAAAAGCTTAACACCAGGAGACAGGAGTTGTGCCTCCACTCTCAAGCTGGTTCTGTCTCAGCCTTTGCCTCCCCTTCTCTCTGTCCTGGCTGAATCAGCTTCATGGGAGTCTCAGCCTGCCATCCACTCCTAGGATGGAACCCCCGTCCTGCGACATTCACCCAAGCAGCATCCCAAATTTCAGGGAAACTTGCTGAGAGAAAAGGTCAGTGGGACAAATCCAAACCTCTAGATGTTTGACAACCCCTGGGGAAGCCTGCAGCCGCCATGTTTCCCAAGCCCCTAGGAAGCCCCCATAGCGCGCTGGCCATTCCCATTCATGCCACGTGCTCAGACACCTGCGCGGACTGCTCTTGCTTATCAGGGCTTGTTTTGCCTTTGCCCTCTGACTCCTGGTCCACAACCAGCTCCTTGTTGCTGTTTGCTCTGTCCGAAACGAAGATGATGGGCTGGAGAGAGGAGGGAAGTAGGGAAGGGGCAGGAAGGAAGCGAGGATTACAGTCTGAATAGGTACGCTGGGGCAGCCTTTCTCCTGGAGCAGCTTTGTCCAGTGAGAAGAGAAAAAGAACAGGTGGGAGCTCTTCAACCTCGGTTCAAGCGCTATCCCTGCCACTGACAAGCCATGTGACTTCAGTTCTTTATCTTCCCATGCCCACTCCATCCCTCCTTATGGTAGAGTTATGATAGCTCAGCATGTGAAATGTTAAGAATGCTAAAAGCAGCATGATCTAGTGTAGTGATTGTCAAATATTTTTGTAGACTTTTTTTTCCAGATGGACACGTTTTTCAAATTAAATTTCCTGCGGAAACACCATGTATATAAAGCCATTAAAAACAGAGCTTCTCTGATTAATAACAGAGCTCTTTGCCCTTAGCACCCCACATCACCATGGCAGCTACTGAAGCACCTCCAAGGAACCTCTAGGACTCTATAAAGTATAGATTGGAAAAAGACATGGATTAGTGGCAAGGTCAGTGGATAACTGTCAGAACATTAGGCTGGAATCCCAGCCCTGCCCCTCATATAAGAAATACCCTCTTTGGCCTCAGTTTACTTATCCTGTAATGGTAAAACCAGCTCTCCTTCCTCATAGGGCTTTTGTGGGGATCAAATGAGATACTGGATGCAAAATCATACTGCAAAAACATTTAAGATGCGACACAAATGGGATATTTTCAAGACATGCTCATGCAAGTGACGAGGATATGAAAAGGGCAGGGAGTGGCTGCCATGTGGCACTGACACTGGTGGGTGCAGTGCAGCTATAGGGAAAGCCAGGGGAAGGCAAGGCGGTGGGGGTTGATGCTGCAGTGCAGGGAGCAACAAGGCAGGCAGAGCCTCTCAGGGCAGAGAAGCAGCCCACCCAGGCTCAGGCGCCACTGCCTTTCCAGGCTGCTCATCTATTACAGCTCAAGCAGACAGACCCATGGAAATGGCTACCCAGCAGGCCCCGGAGGCCCTGGCTTGCTCTACCTTCTAAGCAAAGTGTCTTACTCAAGCGGCTGATGCTTGTGGGGATCCCAGAGCAAATGGAGGTCGGTCTGAGGGGGATGTGTGGGAGGGACATGGTATGGCCATGGAGCATCCTTCCCAGGCACACACTGGCAGGCCTGAGTGTCGGTCTGGACAACACAGGCCTTGAAGTGTAGGGGGCTGGCACCAGAGAGAGAGGGCAGGAAACACAGGCTTTGGAGCAAACAGACATCATTTCCACTTCCATTTTCCCCACTCATTAGTTCTGTGTCCTTGGGCACTTTTTTGATTCTGTCTCACCCTTGAAAGGGAAAAATGTAGCACCTTCTTTGTAGATACTTTTATAAGTGGGGACAAAAGAGAGTTTTACCCCAAGCGCAGTGCCTGAAATGTTGCAGTCAGCTCTGGTCTGGGCCAGTGCCAGTAACCTGTGATGGACCCATCACCACCAGGCACCTCTGTAAATGCTAGCACCAAATCTGATGGTGTATGATGGCCTCTTGTGGTTCAGGGCACAGACTGGACCCAGACTGCCTGGCTCTAAGTACTGGCTCTGCCGCTCCCTGTCTGTGTGGTCTTGGGCAAGTTAGTCAATCTGTCTGTACCTTTTCTCCTTCTGAAAATGGGGATAGTTAACAGTACTCATCTCATAGGGCTGTTGTGAGGATGGAATTAGTCATGGAAAGCCCCTAGAAGAGTGCTTGCCATGTAGCCTTCCCCCAGCAAATCTTAGTTGCCATTACTGCACGCTCAGACTCAGCAGGAGCTCAGGGAAGGAGTGGGAAGGAAGAGGCAAGTCTGGTGCATGCATGTATATGAGCACAAACACATGTACCTATCACACACAAGCACAAACACACACACGCATACACACACTTTGTGCTCTCTACCCACACACTCACCTTGGTTTTCTTCTTTTTCTGCATTAAAAAAGGAAACAGTAAATGCAGAGTAAATGAAAAGCAAGTTCCCAAAACAGCCAGTGGCTTTTGGCTTCCCTGTATCCTGGTCGTTAGCTTGGGGTGAGGCTCTGGGGTCCAGAAATCTGAATGACATTGAAGGTGAAGGAAGAAGAGAATTCTTTCTTCTCCATGCCCAGACACCAGTGAATGCTATGGTTTTGTTTTTATAATCTACTATTACTGCATATGGCAAGGAAAAGGATCTTCTGGCTAGGGTTTCCTTTCTTCCTTTTTTAGAAAATGAAATTGGTTACTAAAACACCAAAAACATGGCTCATTCAAGCTGACCTGACAATGAATTTTTGACTTACAGAATATTTTTAAAATATCTTTGAGCAAACATTTAACATAGGGGGATTTTCTTTGGCAAAATCAGCAGCTGTACCAGTCTGCCCTGGGCCTGTAATCCCCATGGCAACTATTAGCTGAGCCCAGGGCCTGCTCCCTGCGTCTTCCAGATTGCCCCAGGCCCTGCCATTCCTGTTGACCCTCAACAGGAGCCAAATGTCAGTTGAGAACTGCAGACAACTATGTCGGTGCAGGGACATCAAAACCCCTGCACCTGCCTGCTCTGCTCAGTTAGGTGACGTGCCAACTCCCATAGCTTTTGAGTTTGCAGGTCCTGATCGACGTTGTACACCGATGACTAGCATCCAGATGACCAGAACAGACCCACACGCACCTACCACTAAAACCAACTGCCTGTGGTCATTCAGAAGGCACTTGGAGACCTGGCACTGGCACAGGGTCGGGATTATGACTATGACTGTCACTACCCAGAAGGCAGTTCAGAAGGGCATTTGTCCTCCCATTGGACGTCATCCCCACAGAGCATGAGGGACTGTTTACTGACTATAGCCCAAGGTCCCATGGCAGTCACAAGACTGCTCAACACAGAGAGCCCAAAACACACTGCTCTGTGCTTTGAACTTTGGGCTTCTCATTGCCCGAGCTGGCCTCAGTGTGGAGGTGAGGAAACACCTGTCGAGTCAGAGAATCTGGATGTGAGTTCCACCCCTGCCACCTAACTAGCTGTGTGAACTCTGAGAATTCATTCAACCCCATTGAGCCTCTGCTTCCTTTCTTGAAAACCAGGGGTTATAACCCCATCTACCTCTCAGAAACCTTGCAAGTATTGCGATAACATGGGAAAAGTACCTTGTAAGGTGTCAAATGTGAAAAAGCACCTCTGTTTGAGTGCTCATGCTGTGCCAGACACTTCACATACATCATCTCATTGATGAAACCTCAAAAAAGCCTTGCAAGGCACATTTTTATCCTATTTTCCAGAGGAGGAAACTGAGAGGGATTATTGAAATTGTCCGGGTCACCCCGCTGGTTGGTGGAGGATCCAGGTGTCGACACCACGTCTGGAGCCAGCTTGCTATCTTTTTCTATGTGTGAAATCCAGTGTTAGCCAGTCTCAGAATCCAGTGTTTGCTGCAGCTCTTGTCATCCCTTCCTGTGGCCTTGTTCCCTCCTACTGCTCAAACTGCTTCTCCCTCCCAGGACCCTCTTCTATATTTCCCAGCCCCTGAACTGACTCAATGGCCCCTGGATCATAAGGCCCATTACTTCCGGCCATGCCAAGCAGGATTTGCATCCCAGGGAGGGACTCCTTAGCATAGCCGAGACTCCCATTCCCTCTGCCAGTGCCCAGTCTCCCCTGCACCATCTGTCCTCTGCATGGTCAGGGAAGGGGACCCTCTGGACTTTTCACATATAAGATCTGAACCACTCACCAATGGCCGATCCACGGAGATTGTATTTTCAACTTCCCTGTGAGGAACACAGATATGTGGGGTCTCAGTGTCACCAGAAGCAAGTAGGAAGCCCGTGGAAGGTTTGCTCTGGTGCATGGCTTCCGGGTGGCCAAGTCAGGATCAGCCTCTAAAGAACCCCCAAAACTTAACACTCCCAACCCCAGAAACCAGCCCCATTTCAGCACTCTCCAACAGTCAAGTCCAGGCACGCAGGTTCTTGTGTTGCTCAGAGCCCCCCAAATGCATGACCCAGCCACCTACCCATGGACCTGGTGCATCCTCCAAGGACAGAGATCAGAGTGACAGGGGCTATGAGCTCATCTATGGTGGCGAGGGACAGGATGTGGCTTTCCTGGCCATGCTAACCTAAAATTTCAAGCATCCCCAATACCTCCTATTCCTCTTCCCTTTATTTTTGCTCCATGTCGCCTCTCCAGATCTATCATGCTACATACATTTTTTCCTATCCATTATTGTCTCATGTTAGAATATTAAGCTCCATGAAAGCAGGGATTTCTTTCTGTTTACTTCACTACTCTATCTCTGGTGCCTAGGAGAGTGCCTGGAACATAGTAGGTGCTCAAAAAATATCTGCAGAATGGATGGATGGATGCATGAATGAATGAATGAACTAATTAATGGGGCAATGTGGCCAGTGGCTCAGGATTAGAAGAGGTTCAGCTGGCTCGTGTATCCCAGGACCCCTGGAGGAGATGTATCTATCTGCCTCACGCCTTCAACCTCTGGAGTGGGCCATGAGAGGTTTTAGAAACAGGTGGGAAAGCTGGGCTGGCACTCACTCAGAGAGGTTCCTCTTTTCAGAGAAGACCCGGAGGATGAATTCCCCCTCCTGGTGGGGCTCGTAGGTGGAGGGCACGATGACATACTCGCTGGGAGGGAGGCGGAAGCGCTGGGACACTTCCCGCATGTTGATGTAGGTTTTGCTCCTGGCCTTGGAGGCGTTGTACAGGAAGAAGTCCTTTTGCAGGTGCTGCTTGTTCCCATGCATCTGAGAGACGAAAGAGCGCATGGGACCTGAGTGCCTCAGGAGGGATGCCCCATCCTCACACAGCTGCCTTCATGGGTCCCTTCCCAACTCCCTGGTCACCCATGTCACAGTCTAAACCTCCCTACTTCTGACTCCCAAGGCCTCAAATAGCCTCCCTACCTCACTTCCTCTTCCTTTTCCATTGTGATTCAGAGGGAATGGCAAGTGTGTCATCCCCACATTCAGGGACACTTACCAGAACAGCTGCTCCTCAGCTCCAAAGCCCCTCAGGCTGGAAGAACCCCCAAGGAGGCCTAGAGGACTTGGCTGGGTTCTGAAGGAAGTGATTCCTCCATCCCAAGCGGGCAGCCACCCTCAGAACATGTCTGTGGGACTATGTGTGTGGCTGTGACCATGGAGGATGAGTGTGCGAAGGCGTATGTGAGATGCGCAGAGTGTCTGGTACGAGGGAGAAAGTGCACATCCTGGGGGTGGTAGTCACAGGTCATGCAATGCCCTGAGGCACCTGCTCTGCAGTGGAAATAACGTGGGCAAGGCCCTCTCCTATCACAGTCCTGCCCACAAACCCCACCAGGAAGCTTCTCGATGAGCCACAGACTCGGGCCCCCCTGGGTAGTGCTGCACACAACTGCTGGCTGCTGCTGCTGCTATACCTCTTTGGGAACCTTGAGGAGAAAGAGAAAAGAAGATTCTTCAGATCTGAATGAGAATGAGGAGCTTGCAGAAGGGAATGCCAGCAACTGCAGCACGCATGCAGAAGCCTGACCCCCAGGTACCCTGGGGGTACCTGCCAGTCCCACTTCACTGCCACTCCAATGCCCACCTGGCATTTTCTGCTTGCTAAAAACACAAGTGGCCTGATACCAGCAGCTTTGGGGGTCACTGAGTATTGAGGAAGCCAGAGGACCCCTCTAGAAGCCCCTGGAAATGTCCTTGCCGGGAAAGTGTATTTACTGGGCTGGAGCTGATCAGGACTGCACACCTCATAGATGGCGAAGCCGATGGTGAAGAGATTGGCCCCCAGCTTTCGGTCCTTCCGCCGGTTCTTCTGCATCAGGGCCACCAGGAAGCTGCAGATCACCTCTGAGTCATCAGGGTCATCGTCCTCCTCCAGGAGCTTCAGACGGTACTGAGGGTTGGTCCAGAAAGTATCTGCACCCCCAGAAAGGAAACACACAGTCAGAGTTGCCTCTCAGAGAAAGGTTAGGAAGGAGATGAGACAGAGGGAACCTATTTATTGCTATCCCCTTCATCTAGTAGGTGTTTAGAACACATCAACAGAAAACATGATTCAGGCATTTGTTTAATTATTTGGCAGGGCTGGGGGCTACCTCTATACAGATGGAGCTGTACTGATTGGATGTGTGGCTCTTCCTTCCTCTGAACTTTCATTCAGTCTTTGCTGATGATTTTGTTTTCCTTACCTGCCCCTTAAATGCTGTTGGTATCTGAAATCTGGTCCTGGGTCTCTTCTCCTCTCACCTTGTCCTTCTTACCTTCCTAGGCAATCTTTCTTACTTCTGCCCCCAACATGCTCATGATGCCTGAGCTATTATATCCCAGGCTCAAACTGCTCAATTTTTTTTTTTTGAGTGAGTCTGGCTCTGTCGCCCAGGCTGGAGTGCAGTGGGGTGATCTCGGCTCACTGCAACCTCTGCCTCCTGGATTCAAGTGATTCTCCTGCTTCAGCCTCCCAAGTAGTTGGGATTACAGTGCTCGTCACCATTTATTTTTATATCTTTAGTAGAGACGGGGTTTCACCGTGTTAGCCAAGCTGGTCTTGAACTCCTGACCACAAATGATCCGCCTGCCTCAGCCTTCCAAAGTGCTGGGATTACAGGCGTGAGCCACCATGCCTGGCCTCTTCTTTCCTTTAGTCCTCAAATATTTTTAGTTCTAATATGTGCCATCTAATATGCATATTCAGATCTCTATTACACATCTTCTCAGGAACCTCAAACTTTTCATGTCCCAAGCAAAATTACTTTCCCTATAACCCCACAATGAACTCCCTGCAAAATAACACGCTGATCTTCTCGTGTTTTTTTTTTTCTTCTGAGGCAGGGTCTTGCTCTGTCACCCAGGCAGGAGTGCAGTGGTGCGATCAGGGCTCATTGCAGCCTCAGTCTCCCAAACTCTAGCAATCCTCCAGCCTAATTTTTAATATATTTGTAAACATGAGGTCTCACTATATTGCCTATGCTGGCCTTGAACTCCTGGGCTCAGGCGATCCTCCTGCTTCTGTCTCCCAAAGTGCTGGGATTATAGGTGTGAGCTGCCTGCTCGGTCTTCTTGTGTTCTTATGTTGCAATATTGTCAGGTCCTCAAACTGGGAATCTTGACATCATTATTCTTTCTTCCCTACATCACCCAACATGCTCTCCCTGTCTACTCCGTCCCCTCCATCTCTGCTGCTGCTGACTTGGTCCAGGCTTTCATCATCTCTGACTTGAACTATTGCATCAGCTGCTAACTGGGTTTTCCACTACTACCCTCACTGTTACTGACACAGTACACACAGTCCCCAACTTAGGATGTTTGGCTACAGTTTTTTAACTTTATGATGTGAAAGTGTTGCACATTCAGTAGAAACTGGATTTCAAGTACCCAGACAACCATTCTGTTTTTCACTTTTAGTATAGTATTAAATAAGTTACATGAGATATTCAACACTTTATTATAAAGTAGGCTTTGTGTTAGATGATTTTGCCCAACTTCAGGCTAAGGCCAGTGTTCCAAGCATGTTTAAGGTGGGCCAGGCTAAGCTATGACATTTGGTGGGTTAGGCATATTAAATGCACTTTTGACTTATGGTATTTTCAACTGCTGATGGCCTGTCTGGACAAAACCTCGATGTAAGTCAAGCAGCATCCCACAGTTTCCTGCTTCAGAGTCGCTACCAGCTCCCTGTTGTAAACTTCTCAACATAGTGGTTTCCTTCTTGGTAAAATAGGGAGAGTTTAATAAGATAGTGGGCATCTGGAACAGAGACTCAATAAGTGCTAGTTAGGCTGCTTCTGCCTAGAACTTGTTCTACTTGACCCTCCCCGCATCAGCAGCATCTCCCACCTGGGAAGTTGCGGCAGCCTCCGGCGGAGCAGCCCCGTACCCAGCGGCCCTCGTTCACAGACACTGTCCAGGTCTGAAGCTTATCAGACTCCAGAGCATCGGCCGTGAGGTTGCAGATCTCCAGCTTTGTGAAATGGTAGATGAAATCCTCGTAGGACATCCTGAGAAGTTGGAAGAGACCCATATGGGAGCAGGTGAGGAGGGCTGGGAATGGAAGACCCCAGGACTAACACAGCACAGTAACAAAATAATTCACAGGAACTTGGTCAGGGTCCCAGAGGAGCTTGTCTTTCCTTTCTAGGGCAAACGCTGGCACTTCTGATTTATCTACTTCAAACCATCATCTTTTCTAACAATGATTCAAAAATGAGCCAGTTCCACAAAGACATGTTCTCACTAATATGAAAGTGCTAAAATAAATGGATGTCATGGAAGTAGGGAGATGGTGGTTACCAGAGGCTGGGAAGGGAAAGAGGGGGAAGATGATAAGAAGGTGGCTAATGGGTACAAAAGTACAGTTAGATAGAAGAAATAAGCTCTAGTGCTCAGCCGGGCGCTGTGGCTCACGCCTATAATCCCAACACTTTGGGAGGCCAAAGCAGGTAGATCACCTGAAGCTAGGAATTCAAGACCAGCCTGGCCAACATGGTGAAACCCCTTCTCTACTAAAAATACAAAAATTAGCTGGGTGTTATGGCAGGCACCTGTAATTGCAGTTACTCAGGAGACTGAGGCAGGCCAATTGCTTGAACCCAGGAGGCAGAGATTGCCATGAGCCCATATTGCACCATTGCATGCCAGCATAGGTGACACAGTGAGACTCCAACTCAAAAAAAAAAAAAAAGAAAAAAACTCTAGTGCTCAATAGCACAGTAAGGCAAACATAGTTAAACAAGAATTTATAGTATAGTGTGTGTATATATTTCTTTTCTTTTGAGATGGAGTCTCACTGTTGCCCAGGCTGGAATGCAGTGGCAGGATCTTGGCTCACTGCAACCTCTGCCTCCTGAGGTCACGGGATTCTCCTGCCTCAGCCACCTGAGTAGCTGGGATTACAGATGCATGCCACTGCATCTAGCTAATTTTCATATTTTTGTAGAGACGGGGTTTCACCATATTGACCAGGCTGGTCTCGAATTCTGACCTCAAGTGATCCACCTGCCTCAGCTTCCCAAAGTGCTGAGATTACAGGCATGAGCTACTACACCCAGTTTATAGTAGCTTTCAAAATAGCTAGAGGAGAAGAATTGTAATGTTTCCAACACAAAAGATACATATTTGAGATGATGATGTCCCAATTACTCTGATTTAATCATTACACATTGTATATGTGTATCAAAATACCACATGTACCCCCAAAATACATATAGCTATGATATATCCATAAAAAATAGAAGGCCAGTTGTGGTGGCTTACACCTATAATTCCAGCACTTTTTTTTTAAAGGCAGGGTCTTACTCTGTTGCCCAGGATGGACTGCAGTGGTGCAGTCATAGTTCACTGGCCTCAACCTCCTGGCCTCAAGTGACCCCCGATTCAGCCTCCCAAGTAGCTGGGACTAAAGGCACACACCACCACACCTGGCTAATTTTTAAATTTTTTGTAGAGTTGGGGTCCCCTATGTTGCCCAGGCCTACATATCTGCATTTTGGGAGGCCAAGGTAGGAGGAATGCTTGAGCCCAGGAGTTTGAGATCAGCCTGTGCAATATGCAATGCCTGTCTCTATTTTATTTTTAAATAAATTTAAAAAGTAATAAAAACACAAAAAACCTTTTCCTTCACATTATACCAAGACAACATTTTTTTTCTAAGACAGATTATCGCTCTGTCGTCCAGGCTGCAGTGCAGTGGCGCAATCTGGGCTTACTGCAACCTCTGCTTCCCGGATCTCAAACTCCTGACCTCAAGTGATCTGGCTGCCATGGCTTCCCAAAGTTTAAGACAACATACTTAATGTCTGCCACAGTGTCAGTTTCTGTTGATAGAAAAATCCTTATTTTCCCAAAAGGAACTAAGAAAAAGAGAACAAATATTTTTCTAACATATTGGCCACAAACCATGTTTTTCATTTTCTTTATTTTCATTTTTTTTAGATATAGGGTTCTCATGATGTTACTCAGTCTAGACCTGAACTCCTGGGGTGGGCTTAAGTGATCCTCCCACCTCAGCCTCCCAAGCAGCTGGGACTATGGCATGTGTCACCACTACCAATTTGCATCTGATTTTCTAAGTGACTGCCCTTGGTGTCTCTACTGCTTAAGCTTTATTATCATCATTGATTTGGAAAACTCACATTTGCTTGTAATGAGAAAAGCTCTGCTACAAATTTACCTGTTGGTTTATGTCCAAACTTATATTCTACATATACGTCTCAAGCTGAAAAACATGAAGGAATCTGAAGACAAGGAAACTAAAAGACTCAAACTTTCATGAGGCTTTGCTTTCAAACTGCATGAGGAATGTGATTTACAAATCTAACACAACTCTTTTTTTTTTTTTTTGCATTTTAGGTTTTGGGGTACACGTGCAGAACTTGCAAGATAGTTGCATAGGTAAACACATGGCAGTGTGTTTTGCTGCCTTCCTCCACTTCACCTACATTTGGCATTTCTCTCCAGGCTATCCCTCCCCAGCTCTGCCCCCACCCCGCTGTCCCTATTCCCCCCAATAGACCCCAGTGTGTAGTACTTCCTTCCCTGTATCCATGTGTTCTCATTGTTCAACACCCACCTATGAGCGAGAATATGTGGTATTTCATTTTCTGTTCTTGTGTCAGTTTGCTGAGAATGATGTTCTCCAGATTCATCCATGTCCCTACAAAGGACACGAACTCATCATTTTTTATTGCTGCATAATATTCCATGGTGTATATGTGCCACATTTTCCCAGTCCAGTCTATCATTGATGGGCATTTGGGTTGGTTCCAGGTCTTTGCTATTGTAA
>CM052655.1:22192168-22213618 GCA_028533165.1 Leontopithecus rosalia | reverse complement strand
GTGAAGGGGCAGAAGGCAGCAAAACACACTGCCACGTGTGTACCTATGCAACTATCTTGTATGTTCTGCACATGTACCACAAAACCTAAAATGCTATAAAAATTTAAAAAATAAAGAAAGACTTGAAGTCAGAGAAAACATAAGTACAGTAATGTCCAACCCTCCAAACACCCAATCAAAATCTTGTAAATTAATTTTTTTTATGCTTTCCTGCTTTTTATGCTGGTTAGTGATTACATTGCAAAATTTCCCAAAGTTTCCTTAATTATAGGGACTTCAAAGCAGGCATAGTGGCCTGCTTAATGTCAATTCTTCAACCCTAAAATCATCAGCTGAGGACTTGTGGGAGTCATTACAGATTGATTCAGGGTAAGAGTGGAACAAATCACATGAGCATATGGTATTAAAGCAATGTGATATACAGACAATGACAGCTTACTTTACAAGGAAGAGTAGTAGAAGCTCTCTTTGAATACATCCACCTGCTGATAACTGTGCTCCTGGACACACGTGTGAAATTTTTTAAGTTGCATCCGGGCTCAGAGTGTTCTATCAAAAATTTCAAGGGAAATTAGCAAGATTATTATCAAGATAATACCAAAAGGTTGTTCTCCATTGCTCAGATAATTAAGAGATGCATATAAAATCTCAGAAGGAATCACTTAAATTATGAAAATTTCTTGCATTTGGAATCCAATCTAATAGAAGGACAGGTAAAAGACCTGAACAGACACCCACCAAAGAAGATATATAGATTTCTTTAAAAAGCATTTGAAAAGATACTCAACATCATGTGTCATTAGAGAATTGCAAACTAAAATGAAAATGAGATACCAACTGCACACCCATTAGGATGGTGAAATTCTGCAACACCGATGACACCAAATGCTAGCAAGAATGTGGAGCATGAGGAATGCTCACCCTGTGCTGGTGGGGATGCAAAATGTTACAATTTGTAAGGCAGTTTGGCAGTTTCTTATAAAACTACATATATTCTTAAAATGTTATCAAGCAATCATCCTCTATTGCATTTACACAAATAAACAGAAAATTCATGTTCAAAGAAAAACCTATTTTTAGGTTAGATCTTTAGAGTTGTTTTATTCCGGATTATTGAAACTTGAAGCAGCCAAATTGTCCTTCAGTAGTTCAATGGATGGTGGAATATTATTCAGTGCTTAAAAAAAAAAAAAGCTATCAAGCCATGAAAAGACATGGAGGAAACATAAATGCATATTAGTAAATGCAAGAGGCCAGAATTAACCGGCTACATTTAGTGTGATTCCAATTATGTGACATCCTGGAAAAGGCAAAACTTTGGAGCCAATAAAAAGTCAATGGCTGTTGGAATCAGGGTGCACAGAGGGATGAGCCAGCAGAGCACAGAAGATTTTTAGGGCAGATGACACTGAAATGGTGGTTACACGTCAGTATACATTTGTCAAAAGTCAGAGAATATGCAAGACCAAGAGTGAACTGTGGACTTTGAGTGATAAAGATGTGTCAATGCAGATCAATTAATTGGATAAAATGTACCATTCTGGTGCAGGATGTTGATAGTCGGGGAGGCTGTGTATGTGTGGGGGTGGGAGTATATGAGAACTCTGTACTTTCCCTCAATTTCATTGTGAAGCTAAAACTATTTCAGAAAATAAAGCCTATTTTAAAAATTTAAAAAAAAACCATAATTCACCACATAAAGAGAACCAAAAACAAAAACCACATGAGCGTCTCAATCAATGCAGAGAAGGCCTTTGACAAAATTCAACAGCCCTTTATGATAAAAACCCTCAATAAACTCGGTATTGATGGAACGTATCTCAAAATAATAAAAGCTATTTACGACAAACCAACAGCCAATATCATACTGAATGGGCAAAAACTGGAAGCATTCTTTTTGAAATCTGGCACTAGACAAGGATGCCCTCTCTCACCACTCCTATTCAATATAGTACTGGAAGTTCTAGCCAGAGCAATCAGGCAAGAAAAAGTGTCTTTTGATTGAGGTGTTTAGGCCATTTACATTCAATGTTAATATTGTTATGTGTGAATTTGATGCTGCCATTTTGTTACTGGCTGGTTTTCTTTCCCATTAGTTGATTCATTTTCTTCATTGCATTTTTGGTCTTTGCCAACTGGTTTGCTCTTGCAGTGTCTGGTACTTTTTCCTTTCCATGCATAGTGTGTCTTTCAGGAGCTCTTGTAGGGAAGGTCTGGTGGTGATAAAAATCTCTCATTAATTGCTTGTCCAAAAAGGATTTTATTTCTCCTTCACTTACGAAGCTTAGTTTGGATGGATATGAGATTCTGGGTTGAAAGTTCTTTTCTTTAAGGATGTTGAATATTAGCCCCCACTCTCTTCTGGCTTGTAGGGTTTCTACCAAGAGATCTGCTTTGAGTCTGATTGGCTTCCCTTTGTGAGTGACCTGACCTTTCTCTCTGGCTGCCCTTAGCATTTTTTCATTCATTTCAACCCTGGTGAATCTGACCATTATGTGCCTTGGGGTTGCTGTTCTTGAGGAATATTTTTGTGGAGTTCTCTGTATTTCTTGAATTTGAAATTTGGACTGCCTTGCTAGGCTTGGGAAGTTCTCCTGGATAATATCCTGGAGCGTGTTTTCCACCTTGGATTCATTCTCCCCATCATATTTAGGTAAACTGATCAAGCATAGATTAGGTCTTTTCCCATAATTCCATGTTTCTTGGAGGCTTTGTTCATTTTTTTTTTCAATCTTTTTTCTCTTGTCTTGCCTTCTCTTTTTATTTCATTGAGTTGATTTTCAACCTCTGACATCCTTTCTTCTGCTTGATCTATTTGGCTATTAAAACTTGTGTTTGCTTCACGTAGTTCTAATGCTGTTTTTCAACTCCATCAAGTTATTTATGTTCTTCTCTAAGCTGATTATTCTAGTTAGCATTTCGTCTAACTTTTTTCAAGGTTTTTGGTTTCTTTGCATTGAGTTAGAACGTGTTCCTTTAGTTCTAAACACGTTAGAACGTGTTTAACAAACAAATAATAAATGTTTGTTATTATCCACCTTCTGAAGCCTGTTTCTGTCAATTCGTTGTACTCCTTCTCAGTCATGGTGTGACCCTGTGTTGTTCAGTAGTTGTGATCCCTTGAAGGAGAAGAGGTGTTCTGGTCTTTGATGGTTTAATCTCTTTTGCGCTGTTTTTTTTCCCATCTTTATGGATTTATCTGACTGTGATGTCAAGGAGCTGCTTGATGAGGTTGCTTGTCTGCCTGGGGAGGTGCTACTGGGTTTCTAAGAACTCCTTCAGATTACTAGGGAAGCTTCCTTTGTCTTTTTTGTTTATACTGGGAGATTAGGCCCACCTCTTCTGGAGACCTGTAGGCTCTGCTGGGTTGTCAGGAATGACATTCCATTGCTACGTAGGCTTCCTGTGTTTTTTGTTAAAACATGTAGCCCAGTTTCACCCCTCTAGTGCTGGATTGTGCCCTTCCTCCACTGGGCTGGATCATTCAGGGTTCAGCTCAGAATATGGAACTGGCTTCACAACCCACTAGAGTCAGAGCTTCAGCCCTCTGGAGTTTGTGGGGGACGGTAGGGACCCACCCAGCCGCAACAAGCCATCTCCCCCTTTCAGTTTTCTCTCTCTCTTGTGTCATGGGGTAGGGGCCCACCCAGCTGCTCCCACTTACAGCTCCCTCTCTCTCTGGGCAGAGGAAGGGGACAATAACTCAGTCTGCAGGCTCTTATTCAACTCCACGCTTGTAATTCCCAGCGCTTGACTAGCAAAGATCCCGTGTTCTGTGTATTGCTGAGGCTTTGGGGGAAGCACTGTATCTAGACCAGAGTGCTAGAGGGGAGCCTGTGACTCATCAGTCAGATGCACTTTCTAGGTGAAGCAGCACCCCTCCCCGCCTCAGTCTGCCCTGAGTGGGCTTTGCTCACCATGGGACCAGACCCGTTGAAATGCACCTGGTACCTCGAGTGTAGCTAGGAGATCTCTGGATTTCTGTGTCTCTCCCTGGTTGTTGTGTGCTGGAGTTGTGTCTAATTGGCCATCTTGGATCTCTCTCATCTCAGGTGCAAACTCTTAAGCAAGAAAGAGACTGTGCGGAAAGGAGATGGTGCCCCACCTACCCTGGGGCACCACCTCCCACTACTCCCCCTCCAGTTCCCCTCCCAGCCATTCAACACCCTGGCCACATGGCCCTGTGGTGACCATGCCTGTGCACTCAGTCCAGGAGACTCTTCCTCTGGGGATCCATAGCCCCCAAGGAGGGCACTGATGAGAAAAGTTGTGAAGACAGTCCATTACTCTGGAAGGTCCAATTCTGAAGGGTAGAAGTCAGTGATCTGGGCCCGCTTTCTGGTTGCAGACGCTGGCTCCTCACTGAGTCTTCACAAGGTAGATAGAGCCAGAAGCCTTTTTAAAATTATTTTTTCTTTAATTTTGGCTCTTAATTCTTTGAAACTTTATATGATTCCTAAGTCAAAACTATTTTTAAACAGTTACATTCAGAGTTGCAATTCCATCCATATTTCTGCCACCTCATTCCTTCCCTCCCTATATAGGTAAACCTTTTTAAAAATGATTGTTATGGTTTATCCTTCCATTGCACTCAGAGTTGCAGATGGGACGCGTGCTGTGGGGTGTAATATAAGCAAGAGTTTCCATCTACTAGGGTGACACACCCTGAGTGCAGGAGCTTCAGCTCACTTAAGTATATTGGGTTGTTGTGATGGTCGTGGGGGAAGGTGGGGAGAGAGAGCCCATTTTAACTGTCACGGGAATGCCAAGACTCCAGGAAGCTGAGAAGAATGGAGTTAAAACCAAAACTATGGCCTAAACCCAAAATAAAGCCTGTAATCCCAGCACTTTGGGAGGCCAAGGCGGGCAGATCACTTGAGGTCAGGAGTTGGAGACCAGCCTGGCCAACATGGTGAAACCCCAACTCTCTACTAAAAATACAAAAATCAGCCAGGCATGGTAGTGCACATATGTAGTCCCAGCTCTCCAGAGGCTGAGGCAGGAGAATTGCTTGAATCCAGCAGGCAGAGTTTGCAGTGAGCTGAGATGGCACCACTGCACTCCAGCCTGGGCAACAAAAACAAAACAAAACACTGAATCTATAATTATTTTATTGATTTTAATTAATTATTTTGATTCTCCTGTCTCAGCCTTCCAAGTAGCTGAGATTCCAGGTGTCTGCCACCATGCCTGGCTATTTTTTGTATTTTTAGTAGAGACAGGGTTTCACCATGTTGGCCAGGCTGGTCTCAAACTCCTGACCTCAAGTGATCCGCCTGCCTTGGCCTCCCAAAGTGCTGGGATTATAGGTGTGAGCCACCATGCCTGCCTGATACTGCCCTAACTCTCAGGTTGCATCCTTACTCGGATGGTATGACAGTGTGGGAAGCAGCATGGGACAATGTAAAAAGGAGGCATGCTTCTGGCTTCTCCCATTTACTAGCTGTGTCTCTGCACGAGTTTCTTAACCTCTCTGGGCCTCAGTTTCCTTATCTGAAAAATAAGAATGATAGTATTCCCTTCACAAGGCCAAAGGGAATACTATCAGGCACACTACATAATGAAACTGAATAAATAATAGCTACTGGGGCTGGGCGCAGTGGCTCACATGTGTAATCCCAGCACTTTGGGAGGCCGAGGCAGGCAGATCATGAAGTCAAGAGATTGAGACCATCCTGGCTAACATGGTGAAACCCCATCTCTACTAAAAATACAAAAATTAGCTGGGTGTGGTGGCATGCACCTGTAGTCCCAGCTACTCAGGAGACTGAAGCAGGAGAATGGCTTGAACCTGGGAGGCAGAGGTTGTAGTGAGCTGAGATCACACCACTGCACTCCAGCCTGGTGCCAGAGCGAGACTCTGTCTCAAAAAATAATCATAATGAAAGCCAAAATAATTATAGCTACTGTTATTATTACCTGGTCATTTCCTTGTTGTTTCACAGGAAATTTGTGAGAATCCCCGATTTATCATTGGTGGAGCCAACAGAACTGACATCTGTCAAGGAGATCTAGGTAGGTAGGAAAGTGCCTCAGGTCAGATCCTGCCAGATGATCAAGGGATGATTACAAGGTGTGATCCCTTCCCAGGAGGTAAAGGGACAGTCTATTCTTGTTCCTAGTAACTTTTTGAAAGATTTTTATAACAGTTGCTTTATGGTCATTTATCTACGTGCTGGCGATTGCTTTGTTTCCGCCTACATTCCTCTTTAGCACCATGTGTCACAGGGGTATTTGCATCCTGTGCCCCATCTCCAGCATCTCAGGGACACTTACATATCCCACTCAGCATGACAAAAGTCCTGTTTTTCACTGTACCCATCTTTCTTAGAAGACAGCTCTGTGACTGTGCACCAGGCATGCCCCTTGGGCATGTAGACTCTAGATACACACACAAAAGGCATTGCCAAGGAAAGCACTTGTAACTGGAACCCTTGTTTAAATTGCCCTAGCATAGCTCCGTATTAAAGGAGTCTTTCAACAAAGATGGTATCCGCCATGTGGATGAGCACCCAATTTTATCTTTAATTGGTTAGCTTGGCTGCTCCATGTGATCTCCCTCTCTTAACCTCTTGTTCAGAAAGTACTGTCTTTGGTGTGGACTATAAGCAAGCTCTGTAAAGTAAAATTGGAGAAAGCATCAACAAAAACAATTTAAATTTGAGGAAAAGGGTCACCCAAGACCAAATGAAGGGAATTTGTCTTATTTTGTTCCAGAAGGGGAGGCTGAAATCAAACGGATATCTGGGTTCCAGCACCTGGGGGAAGGCTTCCTGCAGAGCCCTGGAATTAATAATCTGAGACCTTCAGACCAATATGCTCTTTCCAAGGAAAGACTGCCTGCTTCCAAGGAGGGGAGGGAAGGGTGACTGCAGGCAGCGCTCAGTCTCTCCTGCACACTCTCAGTTGCATTTCACTTAACCTATCCTCATTAGAAGGCAGCTCTATGACCAGGTACACCCACTATTACACACACACACACACACACACACACACACACACACACACACACACACACAGATGGAGAGAGAGAATATCCCAATCTAATTCAATTGCCACCAATGTCTTGCTGCCCCCTATAGATCAGTTCCAGGGCAGCTGCCTACCTGGTCTACCTTCCAATTCAAATCATCCTGGTGGATGATTCTCTGATGTTCAGTCTTCGCTGAGGTCAGAAGGGGAATTGGACTCACATTGCAAAGGCACAGGGCAGGGTGGCTTTCCTAAAGCTGTTAGGAAGAACACCCTAGTTATGATCACCTACTGCTCGGTCTCCATTGAGGCCTAAAAAGGAAGTGAGTTTATACTGCAGATGGAGGAACTGCCTGCAGCCCTGAGCAAAATGTCTAGTCACAGGGGAGTAAGTTACCTGTTGATCATATTGTCAAGGAATTCCTGTCCAAATCTCCTTCCCTGGGTTGACACCTCTGTGAGGTCAGATCTGGAAGTAGGACAGTGGGCACCAAGGGAGTCCCCATTCAGGAAAGTGGAGGAGCTGGCTGGAATTGGGGCTTTTTCTTCCCAGGAGGAGGAGGACTGTTCACGATCTATGCCCTGTGTCTGCCTGCAGGTGACTGCTGGTTTCTTGCAGCCATTGCCTGCCTGACCCTGAACCAGCGCCTTCTTTTTCGAGTCATACCCCATGATCAAAGTTTCATCGAAAACTATGCAGGGATCTTCCACTTTCAGGTGAGGTAATGAGAGTGTAGTTAAGAGGGTCAGCTGCAGGCCACCCACTGCTGGTTTCTTGGCCTTGACTTCCCAGAAGCTTGAGGAAACTTTCCACCCATCTACCCACAGCAGCAACAGTGAGCATGGACCCCCTTAAGGCTTCAAGTCTGG
This sequence comes from Leontopithecus rosalia, assembly GCA_028533165.1. Lineage (NCBI taxonomy): Eukaryota > Metazoa > Chordata > Mammalia > Primates > Cebidae > Leontopithecus > Leontopithecus rosalia. The sequence continues at coordinate 22,205,776 of CM052655.1, read as the reverse complement.
GAGGAAGCAGTTGCTTATTTATCTCTGGCCCCTAATCCCTCCCCTCAACCTTCTGCTATGTCCCAGAAAGGCAGGAAGACATCCTGTTTACTGGCCTGTGGGTCTATTTTTGTCTCTGCAGCTGTTTGGCTGCTGCTATTGCCTGCAGCCCTTCTCAAGTAGGTCCCTAAGATATTAGCACTGGGATGCCACAGGACCCTTCAGGTTGTACAGGAACCCCTGGTCCACAGCCCCTGTGTACTTCTTTCTCTCTAAGACATGGTATACCAAGGCTATCACACCTCTCTTCCAACCCCTGGAAGAAGAGTCTGCTTAACTTGGGGATCAGCCTTCATGTTTGCCCCAGAACTGAGTCTCATGGTTCTAGAATCCATCGAGCCACTGGAAATGTTCTGGGTTCTAGTTGTCTTGGCATAGAGCTGGTGCTAGAGCAGAACCAAAGTGAATTCTACCTGTGAGGGTCTCGAAGTTTCGGGATGCTGAGGAGTCAACCTGTCTCCAGCTTTGAAGGCTCCCTCGTGTCCGAGGATGACCCAGATCATCAGTTCTTGCTCCTCTGGTCTTGCACCTCAGCACAGAAAGCCTCAGAAAAGGTCTATCTCCAGGCTAAGACTCCGGCAGCCAGGCCCTGCATGTCATTTCTTCCCTGTGCCATCAAACTATTAGATTCCCTCTGATAGTTAAAGGGTCTCAGCTCTAAAAGGGTCTTAAATACAAGTATCAGCTATCTGTTCTTTTTTCAATGAGGGAGAAAGTGCCATTGAAAAGGAGACCAAACTGCATTTGGGCCTTTTCAATTCAAACTTCAAAAAAGAGCAACATCCAAATTTGAAATGATTGGACAATGTTCCTGCTATAGCTAGAGTAGAATCTGGGTCACTTTCTTCCTCCATTTCAATCCTTGTTCTTCAGTTTGGTATCAAGAAATACCTAAATCAGTACAGTGCCTTCACTGCATAGTTCCCAGTCCTGGTCACATTGAATCATCTGGGATACCTGAGAGTCCTGACATCCAGGCCCTGCCCTAGACCTGCTGAGAAGGAGAATGAAAATCTTACATCTTAAGAAACTCAAGGAGCACCTACTCTACCTGGTACTGGCCTGGACTCTGTGGAAGAGGTGAGGTGTATGTAACTCACTTCCTGCCCTCAAAAATCACAGTCCAGTTAGAGACAGATTCACACACTCCAAACCCAGAATAGGATGAACAGGCACCCAGATGTGAGTACAGGAAATGATGCTGCTTTGGTATCCAAGAACCCCCTGAGGACTGTGGAGGAAGGACAATTTTCTAACAGTAATCTGGGGATGTGACTCTGCGTGATGCTTCTGTGCAGTTCTGGCGCTATGGAGAATGGGTGGATGTGGTTATTGATGACTGCCTGCCAACATACAACAATCAACTGGTTTTCACCAAGTCCAACCACCGCAATGAGTTCTGGAGCGCTCTGCTGGAGAAAGCTTATGCTAAGTAAGCAACGCTTTAGAATGTGAGGCGGGGCTAGAGGTGAGAAAGTGGGTTGCAGAATCCAGCCAAGGCCTCACTCACAGGAAGATGTATGTGCCTCTGTACATGCATATGTGTGGGCATGGATGTTCAACTGTGACCCAAAGTTACAGATCAGTTTCAGGCAACAACAGCTCTAACTAAAAAACATTAAATTTCAGAGTAGAAATTAAGATTTACGTAGAAGACCTTGAGCTTTAGCTTCCCATGGCGAGTTCTCTCATTGCGCCTCCACGGTAGTATTTCAAGTCTGGGATCAGAGCATTGTATCTCTGGAGCTCAGATCCCAGAGTCTTGCTTGGCTCAACCTCACGTGCTTGTAGCAGATTTATAAAGCCATGTTGTCTCTCAAGTTAAAAGCTCCACCCTAGATGCTAATAATGGTTTGTTTTTTTTTATCTTTTTTTGAAACAAGGTCTCACTCTGTCACCCAGGCTGGAGTGCAGTGGTGCAATCACAGCTCACTGCAGCATTGACCTCCTGGGCTCAAGGTGATCCTCCTGCCTCAGCCTGCCAAGTAGCTGGGACTATATGCGGGCATGAACATGTCCAGCTAATTTTTGTATTTTTTGTAGAGACAGGGTTTTGCTATGTTGCTAAGGCTGGTCTCAAACTCTTGGGCTCATGTGATCCACCAGCCTCGGCCTCCCAAAGTGTTGGGATTGCAGGTGTGAGCCACCACACTGGCAGCTGCTAATGGCTTTAATGAAGCCCTGCCTCAAGGTTGAGGATGTAGTGGAAAAAGAGCTCTCAGGAAGTAGGAATAGCTGGGTTTCAATCCCAGTGCTTCTGGCTCTCTGTGGCCTTGGGTAGGTCACTTAGCCTCCTGAGCTCAGTTTCTTCATTTTGAAGAAAGGGAATCATTGTTTCCATCCCCTTAGCTTACAGGGTTAATGTGGAATTGATGAAAGAATATCACAGCACCCAAGAAGTAAAGTTCTGGTGGTAGTGATACCTAGGTTTTGTTTCCTGGAACTCTGTGACCGCCCCCTCCCCCACATTTGGTCTCCATCCTCTCTCTAAGGCTCCATGGTTCCTATGAAGCTCTGAAAGGTGGGAATACCACAGAGGCCATGGAGGACTTCACAGGAGGGGTGACGGAGTTTTTTGAGATCATGGATGCTCCCAGTGACATGTACAAGATCATGAAGAAAGCCATTGAGAGAGGATCCCTCATGGGCTGCTCCATTGATGTAAGTCTGGGGTGTCAGGAACAGGGCAGGGAGCTCCAAGTGTCAGGAAGCCTTTTACCCAATGAAGGGCAGCATAGAGCTTTTGTGTGGGACAGAGTGAATGTTTTGTTTGAGGAAGCAGAAACTGGTTCTCAACTTTGAAGACTGGGAATTTCTCAAGGGAGAATAGTTCTTGGGCACTTTCATTAAAGACAATGGTCAAGGACATTCCAAGTCCTGGAATGTCAGTGGAAATTGGTCCAGAGGTCTGTGTCAGTGGAGGCCTCCCTTGCTGGTGCTCCTCAGTCTCAGCACACTCCCTATTAAGCTGGCCAAATACTTGGCTGTGGACCTAAGTCTACCATTTCCCTAAGAAAGCCTCCCAGTCACTGGGGTTTTACCATACCCCCTCACTCAGGACGTGGGCTTTGTGTTATTACCTGGGAGAAGCTGAGCCTGCAGCCCCTTTCAGTGCAAATAAATGCTGTGAACTGAGACAGGAGCCAAGGGTACAGAGATGGCTGCCCATGGCCAGGCCTCCTTCAAGCATACCTTCCCTGAGGCTGCTCAGTATAGTAATATGATAGTGTTAGTGGTTTCTACTGGGGAGAATGGGATCCAAGCTGAATTCCTGGCCTTTCCTCTCCCAACACACCCAGTAGACAGATTGGAATATCAGTTAGCATACAACACCATAGATTAACTTTTTCTGTATCACTTTTCTGCATCTTTCCTCCATTTGTGCTCTATTGATCTCTCCTTTTCCACTTTGTCTGTCCCATCTCTTCCTCCTCTCTCCTTCCCTTTCCACCCTTGTGTTTGTTCTCTCCCTTGCCTGGGTTGTTCCCTACTCTCTCTTTCGGGCCTCAGGATGGCACGAACATGACCTATGGAATGTCTCCTTCTGGTCTGAACATGGGAGAATTGATTGCACGGATGGTGAGGAATATGGATAACTCACTGCTCAGGGACTCAGACCTCGACCCCAGAGACTCAGATGAAAGGCCGACCCGGGTGCGTATGCCTCCAAATATCAGAATTGACCATCCCTCCAACCCACACGACCCCATCTGTTGATGTCAGACTCCCTTCAGCAGCCAGGCCCTTAGCCACAGACCCCCACCTGCTACCTCCCAAGAGTCTGGATTGAAATAATTTGCTCAGCCAAGACTCCTGAGGAAGTGCAAGAATCAGGATTTTGGAGGGAGTCTCTGCTGCAGTTTCTGCATATTCCATGGTCCAGGCAGTTCTTCTCATTAACGAACTATCAGACAGAAATAGCAGACAGACTTATTTTAAAACATTTTTCCTCTTCTAATGTATTTGTTTATTCATTCTACACTTATTTTTGAGCTCCTACTAGGCTCTAGGCACTCCTCTAGCAAGCTAAGCAAAGTCTCTCCTCCTTTAGTATTTGTGGGAAAAGCAAGGTCTACCCCTTGTAGAGTTTGTATTCTAGTACTATCATAAGTTATACCTGCTCACTGGAGAATACTAAGCCATACAGAAAAACACAAAGGAAAATTTCACTTACATTATCCACTTATTAAGATAATCACTCTTAACATCTGACCTATGTCCTTTCAGGACTTTTCTCTGCACACACTGAATCTATCTTTTTATTTTATATATTTTTTTTCTGAGACGGAGTTTTGCTCTTCTTACCCAGGCTGGCGTGCAATGGCACGATCTCGGCTCACCACAACCTCCGCCTCCTGGGTTCAGGCAATTCTCCTGCCTCAGCCTCCTGAGTAGCTGGGATTACAGGAATGCGCCACCACGCCCAGCTAATTTTTTGTATTTTTAGTAGAGACGGGGTTTCACCATGTTGACCAGGATGCTCTCGATCTCTTGACCTTGTGATCCACCTGCCTCAGCCTCCCAAAGTGCTGGGATTACAGGGGTGAGCCACCGTGCCCAGCCCGATTTTTTAAAAGTTGTCATACTGTATGTACCTCTTTGCAGCCTGCTCTTTTTAGTTAATCCTTTTTTTATTTTTATTTTTTGAGACCAAATCTCACTCTGTTGCCCAGGCTGAAGCACAGTGGTGCTATCTTGGCTCACTGCAACCTCTGCCTTCAGTTTAAAGCAGTTCTCCTGCCTCAGCCTCCTAACAAAGCTGGTATTACAGGCGCCTGCCACCACACCTAGCTAATTTGGGTATTTTTAGTAGAGATGGATTTTACCATGTTGGCCGGGCTGGTCTCAAACTCCTGACCTCAAGTGAGCCACTGTGCCCAGCCTAGTTTGATATTCTTAATGTGCCAAAAGTATTCTCCTGTAACATTTTTTAGTAGCTGCACAATATTCAAACACACAGATATGTTATATTTACCCAATACCCTATTACTGGAAAGTTGAGGGTTTTTCTTTGTTTTGTTACTATTCTAAAATGCTAGAATGAACATCCCAATAGATACATCTTTGTATACATCCATGGTGACTTCCGTAGGACAGATTCCCAGCAGTAGAATTGCTGGATTGAATGATATGCTTAGGTAATGACAGAGAGTCATTTCAAGCAGCTTCCCAGGTCTAGAACTAAGGATTAATGCATTTCCCAACCCATCTCGGTCTATTCAGCATGATCTGGACCATGAGGACTGAGATCTGGGAGAGGCTGAGACGCCAAAAGCCCTGGTCAACCCATACCCCTCACCCTGAAAAAGGCTGTAGGAATTTTGCAGCCTAGCAAGCCTTCAGGAAGCTCCCTTCAAAGCTGTTAGTAGGCACGCGGAAGCCACAGAGCCTATCTAAGGCTTGTGGGACTTTACTGATCTTACCCTTCTGCCAAGGATCCCCCATGGCTGCAATCTGATTATTGCTTTACAGACCATCGTTCCGTTTCAGTATGAGACAAGAATGGCTTGTGGACTGGTCAGAGGTCACGCCTACTCTGTCACCGGCCTGGAGGAGGTGAGCCTGTAGTAGAGCTGGGTGGGGCACAGGTACCCTCCTGGCTTAACCTCCTGAGTCAGGACTTAGTTGTTGGGGCCTCTTCCCTCTCTGCAGAGCTTGCCTCCAATCAGGACATTCAGTTCAAGGTCCAAGCCACATACCTGGGAGCAGAGGGGCCTGTGCTTTTCATGCTAAAGATGGCAATTTTCCAACATTCCCAAGGAACCAATTGAAATGTCATTTCACTTTGCTTTCACAAAGCTAGTTTCATGTGTTCTTGAGATTCCTGTTCTCTCATGTTCAGATAGCTACAGTTGTCTCTGAGTAGCCACAGGGATTGGTTCCAGAACCCACAACAGTAAAAAAATCTGCAGATGCTCAAGTTCCTTCTGGAAAATGGAGTAGTATTTGCATATAACCTACACACATCCTCCCATATACTTTAAGTCATCCCTGGATTACTTATAATACCTAACACAATGGAAATGCTATGTAAATAGTTGTTACACAGCATTGGAGTTTTTTGGTATTACTATTATTTTATTTTTTGTTTTTTCAAATATTTTTGATCCATGATTGGTTGTATGCTGAAGCCATGCATACAAGAGGCTGACTGTTCTGTTTTGCTCCTTTTGGGACTTCTGGGCTTTCCTGAGTCACGTCAGAGATGGGAACATTGTCAGGCCCATTGCACACAGTTTGGCAGGTTGTGCCCTGTAAAGACGGATGGGCCGAGATGGGCAGTTGTCTGCTTGTTTGTAGTTCCTCAGTCAGCAGGGGCCTTTTTTCTAATTTATATAGACAACTAATGTGCTAGCGACCCTACTGTATATGCTCCTCCCTCCCCACCCCCCCAACCCCCACAAGCTCATAATGGCTAGGATGTTCTCTGAGAAAATTGCCTCTTAGAGTGGAGACAGCCAAGCTCTAATTCAGGCAGACTCAGGAGGAAAGGTATGACCTCACCCCCTGCCATTCCCCAGCACACTTCTGATTCATCTCTTTGGCCAGAACCTGGCAGAACATCCTCCCATAAGGGATTCGGCCCGAGCCCCATCCCATCCCTCAAGGCAAGACAGAAGATTCCCTTTCCAGACAGGCTGCAGGGCATGAGAGCGCTTTCTCTGTGCTTAAGGTCCTGTTCAAAGGTGAGAAAGTGAAGCTGGTGCGGCTGCGAAACCCCTGGGGCCAGGTGGAGTGGAACGGCGCTTGGAGTGATGGGTAGGTGAGGGGACCCCATGGGATTGGCAGTAGCAGGGAACAGGGCCCAGGACAAGGCTATGTTGGGAACTGAGCCATGAGAGTATTGAAGATGCTTAGTATAAAATCGCCCTCAAAACCAATGATCTGCAGAGAAGAGGGGTACAGGTGTTGGCTCCAGGGAAGGGCTGGGAGTGCAAGTGGGGTCTGGGGACCCAGAGAGGTTGCTGACAGCCATTGGCTGGAAAGGAAGGATTCCAGAAAGCATGGAGAAGGTCCCCACAGGAGAAGAGTATGAATGCAGGGGTCTGGGCTGGACAAGTGACTTCCCTTCTTGCAGTCTTTGCTGCCTTACCTGTAAAATGGGAATGGTATTATTAGCACTTACTTTATGGGTTCATAAGAGTAGTAAATGGGACTGTTTTTGGAAAGTGCTGAGCCATTACCAAGATTTCCTTACTCGTGCTGACACCATATAAAGGTGCAAGGGCTGTGTGAAAGAATTTTACTGCTTGTCACTGAAAGGAACAGACTGGGGATAACAAAAATAACATAGGAAGTTATTATGAAGGCTCCAGCACATTTGCAAAACCTCCATGGTCCCACTGGTTCCTGATTACCTCTACTGAATGAGAGGCAGTTCATTACTGAATGAGTCCATGAGCTCCTGTTTTATTTCCAGAGGGGATAGCAGGACTCAGTAGTGGAGAACGACTGCAAACAAGGAGCCTGGGCCCTTCAGCTCCTGTGCTTATGTACCGCTGCATACCTCTTAGCTCAGCATGCAATTACTGGTTCATTCAGTCGTTCATTTAGCAAATGTTTCTTGGGTGCCTACTACATAGGAGGCACACATCAAGGTACTGGGGATATTCTGTGAACCCACAGCCTCCCTCAATACACTGTGATAAGAGTCTGATCCTCATGCCTTGACTGCCTCCTACAGTCATTCACTTATCCACGCTACAAATGCTTACTCCCTTCACTTACCCATGCTGCAAATGCTTACTTCCTCAATGCTGATTTCTGCCAGGCCCTAGACTACTGACTGGGAATGTAGAAATGAACAGACACATTGGGCATCTGTGGGTTTAAGGCCCAGGGAAGGACAGGCAAGCACACACTAATAATTGAGATCAATGTCACAGTAAGAATCACAAAGAGGGGGCCTCCACACCTAGTTTGGGTGGGAGAGAAAGTGTAGAGAAAGGTTGCCTGGAGGAAGTGACAATGGAACTGTGCTCTCTGCTCTGGGAAGGCCCTTGGTGACTCCTCAATTGTCCACTCTGCTGGCCCAAGTCACCTGCAGGGAACCTTGCTGTGTTCTCCAGCCTCAGAGCTTGGTAGGCAGCACTGTCCTGCTTACCATGACGCTTCCCTCACAGGGATTGCTGACAAGTGGACCCAACCCTGTTCACTCACGGAAATTTCCTCTGATGTGTCCCTTCTCCTGGTCTCGGGAATGTCCGTGTTCCCTGTGGTGCTCTCTGACTCCAAGCACTTCCTCAGCCCCTTACCTTTCCAGGGACCATCCAGTTTAGTTGGAATTCTCCTCAGTGAGCCTGAAACACAGATGCATGTTATTGCCTCCGTCATGAGGAAAGTGTGTGTGTAAAAACTGCCCAGTGTTTAGAAACACAATGCTGGGCTGTTTCCTGGAACAGGGAAGGAGATGTTTATAGGCTTGGCTTTTTTTCTTAGTAACTCAGTTTCTTATTATATGACAAGCACTATGCTAACAGCTTTGCATGCATTATTTCATCTGCCCATTCCAGACTGGTGAACAGGTGACATAATCATTTGCCTTTTGCAGTTGAGGAAGCAGAGTCTGACAGAGGTTAAGTGACCTGCCCGAGGTTGCACAGCTAGCACTATTATTAAACAGATACCCCAGTTCATCTATGTCCAGAAACAAATTCTTTTTTTTTGAGACGGAGTCTCACTCTACCACCCAGGCTGGAGTGCAGTGGTGTGATCTCGGCTCACTGCAATCTCTGCCTCCCGGGTTCAAGTGATTCTTCTGCCTCAGCCTCCCAAGTAGCTGGGACTACAGGTGCATGCAACCACACCCAGCTAATTTTTGTATTTTTTAATACAGATAGGGTTTCACTATATTGGGCAGGCTAGTCTCAAACTCCTAACTTTGTGATCAGCTCACCTGAGCCCCCCAAAGTGCTGGGATTATAGGCCTGAGCCACTGCACCTGGCCCAGAACCCAATTCTTAACCTTTAAAGTGTGATGAGAAGGGTCAAGCCCTCACAAGTCCATTTAAGGAGTTTATGTTCAGTCTTGAGGATGTGAGAAGTCACTACTGTTGGGTTTCATGCTGAGGGTAACAGATCATATCAGCATTTTGGTGGTTCACAGTGGCTGTAACTCTTTCTATTCCTCTGATACCTCCTGTCCCAAACTACATCAGGCCTTCCCTTCTTTCCCCTTCCTTATTTCATCCATTTTCCCCCCAGTTGGAAGGACTGGAGCTTTGTGGACAAAGATGAGAAGGCCCATCTGCAGCACCAGGTCACTGAGGATGGAGAGTTCTGGTGAGTCTGGAATGCAGGAAGACCCAGAAGGGTAATTAATGGATGGGGATGAGAGGGAAAATCTCAGACCTCAATCCCCAGATGAAGTTATCAGATTCCAGCCCTTGGGAGATCTGGGCCCTGTTCTCCTCCCCCAGCCCAAGGCTCAGCTAGAATGAGGTTCTGAAAGGAGCCCTCCAGGCCACAGGGACAACTGAGCCCAGGACCAGGTCAACATGACATGTCTCTTGTCTCCCCTGTAGTCCTCCACCACACACTCTATTCCAGCCACATGCACCACGGCCTTACCACAATTTTTTCTGAGCCTAGGAAGCTCTACTTACCCTGATCTCCCAGTGCCAACCTCACCCTCAGTCAGGTTGTTTCTACTCAGGCTTCAAGTCTCAGCTTGAGGAGAATCTTCAGGTCTCAGCTTAAAGAGACTCCCCTGTGTTAATACAGGACTGGGATTAATTTATGATGCTCATCACCCTTAAAATTGTTTGCTTAATTGTCTGTTGTTTCCCAAACAATATCTCTTTTCCATGTGCCTAGCAGAGCTCCCGGAGCACAGTGGTGGGACACACAGTAATCTTTTGGAGAACTGAATTTCTTTTGAGCTCTCCCATCAAGATACATGAGTTTGAACCATTTTTTAAAGATGTCTGCACTTTAATGTTCATAAGTTATACTACAGGTTTTTTTAAAGAAAAAATATGTAAATGAAGAATGAATGGACAGGAACAAAAAATGAAAATGGGTTTTATTGGTTGCTTATTTTTTAGAGCCATGTTATTTTTATTCCAATTACAATAGATAAGAGGTACAGAAACCTTTTAGGTGTATTTGTTAAGAGAGTTGTGTCAGAGAGAGCAGCAGGAAGATGGCGCGATAGGAGCAACTCGGGATTGCAGCTCTCAGTAAAGGGGCAGAGGGTGAGTCCAAGCCACATTTCCAGACGGATCTTTGTTGCCCACACAATGGGGAAATTCCCAGGTGTAGGAGAGACACGGGACACCAGCGCAGCTGTTTTGGCTGGGCGGCCATTTCGGCCGGTGCCACAGCACAGCGACACTCAGGACAAAACGCACTGGTCTGGGTGCCCTGTTAAACCGGCAATCTGAGATTTGGGAGGGCAGATTAGCACATCCATCTGACTAAACAAGACTTGGACAGTGAGCCAGACCAGGAGATTCCCGGGAAGTGACGTTTGAGCTGGCACAGTGGGTCACTGCAAGGGAAATCACACAGATCCTGGTGCCCTATCAGCAGGCGACTGAAACACCTGGGAGACAGTCAACCGTTCAACTTAAAAAAAAAGAAAGGGCTCTGAGGCAGGGAGCCAGGTGATCAGGCTCGGCGGATCCCACACCCACAGGGACAAACAAAACAGCAATTTGATACACTCGGGGTTGAGAGTTTCTCTGCGGGCACAGCTGAACCCAGGAAGGTGCAGCTCGGTGGGGGAGGGGCGTCCGCCATTACCAAGGCATTCTGCCCCTACTGAGGTACACTCCCATTGCTGACGCAGCCTGCAGTTGCCAAAGCAACCCAGCATAACAGAGAGACTCCGCCAAAACAGAGGCAACCATATAAACAGGACTACAGGGAATTAAACTCGGCAGCAGGGCGGAGCCATTGGTAACAAGGCGGAGCCCAGGAAAGCATGGCAGAGCCCACAGCAACAGAACGGAGCCCAGGACAGTAGGGTGGAGCCCACAGCAACAGGGTGGAGCCCAGGACAGGAGTACGGAGCCCACAGCAGCAGGGCAGAGCCTACGGCAGCAGGGCAGAGCCCATGGCAACAGGGCAGAACGTACGGCAGCAGGGCAGAGCCTTGGCAGGCAGTTAGTCCTCCTAGCTGGACAGGACAGTGCAATGGACACTCATAAAGAGCGCCCTAACTCCCCGAGACAGAGCATCTGAGGATAAAAAGGGGTTTTATGAGTTCTGCTGCAGCAGACTTAAATATACCTGCCTAACAGCCCTGAATGAACAACAGAGCTCACAGCTCAGCACTTGAGCTCCTATAAAGTACAGACCGTCTCCTCAAGCAGCTCCCTGACCCCATATACCCAAAGAATCACCTCAAAAAGGACTGATCAGACTAACATTTGGCGGGCATCATTCTGGGACAAAGATAGCAGAAGAAGAAACTGGTAGCATCCCTTACTGTTCCGCAGCTGCTACAGGTGTACTCCAGACAAGCAGGGCCTGGAGTGGACCTCAGCAGTCATAAATCAGAGAGGCTAGACTGGTAGAAGGAAAACTAAGTAACAGAAATACTTCATCATCAACAATCTGGGCATCCACTCAGAGACCCAACTGAAAAGTCAGCAACTACTTAGACAACAGGTGGATAAACCCACAAAGATGGGAAGAAACCAGCGCAAAAAGGAAGAAAACACCTGAAACCAAAACACCTCACCGCCTACAAAGAACCAAAACTCCTCACCAGCAAGGAACAAAGCTGGACAAAGAATGAGTGTGATGAAATGACAGAATCAGACTTCAGAAGGTGGGTAATGAGAAACTTCTGTGAGCTAAAAGAACATGTTCTAAATCAATGCAAAGAAACTAAGAACGTTGAAAAAAGATTTGAAAAATGATTCAAGGAAATGATAACAAGAATGGACAACTTAGAGAGAAATATGAATGAATTGAAGGAGCTGAAAAACGCAACACGAGAACTTCACGAAGCATGCACAAGTTTCAACAGCCGAATTGACCAAGCAGAAGAAAGAATATCAGAAATCGAAGATCAACTCAATAAAATAAAACAAGAAACCAAGATGAGAGAAAAAAGCGCAAAAAGGAATGAACAAAGTCTCCAAGAAATGTGGGACTATGTGAAGAGACCTAACCTACATTTGATAGGTGTACCAGAATATGACGAAGAGAATGAATCCAAGCTGGAAAATACTCTTCAGGATATTATCCACGAAAAATTCCCCAACCTAGCAAGGCAGGCCAATATTCAAGTCCAGGAAATAAAGAGAACACCACAAAGATATTCCGCAAGAAGAGCAACCCCAAGGCACATAATCGTCAGATTCACCAGGGTTGAAATGAAGGAGAAAACATTAAGGGCAGCCAAAGAGAATGCTCTGGTCACCCAAAGGGAAGCCCATCAGATGCACAGCAGATCTCTCGGCAGAAACCCTACAAGCCAGAAGAGAGTGGGGGCCAATATTCAACATCCTTAAAGAAAAGAACTTTCAACCCAGAATTTCAATCCAGCTAAACTGAGCTTCATAAGTCAAGGAAAAATAAAATCCTTTGCGAACGAGCAAGTTCTCAGAGATGTTGTTACCACCAGACCTGCTTTACAAGAGCTCCTGAAAGAGGCACTACACATAGAAAGAAACAACTAGTACCAGCCATTCCAAAAACATACCAAATGATAAAGAGCATCAACAAAATGAAGAATCTGCATCAACTAACGGGCAAAACAGCCAGCTGGCATCAAAATGGCAGTATCAAATTCACACATAACAATATTAACCCTAAATGTAAATGGGCTAAATGCACCAATCAAAAGACACAGACTGGCAAATTGGATAAAAAGCCAAAACCCATTGATGTGCTGTATCCAGGAAACCCATCTCACATGCAAGGATACACAAAGGCTCAAAATAAAGGGATGGAGGAAGATTTACCAAGCAAATGGAGAGCAAAAATAAGCAGAAGTTGCAATTCTTGTCTCTGATAAAATAGACTTCAAACCAACAAAGATCAAAAGGGACAAAGAAGGTGATTACATAATGGTAAAAGGATTGATACAACCAGAAGAGGTAACGATCCTAAATATATATGGACCCAATACGGGAGCACCCAGATATATAAGGTAAGTTCTGAACGACTTACAAAGAGACTTAGACTCCCACACAAAAATAGTGGGAGACTTTAACACTCCACTGTCAATATTAGACAGATCAACCAGACAGAAAATTAACAAGGATATCTAGGACTTGAACTCAGACCTGGAACAAGCAAACCTGATAGACATTTACAGAACTCTCCACCCCAAATCCACAGAATATACATTCTTCTCAGCACCACATCACACCTATTCTAAAATTGACCACAAAATTGGAAGTAAAGCACTACTCAGCAAATGCAAAACAACTGACATAATAACAAACAGTCTCTCAGACCATAGTGCAATCAAGTTAGAACTCAGAATCCAGAAACTAACTCAGAACCGCACAGCTTCATGGAAACTGAACAAATGGCTCTTGAATGTCGACTGGATAAACAATGAAATAAAGGCAGAAATAAAGAAGTTCTTCGAAACCAATGAGAATG
>CM052655.1:22161026-22191668 GCA_028533165.1 Leontopithecus rosalia | reverse complement strand
TGGTGCTGGTTGTTCCTTTCTGTGTGTAGTGCCTCTTTCAGGAGCTTTTGTAAAGCAGGCCTGGTGCTGACAAAATCTCTGAGTACTTGCTTGTTCGCAAAGAATTTTATTTTTCCTTCACTTATGAAGCTTAGTTTGGCTGGATATGAAATTCTGGGTTGAAAGTTCTTTTCTTTAAGGATGTTGAATATTGGCCCCCACTCTCTTCTGGTTTGTAGGGTTTCTGCCGAGAGATCTGCTGTGAGTCTGATGGGCTTCCCTTTGTGGGTGACCTGACATTTCTCTCTGGCTGCCCTTAGGATTTTCTCCTTCATTTCTACCCTGGTGAATCTGACGATTATGTGCCTTGGGGTTGCTCTTCTTGCAGAGTATCTTTGTGGTGTTCTCTGTATTTCCTGGATTTTGGTGTTGGCCCCCCTTGCTTTGATCAATTTGGTGTTGGCCAAATTTCCAGGTTGGGGAAATTTTCCTGGATAAATTTCCTGAAGAGTGTTTTCCAGCTTGGATTCATTCTCTTCATTCTGGTATACCTATCAAACGTAGATTCGGTCTCTTCACATAGTCTCACATTTCTTGGAGACTTTATTCATTTCTTTTTGTGCTTTTTTCTCTAATCTTGACTTCTCATCTTATTTCATTGAGTTGATCTTCGACTTCTGATAACCTGTCTTCTGCTTGGTCAATTCGGCTGTTGAAACTTGTGCATGCTTCACGAAGTTCTCGTGTTGTGTTTTTCAGTTCCTTCATTTCATTCATATTCCTCTCTAAGTTGTCCATTCTTTTTATCATTTCCTCAAATCTTTTTTCAAGGTTCTTAGTTTCTTTGCACTGATGTAGAACATGTTCTTTTAGCTCACAGAAGTTTCTTATTACCTACGTTCTGAAGTCTGATTCCATCATTTCATCAGTCTGATTTTCCGTCCAGCTTTGTTCTTTTGCTGGTGAGGAGTTTTGGTCTTTTGTAGGTGGTGAGGTGTTCTGGTTTCGGGTGTTTTCCTCCTTTTTGCGCTGGTTTCTTACCATCTTTGTGGATTTATCCACCTGTCATCTGAGTAGTTGCTGATTTGTTGATTGGGTCTCTGAGTAGAGGCCCAGATTGTTAATGATGGAGTATTTCTGTTTCTTAGTTTTCCTTCTAACAGTCTAGCCTGTCTGCTATAAGACTGCTAAGGTACACTCCGGGCCCTGCTTGCCTGGGGTACACCTGTAGCAGCTGCGGAACCGTGAGGGATGCTACCAGTTTCTTCTATCTTTGTCCCAGAATGATGCCTGCCAAATGTCAGTCTGATTAGTCCTTTTTGAGGTGATTCTTTGGGTATACGGGGGTCAGGGAGCTGCTTGAGGAGACTATCTGTACTTTATAGGAGCTCAAGTGCTGATCTGTGAGCTCCATTGTTCATTCAGTGTTGCTAGGCAAGTAGGTTTCAGTCTGTTGTGGCAGAACTCATGAAACTGTTTTTTTTTCATCAGATGCTCGGTCTCGTGGAGTTAGGTCTTTATTTGTGCATATCTGTTGCACTGTGCTGCCCAGCTAGGAGGCAGTCTAGTCACTATTTGGCAGCTGAGGCTCCGCCCTGCTGGCGTGATGTCCGCCCTTTTGCTGTAGGCTCAGTCCTGCTGACGTAGGCTCTGCCCTGCTGATGTGAGCTCTGCCCTGTTGGTGGAGTCTCTCTGTTATTGCGGGTTGCCTCGGCAATGGCTGACTGCGTCAGCAATGGGCGGGTACCTCAGTATGGGCAGAAACTCTCGGCAATGGCGGACGCCCCTACCCCACCGAGCTGCACAGCCATGGGTTCAGCTGTTCCCGCAGTGGAACTCTCAACTCCGGGCACTCTGAATCGCTGTATTGCTTGTCCCTGTGGGGTTGGGACCTGTCGAGCCTGATCACTTGCCTCCCTGCCTCCGAGCTTTTTTTTTTTTTTTTAAGTTGTAGTATTGACTCTCTCCCAGGTGCCTCAGCCGCCGGCCGAAAGGGCACCGGGATCTGTGTGATTGCCTGTGCAGTGACCTGCTGCGCTGGTTCACAATTCACCTCCCAGAAATCTCCTGGTCTGGTTCACCGTCCAAAACCTATTCAATCAGATGAACATGGCAATCTGCCCTCCCAAGTCTTAAATTGTGGGTTTAACAGGGTGCCCAGACCCGTGTATTTTGTGTGCTGTGGCGCTGGCTGCCTGGCCGCACCAGTGGATACCGCTGTGCTTGCGTCCTGCATCCCTCTTACACCTGGGCTTTTCCCCGCTCTGTGGGCTATAAAGATCCGTCTGGAAATGCAGTGTGAACTCACCCTCTGCGTCTTGACTGAGAGCTGCAATCGTGAGCTGCTTCTAGAGCGCCATCTTCCTCCTTCCTCTGATCTATTCTTAATGATAAGTTGTGTCTACGATCTATTCAACAGTGAAAAATTAAGAATAATCTCTTGAAAACTGGGAAGCTGATAAGGATGTCTATTTTCTTTTTTTTTTTTCAGTTTGGAAAAAATGTTTTATTCCTCTTTGCACAGAGCAGTTTATGAAGGTGGCTATCTCCTGGCTCCATATATCTTTTACACAAAAATGCCCCCTCAAATATGCCCAGCTATCTGCCCCACTTCAGTATTGGAGAACTGGTGGGGCAGAATGCTTTACTCTCAGGAAGGTTTTTAAAGACATTTTTGTGGGGAGGAAGTTCTGGGTCAAGGGGAAAGATTAGACCCAAGAGTGAGTATTCCATTCTCCATCTTCCTGGGGAAATCCAAATGCCAAAAGTTTTATGAGAGTAACTCTCTCAGTGACCTAGAGACAGGGAGAGCACAGACCTACTGCTTCAGTGTAAGGTTGAGACAGAGAGAGGATAGGGTTAAGCAGTGACTGCAAACCCAAGGCAGAGGAGTAAGCACACATTGGGGAGCTGAGGGGACAGAGATAGCCTAGAGGACCAAGTCATAAGCTCCACTCCTTCCCCAGTTCTGAGCAGAAACTCTTCTTCCCAAGATTAGAATGGAGTTTTAGTTTTAGGAAGTGGCTTTGCTCCAGGACACAGAGAAGACAAACCAGGTGATCCCACATGTAGTAAGGGTGGAGAGTTATGGTAGCTACCTAAGAGATGGACACTCACCATAGCAGTTTTGAAGCTATATGCCAGGATCAGAGTAGAGAATGCATTTTATATGACCTGTTCAATACAATTTAAATCACTGTTTCTTCCATGTTGTCCCTTCCCTATGAGCTATTCCTAAGGCCATTTCCAAGGCAGAGGACAGGGCAGTAAGAAGGAATGAAAGAAAACACTGAGGTCAGTAAATGGGGCTAGGGCTTACATTGGATACATCTGGAGGAAAATACTCAGCACATTCTTTCTCCTACTTTAATCTGAAGTGTAGCTACAGCAAAGGGCACAGAATTTACAAAAATGTCGGGGCAGGGGAGCATGTGAGCATAATCCAGTCTAGATAGAAAGAGGGTGCCTCCCCTGCTCTGAATCTAAATATGCTGGGAACTTTACTCCCAGAACTGCAAAAATAATGAGAAGGAACAGGAAGGGTGTAGGGGAAGCTGGAGTGGGCAACCACAAACAGGTTGAAGATTTAAGGATTCCTATGATCCCCAAGATGACCCTGAGAGCATCAGTTGGAGAACTAGATGAAAATTCACAGTAGACATGTGAATTTTTCGGAGAGGATGAAGAACCAGGAACAGTGGGGTCTTCACCGAAGGAGCGACCACTTGATCTGTTCTTTGGCTGACTGCAGCACCTGAGACATGGTCTGCTCTGTAAGGGGGACATCTTCACCCCTTAATGCCATCCGGTGTACCACCTGCTGGGGATCACTCTCTAGGATCACCCCTCCATCTACAATTTCATCCATAGCCAAGAACAGCCCCTCCATGTTCTCCAGTAGTGCTTGCTTTTCTACATTTTTCCTCCGCATCTGGCTCAATGAGTCGAAGAAGCAGTTTAGAACAGCCATAAGCATCAGCTCATTTTCATAGGAGCTGCCAATCACATAGAAATAGAGATCTATACTGCTTTTGTATACCACTGTCAGGCCTTCCAAGAGTGCAATTTCACTGTCGGTCTGATGGGTCTTGTTGAAAATGTTCTTCTCAAAGGCCTTTTGCTCCTTGACACTGGGTAGGTGTCATCATAGTACTTCGCAAAAAGCCTATCTCCATCATTGTCCAGAATCAGGATGGCTTTGACAGTATATAGGGAAGGTTCCAAAATCAGTGACTCCATCTTGCCCCACAGCTGGTGCCGACGTGGCTATTTTCTTATGTAACAATATGCTGAAGGGTTTAGCCAGTGCAATAGAACAAGAATGAGGCTACTGCATAAGGTACTTGGCAACCTTGTCATTATTTGCAAATTATCTATCTATCTATCTATCTATCTATCTATCTATCTATCTAATCTATCTATCTATCTATCTATCTATCTATCTATCTATCATCTATCTATCTATCTATCTATCATCTATCTATCTATCAATCATCATCCTCTCTCTCTCTCTCACAATATAGAATCAGCATACAGATAAAGAACTTCAGATCTACAATCAAATTACTAGAATTACAGCTGGTCTTGGTGGCTCATGCCTGTAATACCAGCACTTTAGGAGGCGGAAGTGGGCAGATCACTTGAGGTCAGGACTTTGAGACCAGCCTGGACAAATGGTGAAATCCTAGCTCTACTGAAAATACAAAACTTAGCTAGGTATGGAGCCAGGCATCTGTAATCTCAGCTACTCAGGAGGCTGAGGCAGGAGTATTGCTTCACCTGGGAGGTGGGGGTTACAGTGAGCACTCCAGCCTGGTGACAGAGCAAGACTCCATCTTAAAAAAAGAAAAAGAAAAGAAAAGAAATTACTAGAATTACTATTAGTTTCACAAATATGTTGCATAAAAGAGTCAAATGCATGTTTATGCTTGAGAAATTGAGTACAGGTTTAAGAAAGATGCCACTAATAAAAATCACTTTTGTTTTAACTTTTTGTTGTTGTTGTTGTTAAAAGATGCCTAGGAATAAATCTGACCAAAGATGTTCAAGGCAGGCAAGGCGCTGTGGCTCACACCTGTAATCCCAGCACTTTGTGAGGCCGAGTTGGGCAGGTCACCTGAGGTCAAGAGGTAGAGACCAGCCTGACCAACATGTGAAACCCCATCTCTACTAAAAATACAAAATTAGCTGGGCATGATGGTGCATGCCTGCAATCCCAGCTACTTGGGAGGCTGAGGTAGGAGAATTCCTTGAACCTGGGAGGTGAAGATTGCCATGAGCTGAGATTGCACCATTGTATTCCAGTCTAGGCAAAAAGAGAGAAACTCCATCTCAAAAAAAAAAAAGATGTTCAAGGTGTCATTGAGAACATTTACAAACATTTATTAAAAGAGACTTATTTAAATGGGAAAACATCCCTGCTTCATGGATAAGAAGACTCAATATTATCAAGATGTAATATTGATAATATTGAATAACAAGAATTCATGTTGATTCAATGCAACTGCAATAAAAATCCCAACAAGCTTTTTAAATTTTAAAAATTTTCTTTAACATGGAGTCTTGCTCTGTTGCCCAGGCTGGAGTGCAGTGGCAGGATTTTGGCTTACTGCAACCTCTGTCTCCTGGGTTCAAGTGATTCTCCTGCCTCAGCTTCCTGATTATCCAGGATTACAGCCTCCCACCACTATGTCTGGCTAATTTTTGTATTTTTAGTAGAAATGGGTTTTTGCCATGTTGGCCAGGCTAGTTTCAAACTCCTGACCTCAGGTGATCTGCCCACCTCGGCCTCCCAAAATGCTGGGATTACAGGCATGAGCCACTGCACCCACCCTAAAAATGTCTTCTTAAGAGGGTGAAGAGGCAAGTTACAAGTTGGGAGAAGATATCTGTAACACATCTAACCAAGAATGGATTAGTATGCAGGATATCTAAAGAATGCCTACAATTCAAATTGAAAAATACAACTCGAGAAAAATGAACAAAATACATTAGCAGGTGTTTCATGTTCAGTGAAATACAGATGATCAAGAAATAGACAAGTGTACAAAAAAGATGCTTTGCCTTATTTATAATTAGGAAAATGCACCTATCTTGTATTTCTTGGCCATTTCTGTCCCAGCCCCTCTCACTGTCAGCATTATACTGCTGAGTCACTTCAACTTATTCACCATGATGTCCAGAACTCTGTCCCCATCATGACCCCCATGAGGAACTGCTGTCTTACAGAATATAATAGAAGGTGCTCCTAAAAGTTACTTATAGAATTGTCATTTTCACTGAAACATATGCACCCTTCTCATCCCCCCTACCCCCTGATGACATTATCATGATTCTCTGCTGAGCAGACAGAAGGCTGGCTCTCAATTGAGTATTTCATTTTGCCTTTCAATTACTATCATCACTATTTATTGACTCGCTGTCATATACAGAGATTCTGTATTTAACTATAGAGATTCTGTATATACACTGTTATATACAGAATCTCATTTATTCCTTACAACAACTCTATGAACATAGGAAGGATGCAGAAACTGAGACCTCAGGATGGTCACATTGTTAATCAATGGAGCTAGGATTTGAATGAAGTTTGCCTGATTTCAGAGCCTGTGCTCTTCATCACTGTGTTATGCTCCTGCCCTTTGCTGCCTATGCTGATAGTAATTGCTACCTTACCTTGCACACCTACTAGGACTTTCTGATGACTTACTTATGTGACTTGCTAGTGGTTGAGTCAGTGTTCAGAAAGGCTAATCTAGCTGTCTTAACCCTACTGCACAATGTCCTCAGTTCTTCCTCTCTGTGGCTAGGACAGTGACCTCACTTTTCTGTCTGACAGAAGGTAACACTGTTAAAGCAGATCGCAAGCAGACCACTTGCTGAGTCAGCTTCATTGGAAAGATAGATACTTTTCCTTGGAGAAGAAACAACTGGGTCCTGGACCCTAGGAACAGAGAGCTTCCTGCCACAGCCTAGGTTTTTCTGTGGTTCAGCCCCCTCCCTCTCATCTCATGCTGGCATGGAGTAACTTTTATTTTGTGCCAACCTAGGATTTCTTCTTTTCAGAACTGAGTAACACGGGTCAAGTGACCCCTGTCTGGGAAGATACACAGAAGTCAGGATTAATTTTAGAGGCAGTGGGGCACATGGAAGAGGTCATTAGAGCAAGAGACCTTCTGGTGTGGACAGAAAGCTTCCAACTTGAAGTGCTGATGCGAGGCTGGGCTCAGTGCCTCATATCTGTAATCCTAGCACTTTGGGAGGCTGAGGTCAGTGGATCATCTGAGGTCAGGAGTTTGAGACCATCCTGACCAACATGGTGAAACCTCTTCTTTAATAAAACTACAAAAATTAGCTGGATGTGGTGGTGCATGCCTATAATTCCAGCTACTCGGGAGGCTGTGGCTGGAAAATCTATTGAACCTTTGAGGTAAAGGTTGCAGTGAACCAAGATGGTGCCATTACACTCCAGCCTGGGCAACAAGAGTGCAATTCTGTCTCAAAAACAAAAAGAAAAAGAAAAACAAACAAACAAAAAACAGAAAGAAAGTGCTGATGTGATGGTCAAGTGCTGGGTCCTAGGAAGTTGGTGGCCATCTGTCCTCTCAATGCCTTTTCACTCCATTTCAGACCAAAAGGATCCAGGTTTCTTGAAGAAATGATTCATTCCAGGTGTGGGGCAAGAAATGTACAAGATGGGCATGGCACATTTGGTTTTGGCCAGAAAACAAGGAAGGGATAAAAGATTAATGGAGTAATGTTAAATGATACAGGCAACATGCAGGGGCTCCTACTGTCAAAGATGGGACAATTTGAACAAGAAAAAGAAGAATGACTGCAATGGGTTAAAACATGATGCAATACTCTATGCTGATCACATTCTTTTTTTTCTTCTTTTTGAGCCAGGGTCTCACTCTGTCACCCAGGCTGGAGTGCAGTGGCACAATTTTGGCTCACTGCAGCGTCAACCTCCCTAGCTCAATTGATCCTCCCACCTTATCCTCCCAAGTAGCTAGTGACAGAACAGGGTCATTGCCATCTTGGACAAGCACCACCAATTAAAAATTCCCCTTGATCAAAAACCGCCTAAATCCAACCTGAAGGGCATCAGCCTAATGGCTAATGTCAGCATGATCATAAACCACAAATGACATCTCCGACCAGAAACATTCCTACCGTAAGATAAACCCCTTCCTGACCAGAGACATGCCAGCCCCAAGATAACCTCCCCTCCAGTGGGAGAGATGTTAGCCCCAAGATAACCTCCCTTCCGACCAGAGACATTCCAGACCCACAATGAACTTCTCCTCCATGCAGAAACATTCCAAGCCTGAAATAAGCTCTCTTGCCCTGAACCCTTAAATACTCTTTAGTATGTAAGAGAGAGTGCTCCTGACTGAAATTGCCCAGAAGCCCCTCTCAGGTTTATTCTGCAAAATAAACCTGTCTTTGACTGTTGAGTCACTGTTCGTGTTTCTTTCCTCTTTCATTTAATCTTACAGTAGGACTACAGGCACACACCACCATGCCCCGCTAATTTTTGTAATTTTAGTAGAGATAGTGTTTTGCCACGTAATCCAGGCTGCTCTTCAACTCCTGGGCTCAAGTGATCCACCCACCTCGGCCTCCCAAAGTGCTGGTATTGCAGGCATGAGCCTCTACACCTGGCCACATTCTTGATAGAGTATTATTTCAATTTGTAATACTTAAGAATACAGAGAAAATGAAGTACAGTAAATACTCATTATTCTTGGTAGTTACATTTTATAATATCTCTGAGAACACTGTATTAGTAAATACTGAACCATTGCTCCTAGGGGAAATACAGAATTAGGGTCCTGTGAGTCTCTGGTCACATTTTCATCAACCAATCAATAGGTTTCTGCTTAAAGATACCTTATTTAATATTGATTCATTAAATTTTTGTTTATTAATTGATGATTTTATAACATTGAACTCACAGCCAACTGATTATAACTTGTGTGTGAAAAAAGCTTATCTGACACATGTATTTTCTCCATGAGGCATACCACAGCCTTTTAGAACACTAGACAACATTTCAGCACTGTGCTTGGAGGTCACCAATCAAAAGCACAGATATGAGAAAAATATGGCACTAAAGACATCAGGAAAGGACACTCTTTACAGTATGAAAGCTGAAACAAGAGTGTTGCCTTGTTTGACCTGAGGTGGAAACATGCGTGTGGGGTGACTCAGATTTTTTACAGCTCTGTATATGCCCACAAATGACTGCAAAAACACCTAAAGTACTAATTTTGGAGAGACAAACTTTAGTGAATAGGTGAATTTGCAAATATGGCATCTGCAAATAACAAGGATTGGCTGTGTATGGTTAATAGCACTGACATTGTCCGTGTTGGAAAAGCCATGCTTTTGGAACAATTTTGTGACTGATCTGAAGTAACTTAAAGAGCATCAACATGATTCAAGAATAGGAAATGCCTGCAGCCCCAGCTACTCAGAGTCTGAGGCAGGAGGATCACTTAAACCCAGGAGTTCAAGTCCAGTGTGGACAACATAGTGAGACCCTCTATCTCTATTTAAAAAAAGAATAGGGAGGCTTACCATGTAGGAAAAAGCAGCTGACTCTATTTCACTGTCTTTTGGGTCAGAGCCAGAGAAACTATGCTATATTTGCACCTGGAAACATCTTAGAAATAAGGATAAATTGTTCACATTGTGAAAGTTACAAGCTGTAGGTTATTGAAGGAGATGGAGCCATCCTTTTCCCTTTAAAACCTTTCTATCAGGAAAGAAAGCCATCTATGTGGAAAGGCTAAAAGTAGTTCCCATTTTTGGTCCTATGATCTCTGGGGGATTTTTAAAATTTTGTACTATATTCCTGGTGTTCTAGAGTATGTAATATACTTCTGAAGGTTCTGATGGTGCTTGTTTAAACTTGAAGTTTGAATGATAATGGAAAAGTATGCGTCAGCTCCTCTTCAGCAGAATGCTATCCAGTGTTAGCTGAGGAGCCAGGCTTCCTCATGAATTAGTCTTGAACACCACATCCAGCAGCTCCCTACTGTGTGCTTCTTTTTCCCCACACTCTTGTGCTTTCCAAACTCGGACTTCTGAGTGTTAGCTCAGCCCTGCCTGTATAAACCAAAATAGGAACCTCCATCCTCTACCAAGTCACTTGCCTCAAAAGTTCCACAAACACTCAGAAAGAGTTCTGTGAGGGAGGCTGAGGCAGGTGGATCACCTGAGGTCAGGAATTCAAGGCCAGCCTGGCCGACATGGTGAAACTTGTCTCTACTAAAAATACAAAAATTAGACCGGTGTGGTGGTGCGTGCCTGTAATCTCAGCTACTAAGGAGGCTGAGACAGGAGGATTGCTTGAACCTGGGAGGTGGAGGTTGCAGTGAGCCAAGATTTTGAGCCACTGAACTCCAGCCTGTACAACAGAGTGAGACCCTGTCTCAAAAAAAAAAAAAAAAAAAAAAGAATTCTGTGAGGGTTGGGTTGTGGAGAGGAAGAACATCAGGTGGGTGGCCGTCAAGGGGCCTGTTGCTTCCTCTGCTCTATTTTCCTTTCAGTTCCAGCTCTCCTTCCTCTTGTATGTAAATGGGCAGGCGTTTTTCTTTCTTTTCTTCCTAGAAAATGGTCATATTTAATTCTCCTTCACCCACCCCAGAGATTACTGTAATTCTGTAATTACAATAATCTTTATAATTTTTTCTTACAGGTTTTCCTTGTGAAGTGAGATGTTTCTGCCATGTTAAGGGTTCAGAAAGTCCACATTTGATGAAATAAGTGTAAAGACTCGAGAACAATTCCACAGCAGTAAGAAGATCTACCCTAAAGAATGTCATGCTTTTCTTTTCTCCTGGTGTAACAGCCCTGGCACAAGGAAGCAGTTGGTTCTGCCTTAGAAAAGGGCAAGAGACCAGGACATACAGAAAGCAGCAAAACAAGCCAGTGTGGAGGGTCCATGTCGATAGACAGCATGGAAGAAAGAGCTTGGGAAAAGGAATAGGTTGGGGATGGCAGGACTGCGAGTTAGGTGGGAAGGAACCCTTTGTCTTATTTTTCTATTCTGAGATACTTTTCTCCCTCACATTTTACATTTCACAATTTCCCTCACATTTCTGAATTTCTCTCATATCTCTGAAACTGTGATGCAACTTATGTTAGAAAGCTTCCTTCAACTGCATTCAGCTGGGTGGTGGTCATGACTTTCTGTGGACACCCGCTGATAAGATTAAGAAAGTACTAATATTGAGAATCTTCTAGACTTGGGGATAAAGGCTCTTGATGAATTATAGCTTGGGAAACTTACCTGAACTTTATCCTTAAAATAAGCCAAATTCAAGAGATTTCTGTGTCCCAGAATACAAGGAATAAAGTCATCTGTTCGGAGAATTATGGGGCTGCTGCTGTCTGATTGGGAAAGAGACTTCCACAGGTCCAGGTGTTGGTGGAAGGAACTAGCTGGCCCCAGAAGTGAGGAAGAGTGTGGCTAAGGGTGAGTTTGGACTACTGGGCAGAGCACGGCTGGATATGGGTATGAGAATAATACCTTGCAGGAAGAAAGGCAAACACCAGAGAAATGTGAGTGGAGATCCAGCTCTGAGCCGGTAATGGGTGGGGCCCTGTAATGATAGGCAGGTGGGGACAGGAGTTGAGGGAATGAGGTGTGTTAGGCAACCCATAGCTGGAGCTCCAGCCACTACCAGCAAATGAGAAGGCACTGGATCTGGAGATAAGTGGGAAGGTGGCGAGCTCCCCCAACTCCCAACAGCTAATAGAAAAGAGAGCTAAGCAGAAGGTTGCGGTAAGAAACTGCAGAGTCCCAGCTATTAGTCCCAGGAGCTTGGAGGGCAGTGGAGGAAGGGAGAATGGATTTCCTAGGGAAAAAGCTAGACGTTAAGCTGGAGGTGGCTATATATCAATAATGCAGTTTTGGCTCCAATTCAGGGTTGTGAACTGGAGGCCCAACCAGAAATAACTTCTCCTGGCAGAGCCAAGAAACACTGAGACTATGCTGATGGAGTGAAGTTTAACCTGAAGTCTGGGTTAATACAGCTCCTAAATAGGGTGGGCTCTTCCTTCTCCAAGCTCTGGGTTAGGATGGGTCTGGAATAATATGGAATTTACAGAAAGGTGACACCACCTAGCTAGCACCAGAGACAGGGGGAGGCCCAGGAACCTCATTGTTGTCAGTGTCCACTGCTGGAGGCCCTGGCCAGCTGAGTTGATTGTACAGGGCAGGGCACTGTGGAGCAATTCTGGGATCCCACATTACCAAGGGTGAGGAGGGGACCAGATACCTTTTCATCACAAGGTCCTGAAACTAGCCCTTCACTTCTCATCCCTCCAAAAGCAGCAGGGATCTAGGTTTCCCCTGATTTTGGGATTGCAATAGCTTAAGAACTCTCCACCTGGCATGACTGAGGTACATGGAGATGGGAAAGGGGAAGCCTGGTCTTTATAGCCAGTCATTGAGCAAGTTGCCAAGTTTCCCAGCCAAGTGTGATCCCTCTTTTGTAGTCACCTTCCTGGGACCATGATACACCCACATTTTCACAACCAAACATACATTTTATATTTGATGTAAATAACTGGAATTGCCCTAAAGGACAAGCAGGCCCCTGCCCATGAGGGGAGCATTCACACATATGTCCTCATGCTGAGATGGACAGATGCATTTAGACCAGGCATGAGGTACCCAAATCATTACCATGGTAAATATATTGACCGGTCATAAGTACAAATTGAGCTGGAAAAATGTTTATGATACTGCTGCTTTAAAGAGACTGCACAGCTGCTTGTAGGTAGTAATAAGAGTAGTCTGTGTTTACTGAGCACTTACCCATGTGCTGGTCTTAAGCTTTTAGCCTGCATTAACTCATTTAATCCTCAATTAATTATGATATGGGTTCTTCTATTATGGTTGTTCTCCAATTTTCACATGGAGAACCTGTGGCAAAATGAGGGTAAGTATGTGACCAAGATTACCTAAGTGTTAGGTAGCAGGCTAAGATTTGAACATGGGTTGCCTGATCTCAGAGCCTGGGCTCTTAGCTACTGTGCCATTCTATCTCCAACTTACAGAGGCTGCTGCTTTCAGGGGCATCCCCTGGCATGTCACTCAATACCTGTTGTGTCTTGAGAAGTCTCAAATGACACCTTATTTCCATGCCTGAGTTTTGAGCCAGTAAAGGAATACTACCAAAGTGCAGGGCAGGTGGGAGTTCAGAATGCCGTATTTATTAATAAAAACAGATATTAACATCTAAATATCAGAATCACATAGATTTGGGGCTCTAGAGCCAGGCTGTGTGGGTTTAAATCCCAGCTCCAACCTTCACGGACTGAGAGATCTGGAGCAAGTTATTTAATCTTTCTGAGACTCAGTTCCCTCCTTTGTAAAGTGGGATAATAATCGTACTTCCTCCAAGGATTGTTGTGAAGATTAAATGAATTAACACATGGGAAGCACTTAGAATAGTTATTGGCATGCAGTGAGTTCTCACTCAAGATTATCAACTATCTTTACTATTAACCACGTATTACCAGGTGGCCCAGGGACTCCTGCATGACTCCCCATGGGGACCTGACTCATGAAAACTTGCTGCAAGGAGGACCAGAGAGCAGAGGCCATGCTTCTTGCAGGTAGCTTGCTTCCCAGAGAAAGATGGAAGCCAAGAACCGGAGTTTACAGGTCAAGTTCTTTTTACAAACCCACCAAGGGAAGGAGAGAGGCCTGGAGTGTGGTGCAACTGAAACTTCCACCCCAGGGAATGAAACATGACCTGCCCTCCCATCCCCAACCTATCCTTAGTGTATTGGGCACGAGCATCCCAGAAACCCTGTTCTAGAAGCCATTCTATTCTGCCCTGGGATCTGTCATCAAAGAAACTTGCCTTAACAGTTGGGAAGTATTGAATAGAAGGGAAGGGGGAGAGAGAAAAAAAATATTGAATAATATGTTTGCTTTCTGACTCTAGAAATAGATCACATAAGGAAAGGCTAGAGGAATCACATTGTTTGGACTGGAAACTCAATGCATGATGCTCCCAAATAGAGGAAGAAAGGCTGTGAGGTAGCAGTGGTTAAGTGAGAGAAGAGATTACAGGGCTGGGAACAGTTGGCCAGACCCTCTTTTTTGTTAAGAGGGAAAGGCTGAAAGTGCAACATGCTATTTGAACCAGAATTATAGTTGTCCAGGAATAATTCTTCCTGTATCATTATTATAACTATAATCATAATAAATAATAGTTATGGTTAAAAAAAATTCAGATTGGTTTCCAAAGGTTCTGTGCCTTAGACAGTAAAAGCAGGAAGGCCTTTACTCACCTGCCTGGTGCTTTTCCTGACAGGTCATAGTCTTTTCAGACTGCTCAGGGTTGGCAAAGGTCACTACAACCAAGGAAATTCATGGAGAACTGATGTCTCCAAGAAGTGCTTTACAGTCAGAAAATTCTGGAGTCATTTCAGTTTTTCAGTTTCATGTCAACTTGTGTGGCTTTAGATAAGTCATTTGCCCTTTCTGGGCCTTAATCACTTCACCTGTAAAGCAAGGGCACTGGACTGCCTCTCCAAGATTCATTCCAACGCTGATCATCTCTAATTCTTTATTTCTCACTTATGGCAGTGTTCCTGTGATCTTAACCCCAGGGAAACGTGTGGGCATTTCATTCAAGAGTGGCCTTTGCTATCTGATCCTTTAGTGACTCAAACAGTAGAAAATACAGGATCTTTGTTGTTGGTGATGGTGGTGGTAGGGGCACAATTCAGAACAGATAGGTCTTCTGCACCCCTAATTTCACTCACAGACACTGACAGTATAAGTTTCCAGACCAATCTAGTGCCTAGGACATAACAGGCCCTGAAAGCATTTTATTAATTTGTAAGTATAGTTTTAAGACTGAAGTCCACCAATGATTTCACTGAAAACAGTATTTGTAGGTTGTTTCTCCCTATTCTAAGAAAGGGCTTTTAAAAAAAACTTTTTAAATAGAGATGGTGTCTCACTATGTTGCCCAGGCTGGTCTCCAACTTCTTAGCTCAAGCGATTCTCCTACCTCTGCCTCCCAAACTGCTGGGATTACAGGCATGAGCCACCATGCCTGGCCTAAGAAAGGGCTTTTAGAAACTCCCTACCTAGGAATGCAAGACCATCTTATCTCACTGGTCAAGGCTCTCAGGCATGGGTTTTCATTCACCAGCATTGGCTGAGTACCCACTATGGGACTAGCCTGTGCTGGATGAGGGGGCATCAGAGATTAACAGGAAGGGTCTCTGCTTTCAGAGAGAAGGAAACAGTCATGAGAAAGGTTGAAGGAAGTGGTACCTGAGAGGTTTCAGATAAGAACAAAAAGAGCATGCCAGGCAGACAAGACAGCATGAGCAAAGGCCTCTGGTGTGAGAAGACTTGGAACAGCTCAATGTCTAAGCACTGCTGGTATGTCAGGATCTGGGGAAAGAGGGCAGAGATGGGCCTGGACAGGTAGGCAGGGACCAGCTGAGAAGGGCCTATGGCTTGGCTAAGGAGTTTAGATTTGTCCTGAAGGAAGTGGGGGCTGAGAGAGGGATGTCACTGAAGATATTTCAGCAGAGGGGTGTCACATGCCCAAATACTCTGATAGCAGAGCAGTGTTATCTCCTAAACTGAGGGCCTTCAGGATAGTCATGGGCCTTAGCAAAGAACCCAGAAGAGCCCCTGTGGAACACACAGTATTGTGGAATATTTCCCCTCAGGTTTCTTTTGTTGTTCTTGATTTTTGAGACTGGGTCGCACTCCTGTCACCTAGCCTGGAGTGCAGTGGTGTGATCTTGGCTCACTGCTGCCTCAACTTTCTGAGTTCGGGTGATCTTCCCACCTCAGCCTCCCAAGTAGGTAAGACCACAGCATGTGCCACCATGCCTAGATAATTTTTTGAATTTTTAGTACAAAAGAGATGGGGTTTTGCCATGTTGCCCAGGCTGGTTGTGAACTCCTGGCCTCAAGCAATCCTCCAGCCTGGGCCTCCCAAAGTGCTGGGATTACAGGTCTGAGCCACTATGCCTGCCCCATCTTAGGTTAATAAAGAAAAACATCGCTGATAAATAGAACCGGGTCTCAGCTTGCCATCATTTCCTCAGGGAAGGTTATTCTCCCTGGACCAGGTTAGCTCTTCTTGCCACATAATCCTGTGACACCCAGAATATCATCTCCTGACAGTGTCACTCTTGTTCAATGCCACTCTTCCCTTTAGGACCCTAGGTTCCAAGACAGCTGGAATATTGGTCTTTCTTTCTTACCACTGTCCCCCCAGTTGCTTGTCCAGTGCTGGCACTAGTAGATGCTCAATAAATATTCCTTGAATTAAGAACAAGAGTCACGCTGGAGGCATGATCACAGAGGTGAGCCAGGGGAATGTGATTTCTCTCCTGGTGATCACTATAAATGAAACCCAGAGGCTGGGAGAGTTTCCCAAAAGAGAAGGAGTTTTAATCCGGGCTCTGTCATGTGCCCACTGGATGTATTTCACTCTGGTGTGCTGCTCATTTATGAGGTGAGGTAGGTGGACAAAAGTGATTGCTAGGTCTCTCTCTCTAACCCTAACATTTTATGCAGGAAAAAATATTCCTTGCCTGTGATTCTCCTCTTTTTAGAGTTTTTGTGTTTCAGAAAGATATAGCCACTGGTAAATTAAAGAAGAATAACATCATGATTTTATCTAGAGAAACTTAGGTAATTTTACAAAGATGAAAGATATTTAAAATCAAAGAGTAGATGTGGGCTGTCTGGAATTTGTTCTGAGAATGGAATATTTATTTTTACAGGATGAATTAAGTTGAGTTCCAATCACTTTTATAAAAAGCAACATTTTTTTTTTCCAGAAAGAGCCAGAGCATGAGAATCAGCTCTGCCTCTCCTGCTTTCCCTTTGGATTTTGCTGAGATTTGGTGAAATATCTAAGACCTGTTCCTCTACTCCCTGCTTCACACTTAAGGACAAAGCCCAGCAGAGCTGCTGCTAGGATCCTTTCCCCAGTGCCCATGTGCACAGCTGAGCTGCTGGAGGTGCTGAGAGGACTCCTGTGTGTGGGGAAAACCCAGCCACCAAGCAGGAAGCTACTCACCGGAGGTCTCTTCCAGACGAACTGGATGGGGAACTTCTGGCTATAAAAGAGAGAGGTCTCATCCGGTGGGAATTCAGGGTCCACATAAAGAACTTTCTTTTCTAGACATTTCTTGTGAAGCTGCTCAAATGTCTTCTCTTTCACTCCAATAATAGGAAAATTGCGACTGATGATAGCTGAATAGATGCCACTTGGGTTTCCACCCCCAGCCTCAGTAGTCTTGCTCTGGGCTGGGTGAGGAACTGGCCCTGGGGACCTGGGTTCAGCTGCTGTCCTTGCAGCCACAGATGGGCTAATAACGGTTGGCATGGCAAGTGACTCTGGAAGAAAAAACTTTTTAAAGAAAACGAGATACAGCTACCTTCAAGGAAAGGAAGCAACTGCAAAGGGGAAGTTGGAGTAATTCTGTCATCTGAGAGAAAAGTGTCCATATCCAGTTCAAAGTTGAAAGCCCATCAGAAGGTCGTACAGGGTTATGTCCATCTTAAAAATTGAGCTGTAATCCTGAAGACAAGTTTTCCTGAGAAAGGAGTGCTAAAGGATTTCTGAAGCAATGTTTACCTGGGGGCTCCTACCAGCAGCATGCATGCCAGAGGGAGAGAGAAAGAGAGTGAGGGTTGTGTTTCAGTGGCCTGAAGAAGCTTGAGCCAGGAAAACTAAAAATAGATGTGAAGAAACACTGTGAGTATGAGGGCAAGAGAGACTGCATGGTAGAGAAAGGAGAACCTGGCTAGGGACATCTCTGTTGCTAGTGTTGTCAGAAAATTAACAGGGAATATCTGAGTAAGGCGAACCCTGGAAGTTAGCTGAGAACTGCTGACATGTTACTGAGTAGGCAGTTATATAGACCACCCAACTACTGGCCACCAAATGAATGGAAAACAGTATTGCAAAAAAGCTAGTTAGGGTGAACGGGAGGTACTGAATTCTAGGAAAATATTCTGTTAATTTTAGAGAACATGATTTTCATTCCTAAAATTTTAGGATATCAGAACATTATTCAATGTTATATTTGGCATCTTTTCTAGAATGTTCTTGGGTCAGTGTTCATTGGAAATGTCTGCATGGAAAATTGTACTTACCAGAGTCCCTGGCTGAGAAACTCCCTGTCACTACCTGTGTACTTGACCTTGCCACCTCTTGTCTCTTCCCACCCCCAAAGAAACACTGGGACTGAATCTGCTACAAAAAGTGCATCTGGGCATAGTAAATCCTCATTTACTATCATTAATAGGTTCTTGTAAACTGTGGCTTTAAGCAAAATGATGTACTGTGTAGCAAAACCAAGCTAACTGATATAAACAAGAGTTAAGTCCCTATAGCACACAATATGTTTTGTTTAAGTCACAGTTTACAAGGACCTATCAACGATGTTAAGTGAGAACTTAGGTACAGGTTATATGTTGACTCGTTCAGCCACACCAAATTAGGTATCTGAGACAAAAGTTGGAATTGGATACTGAACCAGACTGCCTGTCAAGTCCTGGGATGCCACACCTAAGAAGCTGGTTTCAGAGCTCTTAGATGAGAGTGTAAGTGGCTCTGGGGAAGGGAAGTGCCTGCCTGGCCTCCACCTTGTCTTCTACCCAGAATACCGGCTCCAAAAAGGAAATGACCATATTTAAAGTATGGCAGAGTGGAGGCATGTCCTAGACTGCAGACATGCCTGTTCCCATGCAACCTGTCTCAATGATCCCAGGTTAGTGGCCATGGAAGAAGGTAGGAAGTGCCAGGTAAAATAGTGAGAACTATCAGCCTCCTGATCCTTGGGGTTGCAGTTTTGAAGAACTCTATGTCTGGGCTTGCAGGACCATCAGCCTAGCCTTCTGTCCCTCTACGAAAATGCCCAGGGCTCTTTAATTGGGGAGGCAGAATAGAGGACAGTGGTCTCTGGAGGCTGACCACTTTGGTTCAAAGTCTAGGTTGACCTCTTACTGGCTGTGCCTGTGTAACTTTAGCGAGTTATTTCTTCTGTTCTGTCTCAGATTTCTCACCTATAAAATTGGTACAATTACAGTCATTCTGTTATTAGGTTTCTGTAATGATTAAATAATTTATGTAATGCATTTAACATAGTGCCAGGATTGTCTTAGGCACTCAATCAATGGTGTTGTTAGAGAAAACCTGAATTTAATATTACTTTGGAGTTAGATCAGGTTAAATGATACATTCATTTGCTGACACAAATCAGCATTCACTCAATGGGCATCAACTGAGTATCTGCTCTGTGGACAGAACAGAAATAGGTATAATCTTCCCAGGCTCATGTAGTATACAGCATCTCCAATCAGAGGCTGGCCTATCTTCCTGCACTAAAAAGATGGACCTCCACCTTCAAAGTCACCAATGGCACAGACAGCAAAGGTAGGGTTTCTTTCCCCCACTGTTACAAGTTAGGGTCCCAAACCAGCCTTCTATCTCACCCTGAAATTCACAGCACCGACCCACATTTTATTGTTTCTGCTCTTAAGACCGTCAAGCTGGGAACTGGGTTCCCATTTCCCTCTCAGGTTTAGGCATATAGAAGGCCCTTAATAAATATGTGTTATATATCTGGTAAATGAAATTTTCCTACACAAGAGAAATTTCTTATACTTTTGGCTTTGCCAGTGCAATCAAAGAGTCTTGGCTGATCTGCTCCAGGCAGAGGAGCTGTTCTGGGCCACACACCCACTGAGCTTTCTTTCCTCAGCTGTCTCAGCCAGCACCGTCTGTGAATAACTAACAGCAGCGTGTGACAGTGGTGAGCCTCTTGTCAGAACAGGCAGGTATATCAAACACAGAAAGGGCAAGGTGCCATTCATTTTTCTCTGTCAGTTGTGGATAAAACATTCTCTCAGATGAACACGTCCAAACTCAAAGTTTATTCAATGGCACAGCTGTGGAAACCAATGCTATCAGGAAGAAATCCAACTCAAGCCCACGAACAAAGGGCAGATAAAGAGTATATAGACAGCAGCACATTTCACTTCCCAGAAGCCCCTTCAAGGATAATTCATTTTTATAACATACTTCACCCATGGTCATGTAATCTCTGTGGCTAGAATGGTTTCTGTTGCATAGCATTGCCAACTAATGGCTCTGTCTTTGCCACCAAGAAGCATTTCTTGGATTTCTAACACCATTGGAAGCAATGTCTTTGCTTATAATTATAATACCTCTCATTAATTAAGTGCCTACTGGGAGCTAGCCACTTCACAGAGACCTTCAAAAAATTTTTTATTTTAAAATAATTTTAGACTTACAAAAGAGTTGCAAAGATAGAACTCCTCAGTGTCCTCCAGTCTCTGTTAATTCCACAGTTTTAGTCTCTCATGACTTTGACACTTTTTAGAGTACTTGTCAGGTGTTTTATAGAATGACCCTAAATTTGGATTTCTCTGATATTTTTCACATGATTAGACTGAGGTTATGGATTTGGGGGAAGACTATCACAGATGTGACATGGCCATCTCCTCAAACTGTATTTGTGGGTACAGGTAATTGATAGGTTTTATTACAGGTATGTCAACTTTGATTACTTGCCTAAAGTGATGTTTATCCCTGGTAATGTTACTGTTTTTCCCTTTTTGTACACATAAAATATTTTAAATCTGTAGAACAACTCTGCAAGTTTGACTAATTCCATTTTACAACTGAGGAAACTTGAAATATCTGCTGTATTTTTATAGTTAAGTATTGGAAAACTCACAGAATTTTAGAGATTAACTCTTTTCTTTTCTTTTTTTTAGACAAGAGTCTCACTTGGTTTCCAGCTGAAGTGCAGTGGTATGATCTCAGCTCACTACAACTACAACCTCCACCTCCCAGGTTCAAGTGATTCTCCTGCCTCAGCATCCCTAGTAGCTGGTGTGCACAACCAGACCTGGCTAATTTTGTATTTTTAGTAGAGATGGGGTTTCGTCATCTCTAGTAAAACGTTTGGCCAGGCTGGTCTCAAACTCCGGACCTCAAGTGAACCACCTGCCTTGGCCTCCCAAAGTATTGGGATTACAGATGTGAGCCACTGAACCAGGCCTAGAGATCTTCTCTTTAACAAAGTGCAGAGAGGTTAAATTCCATGGCCAAGATAACTTGGCCAGTTCACTGTAGAACCAAACTAGACTCCAGGTCTCTTCATTTCCATCGAAGTAAATGTATGAATAAGATTTAACTGATGTGAATTAGGCATGAGATCACCATAGCCTTGCATATAAGTAATTGGGCTCCCCTTCTCCTGGCTCTGACTAGAGAGCAATCGAATACCATTGGCCTGGCTGGAAACAACTGTCAAGAAGCAGCTGCTGCACTTTGGGTGGCCAAGGTGGGTGGATCACATGAGGTCAGCAGTTTGAGACCAGCCTGGCCAACATGGTGAAACTCCATCTCTACTAAAAATACAAATGAGCCAGGCCTGGTGGTACACACCTGTAATCCCAGCAACTTGGGAGGCTGAGGCAGGAGAATCGCTTGAACCTGGGAGGTACAGGTTGTAGTTGTAGTGAGCTGAGATCATGCCACTGCATTCCAGCCTGGGTGACAGAGTGAGACTCTGTCTTGAAAAAAATAAAGCAGCAGCTGTCTAATTCTGGCAAGTCTTGCTGTGGCACTAGAGCCTTTAGCAAGGCTGGTCATGAGACAAGCAGATCCGATATCATATGCCAATGTCTCTGTTCTAGCTATATGGCCTCTGGGGTCAGTGGCTAATATGATAGCCTGTTTCCAGTGGAGCTGCTGATGGCTTTCTATTTCCTGGCCTGAGAAATTTTTTTAGTCTAGAGTAGCTCTCTGAGGGTTTGGCAGGTGGAAATCCTAAATGCTTGATATTGTCAGAGGAATCTCATTACTCAGCCTTATTAGGCAGAGTGGTTAATTATAAACCATTCAGCTCCCAATGTTTATGTGCTTTGACTGTGTTTCTGCTGCTTATCATTATGTTGCCTTGACAGTGAAAGGTATGTGACAAAGTGAAGGAATTCTGCACACAGACCAAACTCCAGAATTGTATTTTCCTTAAAACAAAGAAAATTCTTCTATATGATCCTAACACAATGCTTAAAAGTAAAAAAATTACCATGTAATCAAAAGATCCCATTCCAATGTTGCCAACTGTCCCAAGAGAGAAGGTAAGGCTGGGAGCAGTGGCTCATGCCTATAACTCCAGCACTTTAGGAGGCCAAGGTAGGAGGACTGTTTGGGCCCAGGAGTTTGAGACTAGCCTGGGCCCAAACAGGCTAAAAGATTTTTGATATTGTTGCCAGATTATACTTACATTTTTCTGTTGGGTAGTTTCTGTTTTTAAACTGATTTTTCAGCTCATTCCTTGACATTTACATCTTGAAGGAAAGACATACTATGTATTCATTTTAGAGCTTTTTTAGGAACCATGTTGAAATGAATAAAACTCCTTATATAAAATCCATTTTCCTGTGAAATCATATTAAGAATTAGCCACAAAAAAGTAATTTAATGCTTGTAGGACAACTCAGCCCCATATTGCTCTCTAGCACACAAATTCAGCAATGGGAGATAGGTAAAGTGTGAGAAGCAGTAAGAGCAGAAAACCATTAAAAACACCCAGACTTTCTTTCTCTCCATTTGTCTGTAGCCAAATGTTTCAATATAGATTTGGGTCAAAATATGTTTTGATTAACGTATCAAATGTTAAATGAGGAGGTGTGGCTCCTCATTAATTTACTCTACTAGTTACTGTTCCATTCCCCAAATGATATTTTAAATGGAAGAATATACATGTTATAAATGTTGACCTAAAGATAGTTCTTACTGAACTTTAAATGATATTAAAAACTATCGTTTATATTAGAGAGGAGCACCCAGTCTTCTGGCTAAGTTTTATTTTAGGTTGCCAAGAGAAATCTGAAGACAGGAACTATGGCTTCAGCTAATATAAGGTTGCTCCTTTCTTCTCAACTGCAAAACTTACAGAAATACGAGCAAAGAATCTGTGTGGGTCTCTGTGAGCTTACATATGGTGCAGAGCTCAAATCTCAACCCATACAATGAAATGTGTCCATGAGGAAATGCACAATATTGATTGCCTTTGGGAAGAGTCTTGTGTTAGAAAAGTAAATCACATGGAAATACATTCAATTATAATTTTTTAATCAATTAAATCCACCAGCTAAGCAATCACAGCTGAACAGTTACTGAAAGTCAGGTATAATGGTGCTCTGTCAGACAGAAGAGAAATAGAACATGCTCTTGAGGAACATACAATCTAGTAGGAAAACAGAGACATACTGGAAACATTGAGGCATGATCCCTGAGAATGCTAAGTAGAGCACAGTTATAAGTGGGACAGCATTTCAGGGAAGGGCAAAATCACTGCTAAGGGTGTGGGGAAAGGAGTGTTTGGGTAGTTAGGCTTCATGGGAAAGTGGGATTTGAGTTGGGCCTATAAGGATGGTAAGGATTGGTGGGGATATTACTGCCCAGGGATCAGAAGGTGCAGAGGGGGCTGTTGGCAAGTTGCTAGGTGGAGGAAGCCTGATGAGAAGAGGTGTGTGCTAAGGAGTGCTGAAGAGTTGAGGCTGCCAAAACAGATGGTGCAGCAGGCAGCAGGGAGCCACTGGGGTCTGTAGCATGATGTGACTGGTATGTTGTAATGTTGTGCCTCATGCCAAGTCATATTAAAGCCTGGAACAAAAGGAAAACTCAGTAATACTAATCCTGTCTTTATTTTAAATTTTGATATTTTGTTCATCATGGGTATTTTTTGCATTAATTCTGATTTTTAAAAATAGTGCACTGAAATATTACTTATTTTGATTACTGTATTTTTTGGCATCCCTTAAATTTTGCGCCCAAGGCCAGGGCCTCACTTGCCTCATCCCAGTCCCAGCCATGAGTTCTACTTCTGAACTTCAGTAGAAGTAGACATGGGTAGTTATTTCATTGTTATTAATTATAGCTTACTCATGTTACAACTATTCTTTGGTTAGTAGATAGCACTTAATTAAAAAACAGCTAAAGAGACATGGATTTTAAGATTAGCCTGAGAAGCACAAAAGGAAAAAGAATCCTTTGTGCTGCCAAGTTGATCTCTAGGGGAGGATAACTCCCACTGTTGCAGAGCATGCAGTACAAACCCAAGAGGGCTGCTTTGTTCAGTCCAGGTAGATGAAAGATAACTGGGGGGAGTACCAGAGGCTGCTGTCCACTTGGAGACTGGCCTTGAGCAACTCAGCTGCTGCAGCCAAAGCGCCAATGTCACATGGCAAGCCCTGGCAAATGGGCTGCCCAGGTAGGCTTGGCCCACATTAAAACAGACCCATGCAGCCCTGCTCAAGGAATGGAAGCAATGGAAGACTCCTGAACACTATATATGTCTCAGGGGTATGTGTCCAGGAGAAAAGACGATGTCTGACACAAGGAATATTGCTACTACATCTTAACATGTAAAATCGGAAATTTTAAAACATGAAATCTATTGTTCATTAGTATAATGGTGATGAATGAAAGATTATTTTGACTCAGGGAAGACAAGCAGATTGCAGCACAAATCTCAAAAAAGGCAGGGGAAAGGTTGAAAAGGGCAGGGAGGTCCCTGCTCACGTCACCAAGGGCAGTTCTTTGTCATATGATGTGGACCTCCCAGTCAGTGGCAATGTTGAGTGAGAGCTTCTTCAGGCTCAGGGTGGATGTTTTGGCACAATACATAAAAGCCACAGGCTGATCTTTACCATCTAAACAGCAAGACAATAAAAGGAAATTTTGATGAATC
Organism: Leontopithecus rosalia; assembly: GCA_028533165.1. Lineage (NCBI taxonomy): Eukaryota > Metazoa > Chordata > Mammalia > Primates > Cebidae > Leontopithecus > Leontopithecus rosalia. The sequence goes on along the minus strand of CM052655.1, from coordinate 22,166,873 downwards.
TCTAGAAGGGAAAAATATTTTCTTCAAATCTGAAATTTTTTCTCATTCGAGTATAAAACTTTATACCCCACTCCAAATTAATAGCATTTACCCATGAACTTCCATGAAGTTTTAGAAACATGGAAAAATTCATTGTTTTGAGCAAAAGATTGGTTGAAAAGAAACCATAAGGAACAAATATATTTGTCTAAGAACTTCAGGGAGCAAGGAAGGATGTAAGTCCCATCCTGCCCTTTCATAAACTCCAAACACATGGGTAGGATTCTCCAGGTCTTCAGATAGCTATAGTTTAAACAAATATTCAGAGAAACTATAATACTATTTCAAGCCCCAAATAAGTTTCCTTAGAAAAACATTAAAAGTGAGCAGAAAGATCAACTAATGAAGAGAAGCAAGATGGTATCATTTATTCTAGAGACTATATATTTCACCTCTACCTGAAGCACACAGTCCTCTCAGACTAAGCATATTATGTTGGTTTGGGGACTAATCATCTCTTCACTCCAGATAATTCTGTTTATAAAAACAAATGGTGAGGTCAGAATGGACTGCTTTCTCACCGGATGAGTGGGTAATCACAGAAGATGGCTCCTTCCTGAGGCCTAAGACCAAGATTTGCTCCACCACACACTTGCTGGGATAATGACCCCTCTGGTCGGCAGAACTGGAATAGATACAAACAGTATTAAAAGGACAGTGACAGGGGTTTGAAGTGGCTGCCAGCTCAACATCTCCAGCCTTGTGATTTCCTCACCCATCTGTCCCCTGGAGGCATGATCCATATAGGAGTGATATTTACTAGGATGAAGAGATAATAAAAGATGACTTGGCCAGGCACGGTGGCTCATGCCTGTAATCCCTGTACTTTGGGAGGCTGAGGTAGGCAGATCACTCGAGGTCAGGAGTTCAAGACCAGCTTGAGCAACATGGTAAACTCCTGTCTCTACCAAAAATATAAAAATTATCCAGGAGTGGTAGTGCGTGCCTGTAGTCCCAGCTACTTGGGAGGCTGAGATATGAGAATCCCCTGAACTTGGGAGGCAGAGGTTGCAGTAAGCTGAGATCACACCACTACATGCCAGCCTGGGTGACAGAATTAGACTCCATTCCAGAAAAATAAAAAAAAAAGACCACTTTGTGTACCAAGGAACAGCTAACTGGTGCCAAATTAGGCTCTCTTTAACAAGTTATTTGAAGAAAAATCACTGAGGCACACAAAAGTTACAAATGTGACTGGAATGTTATAATTAAATTGTAATAAATCAGATATTTAGTGAATTGGTGAATGGATGAATGAATGGAATTAGTGGGAGCTTAAATTAAGTCCTTTTTTATTTTTTAGAAAGCAGGGGAAAGGAAGGTAGAGACAATAAGGGAGGATCATTTATGGTAGAGTGGTTGAAAAGCACTCCAGAAATGGGCCAAGAGCAGTGGCTCACACCCATAATCCCAGCACTTTGGGAGGTTGAGGTGGGTGGATCACCTGAGGTCAGTAGTTCAAGATTAGCCTGGCCAACATGGTGAAACCCCATCTCTATTAAAAATACAAAAATGAGCCGGGTGTGGTGGTACATGCCTGTAGTCTCAGCCACTCAGAAGGCTGAGACAGAAGAATTGCTTCAATCTGGGAGACAGAGGTTGAACTGAGCCAAGATCCTGCCACTGCACTCCAGCCTGGGCGACAGAGCAAGACTCTATCTGAAAGAAAATAAAACCCAAAAAACAAACAACAAAAAAAACTCCAGAAATGGCCTTCATTCGTTTCTTTAAATAGTACCTCAAAACATCACCTGTGGATTTGAGGATGTCAAACAGATAGTGTGATTTATTTAAGAAAACAGTTTCTTTAGCTGCCATTACCTATTGATCAAAACACTGGAACAGAATGAAAACTTCCTGTGCAGAAATTGTTGCTGGTGGAGGTACTGGAATGAATGGCCATCATCAAGATATAACTCACCCACTGAAGAACACTGGAGAATGAATCACAGAGACAGAATGTTCTTATACGATAGCTTTACAGGAAAAGAAGGTCAGCTCCTAAAGGGTTACAATAGAGTAAAAGTTTGTGAAGAATTCAAGCTATATGAGGCAGTTGTACAAATATCTAATATATTCAATAGCCAATCAATCCTGAGTAGATAGTAAAACAATAGGAAAGTCACATAAGAGGAGCACAAAGAGTTAGGCTTTGTTGAAAGGATTTAAACTATGACGTATGTTCAGTGGTATAAGTCAATTCCCTGAAAAATACTCCACCAGAAAGTGACAAAAAGGCCAAGAAAGTTCACAGAATGATACCGACATTAAAAAAAAATCAATATTTAATAGATGAGATCAACTGTCTTTTTTTTTTTTTTTTTGAGACAGAGTTTCACTCTTGTTACCCAGGCTGGAGTGCAATGGCACGATCTCAGCTCACCGCAACCTCTGCCTCCTGGGTTCAGGCAATTCTCCTGCCTCAGCCTCCCAAGTAGCTGGGATTACAGGCACGGGTCACCATGCCCAGTTAATTTTTTTTTTTTTTTGGTATCTTTAGTAGAGACGGGGTTTCACCATTTTGACCAGGATGGTCTCAATCTCATGACCTTGTGATCCACCCGCTTCGGCCTCCCAAAGTGCTGGGATTATAGGCTTGAGCCACCGCACCCCACCAAGATAAACTGTCTTTAGAAGACCCTCCACTTAGAGAATGGTATCTGGTTCTTTTTTTTTTCTTAGTAGGAGGACCCCTATTACATGTCAAACAATGTCACAGCACTCCATGTGGCAATTTATTATTATTGACAATACTCAATATGCTATGGATCTCTAGTCTTTTGTATTTATTCTGGAGCCTCATATGGGTCTGGGGCCCATAGTTTGGCCCAAGAAGACATGCATAAGTAAAAAGGAAGAAAAAAATGTATAAGTGAATTATTTTATAATACTGATATCAATGCAAATAAGTATTAATATAGTTAAGAGTAAGGTTTGGTGTGTGTTTGGCCCCGTATTATATTTGAACAAACGAACAGAAGAAGAATCTTCTACAGGCCTCACTAGGCTCAAAAATCTTCTCAAAATGACACATCATTTCTAGATCCTCCCAGGCTTTGGTTTTAGTTGTTGGAGCTACCTGATGAGAAATCACTGAGTGGGACTGAGGTCTCTGAAATGGTACATAGATATGGGTACCATTTAATGGAGACTGGGTTTTGAGGCTAATCTATGTGGGAAGGCTGCCTATGGCCCAAAAAGCATTCATTCTATTAGTAATCAGTATTAAGCTCAAGAGCACCAACAGTCAAGTGCCCAAGAGGAACATTCTGTCATTCCCAGATCTCAGAGTTCCCTTAAGAACAATTCCAGGTGTTGGGCAAAAGAAGATGGCACAGTAGGAGCAAATCAGGATTGCAGCTCTCAGTGAAGACGCAGAGGGTGAGTGCAATCCGCATTTCCAGACGGATCTTTGTTGCCCACAGAACAGGGAAATTCCCAGGTGTAGGAGAGACATGGGACACCAGCGCAGCTGTTTCGGCTGGCAAGGCCGTTTCGGCCAGCGCCACAGCGCAGCGGCACTCAGCACAAAACACACTGGTCTGAGTGCCCTGTTAAACCAGCAATCTGAGATTTGGGAGGGCAGATTAGCATACCCATCTGACTAAACGGGACTTGGACAGTGACCCAGACCAGGAGATTCCTGGAAAAGACGATTGAGCCGGTTCAGTGTGTCACTACACAGGAAATCACACAGATCCCGGTGCCCTTTCAGGCGACTGAAACACCTGGGAGAGAGTCAACCGTTCAACTTAAAAAAAAAAAAAGAGAGAGCTCTGAGGCAGGGAGCCAGGTGACCAGGCTTGGCAGGTACCACCCCCACAGGGACAAACACTGTGGGCACAGCTGAACCCAGGATGGTGCAGCTCGGTGGGGGAGGGGCGTATGCCATTACCGACGTATTCCGCCCCTACTGAGGTACACTTCCATTGATGAGTGAGCCTACCATTGCCGAGGCAACCCGCCATAACAGAGAGACTCCGCCAACAGGGTGGAGCCCATGACAGCAGGGTGGAGCCCACGGGAACTGGGCAGAGCCCACGGCAGCAAGGCAAAGCCCACAGCAGCAGGGCAGAGCCCACGGCAATAGGGCGCTCCCCACGGCAGCAGGGAGGAGCCTCGGCAGGCAAATAGTGACTAGACTGCCTCCTAGCTGGGCAGGACAGTGTAACGGATACTCATAAAGAAAGCCCTAACTCCCCGAGACAGAGCATCTGAGGATAAAAAGGGGTTTTATGAGTTCTGCTGCAGCAGACTTAAACGTACCGGCCTAACAGCCCAGAATGATCGACGAAGTTCACAGTTCAGCACTTGAGCTCCTATAAAGTACAGACTGCGTCCTCAAGTAGCTCCCTGACCCATGTATATCCAAAGAGTCACCTCAAAAAGGACTGATCAGACTGACATTTGGTGGGCATCATTCTGGGACAAAGACAGCAGAAGAAAAAACAGGTAGCATCCCTCACTGTTAGGCAGCTACTACAGGTGCACCCCAGACAAGCAGGGCCTGGAGTGGACCTCAGCAGTCATACAGCAGAGGGGCCAGACTGTTAGAAGGAAAACTAAGTAACAGAAATAATTCACCATCAACAATCTGGGTGCCTACTCAGAGACCCAATTGAAAAGTGAGCAACTACTCAGATGACAGGCAGATAAACCCAAAAAGATGGGAAGAAAGCAGCACAAAAAGGAGGAAAACACCTGAAACCAAAACACCTCACCTCCTACAAAGGACCAAAACCCCTCACCAGCAAGGAAACAAAGCTGGACAGAGAATGAGTGTGATGAAATGATGGAATCAGACTTCAGAAGGTGGGTAATGAGAAACTTCCATGAGCTAAAAGAACATGTTCTAAATCAATGCAAAGAAACTAAGAACCTTGAAAAAAGATTCAAGGAAATGATAACAAGAATAGACAACTTAGAGAGGAATATGAATGAACTGAAGGAGCTGAAAAACACAGCATGAGAACTTCACGAAGCACACACAAGTCTCAACAGCTGAATTGACCAAGCAGAAGAAAGAATATCAGAAGTTGAAGATCAGCTCAATGAAATAAAATGAGAAACCAAGATTAGAGAAAAAAGCGCAAAAAGGAATGAACAAAGTCTCCAAGAAATGTGGGACTATGTGAAGAGACCTAACCTACGTTTGATAGGTGTACCAGAATGTGACGAAGAGAATGACTCAAAGTTGGAAAATACTCTTCAGGATATTATTCGGGAAAATTTCCCCAACTGAACAAGGCAGGACAATATTCAAGTCCAGGAAATACAGAGAACACCTGAAAGATATTCCACAAGAAGAGCAACCCCAAGGCACATAATCATCAGATTCACCAGGGTTGAAATGAAGGAGAAAATACTAAGGGCAGCCAGAGAGAAAGGTCGGGTCACCCACAAAGGGAAACCTGTCAGACTCACAGCAGATCTCCTGGCAGAAATGCTACAAGCCAGAAGAGAGTGGGGGCCAATATTCAACATCCTTAAAGAAAAGAACTTTCAACCCACAACTTCCTACCCAGCCAAACTGAGCTTTAGAAGTGAAGGAAAAATAAAATCCTTTGCAAACAAGCAAGTACTCAGAGATTTTGTCACCACTAGGCCTGCTTTACAAGAGCTCCTGAAAGAGGCACCACACATAGAAAGGAACAACCAGTACCAGCTATTCCAAAAACATACCAAATGCTAAAGAGCATCAACAAAATGAAGAATCTGCATCAACTAACAGGAAAAACAGCTAGCTAGCATCAAAATGGCAGTACCAAACCCACACATAACAATATTAACCCTAAATGTAAATGGGCT
>CM052655.1:22138100-22160526 GCA_028533165.1 Leontopithecus rosalia | reverse complement strand
AGGATATGAACAGACACTTTTCAAAAAAAGACATACAAGAGGCCAACAAACATATGAAAAAATGCTCATCATCACTGGTCATTAGAGAGATGCAAATGAAAACCACATTGAGATACCATCTCATGCCAGTTAGAATGGCGATCATTTAAAAAATCTGGAGACAACAGATGCTGGAGATGATGCGGAGAAATAGGAACACTCTTACACTGTTGGTGGGAGTGTAAATTAGTTCAACCATTGTGGAATACAGTGTGGCGATTCCTCAAGGCCTTAGAAATAGAAATTCCATTTGACCCAGCAATCCCATTACTGGGTATATATCCAAAGGACTATAAATCGTTCTACTATAAGGACACGTGCACACGAATGTTCATTGCAGCACTGTTTACAATAGCCAAGACCTGGAACCGACCCAAATGCCCATCGATGATAGACTGGACTGGGAAAATGTGGCACATATACATCATGGAATATTATACAGCAATAAAAAATGACGAGTTCATGTCCTTTTGTAGGGACATGGATGAATCTGGAGAACATCATTCTCAGCAAACTGACACAAGAACAGAAAATGAAATACCGCATATTGTCACTCATAGGCGGGTGATGAAAAATGAGAACACATGGACACAGGGAAGAGAGTACTACACACTGGTGTCTATTGGGGGGAATAAGGGAGGGACAGCGGGGGTGGGGAGCTGGGGAGGGATAGCCTGGGGAGAAATGCCAAATGTGGGTGAAGGGGAGAAAGGCAGGAAAACACACTGCCACGTGTGTACCTATGCAACTATCTTGCATGCTCTTCACATGTACCCCAAAACCTAAAATACAATAAAAAAAAAAAAAGAAAGAACAATTGCAGGAAAAGCAGACAAGCTGAACAATGATTCAGAACTGAAATGATTCAAAACCTTGATTTCTAGATAAATGTCAGGAGCACCTATCTCATAGATGGAGCTCACCACTTTTATGTGGTGTCCCACACTCAAAAGGCTACCACTGGGAAGAGAGAGTAGAAACAAAAAGAGTAACAGATTTTCCAAATACCTTAGTGCTTAGAGCAACCCGGAGTCCATAGGAAGATTCAGTCATCCAGCCTGTGGATTTTCCTACAGTTGTCTTTATTGGTACCACACTTCCACCTCGCTGAAACACTGGTATCTATAACACAGCAGCATGCTCAGGGAAGCAGTATTCATATAAGAAAATTTCAAGGTAGAATTTAAAAATATTTCATTTTATAAGTTTCACACTCTTTACAAGTACAGATTCGTAGGCAAAATAAATTTTGGGGCATAGAGATGGCAAATATGGGCGTCCTGGTATTAAAGGGAAAGGGCACTAAAACTGAAGAATGGTCCATTTTTTAATTATTAGGGAAACTTCCCATCCTTCATTGGTTTGTTATCTATGTCTGTCTTTGCTGTTTTTTCCTCTTAAGTGATGAATTCTTTTCTATCTATCCTATAAATGGCCTTTCCTATTTTGTATTTTAAATTTTCTATCAGTATACTATACATGCTTATTTCTAGAGCCCTGCTAAAGAATGAAGTTTTCTGTCTTTGCAAGTGGGCCCAGAAGTCTGTTTGTATGTGTACATGTGTAACTGATAGCGGATTTTTGGTTTGGGCAGATGACTTTTGTCCTCACTCACTGCAGCCTGTTCCCTTCATGCTCCCTGCTTCTATGGCTCATCTGGATGACTGACTCCATTCTGAGGGTAAATCTGTGAAACTGCTTCTGTTATATTAGAGATCACCAAGGGTACTTTAAGAGACCCTAACAACAGGCCCATAACTATGGGTCTTCTGAAATGGCACTCTAGGCAGCAATGCCTGGGTACGTTTCCCACCTCCTGTAAGGAAGCTGCCTGTGTCACATGAGGGCTTCTGCTTTGCTTTGATTCAAGAATGAGCACACAGGAGAGTACAAGAACACATCTGAAGTTGAGTTTGAGGACAGAGTAGTTCAAATGTCCAACCTCTGCTTAACTCGCCTAGGCAGCGAGAAGTAAAGCACTTCCATCTCCCCACACAAGCCTCTCCCTCATTGGCCAATCTCTCCTTTCTTTTTTCTTTTTATTCCCAAAGAACAAGGCTGTAAGTTAGAGTGAAATGAGTTCTAGAATGGGAGTCCAGCCCAAGGAAATGCACTTGGGGGCTTGTCTCAGTTCTGCCACAAGTTTGCTGTATCCCCTGGACAAATAATTAACTTCTCTGAATCTCAGGTTTATTCTTTATCTGTGTGAGGGATTATAGTAGATGATTGTTAAAGTTCTCTTCTAGATCTGAAAGTTGATAGCTGAAATTTTTTTTTAAATAATGGGGTTCATATTGCTGCTGATGGTTTACAAAATAATATCAGTATCTACTTATTAATCTTCGCACTATGGTAATGTGGCAGTGGTTGTCATTCAGATGTAGGAAGAAAGTTCCCTTTAGAAACTCAAGACAGCGTGGATGGACCACTTTGATTTTAACTCCATAACTGATGCATTTCCTTGGGCCCAGGGTTACAACTGAAAACTCCTGTTTTTTGCCTTAGTCCTGTAGAACAGATGGCACATGTCGTGACTACCATGTTTTCTATGTTTTTTGTGTGTTTGTTCTTTTTAGTCACACAAATGTAAACATACAGGGAAGAGCTGTGTTTGTCCCTGATGTCTCACTCTGTGAAATCAGAGTAGATGTGATTTTTAACTCTGTTTTCCCTCTCATTTTACAGCGTTGACAGAATTCATATACCATATAAATCACCAACTTAAAGTGTACAGTTAAACAATTTTCAGCACAGAGTCATGCAACCATCACCACAATTTTTAAAGTATTTTCATCACCCCAAAAAGAAACCCTGGACCACTTAGCAGTCATTCCCCATGACTCCCTAACCCCTTGCCCCAGCACTAGGTATCCCTGGACCTACCTTCTGTTTCTATATGTGCTATTGTACAGAACGCTAGCATCCTTGTTTTTTTCTATAGAGGAACACATTATGGACTTAATGTTTGTATCTCTCCAAATTCATATGCTGAATCCCCAAGCCCCAGATATTTGTAGATTGGGCCTTTATGATGTTAACTAAGGTGAAAAATGTGGTCATAAGGGTGGGTTCCTGAAATGACAGGAAGTGTCCTTGTAAGAAGAGAACTGAGATAGCGCCCTCTCTTTATCTCTCTCTGCCATGTGGGGGCACAGCAAGAAGGTAGCAGTCTACAGGCCAGGAAAAGGTCCCTCACCAGGAAAAGATTCAGCTGGCACCTTGATCTGGAACTTCCAGCCTCCGAAACTTTGAGAAAAGCAGCTTCTGTTGTGTAAAATCACCCAGTCTGTGGTATTTTGTCATGGCAGCCCTAGCTGACCAATAGAGCACAATAGGTAAAAACAGTGGTCTGAAAATAACTTACGGTGTCCAAGGCTACTGGAATCTTTACAGTACACCCTCCTTCCCAATAAGCAAATGTCTTACAGTCATACCAGACCTAGAAAGTAAGGGGACCTAGTAAAAAAGAGTACATCAGCAACTCTGTTTACCATTTCATTACTCAGCGAAGCATCACTTACCTGAATTTCAAATAACCAGAAAGCTGAAATAAGTGTAACTTAGAAAATATATTAGGTAGAAGTTAGGAAGAACATGTGCTTTTAAGAAGATGTCAAAGGACTGTGGCTGATTAATTTAACTAAAAGGCCATTTGTTTGTTTATTCATCCAAAAACTACTTATTGAAAAATCTACTATGTGCCCAGCACTGTGCCAGGTGCTGAGTATACATGACTAAACAGAAAAGACATAGTTCCTGTCCTCATGGATTTTTATTTTATTTTATTTTTGAGACATAGTCTCTCTCTCTGTTGCCCAGGCTGGCGTGATCTCAGCTCACTGCAACCTCCACATCCTGGGTTCAAGCGATTCTCCCTGCCTCAGCTTTCCAAGTAGCTCGGATTACAGGTGCCCACCACCATGCCCTGCTAATTTTTGTATTTTTAATAGAGATGAGGTTTCGCCACATTGAGACACTTTCTGGCAGCCCTGGAGTCTATTTTGCAAGTTCACCTCCTGGGATTACCACATCCTTTAGATGGCAGTTATGTGAAGCAAGATAAACAATCACAAAATAGTCTAGGAAATAGCACTGAAGGAACATAATACACACTCACAATGAAGTGTTTGGAATGATGATAGATTATGAGTAAAAATCTGTGAGTAAGTTGGAAAGGGACTGGTTCCTCTTAATGGGAACCCACCACTTTGCTGGAAATCAACTTGAGAAATTCTCAGCAGAAATATCTGGCAGGGCATTTATTTAGCAGTTGTTGGATTTAACCTTTTCCTCAAGTTTCTACTTGGCAAGGGAACTTTAGTAAAGTGCCCTCAACTTCAGAACTCCAAATAACTGGAGAAGCCAAGAGGATAGATAATACTTCATGAACATTCTGGAGAGAGGCCTGGGTACTGTTCTGTCAATAATGACAAGCATAGTAGGTGGAACTGTGGCTCTTCAAAAAGATGTATTCACATCACAATCCATGTAAGGAATGAATATTACCTTTTTTGGTCACATGTTTGATTAAGTTAAAGATCCTGAGACAAGGTTATCCCAGATTATCCAGGTGGGCCTTCAATGTGACCATAAGTGTCCTTAAGAGACAAAGACACAGAGGAAAAGGCAATGTGAAGACAGGTGAGACTGCAGTGATGTGACTACAAATCCAGGAAGCCCCTCTGGAAGCTGGCAGGGAGGCTGAACAGATTCTCCCTCAGAGCCTCTAAAAGAAACCAACCCTGACGACACCTTGATTTTGGACTTCAAGCCTCCAGAATTGTGACAGAATAAAGTTTGTTGTCTTAAGCCATTAGGTTTGCGGTAATTTGTTATAGAAGCCTCAAGAAACTAAAGAACAACCAAAGCTAGGTTGAGGGAGAGCATGGCGCTGGGTGTGGTTTTGTGGGGTTGCCAGCCCAGTGTGTGACAGTACTGAGCAGTGAGTGCGGCCTGACTTAGCTACCTTGCCACTTGCCTTGACAACCCATGACTATGTGGTGTGGCAGTCCCACGCCAGCTCCATACCTGCATGTCTCTTTCCCTGACTGCTGGAGCCTCTGGCATGCTACAGTGCTCAAAGATGCTCTCTAGGGTTTTGTCTCCTTCCTGCTCTCCCTTCCACACCCTCTTCCCTTAGTCTGGTGCCCTCAGTTTTGCTCCAGCTCTTCTTCTGGCCCCTCTGGATCTACCTGTGGCCTGTCTTTGGAGGATGCTCATATTACCCATGGCTCTCTACCTGTAGACCACCAGTATTCCCTCCTTTTCCCTGTGCCCTGCCTGGGTTCAATGCACTGGGATCCAGCAGGTCCAAAATGATATTTTATGCCTGGGACAGTAATTGGTGACAATAATAACAGAGCAGAGGAATCTGGGAGGGGAGTCACTATTGTTACTTTCTACCCACTTTGGTGAGTGTACTGAGACCAGCTTTTGGTATCAAAAATTCAGGCTTCAAATAGACCCATACAAAATAGCAAAGTCTCTTCATACCTGCTTTCCCCCAGAGTTTGATACCTCATAGCATACTGAAGATTTCTTCCTACCCCAAGCCTTGGTGTGTTTATCAGGACTCACTTTTACTAGTCAAAGTGTGAAGATTAAAAATCATTCTGATTCTCCTTGGAATCCTTACCAATTCATTTTTCTCTCTCTTCTCCTCTGTTAAGTTTCTTGACCTCAGAGGACAGTGGTCATGACTTATTATAATCATTACTTGCTATAATTATTTGGGGTGTGTTCACAAATACATGATGAAGAAATCTCTTTCCTAAGATAAATGAAGGGATGAGAGATATGAGACATATCAGATACGTGGCTGTTTGTTATTACTCTTACCTCATTCGATCCTGGCAGAAACACATCAACTGTGGTGGCTTTTGGTTCTGTGACTGGATGAACCAACAATGCACTTCCTAAGCAATGGAGAGGAAATAAAGTTGAGTATCATTATTACAGGTCTAAAAATTTCCTTTCCCTTTAGTTTAGTGTAGCTATCGTGGTGTTATGGACCACCCAACTGTGAACTTCAGAGAGGCAGAGACTGAGTTGAACCAATGATTCATCAGAGATGCAATGACAGAAAGAGGGTAGGCACTCAAAGAGGTGAGCTCAAAAAGGTCATCACCCATCATTACTGTACTTTGGGTATACTGAGATTATAGGAATGGACTTGGACACAGCCCATTGGTCTCATTTTGTATCTATCTGCTAGTGTGTCAGTAGTCAAAGTATCATTGTTCCTTTCTAAGTGTTTCATTGTTTGCTGTGAGTGACACTGATGATGGGGAGCCCACAACAATTATCCAGAAGTGTGGTCACTATGGATGCTCAGAATCTCTTGCTTAGACAGGTATCATCAGAGAGGCTGTAGTTTTCTTTTTCTTTCTTTCTTTTTTTTTTTAGAGACAGGAGACAGGGTCTTACTCTGTTGCCCAGGCAGGAGTGCAGCAGTACAATCATAGCTTACTGCAGCCTCTAATTCCTGGGCTCAAGTAATCCTCCAGCCTCAGCATCTGAGTAGTAGGACTATAGGTACACACCCACCATGATAATTTTTAATTTTTTTTGTAAAGACAGGGTCTTACTATATTGCACAAGCTAGCCTCAAACTCCTAACTTTAAGCGATCTTCTTGTACTAAGCCTCCTGCAGTGTTGGGATTACAGGCATCAGCCACCATGCCTGGCCTCTAGTTTTCTTAAAGGCAATCTGGATTATTAACTTTGATTTGACCTCGGAGCAACACATAGGTAAAATTCACCCGTTTACTAATTTGTTCTTTTATTCAATAAATACTTTTTTGTTTTTGAGACGGAGTTTCGCTCTTATTTATCCAGGCTGGAGTGCAATGGCACGATCTTGGCTCACTGCAACCTCTGCCTCCTGGGTTCAGGCAATTCTCCTGCCTCAGCCTCCTGAGTAGCTGGGATTACAGGCATGCACCACTATGCCCAGCTACTTTTTGTATTATTATTTTTTTTTTAGTAGAGATGGGGTTTCACCATATTGACCAGGATGGTCTCGATCTCTTGACCTCGTGATCCACCCACCTCGGCCTCCCAAAGTGTTGGGATTACAGGCATGAGCCACCATGCCTGGCCCTCAATAAATACTTATTTTGAGTGCCTACTGCATGCCAGGCACCTTGGTAGGCTCTGGGGATATAGTGGCCAATGAGATAAGCATGGTTCCTGACCTTATGCAGTTTACAGTTAGTGAAAACATATATTAAAAAATAATTGCAAATTAATTAGAATTAAGACAAATACCAAAAGAGGCAAAATCACAAAATGGAATGAAAGTTACATAAGAGGGACTAACACTGACTAGGTAGAATTAGGTATAAGGAAACAAGGAGTGGTCAGGGAAGTATCTCCAAGGCAGTGACTATTAAACTGAGACCTAATGATGAGTGGACACTTAAAGAACTCAGAAATGGGGCTGGGCACAGTAGCTCAATCCTGTAATCCCAGCAATTTGGGAGGATGAGGTGGCTGGATCGCCTGAGCTCAGGAGTTTGAGATCAGCCTGGGAAGCAAGGTGAAATCCCATCTCTACTAAAAATATTCAGAAACGAGATTCACCATTTGGGGAACAATATATTTAGCCTGGATTCTTGAGCCCCATTACTAAGTTGATAAACTTCCATGTTCTGTATTTGATAGTTAATCTTTGTTAAAGAAGAGGTCAACCAAATCAAAACTCTATTATTACATCTGGTTCTTTACTATCACCACCTGGGCTGTTTTATCTACTTCCCTTCCCCATAGTAATCTCAGGCTTAGAGGAGTGAATCCAGAACAAGAATCCTAAATGATATCCACAAATAGGATACATTTATTTGACGTTAGCAAGAACAGTATTATGATAAATGCTACATCATAACAGAATGGAGGTATGATCCTACTAATAATGCATTAGAAATCTTGGTGAAGGTGTTACTTTTATTTTTATTTTTTGGCTTTCTAGGGATTTTTTGAGTGTTCCTTTATTAGAAAATATAATAAAAACATAATTACAGTTTTCATAATGAGTATAATTAATCAAAAAATGCTCACCCAGCATATATTCATCTTCCATATCAAAAGTCTTTAGTTCATTGGGGAACTCTACCCACAGAGGCCTTGGGAAATAAAAAAATTCTTGTTTTAACATTATAGATGTCTTATTGCAATCAATCACTTATACTTTAAGGGTGTTTTGTTTTGAGATGGATCTTGCTCTGTCACCCAAGCTAGAGTGCAGTGGTGTGATGTGGGCTCACTGTAGCCTCCACCTCCTGGGTTCAACAGATTCTCCTGCTTCAGCCTCCCGAGGGATTAGAGATCTTCTATTATAGATCTTCTAATCCCAAGTAGCTGGGATTACAGGCACACACCACATACCTGGCAAATTTTTGTATTTTTAGAGACAGGGTTTCACCATGTTGAACAGGCTAGTCTCGAACTCCTGACTTCAGGTGACCTGACCACCTTGGCCTCCCAAAGTGCTGGGATTACAGGTGTGAGCCACCATGCCCGGCCTATTTTTAGTTTTATAACTGTTCAAAGGAAACGGGGTAGTGCCAAAGAGCCAAGATTCTATTTCATATGATTCAAGCCTAAGCCTGGCAAAATAAGTTATTCTTCATGAGAAGATATTTATCGGTTAAATACTGAATGAATTTTGTTACAAAGCCACTTCCTTTTTCTTTGAAATATCTCTATTCTGTCTCCTATCAAATATTCACACTTTAGTCATAAAGCAGTAGGGGATCTAGTTTTTGTCTTCTGTGTCCCCAACAGACAGCACCCTGTTCACTACGGCTGCTCAATAAGCTGACTGAAACTTGATTAAACGTAGATTTTCTTCATCTTTCTCTTGAAATCACTGTAATTACTGCATTCTTTAATCACTGAGACCTTCTATTATAGATTGGTTGCTGGGGGTCCCTGAATGGATAAAGCTTTTTTTTACCTCATAACAGGTTGGGAAGCCACATGTGCATGGTAGAACAGAGAATACCAATATGGCAGGAGGCCATAGCGCTCTCTGATGGCTTCTTGGATAAGCCGGGTGTGTTCCTCCCCAAAGAGCCAGGGCTCCCGCCGCTTGGTGTTCATGGTAGCATGGCCACGAAAGAAGGGCTGATAGGCTCCAGCCTGGTACCAACGCACTAGCAGCTCTGTCTCTGGATTCCCAATGAACCCACCTATGTCAGCTGGAAGCAAAGGAAGGCCAAGTGAAGCAACCAAGCTTTGAATAAATGAGGCACACAGGGAAATTAAGGTTTGAAGACTGACAGGAGAAAAGCATGATATATGCATTCCAAATGACAGGATAAAGCTGTGGCCTCAAACGGGTGACTGTTTACTATATAACTCAGCATGTTTGGGGATCTGACAATAGGCTTTTAGAATATTCTTTTCTTTTTTTTTTTAATTTTTATTGCATTTTAGGTTTTGGGGTACATGTGCAGAACGTGCAAGATAGTTGCATAGGTACACACGTGGCAGTGTGTTTTGCTGCCTTCAGACTTAAACAAAAGACCAGGCACCATAAAAACCCTAGAAGAAAATCTAGGCAAAACCATTCAGGACATAGGAGTAGGCAAGGACTTCATGACCAAAACACCAAAAGCATTGGCAACAAAAGCCAAAATAGACAAATGGGACCTCATCAAACTCCACAGCTTCTGCACAGCAAAAGAAACAGTCACTAGAGTGAATCGGTAACCAACAGAATGGGAAAAAATTTTTGCAGAATATTATTTTCTTGTTAAAAGGTCAGAGGCTTTCTTTCAATATCAAAATTCCTGTATGTTCCCAAAACCAGATAACCCAAACACTGAAAAATGTATGCCTGATTAAATAACTGTGTGTGTGTGTGTGTGTGTGTGTGTGTGTGTGTATGTGTGTGTTTTGGAGGGGGGCAGTTGGCAACTGATTTCCTTTGGAAGCAACAGCTGAACTAAGATAAAAACAGAACTGAAGAGAAGCAGATAATCAGAATTAGATGTTCTGCAGAATAGAATTCCATGTTGAGCCACTGAGTGGGATACAATACATATTCCTTGTATTGTACATGGACCAATGCCATAAAACCATATGCATCAGAAGAATGATCTTAATTTGCCTCTACTCCTACCAGAAACAAGGAGCAGCGGGAACTGCAGCCAACCTGAGCACCTTCCATATCGAGATCTCTCATCTCCAGAGAATTCTTAGGATGGAGGGAAGATAACCCATCGGCAAATCTTATTTTAACTAAATTTATCTTTCTCAAGAGCGTATCTTTTTGTTTTAGCACAGTTAAAATATGCCACAGAATTTTAAATCTGCTGAATAGAAAGAATTTCTGTAAGACTGACTTTCCAATTTGCGAAATTCCTTGTAGTTTTAGTTTTCTTACTTTCAAGAAGAAAAGACAGTTGTCAGGAAGAGAAACTTGTTATCAAGAGCATCTAGGAAGGAAGAGATATGAGGATGAGGCCATGAAGCACTCTGGATCCCTTTCTGACAACCTGATTTCATGTCCTCAACACAGACCAGACAGAAACAGCTGTGAGGCATGCCTTTCACTCAGCTTTCTAATCCACTTCTCTTCACTTTCTCACATTTTCTCTTTCCCACATTTATGTCTGCCCACAACAGCTAATGAGAAGGAATTTGTAACCAGTTTTGATGAAAACACCCTCACTTTTAATTTTCTCGCACTTCAAGCCTCAGATAAGGACTCATCTTACCTCCACAAAAAGAGATCCCAGTAATGCTGAGAGTGAGTAACATTGGGATGGAAATTTTCAGGTGGCTCCATTCTGCTGTGTTGTCACCTGTCCACACGGCACCTTTGGTCACAAGTAACAATGTATTAAAATCACAAATCAACCACTGCCTTCAATTTCCTATGTAGATTCCTTATTTGTAAAAGATAACTTAATGAAAAGGAAAACAGATTTCTTGCCTTAAAATAAATAAATTAAAATTTTCTACATTGAAAAGTATTAATTTTCTAATGTGAAAAGTTATTAAAATCTAGAAAACAAGCATTCTAGAAAAATATTCTAAAATTGCACTTATTTTTGAAGTACAGTTTAGGTCTGATAGAGGAACCCTTTGAAAAATCAACTTTTAGATATAATTTGCATATAATACATGTGCTTTTTTTTTTTTAAAGACAGTCTTGTTCTCACTCGCCCAGGCTGGAGTATAGTGCTTCAATCTCAGCTCACTGCAACCTCTGCCACCCAGGGTTCAAGTGATTCTCCTGCCTCAGCCTCCTGAGTAGCTAGTATTACAGGTGCGCATCATGCTTGGCTAATTTTTGCACTTTTTTTTTCAATTTTTTATTTTTTTAAAGATGGGATTTCACCATGATGGTTAGGCTGGTCTTGAACTCCTGACCTTAGGTAATCCACCCACCTCGGCCTTCCAAAATGCTAGGATTACAGGCATGAGCCACCGCACCTGGCCAATTTTTGCATTTTTATAGAGATGGGGTTTCACCATGTTGGCCAGGCTGGTCTCGAATTCCTAGCCTTAAGTGATCCACTTGCTTCGACTGACCAAAATACTGGAACAATAGGCATGAGCCACCATGCCCAGCCTCTTCATGTGCCTTCTTTTGTAAAGTGTCTATAGAAATCTTTTGCTCATTAAAAAAAGGATTTAAATTCAGGGGTACAGGTACAGGTTTGTTATGCAGATAAACTCATGTGTCACAAGAGTTTGTTGTATAGATTATTGTGTCATTTTGTCACCCTGATGTTAAGCCCAATACGTATTAGTTATTTTTCCTGATCCACTTCCTCCTCTCACCCTCTATTCTCAGGTAGGCCCCAATGTCTGTTGCTCCCTCTATGTGTCCACATGTTCTCATCATTTAGCTCCCACTAATAAGTGAGAGATGTGGTATTTGGTTTTCTGTTTCTTTTGCATTAGTTTGCTAAGGATAATGGCCTCCAGCTCCAACCATGTTCTCGCAAAGGGCATAGTCTCATCCATATATATATATATATATTTTTAGGCAGAGTTTCGCTTGTTACCTAGGCTGGAGTGCAATGGTGTGATCTTGGCTCACCGCGACCTCCGCCTCCTGGGTTCAGGCAATTCTTCTGCCTCAGCCTCCTGAGTAGCTGGGATTATAGGCATGTACCACCATGCCCAGCTAATTTTCTGTATTTTTGGTAGAGATGGGGTTTCACCATGTTGACCAGGATATTCTTGATCTCTTGACCTCATGATCCACCCGCCTCAGCCTCCCAAAGTGCTGGGATTACAGGCTTGAGCCACTGCGCCTGGCCTATATATATATACTTTTAATAAAAAAGATCAAAGATCAGATTGCAGGAAAGATATCTCGTTCTTTTTTACGGCCAGATAAAAGTATTCCATGGTGTATATGTACCTACCATATTCTCTTTATCCAGTTTACCACTGATAGGCATGTAAGTTGATTCCATGTCTTTGCTATTGTGAATAGTGCTACAGTGAACAAACATATGCTTGTGTCTTTATGATAGAACAATTTATATTCCTTTGGGTATATATCTAGTAATGGGATAGCTGGGTCAAATGGTAGTTCTGTTTTTAGTTCTTTGGGGAATCACCACACTGCTTTCCAAATGGTTGAACTAATTTACACTTCTACCAGCAGTGTATAAGCATTCTCCTTTCTCTGCAACCTTGCCAGCATCTGTTATCTTTTGACTTTTTAATAATAGCCATTCTGACTGGTGTCAGAGAGTATTTCATTGTGGTTTTGATATACTTTTCTCTATTGATCAGTGATATTGAGCTTTTTTTCATATGGTTGTTGGCCACATGTATGCCTTCTTTTGAAAAGTATCTTTTCATGTTCTTTGCCCACTTTTTAATGGGGCTATTTGTTTTTTTCTCATAAATTTGCTTAAGTTCCTTATAGATGCTGGATATTAGACCTTGGGCAGATGCATAGTTTGCAAATATTTTTTCCCATTCTGTAGGTTGTCTGTTTACTCTATTGATAGTTTCTTTTGCTGTGTAGAAGCTCTTTAATTAAATCCCATTTGTCAATTTTTGCTTTTGTTACAATTGTTTTTGGTGTCCTTGTCATGAAATTTTTGCCTAGTCTCATGTCCAGAATGGGACTGCCTAGGTTGTCTTCCAGGGTTTTTTGTAAAGTTTTGGGTTTTACATTTAAGTCTTTAATCCATCTTGAGTTAATTTTGTATACCGCATACAAAGTGAGACCAGTTTTAATCTTCTGCATATGGCTTGCCAGTTGTCCCAGCACCATTTATTGAATAGGTAGTCCTTTCCCCATTGCTTGTTTTTGTCAGCTGTGTCAAAGATCAGATGGTTGTAGGTGTGCAACCTTATTTCTGGGCTCTCTATTCTGTTCCATTGGTCTGCCTACATGCCTGTTTTTGTGCCAGTACCACACTGTTTCGGTTACTGCAGTCTCCTGCTTTGTTCTTTTTGCTTAGGATTGCCTTGGCTATTCAGGCTCTTTTTTTTTCGGTTCTATATGAATTTTAAAATAGTTTTGTTTTAGTTCTGTAAAGAATGTCATTAGTAGTTTGACAAGAATAGCACTGAATCTATAAAGTGCTTTAGGTAGTATGGCCATTTTAACACATATTGATTTTTCCTATCCATGAGCATGGAATATTTTTCCATTTGTTTTTGTCATTTCTAATTTCTTTGAGCAGTATTTTGTAGTTCTCATTGTAGAGATCTTTTACCTCTCTGGTTAGCTGTATTCTGAGGTATTTTATTCTTTTTGTGGCAATTGTGAATGGGACTATGTTCCTGATTTGGCTCTAGGCTTGACTGTTGTTGGTGTATAGAAATGTTAATGATTTTTATGCATTGATTTTGTATCCTGAGACTTTGCTGAAGTTATTAGCTTAAGGATCTTTTGGGCTGAGACTATGGTATTTTCTAGATACAGAGTCATGTCATCTACAAATAGAAATAGTTTGATTTCCTCTCTTCCTATCTGGATGCCCTTTATTTCTTTCTCTTGCCTTGACTGCTCTGGCCAGGACTTCCAATACCATGTTGAATAGGAGTGGCAAGAGAGGGCATCCTTGTATTGTGCCGGTTTTCAAGGGGAATGCTTTCAGTTATTGCCCATTCGGTATGATGTGGGCTGTAAGTTGGTTAAATATGGCTCGTATTATTTTGAGCTATGTTCCTTCAATACCTATTTTGTTGAGAGTTTTTAACATGAAGGGATGAGATAAATTTTATTGAAAGCTTTTTCTGCATCTATTGAGATGATCATGTGTTTTTTGTCTTTAGTTCTGTTTAGGTGATGGATCACATTTATTGACTTGGATATGTTAAACCAACTTTGCATTCCAGGGATAAAGCCTTCTTGATTATGGTAGATAAGCTTTTTGATGTGCTGCTGAACTCAGTCTGCCAGTATTTTGTTGAGGATTTTTGCCTCAATATTCATCCAGGATATTGGCTTGAAATTTTCTCTTTTTTTGTGTCACTGTCAGGTTTTGGCATCAGGATGATACTGGCATCATAGAGTGAGTTTGGAGAAGTCCTTCCTTCTCAGTTTTTTGAAATAGTGTCTGTAGAAATGCTATCAGCTATCCTTTGTACATCTGATAGAATCTGGCTGTGAATCTGTCTGGGGTCTTTTTAGCTGGTAGGCTATTTACTACTGTTTCAATTTTGGAGCTTGTTATCCATCTTTTCAGGGATTCAATTTCTTCTTGGTTCAGTCTTAGGAGGATGTATATGTCCAGGAATTTATCCATTTCTCTTAGATTATCTCCTTTGTAATTTCTAATTGTGTTTATTTGCATCTCCTCTCTTTTCTTCTTTATTATCTAGCTAGAAGGCTATTTTTTAAATTTTTTTTTTCAGAAAACCAACTCTTAAAGTAGGTTGTTTTTTAAAGTAGGTTGTCTCTCTTCTTATTGTTGAGTTGTAAAAGTTCTTTATATATTCTGGACACAAGTATTTTTAACAGATATGTATGTATATTTCAAATATTTTTTTCCTCAGTCTGTGACTTGCCATTTCATTTTCTTACCAATGTCTTTGAAAGGGCAGACATTTAAAAATTCTGATGAAGTCTAACTTGTCATTTTTTTTCTTTAATGATCATGCTTTTTGTGTTCTACCTAAAAAAATTTTCGTATATTTCAAAGCCATAAAGATTTTCTCCTGGCCAGGTACAGTGGCTCACACCTGTAATCCCAGCACTTTGGGAAGCCAAGATGGGTGGATCACTTGAGATCAAGAGTGCAAGACCAGCCTGGGGGTTGGGCATGGTAGCTCACGCCTATAATCCAAGCACTTTGGAGGACTAGGCGGGTGGATCACCTGAGGTTGGGAGTTCAAGACCAGCCTGACCAACGTGGTGAAAACCTGTACTAAAAATACAAAAGTTAGCCGGGCATGGTGATGGGCACCTGTAATCCCAGCTACTCAGGAGGCTGAGGCAGGAGAATTGCTTCAACCTGGGAGGTGGAGGTTACAGTGAGCCAAGATGGTACCACTGCATTCCAGCCTGGATAACAGAGCAAGACTCCATCTCAAGAAGAAAAAAAGATTTTATTCTGTGGTATTTTTCCAGACATTTAATTGCTTGTATTTTTAGCTTTTAAAATGAATTAATTTTTGAGTTTAATTTTGAATATGGTATGAGGTAGGGGAGTAGTTTTATTTTTTCCCTACACAGATATCCAGTTGTTTCACAACTATTTTCTGAAAAAAAGTATGATTTCTCCATTAAATTGCCTTGGAAACTTTGTTGCAAAGCAGTTAATCATATGTGTTAGATACACTGGATTTTCTACTCTATTCCATTGATCTATATACTTATTTCCTCCTACCTCCACCACCTCCTGCTCCCCAAAGAAAACCCTGTAAAATTTGAGAGAAGAGTTACAGTCCATATAGGGGAGGCATAAAAACAGTAGCAATAACAATAATTAATATTTATTGAACCTGTACTGAACCAGGTGTTATGCTGAATAGTTTGCTGGTATTATCCTACTTAATCACAATAATCCTATCAGATAAACACTATTATAAACTCCATTTTACAGATGATGGAAGTATAGAAAGAAGTGAATACATAATCTACCCAGAGTTACAGAGTTATTAAGTGGTAGAGTCAGGATTTGAGCCCAGGCCCTCTGATGAAGACAGTGTTCTTGTCCTTGTTTACTGCATAGTTGCTGAGGGTTTGTGATGAGAGAATATATCTCACCAAAGAGAGCCATAAAAGGGAAAAATCTTATTTTACTAAATATATACCACTCCTGGCCAGATGCAGTGGCTCATGCCTGTAATCCTAGCACTTTGGGAGGCTGAGGGGGGTGGATCATGAGGTCAGGAGATCAAGACCATCCTGGCCAACATGGTGAAACCCCATCTCTACTAAAAACACAAAAAAATTAGCTGGGTTTGGTGGTGCATGCCTGTAGTCCCAGCTACTCAGGAGGCTGAGGCAGGAGAATTGCTTGAACCCAGGAGGCAGAGACTGCAGTAAGCCGAGATCACTCCACTACACTACAGCCTGGGTAACAGTGTGAGACTCCGTCTCAATATATATATATATATATATATATATATATATATATATATATATATATATATATGTAATACATATACACATATACTACTCCTGAAGCATTTTGGTCTGTCTTCTACCAAAATAATTTTGGTAGCTATTTTTGCTTTAATCTTTCATAGAAATTTTAGGATGCCCTATGGCCAAGGAAAAAAAATTCTTTTTTTTTAAGAGAAAAAAGAAAGAAAGGAAGAAAAAGAAAGAAAAAGAGAAAGAAAGAGGAAGAAAAAGAGGGAGAGAGCATGGGAATCTTGCTCTATTGCCCAGGCTAGAATGTAGTCTAAAAATGGGTATTAGAAACCTCTTTCATGCCAATAAATGTGCTTAACAATGGAGACAGGAAGGAAAAAGGGAGGAAAATAACAAACAAGCAGCCAACCAATATTTCACTTAAACCTATGAAATGCTATGCAATTGCTGAGGAGTGATTTACTTCCAACTTTGTGGTCACTTTTAGAACAGGTGTGATGTGATACTGAGAAAAATGTATGTTTTGTGGATTTGGGGTGGAGAGTTCTATAAATGTTTATTAAGTTTACTTGTTCCAGGTCTGAGTTCAAGTCCTGGATACCCTTGTTAGTTTTCTGTCTTATTGATCTGTCTAATATTGAAAATGTAGTGCTAAAATCTCCCACTATTATTATGTGGGAGTCTAAGTCTCTTTGTAAGTCATTAAGAACTTGCCTTATGTATCTGGGTGCTCCTGTATTGGGTACTTATATATTTAGGATCATTAGCTCTTCTTGTTGCATTGATCCTTTTACCATTATGTAATATCCTTCTTTGTCTCTTTTGGTCTTTGTTGCTCTAAAGTCTATTTTATCAGAGACAAGAATTCTAACTCCTACTTTTTTTTTCCTCTCCATTTGGTTGATAAATCTTCCTCCAACCCTTTGTTTTGAGTTTTTGTGTATCCTTGCATGTGAGATGGGTCTGGATGCAGCATACTGATTGGTTTTGGCTTTTTATTCAATTTGCCTGTCTGTGTCTTTTGATTGGGGCACTTAGTCCACTTAAATTTGGGATTGACATTGATATATATGAGCTTAATACTGCCATTTAATGCTGGCTGGCTGTTTTGCCCACTAGTTGATGTAAATTCTTCATTATGGTGGTGCTCTTTACCTTTTGGTATGTTTTTGGAATGGCTGATACTAGTTGTTCCTTTCTATGTGTAATGCTTCTTTCAGAAACTGTTGTAAAGCAGGCCTGGTGGTAATGAAATCTCTGAGTACTTGCTTGTTTGCAAAAAATTTTATTTTCTTTCACTTATGAAGCTTAGTTTGGCTGGATATGAAATTCTGGGTTGAAAGTTCTTTTCTTTAAGGATGTTGAATATTGGCCCCCACTCTCTTCTGGCTTGTAGGGTTTCTGCTGGGAGATGTGCTGTGAGTCTGATAGGCTTCCCTTTGTGGGTAACCTGACCTTTTTCTCTGGCTGCCCTTAGTATTTTCTCCTCATTTCAACCCTGGTGAATCTAATGTTTATGTGCCTTGGGGTTGCTCTTCGTGAGGAATATCTTTGGGGCGTTCTCTGTATTACCTGGAATTGAGTATTGTCCTGCCTTGCTAGGTTGGGAAAGTTTTCCTGGATAATATCCTGAAGAATATTTTCCAGCTTAGATTCATTCTCTTCATCACATTCAGGTATACCTATCAAAAGTAGAATAGGTCTTTTCACATAGTCCCATATTTCTTGGAGACTTTGCTCATTCCTTTTTAGCCTTTTTTCTCTAACCTTGTCTTCTCGTTTTATTTCATTAAGTTAGTCTTCGACCTCTGATATCTTTTCTTCTGCTTGATCAATTCAACTGTTAAAACTTGTGCATACTTCGCAAAGTTCTCGTATTGTTTTTAAGCTCTATTAATTCACTTATATTCCTCTATAAATTGTCTATTCTCATTAGCATTTCATCAAATCTTCTTTCAAAGTTCTTAGTTTCTTTGCATTGGGTTACAACATGTTCTTTTAGCTCACAAAAGTTTCTTATTATCCACCTTCTGAAGCCTGATTCTGTGAATTCATCACACTCATTCTCCATCAGGCCTTGTTCTGCTGCTGCTGAGGAGCTGCAATCCCCTGTAGGAGGAGAGACATTCTGATTTCAGGTATTTTCAGCCTTTTGGATTCTTCCCATCTTTGTGGATTTACCCACCTGTCGTCTTTGTAATTGCTGACTTTCAGATTGGGTCTCTAAGTGGATATCCAGCTTGTTGGTGATGAAGTTTTTTCTATTTCCTAGTTTTCCTTTGGTGGACACCCCTCCCCCACAGAGTTGGACCTTCCCAGGTTCAGCTGTGCTTGCTGTGAAACTCTTCACACTCTTCAGCACTTCCAATTGCTGGTTTTTTGTTTTTTTTTTTTTTGTGGGGGCATTGCGCCGGCTGAAACAGCGGCATTGAGATTCATGGCACTTTTCTGCCTGGGAATGTTCTGGTCTGGCTCCCCGCTTCAGTCAGCTGAATGGGCTATTCTGCCTTCCCAGAGCTCCAAACACCAACCAAAAGGGCACCCAGTCCTGCACACTCTGCACTGAGAACAGTCGCACTGGGGCGCCGGCAAAACAGCCACACTGGCCAAGAGTCACGCTGGCGACCCATGGGGCTCCTCCGCTGGGAATCCACCAGTCTGCGGGCAACAAAAATTCATCTGGAAGTGTGGCGTCCACTCACTCTTTGCGCTTTCACTGGGAGCTACAATCCTGAGCTGCTGCCAATCGGCCATCTTGGATCTCTCTCTCTCTCTCTTTTTTTTTTTTTGAGATGTTCTTTCACTCTATGGCCCAGGCTGGAGTGCAGTGGTACAATCTTGGCTCACTGCAATTTCCTTCTCCCAGGTTCAAGCAATTCTCCTGCCTCAGCCTCCTGAATAGCTGGAACTACAGGAACATGCCACTATGCCTAGCTTGTTTTTGTATTTTTAGCAGAGAGGAGGCTTTACCATGTTGCCCAGGCTGGTCTTGAACTCCTAACCTCGAGTGAACTGCCCACCTGCCTTGGCTTCCCAAAGTGCTGGGATTACAGGCATGAGCCACTGCTCCTGGCCACCAAAAAACTCCATATATATATAATTTTTTCTTTCTTTCTTTCATTCTTTTTGTTTTTGGATATGGAGTTTCACTCTTTTTACCCAGCTGAAGTGCAATGGCACAATCTTGGCTCACTGCAACCTCTGACTCATGGGTTTAAGTGATTTCCAGCCTCAGTCTCCCTAGTAGCTGGGATTACAGGTACTCACTACCATGCCTGGCTTTTTTTTTTTGTATTTTTAGTAGAGATAGGGTTTCACCATGTTGATCAGGCTGGTCTTGAACTCCTGACCTTAGGTGATCCACCCACCTCAGGCTTCCAAAGTGCTGGGATTATAGGTGTGAGCCTGTCCCCCAAAAAAATATTTTCGAGGAATTGTTCTTTTAAAAAAGTATCCTAATTTTTCTTTGACTTCAAGTGAGATATATACATATCTACATAATGATTTTGAAACCCTTATGAAGACATTCTCATCAAGAAACAAAGCTCACATTAACCTGCAGATATTTTCATATCTCATACTATTGTTTGGTCAGAAGCTCTCTATGGCTATTGGTTGTAGCATATGACTTAACAAAGTAGTGTTTCCTATAATGTTTTACTACACAGTGAAGCAAAGTTGATAGTTTTACACGGAGTACTACAGGTTAAGCAGTGGACCAACATAAGAGATCAACAATAACCTAATATTCAAATGTTCTGTTATTTTTTTAACTGTTGATGGTAAGTGTTTTAATTAAAAATACTTTTTTGTGATTAAAATGATTCTTG
Organism: Leontopithecus rosalia; assembly: GCA_028533165.1. Taxonomy (NCBI): domain Eukaryota; kingdom Metazoa; phylum Chordata; class Mammalia; order Primates; family Cebidae; genus Leontopithecus; species Leontopithecus rosalia. The sequence goes on along the minus strand of CM052655.1, from coordinate 22,140,122 downwards.
TAGACAATTTGTAAAATAAAGATAGGTAAAAGAATAAAATGAAAATCACTCATAATCACCAAAGTATTATATTTTCTTATATTTAACTGTTTGCCTATCTATCTACCTACTTACTGATTTAAATTACTACCTTACATTTATTTTTTATACAACTGAGATAATAAGAAATAAGACTTGATGTATGACAGATCAGTAAGGTGACTACAGTTAGCCTTAATTGATTGTGCACTTCAAAAAATCTAAGAGAATTAATTTAAATGTTCCTACCATAAAGAAAATATACATATTTAAGGTGACCAATATCCCAATTACTCTGATTATATGAATATATCAAATAATCACAAATACCCTGAAAATATATGCCTCTAATACATATCAATAAAAAACAGGATAATATTATAAATAGGCATTCCTTTTTTATTTATCATGATATCACAAACGTTTTCTCATGCAATTAAAACTACCATTTAAAATAGCCTCATGAAAAGAAAAAAGAAAAAAATTTTAAAAACATAAATAGCCTCACAATAATCTATTATATTATTATACCGTAATTTTATAACTATACCCTTATTGTTATATGTTTAGATTTTCTTTCTTATTTTTGTTTCAAGGTCTACTGCTATGTTGAATACCTCTGTACATGAATCTTTGCCTGAGACTGTAATGTCCTGGCCTTTTCCAGAATGCCACAGGGCCTGGTTTTCAGAGTTGGGAGTGGGAGGCTTAATAATGTCCACAGTATGTTAAGGGCTCTCAGTTGTTTATGCAAGGCCGGGGGACTTAAAATAGCTTTCCTGCCACAGGGTGGTGAAACTGAACCAGATCTGCATTAGCTGGTAAAGTGCAGCCAGTTTTAGATGACCCTGGCCACACACAACAGCCAGGTCTATTTTAAGCCATATTGCTAAGTGGAACAGGTGGTTAATGGAATGTGTTAGAGGTGTTATCTCCTTGGATTTGATAAATCAAAGAGACAGGATCAAAGATGACTATCCCAGCAAACTGAATACTTTGAAGTCACTCTCCCAACAACTACGTGGCCATTTCTTTAGTGGGAAACAAGTATCAAATGACTAAAACTTGTTTATTCTGTCTTATAGGACAAAATGCATACTTCAAGGCACACCATGGTCTACAATCAAAGTTCTGGCCAATGGCTATTGAAAAGGAAGGCATCAGCTGAGTGTGGTGGCTCACACCTGTAATCCCAACACTTTGGGAGGCTGAGGCAGGCAGATTGCTTGATTGCAAGAGTTTGAGACCAGCCTGGGCAACATGGTGAAACCCTGTCTCTACCCAAAAATACATATACATATATAAATTAGCTGGGCATGGTGGTGTGCACCTGTAATCCCAGCTACTCGTGAGGCACAGGTGGGAGGAGTGCTTGAGCCCAGGTGATTGATGCTGCAGTGAGCCATGACTGTACCACTGTACTCCAGCCTGGGCAACAAAATGAGACTCTGTCTCAGACAAACAAATGAAAAAGAAAAAAAGAATGAAAACAAAGGCGTAAACACAGTAACATACATTCTATAAAAGGTCATACATTCTATAAAAAAAACCCAAGTTGTTAACATGTTTTTAAGTCTAATATGAGCCATTCCTTACCATACTTTTGTGATCCAGCAAAGAAAGAACGTGTAAGAACAAAGGGTCTCTCCTTTCCTTTAGATCGTTGTATCAGTCCTTCTGCAGTAGCCATTTGCTGTAACACCAAACAAGACAAATTTCAAAGAGATGATTGGATTTGTACAGACATCCCCAATAAGCTATCTAAAATACAAAAAGCAAACAGCAGGCAAGAGTGTGAAATGGAAAATATTAAAATAAATCCATAAAATAATTTTTGTGGCATAATAAGGCTACTCCAAATTCTCCTGTTAAAAGAATGGAAAATTTTCTTTGGTTAACAATAGCAATGAAACAATAATAAACAATCAGCTAGCATTTCTTTGGTACTTACTATTGCTAGGCACTTAATACAATTTTCTCATATAGTCTACATAACAACCTCTG
>CM052655.1:22126871-22138000 GCA_028533165.1 Leontopithecus rosalia | reverse complement strand
GGAGTGGGGGAGGGATGGCATGGGGAGAAATGCCAAATATGGATGAGGGGGCAGAAGGCCGCAAAACACACTGCCACGTGTGTACCTATGCAACTATCTTGCATGTTCTGCACATGTACCCCAAAACCTAAAATACAATAAAAATTAAAAAAAAAAAAAAAAGAAAGGTAATTTTATCACCTTTATTGAGAAAACTAAATACTTAAGGAAGGCTTTACATTTTTAAAGTATACTTATTTAAATTATATGTCTGTGTTCTAAATCTTGCTCCTCCAGTGTGAGTATAAGACTTGTTGTATTTAGATATTTGTGAAATCTTAAAACACTTGTTTTAATTACCTTCATTCACATATTTATACACTGCTTGCATCAATAAACGTTTGAGCCAGTGAGTGCCAGTTATCAAGGCTACTATCAAGGCAGAGGTTTTTAGGTTATAATTAATTTCATAATATTTAAAAGTTCGTCCAGTTCATCATGAAAAGAAAAAAGCAACGGGAGAAATAATAAAAAGTCTTGTATTGGCTACTACCTAAGACTCATTGCAGCTGTCAGAAAAGACACACAAAGACAAATACACAGTAGAGCAAGCTATGATTTTACAAAGCAAATGACTTTCAATCAAAAGGCAGGTCACATGAGCCCAGTTCTTTCTGGATGTCTTACGTGATAAAAACCATAGATGTTGTGGAGTTCTCTGTGCTCCCAATTGCCATGATGAATGGCATTCTTCTGCATGGTTTGTTCTGGCCCTCTAAAGACAGAGGGCTCATTCATGTCATTCCAAAGGAAGAGGATGTCTGTAGATCCCTAGAAAGTAAACCTTGGTCATAATGACACTTCTACATTGATGGTATCTATATAATAGCTGTCACCATTCTACTTTCCTACCTCATTTGTAAAATTATGTTTATTATCTATGCTCTATCCTCTGCTTCACTGCTAGAGTATAAGTTCCACAAGGCATGGCATTTTGTCTGTTTTGTTCATTAATAAATCCCAAACATCTAGAATAGACTAGCACCTGGCCCATAGAAAGATCTCAATAAATATTTGCTGATGAATAAAGAATGCTGCCCTGTGTTGTCTGTGAAATATATATTGCCTGGCAAGTTCCTTCCAAGACCTCCCAGCAGGACCCTGAGGGTAAAGGTTGTGAATGTTCACACTTAGGCTCTTTCTCATGCATCATATGCCACGACTCTTAACTAAGGGCAACTATAGCTGAACATGACAAGATTCTATTTTTCTCTCTAATACTTTGAAAGACTTGACAGCCAATATACCTGTTTGTTAACATGATCTATAGTTTGTATTCTACACAGAATTGTTCAATTTAAGAGTGGGAAGGGACAGGTGAGTCATCTAAGGCATTGCAGAATCCCTGGTCTTTTCTAGAATCCCTGATCTTTCAGCATTTGACTGAATAGCTAAAAAGATAGGGAGTGCCTCAGGCAGCTCATTCCACTATTTTCCAGAAGTCCTGCTCCTTGTAAAACTCCCCTCGCAGAGCCTACCTAGCTTGCCTTCTGGGACTCCATGGAATACATCTGTCACCTCGCCCACATGAAAGTCTTTCAAATGCCTGGAGGTGGCTTACTTATCTTCTTTTGACTCTTTTTTCTTGATTTCTAAAAGGTACATTTCTATGAACAAGGGTTTATTATTTCCAAATATTTAACTACCTTATCTTTCCGTTTGTACCATCTAAGGCAGGTATTGGGAAACATTTTTGGTAAAGGTCCAGATACTAAATATTTTCAACTTTGCAGGCCATGAGGTCTCTTTTTCAATTATCCAACTCTGCCATAGTAATATGAAGGCAGTCACAAATAACAGGGAAATGAATAGGCATGGCCGGACTTGGCCCAAGGCCCTGTACTAAGTTATTTACTAGTGCCCTAATACTTGATGCCCAGAAACTAAAGTTTAGTGTTTAAAAGCTGGTCTTGGGAGACAAACAGATCTGAGTTCAAATTTTGGTTCCATCATTAACTAGATGCGTGACCTTGGCAAGTTTTTAAAACTTTTCTGTCTCAATTTCTTAATCTATGAGGTTAGCTTTTTATTTATAGTTCTAATTTCAGGGGGTTATTATAAAGACAAATGGTTTGATACACATAAAGTCCTCAGCACAGTGCTTGGCACGTATCAAGTATTCAACTTGCATTAGATATCATCATCATCATCACCGCCATCATCAATATCATCATAATTGGTTGAAAACAGTTCTCCAGATATGGCCTCTCCAGTTTTCCCTGTGATTCTTATCAGCTTGTTTAAAAATTGTACTTCACTTTTAATGACAAATATGTTGTTAGATATTTTCACATGTATCATCATATTTAATTAACAGTTATGGAATACAATTTTATATAAAAATATATATAGCAATTTGAAAATATAATAAACCTCTGCTATAAAGTACTTTGATATATCATACAGTCTATTATAACAGAGGTTAAATCACAGTTTTTGTGCATTTGGTAATGCATATGGCACCTCTCCCAGCACCCCCAGAGTCTGCAATATGGTGGCCATACTTTCCTTTTAATATACAAAGCTACTGAATGAAAATAAATGGTTCTATTCAATCACTTTTTCTGCTTCTTTCACTCTTTCAAGTAATTAGAAAAGAGCAAAGGAATAAAAACCAACCTGATATACAGGGAAAGCAAAAAGACTTGAATACCACTCTCTGACCTTGGGATTGGTGAAATCCAGGTAAGAGGAGAGACCTGTGGAGGCAGAACAATAGGCAGCCTATTAGGAACAGTGGCCCTCACAGTAAGATGCGTTATTAAGTAGATATCAGATGTGAGAGCTGGGAAATAGGCACCTTACATAAACATAAAAGTTGGCTGACAGAGGAGTGGTCTGTTGAGAAGTACATAAAGGCAATGCTGGGCTCCAGTAACAATCACTAGACCTTTCAACACCAGAGGCCCAGGAGAATGTACAAGCATCATGATGGAGCCTGTCCCTCACTGATGGCCTAAGATAGCCCAAGTAAGGATGGTAAATATTCTGCAGTGATCTCGATTCTTAAAGAGAACAGAGAAGCATGTTCAAGTGGTATAAGGGAAAAAAAGAAAGGCACAGAGTTTCTCTACAGTACATGGATTTATAATAGAGTGCTATGATATGTGGTGATTTTCCTTTTGTCTTTGGGGACTTTCTACCAAGGCTTTAAATTAATAATTTTTAATAACTTTTGAAATGAAGAATCCATAGTCACCAGGGTGGCTGAGGTAACTCATGTAAGGCTGGGAAGTCAAAACTAAGGGTTAAAAGGGTAAGAGCAATCACAAGGAGAGAGCTTGCAGGATCCCCTTTTTTTCTTTCTCGTTCCTCCTCTTTTCTTCTTCCCCAAATTTTTATCTCTATTTGGTTACAAAAAAAGCATGCCACTGAGGTTTGGTTGTTTATTTTCATTCACTCATTCGATTATTGATAAATACAGAAAATTACAGTACCAGGTGTTATGAAAGATGCAAAAGAAGGCAATACTGTCTCTTCCTTAAATTAGATGCTTAGAATGTAGTTAGAGGAGTAAGAGACATCTACAAGGGAGCAGATAGATGATCATGTACCCTTCTTAATCAGGATTGAACAAGTGTAAATAATAAGTGTATAAAGTGATTTCATACCAGGCCAGCACACTCCTTCAAAGTCTTCCCCTTCCTGATTCTTCACAAAGAAGCCCTGATCTTTGGCCTTCACATATACTGAGTAGTCAGGATCAATCTTGATGTGGGGATCACTGATGACCACAAGCTGTGAGGACATAAAGGTTTAGAGGTCTCATCAGTTTTATGTAAGACAAGTGTTCAATTATATGTTTTCACCATAGTTTGGGGGTTCAATTTTTACAAACAACTATAACTAGCATTGAAATATTTCAGACACAAAAATAAAAACAAAAAAGAAATATTTCAGATACCAGTAAAACCCTATGACCCTTCATGTGCTTATGAGAGGTTCAATTAATATCAAAACCAAGCCAATGTTGGCTAGGTGCAGGAGCTCACATCTGTAATCCCAGCACATTGGGAGGCCAAGGTGGGAAGACTGCTTAAGGCCAGGAGTTTGAGACCAGCCTGGGCAACATAGTGGAAACCCACCTCTATAAAAAAATTTAAAAATTAGCTGGGTATGGTGGTATCCACCTGTGGATCCAGCTACTCAGGAGGCTAAGGCGGGAGGATTGTTTGAGCCAGTGAGGTCACTGCTGCGGTGAGCAGTGATCATGTCACTGCAATCTAACCTGGGTGACAGAGTAAGATCCCATCTCTAAAAAAGAAAAAACAAAAACAAAAACAAAATAGGCCAATGCTCTTTTACAATTATTTCTGCCTAACCAATACATGTTCTTTAAATATCATTGATTAGGTCTCTATCTATCCATGATGCTGGGTGCTGGATATTATACATAGAGAACTAAGTTGGCAGGGCACCTGCTCCCTGGACATTTAGATGCTCAGATAACATTGATATAAATAAAATTAAAGAAACCAAGAGAATAACACATTAAAAACAAACAAAGTCCCCAAGTTCAGTGGTGGAGGCATATTAGGAAGGAGATTTGAGAAAAAGTATAAGCCATAGTGTTGTAACTCTCTCCCTGTAAATCTCTCCCTGACTTTCTAATACCATTCATACATACATATTCATACTTGCACCAGTCTAGGCCCTCAAAAACACTTTATTTGGCTAGAGCACCATCTAATCGTCCTTCCTCATCTCTATTCTGATCTGTCCTCAATACTAAAGTTTAATTCTTCATTGCTCAAAAATTTTCTTAAATTTTTATTTGTTTGTTTTTTGAGACAGTCTCACTCTGTTGCCCAGGCTGGAGTGCAGTGGTGCAATCTTGGATCACTGCAACCTCTGCCTCCCGGGTTCAAGTGTTTCTCCTGCCTCAGCCTCCTGAGTAGCAGGGATTATAGGTGCCCACCACCATGCCCAGCTAATTTTTTTTTGTATTTTTAGTGGAGATGGGGTTTCACCATGTTGGCCAGGCTGAGTTTGAACACCTGACCTCAGGTGATGCACCTGCCCTGGCCTCCCAAAGTGCTGGGATTACAGGCATGAGCCACCATGCCCAGACTAAATTTTTAAACTGGTAAAATACACATAACAAAAAATTTACCATCCTAACCATTTTTAAGTATGCAGTTTAGTACTGTTAAGTATGTACATTCACAATGTTGTACTCAATCTCTAGAACTCCCATGTTGCAAAACTAAAACCAAACCTCTATACCCATTAAATAATGATTTCTCATTCCCTCCTCCTAGCCCCAGCAAACACTTTTCTATAATACGTTCTGTCTTTATGAATCTGACTACTCTAATTACTTTAAATTAGTGGAATCATACAGTGTTTGTCTTTTTGTAACTGGCTTATTTCACTTAGCATATATCATCAAGGTTCATCCATGCTGTAGTATCTATTAGAATTTCGTTCCTTTTAAAGGCTGAATAACATTCTGTTGAATGTATATACCACATTTTGTTTACATATTCATCTTTTAACAGAGCTGCAACCCAAGCAACTTGGGTTGCTCTGACCTTTTGGCTCCTGTGACTAATGCTGCTATCAACATGGGTGTATAAATATCTGTTCGGGTTCCTGTTTCCAATTCCTTTGGGTATATTAAGTGGAATTGCTGGATCATATAGTAATTCCATTTAAAAATTTTTGAGGAACTGTCATATTGTTTTCCATAACAGCTGCACCATTTTGCCTTCCTACCAACAGTACACAAGGATTGCAATTTCTCTAAATCCTTGCCAACACCTGTGTTTTTTTTTAATAGCCATCATCTTAATGATGTAAAACGATATTTCATTGCGATCTTCGTTTGCATTTCCCTAACGATTAGTGGCACTGAGCTTTTCTTGTGCTCGTTGGCTATTTGTATATCTTATCTGGAGAGATACGTATTCAAGTTCTTTGCCCATTCTCTGTTTTTTTTGTTGCTAAGCTGTAGGAGTTTATTATGTATTCTGGATTATTAACCCCTAATTCAAAAACTTGTAATGTCTTCAAATGTATACACAGCAGATTACAAAAAGGTTCTAACCTTTCTGGTCAGATCCTCCACTACTGGAACCTGCATATGCCTTGCTCTCCTGTCAAACTTGCTTGTATACTGTTTTCCAAACACCCCTTAATGCTCCTTCCTCTGGCTGCACTGCCCTCTTCTCTCTCCCAGCTTACCCATTAGTTAGGGATATCCTTTAGGGCTCATATAAAATGCATTTCTAGGCCAGGCATGTAGGCTCACGCCTGTAACCCCAGCACTTTGGAGGGCTGAGTTGGATGGATCACTTGAGGTCAGGTGTTCAAGACCAGCCCAGGCAACATGGTGAAACCCTATCTCTACTAAAAATATAAAAATTAGCTGGGTATGGTGGTGCACACTTGTAATTCTAGCTACTCAAGAGGCTGAAGCAGGAGAACTGTATGAACCCATGAGGCAGAGGATGCAGTGAGCCGAGGCTGTCACCTGGGTGACAGAGTGAGATTCCATCTTGGAAAAAACAAACAAATAAATAAAATAAAATGCACCTCTGGAACCAAGCCCTGCTTAAGTCTTGAGGATACGATCATCTCTTTCTTGGCCTGTCCCCAACCCTGACCTTTCTTTGGCTCTCATGTTACTTCCCTGTAATTGTGGTTGGATACTTATCTTTTCCTCAGTCACTGTAAGACCACATCTTTTCATTATTGCTATTACCACCACCATCACTCCTGGAACTGGAAAGCAGCATTATGCATGTCCTAGTGGCTTCTCTGCCTCCCCATTTTGTATTTCTGTTCTTTTCTTGGCAAGATTGACAGGTGGAGTCCATCAGAGAAGTATGCAGGAAAAATAGTGTAATAAAGAATTTGATACCATATTTGATATTTGACTGTTAAGGGTTTTCAAGCCCTGACACTCCCCACTTACCTTTCTGGCCATATATGGACAAGCTGACAAAGAAAGCTCTAGTGCTCCCTCCTTTGGTGCCAGCCAGGGGTTCAAACTATCTAAGCCTCAGCCTATGTGCAAGAGCCCTTGCCCTGTCCCAACCCGCTAAACACCATAAAAACTGAGCCAATCTCCTTTCCCAGTTCTCTGAAGCCATTTTCAAACCAGCTTATGAGCCAGCCCTGCTGTCCCCAGAAAGCCTCATTATATGAGTAATAAACTTTTCAATATACTCTTGGTGCATGTGTGGTGTCAACGAGACACAGAAACCAAATTTTGAGTGAAGGGGATCATATTACTACCGGGTGGCCACAACAAATGGAACTGAAAATGCTAGACCCCTTCCTCATTATGGGGACCTAGATAACTAAGCCAGGAATGGATGGAGTCACCGCCTTTTCACTCATTTTCTCTCCTATCACAGTGACAATTACATTTGAATCTACTATTTTCATAGCCATTTAAAAAAAATCAGATGTTTCTCCACCATTGATAGGCCAAGGTAAGTTTAAAACATTTTTTTTTTAATTTTTATTGCATTTTAGGTTTTGGGGTACATGTGCAGAACATGCAAGATAGTTGCATAGGTACACACGTGGCAGTGTGTTTTGCTGCCTTCTGCCCCTTCACCCATATTTGGCATTTCTCCCCATGCCATCCCTCCCCCGCTCCCCCCCCCCCGCTGTCCCTCCCCTATTTCCCCCAATAGACTTCAGTAGCTCTGTAATTAAAAGGTTCAGAAATATTGGCTTATTTTACCTTACGCTTTTTGCTCCTGAGCAGCTCTTGCATCTTCTTGGGGTTTGGGAATCTTTTTTTGTCCCAGGTGAAGTACCTCTTGCCCTCAGTGTGCTCTATGTCCAGCCACATGGCATCATAAGGAATGTCATGCTCATCAAACCCTTCATCCACTGCTTTTACATCCTGCTCATCTTCATAATTCCAGCGGCACTGGTGGTAACCCAAAGAGAAAAGAGGGGGCATGGCTTGTGTGCCTAAAAAAAGATGACAATCGAGTCAGCTGCCACCACAATGACCATTATTCATTTGATAAACATTTCCTGAATGTCTACAGAGTATTCAGTACTGAGTTCATGCTTAGAATATCAAGGAGAAGAGTATAGTCCTTGCTTTCAAGGAAGTGACAACCTGGCTAATGAGGCAGGAGTGTAAATAAACTGTCCTGTCCTGAGGCATAACTTCCAGGTTAACTTATAAGTCTAGTGCTACCAGAACACAGATAGGTTAATAAATTCTGCCTGAGGTGAAGTATGGGATCTCGAAAGGCTTCAAAGAAGAGATAACACCTTGTTTGGACCTTGTAGACTAAGAAGGAATATACCAGACAGGGAGAATAGATAGAGCATACTGGACACAGGGAATAGAAAAAACACAGGCAGAGAAGTACATGACAGGCTTAGAGAAAAACAAATATTCCAGGGTATCACAGTGTGAGAGAGACCAGTAGAAGATGACAATAAATAGGGTTAGATTGTCAAGGGCCCTGTAATTGAGGTTAGGAATTCTGAATCATATCTTACGAGAAGTCATCAAAAGTTTGGCAAGATTTAATCTTAGCACACCTATATTTTAGAAAAATTAAGTCATGGTGCAGCATTAGGACTCAGCTGAAGGGAAAGAGACTGAACTTGGGAAAAAGTTTCAGTAAATTATTATCAAAATGTTTACTAATAACGTGAAGGACTTCTGGTTAACCGCTTGCATGTGTCTCCTTCCGCTCCTAAATTCAAACTAAAATCTGAGTAAAGAAAAGAAAAAAATGAAGAAAGCCATAAAAACAAAGAAAATGAGAATGGAATAATCTCACCAAAAATTTGGCAGGTGGCAGGCAGGGGAGGGGTGGTAACTGTTGAGCAAAGTCAGGGAAGCTCTCTCCAGAGTGCTATTGAGGAAGATACTGATAAAGAGCTCACTCCACTCCCAAATACTAGCAGACATGCCCACCCTCAAAACTAGAGTGGAAGACTCCTCCAGGCACACAGAGCCTCACCATGAAATACGAATGGAGTACAGGTGTGGTGGCTCATTCCCATATTCCCAGCAATTTGGGAGGCTGGGGAGGGTGGATCACTTGAAGTCAGGAGTTTGAAACCAGCCTGGTCAACATGGTGAAACCCGGTCTCTACTAAAAATACAAAATTTATGCAGGTGTGGTGGTGGGCAACTGTAATCCCAGCTATTTGGGAGGCTGAGGCAGAAGAATTGCTTGAATCCAGAAGGCAGAGGTTGTAGTGAGCTGGGATAGCGCCACTGCACTCCAGCCTGGGCAATAAAGTGAGCCTCCATCTCAAAACCCACATTTGAGCAAAGTCTCCAAACTCAGAGACAGTGACCCAAATAAAGAAACAAAATAAAAGGATCTCTGAGAAAACAGGGGCAATGCAAAGAACCAAAGTAAATATCAAAACATTATCATCAGTTATCTCTAGGGAGATGAAAAAAGATATTGTACTTAATACTAGGATAGCATAAAACAAGTGTAGGTTGAGTATCCCTAATTTGAAAATCCAAAATCTGAAATGCTCTAAAATCTGAAACATTTTTTTTTTAAAAATGGAGTCTCTGTCACCCAGGCTGGAGTGCAGTGGCACAATCTTGGCTCACTGCAAACTCCACCTACAGGTTCAAGTAATTTTCCTGCCTTAGCCTCCCGAGTAGCTGGGACTACAGGCGTATGCCACTATGCCCAGCTAATTTTTGTATTTTCAGTAAAGACGAGGTTTCACTATATTGTCCAGGCTGGTCTGGAACTCATGACCTTAAGTGATCTACCTCCCAAAATGCTGAGATTACAGGTGTGAGCCACCACACGTGGCCTCTAAAATCTGGAACTTTTTGAATACCAGCATGACACTCAAAGGAAATGCTGATTGAAGCATTTCGGGTTTTGGATTTTCAGATTAGGGATACTCAACCAGTAAATTTAATGAAAATATTAAAAAATCAAAATAACCCAAAATCTGAAACACTCTAGAGTCTCAAGCATGGAATATTCAACCTGTATGTATACAATTTATAACACAATACATGCTATTTAATGCAGTGTGCTATTTTGAATTCCTCAGCTAATTTTATAAGTGGGGTAAAATTACTTAGAAGATCTCACTGCTTTGGAAGGTGGAAGCAGGAAGATTATTTGAGACCAGGAGTTCAAGACTAACCTGGGCAACATACCAAGACCAATCTCAACAAAATATTTAAAATAAACAGATAAAGAGAATTAGCTGGGCATGTGGCACACGACCACAGTCCAAGCACCTCAGGAGGCTGAAGAGGGAGGATAGTTTGGGCCCAGGAGTTACAGGCTGCACTGAGCCATGATCATGCCCTTGTAGTCCAGGCTGGGCAACAGAGTGAGACACTGTCTCTTAAACAAAAAACAAAAAACTTAGCGGTTCATCAGACTTGAAATTTTACAGAGCATTATTGATCATGAGTCTGTCTGAGTGAAACAGGTTAAATAAATAATGTTACCAGCAAATTTGTTACTTAAAAAAATAGGATGTACACATTTCACGATAATAAATGTTTTGCCACTGCTTTGCATAAAATGAAAACAAAAACCAAGGAACCAGCAGAGGATAGAAAAGAGCTCTTAGAATATTCTTCTCAGCACCACATCACACCTACTCTAAAATTGACCACATAATTGGAAGTAAAGCACTCCTCAGCAAATGCAAAACAACTGAAACCTTAACAAACAGTCTCTCAGACCATAGAGCAATCAAGTTAGAACTCAGAATCCAGAAACTAACTCAGAACCGCACAGTTTCATGGAAACTGAACAACTGGCTCTTGAATGTTGATTGGATAAACAATAAAATGAAGGCAGAAATAAAGAAGTTCTTTAAAACCAACAAGAACGAAGACACAACATACCAGAATCTCTGGGACACATTTAAAGCAGTATCTAGAGGAAAATATATAGCAATAAGTGCCCATATGAGAAGAGTGGAGAGATCCAAAATTGACACTGTATCGTCAAAATTGAAAGAGCTAGAAGAGCAAGATAAAAAAAACCTCAAAACCTAGCAGATGACAAGAAATAACTAAGATCAGAGCAGAACTGAAGGAGATAGAGACACAAAAAACCCTTAAAAAATCAGTAAATCCAAGAGCTGGTTTTTTG
>CM052655.1:22110981-22126371 GCA_028533165.1 Leontopithecus rosalia | reverse complement strand
AGACCAATGGAACAGAACAGAGGCATCGCAGGCAACACAACATATCTACAACCATACAATCTTTGATAAACCTGACAAAAACGAGCCCAGGATTTCAGGACCAGCCTGAGTAACCTAGTGATATCTGCCTATACAAACAATGAAAAAATTAGCTGGGCATGGTGGCACGTGCCTGTAAGTCCCACCAACTCAGGATTCTGAGGTCTGATGATCGCTTGAACCCAGGAATTCGAGGCTGCAGTAAACCATGATCACACGGCTACACTCCAACCTAGGCACAGTGGGAAACCCTGATTCAAACAAACAAACAAAAGATCTCCATCAAGAGGTTTTATTATAAAATTTGAGAATACTGGAAATATGGAGTGTTAGTGACAAAGAGAAGGTATTTCAGAGAGAAAAGACAGATTACATACAGAGGAACAAAGAAATAGAATTAAGAATGGTTTTGGAGCAAGAAGGTAAAAGATAATAACATAAATGCCTTTAAATTCTGAGAGAAAGAATATTTAGTCTTACCAGGCAAATTATCAATCAAGGTAAAGGTAGGAAAAAAGATGGTTTCACACTTGCAAGGAGGCAAAAAGAGTACCTCAAATGTAAACTTTCTTAGGAAATTACCAGAAGATGCTATAAATAAACAAATACAACAAGGGAATAAACCAGAAAAGAGAAAAACAGGGACCCAAGAAAGGAGGGACAACACCAGAAAACAGCAAAGGTAAGTTCTGAGATGAAAGCTGTGTAGGGAACCTAGAGAGCAATGGTCCAGATGGGAAGAGGAGGATGAAGAGTTCTGGCAGGGAAGAAAGTCTCCATGGAAAGAAGTAGACTGGATAAAATGTCATCCTTGGGTATGTGAAAAAACGTAAACACTTAATATTGATTTAACCAAAATTTGTGATATAACTAGATTGAGTGAAAGACACAGGAGAGTATGGTGTATGATTGAGCTAAACCCTCAGCAGGAATCAATAAATAATCTTTAATGTTTTTGAACATGGTGGGAGATCCAGTATTTTTGAAGTGCTTTACGATAAACCAGCATTTTCCCTAATAATAATGTTGAATGTAGCTGCAGTGGACTTTAATAGCACTTATTCCTGCATGGGTGTCCATATCCACAAACTGTCATTCCTCCTGTCACAACTGGGATTGAACACCCTTGAACATGGGCTACACTGAGCTTGCTTTTAGTAATAGAACGCAGCAGAAATGATGCGGCATTACTTTTGTTTTTAACAGCTTTATTGAATTCATATACCATGCAATTTACCCATCTAAAACACACAATTCAATGTGGGTTTTATGGCATATTACATTATTAATTTTTAAAAATTGTGGCAAAATATGTATAACAAAATTTGCCATTTTAACCATTTCCAAGTCCAATCCAGTGATACTAATTACATTCATCATGAAGTACAAGCATTACCACTATTTCTAAAACCTTTACATCACCCCAAGCAGAAACTCTATAATCACTAAGCAGTAACTCCCCATCAATCACATCTCTCAGTCCCCTCTAATCTGTCTTGACAAACTTGCATATTGTAGTTACTTCATATGAGTGGATCATATAATACTTGTCCTTTCATGTCTGTCTTATTTCATTTTCCATATTTTCAAGGTTCATCCATGTTGCATGTACCAGAATTTCATTTTTTATAGCTGAATAATATTCTATGTATATACCATATTTTGTTTATTTGTCCATCTTTGATGGGCACTTGGATTGTTTCCACTTTTTGGCTATCGTGAATAATGCTACAGTGATCATTGGCATACATGTATCTGTTGAGTCCCTGCTTTCAATTTCCTTGTGCATATACCCAGGAGTAGAATTGCTGGGTGTATCTGTTAGGCTTCTTCAGAGAACACAGGTTCTTCAGAGAAACAGAATTAATAGGATTTATACTAAATATATTTATACATCTATAAATATGTATAAATACACAGAGAGAGATACAAATACTGATTTATTTAAAATAACTGGCTCATGTGACTGTAGTGGCTGGCAAGTCTGAGTTCTGCAGGAGATACTGGCAATAGTAGAGAACCAAGGAAGAGTTGATGTAGAAACCTACGCCTGAAAGCAAGCTGGTGACGTTCCGTTTTCCCCAGGGACCTCAGTCTTTTCCTCCAAGGCCTTCAACTACTGGATGAGGCCCACTCTCATTATGGAGAGTAATCTGCTTTACTCAAAAATCCACTGTCTTAAATGTTAATCTCATTGAAAAATACCTTCACAGAAACATCAAGACTGGTGTTTAAATATCTGGGTACCACAACCTAGCCAAATTGACACATAACATTAACCATCACACTGGGTCATATGGTAATTCTATATTTAACTTTGTGAGAAAATGCCAAATTGTTTTCTGCAATGGCTGAGTCATTTTACATTTCCACCAGCAATGTTCCAATTTCCCTTCGTCCTCATAAACACTTACGTTTTTCCATTTTTTGGATTTAGCCATCCTACTGGGTATTAAGTGATATTTTACTGTGGTTTTGGTTTGCATTTTCCTAATGACTAACGATGTTGAGTAGATTTTCATGGGCTTGCTGTTCATTTATATATCTTCTTTGCAGAAATATCTCTTTAATCCTTTGCCCATTTTAGAATTGGCTTGTCTTTTTGTTTTTGTTTTTTTAAGGATTTGGTAAAGATTCATTTTTTTTTTTCTATTTCTAGTCTTTTAAAGTATGGCTTATTTTCTTTTTTAAAGGATATAACAAATATTTATTTTTTTCCCATTTCCAGCCTTTAACAGTAGACAAAGATATGCCTAGGATAAAGCTGATTTTTTAAAAAATATTTTTAATTGTACTTTAGGTTCTGGGGTACACATGCAGATAATGCAGGACTGTTGCATAGGTACATACATGGCAATGCGGTTTGCTGCCTCCATCCCTGTCACCAGTATCTGGCATTTCTCCCCATGTTATCCTTCCCCAACCTCCCTAACCCCTGCTGTCCCTCCCCTAGTCCCCTGCAACAGACCCCAGTGTGTGATGCTCCCCTCCCTGTGTTCATGTGTTCTCATTGTTCAACACCTATGAGTGTGAACATGTGGTGTTTTTCTGTTCTTGTGTCAGTTTGCTGAGAATGATAGTTTCCAGATTCATCCATGTCCCTACAAAAAAACACAAACTCATTGTCTTTTATGGCTGCATAGTATTCCTTGGTGTATATGTGCCACATTTTCTTTGTCCGGTCTATCATTGATGGGCATTTGGGTTGGTTCCAGGTCTTTGCTATTGTAAAAAATGCCCCAATGAATATACGTGTGCATGTGGTCTTTATAACAGAATGATTTATAATCCTTTGGATATATACCCAGTAATGGGATTGCTGGGTCAAATGGAATCTCTATTTCTAGGTCCTTGAGGAATGGCTACACTGTCTTCCCCAATGGTTGAGCTAATTTGCACTCCCACCAACAGTGTAAAAGTGTTCCTATTTCTCCACATCCTCTCTAGCATCTGTTGTCTCCCGATTTTTTAATGATTGCCTTTCTAACTGGTGTGAGATAGTATCTCAATGTGATTTTGATTTGGATTTCTCTAATGACCAGTGATGATGAGCATTTTTTCATGCATTTGTTGGCTTCATATAAGTCTTCTTTGGAAAGGTGTCTCTTCATGTCCTTCGTCCACTTTTGAATGGGTTTTTTTTCTTCTTGTAAATCTGTTCTAGTTCTTTGTAGATTCTGGATATTAGCCCTTTGTTGGATGGGTAGATTGCAAAATTTTTTTTCCATTCTGTTGGTTGCTGGTTCACTCTAATGATTGTTTCTCTTGATGTGCAGAAGCTCTTATGTTTAAGTAGATCCCATTTGTCTATTTTGGTGTTTGCTGCCAATGCTTTTGCTGTTTTAGTCATGAAGTCCTTTGCCTATGCCTATGTCTTGAATGGTTTTGCCTAGGTTTTCTTCTAGGGTTTTTATAGTGTTAAGTTTTATGTTTAAGTCTTTAATCCATCTGGAGTTAATTTTAGTGTAAGGTGTCAGGAAGGGGTCCAGTTTCTGTTTTCTGCACATGGCTGGTCAGTTATCCCAATACTATTTATTAAATAGGGAATCCTTTCTCCATTGTTTGTTTTTGTCTGGTTTGTCAAATATCAGATGGTTGTAGATGTGTAGTGTTACTTCCAAGGCCTCTGTTCTGTTCCACTGGTGTATATCTCTGTTTTGGTACCAGTACCATGCTGTTTCGATTAATGTAGGCTTATAATATAAAGCTGATTTTAAGAGCACAAAAAAGTTGAGCACAAAGGATAGAATTAAATTCAGCAATCCAGAGTGATAAAGAGCAAAAGATACTGAGTAGGTGCCTTCGACAGAAAACATTACCCAAGTTGATTACCTAATAGTTGGAAATTGATGTCCTTATATGCTGTAAAAGTGAGAACACTCTGGTATATGAAGTACACGGTGACATTTGCAGCAACTTGGTCTCTATTTATTACTTAAGAACCATTAGCATAGTTAAGTGTAGTCTTTAGTAGACAATCTGACAACCTGCAACCATTTAAATTAAAACAAAATATTTTCCACAGTAGTGTAAATATAAGGCCACAGTATTTATTTTGGGAAAATCCTTTAATGTAGTGATTTTAATATCACTGTCACTCATTCTTTTGGAATATGAAGTGTTTTAATGGAATTAAGGCTACAGATAATTTTTAAAATACAGTATCATGACTAATATATTAAAACTATTTATACTGAAATATTTATATATAATATCCAAAGAAAATTCACTGCCAAATTGTTACAGTATATATTAATCAGTCTGACACCCTTATTAACTGATTCTACAGGTACAAGTACAGGTCAGTATGATTTTAGTGTCTACTCTTTCATCTTACTAAATTAGTAAAGGGGCATTTACAGAACCAATAAAAACAAGTGATGCAGCCACCCAAGGACCATAACACCTGCTGAGTTAGCTGTGTCACAAGCTCAGATAGAAATCCCCACTATATGCACAAAGCTGGATTCAAATTCTTCATCAAAAGGTGCTGGCAGAAGTTGTCAAGACACCTTCCAATATAAATCTGCAATACCATGGCCACCAGAAGAGACAGCAGCAAAACGCTTTATAAATTCTGCTGAGAAAATGCCCCCTTTCCTCATCAGGTTTTAAATTCCATGCTGGGTAGCTATGTGCTTCAGATTATTTAAAGAGGAACTCCTTGGGGTATATATTTTCTGGCCAACTTGACTAATCCTATATCCGATCTGAGTTCTTCTTAAAGATGCTTTCATCTTCTATCCTTCTCCTCGTATCTCCCTCAGACTGAGAGCTGTTTTTCTCCAATATCTGTGACAGAGGTAGGCTGTCACAGAACTTTTGGAGCTACTCTATCCAAATTCTTGTTAAATATCCAGCTGTATTTTTTCCATGTCACTATTATATGATAATAAAACAATTTTTTTAGAGACAGGGTCTCATTCTGTTGCCTGGGCTGGAAAGCAGTAGCACGAACATTGCTCACTGCAGCCTCCCTTTGAGAAGCAAGGCAGAGGATTACTTGAATTCAAGGAAGCACTTTGGTGGCTTCCCAAAGCATTGGGATTACAGGCGTGAGCCACTGTGCCCAGTCCATGTCACCATTATAACCAGAAAAGGATTCTATCATTGCTAAAGTGCCGTTCTACACAGGAGCCCTGTAAGTTCTCTCTCTGCAGCTTGGGGATCCTGCTCTGTAATATGGTACCAGAGGTTGGCTATAGCAGTCTGGGTCACTGCTTGGCTGTGGTCTAGGGGCTGTATGTGCCCTCAGCGGTGGACAGTCTAGCAGGTGAGCATTAGGAATATGGGCCTAGAGCTCAGTCTGTCTTTTTGTTGTTGAGTTGTAGAATGTTCTTCCTATATTCTAGATAAGCGACCCATATCAGCTATACAAACTACAAACATTTTCTCCCATTCTGTAGGCTGCTTTTTCACTTTCTTCTGATGCACAAGTTTTTAATATTATTGAATTCTAAAGTATATTTGTTGTTGTTGTTGCTCACAATTTTGTTGTGATATCTAAGAATCCATTGCCAAATCCAAGTTCATGAATATTTACCCCTGTTTTCTTCTAAGAGTTTTATGGTTTTAGCTCTTACATAGTAGATCCATTCTGAGTTATTTTTTGTATATGAAATACACATAACATATTTTTGAATACAGGAGTCCAACTTCATTCTTTTGAAACTAGATATTCAACTATCTCACACCATATGCTCAAGAGACTATTTCTTCTTCATGGAATGGTCATGAACCTTTATTGAAATTATAATGGTGACATGGACACAGCACTGTGGCTTGTGCCTGTAATCCCAGTGTCTTGGGTGGCCATAAATGTATGGGTTTATTTCTAGATTCCCAAATCTTTTTTTTTTTTTTTTTTGAAATTGAGTTTCACTCTTGTTGCCCAGGCTGGAGTGCACTGGTGTGATCTCAGCTCACTGCAACTTCCGCCTCCTGGGATCAAGCAATTCTCCAGCCTCAGCCTCCTGAGTAGCTGAGACTACAGAAGTGTGCCACCATGCCCAGCTAATTTTTAGTAAAGATGGGTTTTCACTATGTTGGCCAGGCTGGTCTCAAACTCCTGACCTCATGATCTGCTACCTTGGCCTCCCAAAGTGCTGGGATTATAGGAATGAACCACTGTGCTTGGCCAGTAGCATGTTCTTTTGATTGCCATATCTTTGAAGTAAGTTTGAAATTGAAAAGTTGTATTAGTCCATTTTCACACTGCTTAAGACATACCTGAGACTGGGCAATTTACAAAAGAAAGAAGTTTAATTGGACTTACAGTTCCATGTGGTTGGGAAGGCCTCATGATCATGGCTGAAGGCAAGGAGGAGCAAGTTACATCTTACATGAATGGCAGCAGGCAAAGACAGGAATGCTTGTACCGGGTAACTCCCCTTTTTAAAACCATCAGATCTCATGAGTCTTATTCACTATCATGAGAACAATATGAGAAAGACCTGCCCCATGATTCAATTACCTCCCACCAGGTCTCTCCCACAACACGTAGGAATTCATGATGAGATTTGGATGGGGATACAACAAAACCCTATCAGAAGTATAAATTTCCCAACTTTGTTTCTCTTTTTTAAGATTGTTTTGGCTATTCAGGTCCCTTTGCAATTCTATGAAAGATCAGCTTTTCCATTCCTGCAAAAGAAGCCACTGGAATTTTGATAGGGATTGTAGTGAATCTGTAAACCACTTTCTGTTTTATTGCCATCTTAACATTGCCTTCCAACCTATGAACATGGGATGTCTTTCCATTTATTTAGGCTTTCTTTAATTTCTTTCAGGAATGTTTTATAGTTTTCAGTGTACAGGTCTTTCACCTCCGTTGTTAAGTGTGTTCCTAGGTATTTTACTTTTTTGGATATTATAAATGGAATTGTCTTCTTAATTTTTTTTGGATTGTTCATTGTGGGTATATAGAAAGAAAACTAACTTTTTTTTTTTTGTTATTGTTGATACGGTTTGGATTTGTGTCCTACCCAAATCTCATGTCAAATTCTAATCCTCAATGTTGGAAGACAGGCCTGGTGGGGGGGGGCGATTGGATCATGGGGGTAGACTTCCTCCCTAGCTGTTCTTGTGATAGTGATTTCTCACAAGATCTGGTTGTCTAAAAGTGTGTGGCACCTCCTCCCTCTCTCTCTTCCTCCTGCTCCAGCCAGGTAAGATGTGCTTGCTTCCCTTTCACCTTCCACCACAATTGTTAAGTTACCTGAGGCCTCCCCAGCCATACTTCCTGTACAGCCTGCAGAACCATGAGTCAATTAAACTTATTTTCTTTATAAATTACCCAGTTTCCAGTATTTCTTCATAGCAGTGTGAGAACAGATTAATATATTAATCTTGTACCCTGTAATTTTGCTGAATTTACTGCCTCTAGTGTGGATTCTTTGGGATTTTCTATATATAGGATCATATCATCTCCTATAATCTTATGTATTATTTTCCAATTTGGATGTCTTTTATTTCTTTTTCTTACCTAATTTCTATGGCTAGAAATTCCAATACAGTGTTGAATTATAGTAGGAAAAATGCAATGCCTTGCCTTGTTTCTGATCTTAGAGAAAAGCTTGCATTCTTTTAGAGATAAAATGTTCTGATGTTAAAGCCAGTTGCGCATATATATATAGTGTGTGTGTGTGTGTGTGTGTGTGTGTGTGTGTGAGTGAGTGAATGGGGGAGGTTATCAAGTCTGGGCCATTTTACCATCAACTGAGCCCAGCCTGACAGTTGCATATTTTAATGGAGAAAAAACATAGAAAAGTTGAAGTTGGGATACTGGTCATCTGAGATAATGGTAGAGCTAGCCCAGGGGCTAAAAGCTCCCAGGAAAGCAGATGGCAAGTGTTAGGAATTAGACAGTAGAACATTCTAGATCCAGTGTAGTATTTTACTAAACTGAATGGGATGAGGGTGGGAACAGGAATACCTGCTAATTAAAATACTTGGGTAAGATGTTTATAAATTCCACATAGTGTGCAACAAATATTAACTTACAACGATGATACATGGGACATAGAATACATAACAGAACAAGAAACTGGTACTTCTCCATGCAAATACCTGTAAGGCACGAGTACTGTCTGAAGACATCAGAAGGTGTAGGTCCTGTCAGCATAAAACAATCAATGATTCCACTTTCTGACATCCAGTGCACATGAGTTCGAGATCTGACCTTTTGTTTAGCAGCAACTGGGCCCATCTGGGTCAGTGTGTACTGGAAAAAGAATGGAATAAAAATTTGAGAAATTTCCCTTTAACCTGCAACATCCAGCCATATATAAGTAACAGTCTGTTTCTTTAGTAGATACTACTGATATTCATGGATTACACTGTAAAGCTTTTGGTGGCAGAGAAGCGTCAGTACAAAGGTAAGAACTTTGACTCCGCTGCAGTGGTTTTGTTTCTTCTTTAAGTATGACATGTAGCTATGTTCAGTAGCTCACCTCTATTGCAGGCTCTGTATTGATCTCCACCAGTGTTTCTGAGGCATTCAGCCAGAAAATACCTATAGTTCTGCCCAGTTTGTGAGCCAGGAGATAAGGTACTGAACCATAAATGCCCATTTTATCATATATTTGGTATCCATAGGCATCCAGGTTATAAAGACGGTAAGCATCTCCATCCCTGAAACACAATTATCATTAATTACCTTCACAAATATATTATTAATATTAATAAATAGAATAGCTCCATTCTTCTCTGAAAACATTTAGGCCCCAAGCATCTTTGAAGGCTCAACTCTTGCCACTTCTCTAAAGATTTCCTGACACAATTGGGGTGAATGTGGTCCTCTTCCCTCGACTCCTTTGGCACCACTTCCTGTGACATTAACACAATCACATCTTAGACATCTTTTCTAAATATCTCCTTTTTTTTTTTTCCAGACAGGGTCTTACTCTGTCACCCAGACTGGAGTGCAATGGTGCAATTTTGGCTCACTGCAACCTCCACCTCCCGGGTTCAGCAATTCTCCCAACTCAGCCTCCCGAGTAGCTGGGACTGCAGGTGTGCACCACTATGCCTAGCTAATTTTTGTATTTTTTGGTAGAGATGAGGTTTCACTATGTTGACCAGTCTGGTCTCAAACGTCTGACCTCAAGAGTGATTTACCCACCTTGGCCTCCCAAAGTGCTGGGATTACAGGCGTGAGCCACTGCGCCTGGCCTAAATATCCTTTGAGTGGAGGACTCTCTCCTGTGAATACTCCACAAAGGGAAGCACACAGTAAGCATCCACTGATGAATTCTGTGAGCACTCCTCTGCAGTTAAAATAATTGTGTCCAAGAGGCTTCCACAGTGCTTAGCAGGGGAAGACAGGGAACTGAATTGGGGGTGGGAGCACAGAGCTCAAATCAGTGTGAGAGCAGCACAGTTTCTGCTGGACCTATCAGAATGCCTACCTGAAAGTAAACAGCACCTGAACCTGGCAACCTTATTAGACTCTGTTTCTCTTTGGTTTAATTTCCTCTTAGTCTGGATGCCTCTGGCGTCTTTGTCAATACTGTTAGCCTGACATGATAATCCTGAGGGAATTAAAGGTGATATGAGGATGCCACATTATTCCATTCTCTAGCTCACTGTCCCATTTTGGTAAAGCCTTTTTCTGGGTCAGTGATTTTTTCATGATATATTCTCTGAGGGTTCCATAAAAGGCCTTGAGAGGTAAAAGTGAAACCCGGGGATGAAGATCTTTTCTTTACACTGATCACAGCAGCTCCATAATTTTACTTCCTCTATATCTCTAGGTTCAGTATTATAGTTTTTACAGTTATCTAATTTGACCATTAAAAATAAAAATGGAAAACTGGCTGGGCATGGTGGCTCACGCCTGTAATCCCAGCACTTTGGGAGGTGGAGGTGGGTGGATCACAAGGCCAGGAGTTCGAGACCAGCCTGGCCAATATGATGAAACCCTGTCTCTACTAAAAATACACACACAAAAAAATTAGCCCAGCATGGTGGTGTGCACCTGTAGTCCCAGCTACTTGGGAGGATGAGGCAGAAGAATCCCTTGAACCCGGGAGGCAGAGGTTGCAGTGAGCCAAGATTGCGACACTGCATTCCAGCCTGGTGACAGAGAAAGTCTCCATTTCAAAAAAAAAAAAACCAAAAACAAAATAAAAGGAAACCACTGCTCTGGGTGATCATTCAAGGAAGGTTCTTAAAGATTCACAAGCAATATCAAGGAGGAAAAGGCCTGGCACATATTAGCACTGGCTCAGACAGCTCACAGATTATTCCTTTCAAATCATCTCAATACAGAAACCAGAGCCTCCCATAAGAATTCTTGTTTTCACTTACCCAGTATTTTTAAGTTGGTGTGATTCTGCATGTTGTGGGATCCCATACAGATGCTCAAATTCATGCAAGGAGAAATCCAAACCAATGGAAGAAGGGCCTGTAGAGAACAGGATACTGAGTTTTGCTTCTCAAAAGGACACTTACTTAAGGAGATTCAGTTAATTCTGAGTGCAGAGAGATGACCAAACTAGAGGCTGAGAGACCTGAACTCACCTAGATCAACCCGTAAATTCTGTGTACTGACCATCTGTAAGATACTGTATTCAGGTGTTGTGGGGATACAAAAATGTATAAGGCAAAGTTCCGGTTACATATTAGTTCTGTTGCCTTAGCTGTGTGATGAAGCTCTCTGTGTCCTCTTTACAGTAAATCTCTTTTCTCTCCGTAAAATATAAGTTTTAGATTTTTTCCTGATCGAAATTTTCCTTATCACATATTTCTTTGCTTTAGGAAGCTAAGAATATTGCTTCAGTCTTCACTAGATGAAATGACTGAATGAATGTCTTCCGCCTGATCACTTATTCTTACTGTCAGCCTCCTCAGTGACTGCCTACCAGGAATGCAAATGTCAACGGCACCAGGAGGGCCATAACTGGTTGCTCAAAAATACTCCTCCTCTGTGATTATAGTTATATAAATTTCCTTTAACCTCCTCTGTTATTGTAGTTATACAGATTTCCTTTAACCAAAGACAAATTCCTTTAACAATTATTTTAGAGATATGGGAAAATGCAAATGACTAGGAGGTATAAAGTGGGTTTTAATTTATGCTTAGGTTCAAGTATTTGACATCAAATGGTCCTTATTTGTAGGAGCTTGTGACAGAAAACAGATGCTACAGAGAAAGTAAAAAAGAAGATGACATGGCCACATATGGTGGCTCACACCTGTAAACCCAGCCCTTTGGAAAGCCGAGGCAGGTGCATCACTTGAGGCCGGGAGTTCAAGGGTGCTGTAAGCCATGATCCAGTAAGCACTGCACTCTAGCCTGGGTGACACAGCAAAACCTTGGCTCAAAAAAAAAGTAAATAAATAAAAAAAAAAAGATAAAAAAATTATGATGTTACAGAAAGGAGAGACTAAGAACCTACGCCCCTGCTTTTAATTTGGGGCATTCTGTCAGCCCTGATTATTATACAATGCTATAGATAATGATGGCTAGGATGGGAATTAGAGAGGGTTTGTTATTCTACAGGGAAGGGAGGAGGAAAGAAAAAAGTGAGTATTTTTCTCACTGCATAAGCTCCAAGTATCTGAAAGGCATCTCCTAAAGAGACAAACTCACCCCCAACCCCAATTCCATCACTAACCCTGGTGAGAAATGTGACAGATGGGCATGTGAGACCCATGAGAATGATGGGGAGGCCCAGAGAAGGCTGAGAACCACTGGCTTGAAATGTTGCAAATGAGGAGCTCTAAAACTTGGGTTTCTCATCACTTCACTCTCATAAAAGTTGAATGTGGAATTTGTAGCTGCCTTACCTAATAAACAGTGCAAGCAGTGCTGCTCTAGGCCCCTCCATGAGACCGTAAGCTCAATGTGGCTTATATTTGTTTTACGCTTCCCACAAAAGGCATATAATTGCTATTTCTCTGTTGCAATGCCTTATTGAAAGACAGTGAATACAATCAGGGATTTCTGTTCTTTTGTTAAAGTCACTTGTTTTAGTTGCCAAAGTTCAAGGGGCTTTTAGATAGAATTATGTAGCCTTTTTTGGACTCATCTGTTTTAATACTATACCAGTTTCAACTTTACCATTAGCTTTGATATCCACAAATTTTCCAAATTTCTCTTCCCAAAGGCCCAGATCCTCTTGATTTTCCTGTTGATACTAAAAAGGGATCAAACTGAGTTTACAAGTTGCAACAAATGTGTTTACCACTATAGCACACTTTGTTTTTTTTTAAAAAAGAATGAGAAAGTGAGTTCATCTTTTAGAAGACCAATGTGTGATGTCAGTATCTTGAACAAATCAAATCTGTGTTCTATATACATGTCAACAATCATCTTTATGAACCCTAGCTGACATGAATATATTTTTTATTGTGGTAAAATATACACAACATAAAATTTATCATTTTAATTATTTTCAAATATAAAGTTAAGGTTCAGTGGTATTAAGTACATTCACACTGCTGTGCAACTATTGATTGTACCTTTAACAGTTAAATAAGCCAGTGATTAGCAGAAATTCTTGAGCTTATACGATAGCAGAAAAGAAAATAAACAAGTTGCTGAAATGCTAAAACCCTCTGCTTGTGAGATTAAAAAACTGGCTGAAATCAGTTGGAACCAATATGGCCAACTAGAACAATCTTGCTCGTAACAGAGCCTGAATTGCCACCACATATTTCATAATTCCATCTGAATTTGGACATGTGACCCATGAGAAAACATAAAGAGATAACTGCACACACCCAAGGACTTTTCTGACTCCCTTTCCTTCCACCAACCACTCGCTATAATATAATCCCAGAATCTACTCCCTAAAGCTTTCTAATAAGATTACTGCCTTAAAGTCAGCACAGAGACAGATTCAAGCTGGATTCCTATCTCCTTGTTGGTCAACCTGCAATAAAAACCTTTTCTGTTCTCAAAAACCTGATGTCTTAGTACTGGTTTCTACTGATGCATCAGGGAGCGAGCCCTTTTGCTCAATAACATTATCACCATCCATCTCCAGAACTTTTTAAAAATTTTTTGAGACAGAATCTTGCTCTGTCACCAGGCTGGAGTGCAGTCGTGTGATCTCAGCTCCCTACCACCTCCGACTCCTGGGTTCAAGGGATTCTCCTGCCTCAGCTACTTGAGTAGCTGGGATTACAGATGCACACCACCATGCCCAGCTAATTTTTGTATTTTTAGTAGAGATGGGGTTTCACCATATTGGCCAGGATGGTCTTGATTTCTTGACTTCATGATCCACCCGCCTCAGCCTCCCAAAGAGCTGGGATTACATGCATAAGCCACCACACTTGGCCTCCAGAACTTTTTTAAAATTTGTTTTTTTCTGCGAAGTGCCCAGGGGTGGGGTGGGGTGGGTGGGGTCTCTGTGGAGGCCCCTGAGCACTGCCCATCTGCAGAACTTTTTCATCATCCCAAACTGAATCTCCTTGCCCATTAAAAAGCAACTCCCCATTTCCCCTGATACCAGTACCTGGCAGCCACTATTCTACTTTCTCTCTATGAATTTGACTACTCTAGGTATCTCCTACAAGTAGAATAATGTATAATTTGTCCTCTTGAAACTGGCTTACTTCACTTAGGATAACATCTTCAAGTTTCACCCATGTTTCAGCATGTATCAGAATTTCCTTCCTTTTTAAGACTAAATAATATTCCATTGTATGTATTTACCACACTTTGTTTGGTACATCAATGGAGACTTGGGTTACCTCCACCTTTTTGCTATTGTGAATAAGGCTGCTATGAACATGGGCATACCAATATCTGCTTGAGTTCCTGTCTTCACTTCTGGGTATAGACCCAGAAGTGGAATTGCTGGATCATACTGTGATTCTCTGTTTAATTTTTTGAGGAACTGCCATAACTCTTACATGAATATCTTTACAGGAACCAAAATGTGAATGCACTTTGAAAAATGCAGTCTTTACGAATGTAAAAATTTAAAAACTTTTCTTTGTTGTAAATATGAGAAGCGAAAACATTTAGAACCAAGTAACTTAGTACTGTTTTGAGAGATCCTACGCAGAGATTTGATTTTGCCCATAGGCACTTTACCCCTCTGCTTCAATCGGCCAAACTACTGTCTCCATTCGTGTGCTAGATTGAGAAGTAAGGTCAACTGGGATGGCAATGACTGCTCAGGTCCATAATCTTTTGAAGCAAAGGTATAAACTTTTCTTTTTTTAAATGGCATTTAAGGTTTTGGGGTACATATGCAGAACATGCAAGATAGTTGCATTGGTACACATGTGGCAGTGTGATTTGCTGCCTTCCTCCCCTTCACCCACATCTGGCATTTCTCCCCAGGCTATCCCTTCTCAACTTCCCCCCTCCACTGACCCTCCCCGATTCCCCACAACATACCCCAGTGTGTAATGCTCCCCTCCCTGTGTCCATGTGTTCTCATTGTTCATCACCTGCCTATGAGTGAGAACATGTGGTATTTCTTTTTCTGTTCTTGTGTCAGTTTGCTGAAAATGACATTCTCCAGATTCATCCATGTCCCTACAAAGGACATGAACTCATCATTATTGATTGCTGCATAATATTCCATGGTGTATATGTGCCACATTTTCCCAGTCCAGTCTATCATGGATGGGCATTTGGGTTGGTTCCAGGTCTTTGCTATTGTAAACAGTGCTGCAATGAACATTCGTGTGCACGTGTCCTTATAGTAGAATGATTTATAGTCCTTTGGATATATACCCAGTAATGGGATTGCTGGGTCAAATGGAATTTCTATTTCTAAGGCCTTGAGGAATCGCCACACTGTATTCCACAATGGTTGAACTAATTTACACTCCCACCAACAGTGTAAGTGTTCCTATTTCTCCGCATCATCTCCAGCATCTGTT
>CM052655.1:22078742-22110481 GCA_028533165.1 Leontopithecus rosalia | reverse complement strand
GCCCAATGTAAAGAAACTAAGAACTCTGAAAAAGATTTGATGAAATCCTAATGAGAATAGACAATTTAGAGAGGAATATAAGTGAATTAATGGAACTGAAGAATACTATACGAGAACTCTGAGAAGTATGCACAGGTTTTAACACTCGAATTGATCAAGCAGAAGAAAGGATATCAGAGGTCGAAGACCAACTTAATGAAATGAAATGAGAAGACAAGATTAGAGAAAAAAAGTAAAAAGGAATGAGCAAAGTCTCCAAGAAATATGGGATTATGTGAAAAGACCTAATTTAGGTTTGATAGGTGTACCTGAATGTCATGAAGAGAATGAATCCAAGCCAAAAATATTCTTCAGGATATTATTCAGGAAAACTTTCCTAACCTAGTAATGCAGGACAATACTCAACTCCAGGTAATATAGAGAACACCATAAAGATATTCCTCAAGTACAGCAACCCCAAGACACATAATCATTAGTTTCACCAGGGTTGAAATAAAGGAGAAAATTCTAAGGGCAGCTGGAGAGAAAGGTCAGGTTACCCATAAAGGGAAGCCTATCAGACTCACAGCAGATTTCTCAGCAGAAACCCTACAACTAGAAGAGAGTGAGAGTCAGTATCCGATATCCTCAAAGAAAAGAATTTTCAACCCAAAATCTCATATCCAGCCAAACTAAGCTTCATAAATGAAGGAAAAATAAAATTTTTCGCCAACAAGCAAGCAGAGATTTCATCACCACCAGGCCTGCTTTACAAGAGCTTCTGGAAGAAGCACTACACACAGAAAGGAACAACCAATATCAGTCATCCCAAAAAATTATCAAAAGGTAAACAGTATCTCCATAATGAAGAATCTATATCAACTAATGGGCAAAATAGCCAGCTAGCATTAAACGGCAATATTAAACTCACAAATATCAATATTAATCCTAAATTTAAATGGATGAAATGCCCCAATCAAAGACACAGACAGGCAAATTGAATAAAAAGTCAAAACCCATCGGTATGCTGTATCCAGATCCATCTTATAAGCAAGGACACACAAAGACTCAAAGAGTTGATGGAAGACTTATCAATCAAATGGAGAGCAAAAACAAAAAACAAACAAAAAAAAAACACCAGGAGTTGTAACTTTGTCTCTGACAAAACAGACTGTAATAGTAACAAAGATTAAAAGAAACAAATAAGGACATTATATAATGGTAAAAAGATCAATGTAACAACAGGAGGCAATGATCATAAATATACATGTATCCAATATAGGAACACCCAGATACATAAGACAAGTTCTTAATGACTTATAAAGAGACTTGGACTCCCGCACAATAACAGTGGGAGATTTTGACACCACATTGTTAATATTCGACGGATCAACGAAATAGAAAATTAACAGGAACATCTATGATTTGAACTCAGACCTGGAACAAGTAAACTCAGCGAATATTTATAGAATTCTTCACCCCAGGTCTACAGAACATACATTTTTCTCAGTATCACATTACACCTATTTTGAAAGTGACCACATAATTGAAAGTAAATCACTCTTCAGCATTTGCATAGCATTTCAGAAACTTAAATGAAATATTGGTTGACTGTTTTTTTGTTATTTTCTTCCCTTATTCCTTCCTGTCTCCACTGTTAAGCACAATTATTGGCATAAAAGAGGTTTTTAATACCTATTTATAGATTGCATTCCAGCCTGGGCAATAGAGCAAGACTTCTGTTCTCTCTCCCCCTTTCTCCTTTTCTTTCAAAACAAAAAAACAAAAAAACAAATTACAATATTTAGAAAAGTATTTGTTTAAATTATGATAGGCCAAGCAAATTGGAAAACACTGGCAATTTAAAAAAAAAATTTTTTTTTAAAAAATATGTAGGTACTTGCTTGGCTATAGCTGTGGTAGCAACAAGAAATATCTCTATATGTGTTCTGTGGCTATAATTGTCCAAACCAGGATCTTTAGAGTGAAAGGAGTCTCTATTAATAATTACAGTGAATGACTAAAATCAAACTGAAATTGATTCATTTACATCTGGGAATAGGCCTGGGGAACTTTTACAAGAGGCTGGGGAATGTAGGTAAAATTCTGCCTATGATGGGACATGGAAACAATGTAAGAACCATGAAGATAATACAGAATTTGAAAAATGAGACACAGAACAACAAGTTCCAGGATAACGGAAATGACTGGATTCAGGCTATAAAATGAGGCATCTAGATCAGAAAAATATTTTATGACCTTGTTTTTCAACTGGTGGACCATGCCACACTAGCCAATTGCACATTCCTCATGAAGTATGATGCCAAGTTTTGGTTACTACTGGATGCCTGTGTTGTTACTATTATGTCTGTTAAATGACAGTTAAGCTGGGTAAGTTGTGTGACACAGCATAGAATGGGTACAATGTGGTGCAAGTAAAAGATAAGAAGTATGGAGACTATCAAGCCAGCACCAGAAAAGTGATGTTAGTGGAACTTTGCCTCTTGTGAATACAGGGAAGCAATCAGGGCAGTTAAACTGCAACATGATACTGAACAGTGACCAAGTAAACAGTGCTATGGCTGTGGATCCTTTTCTAGATATTCTAAGACAGGGATATGATGCAATAGTTATCATACTGTAATTACTGCTTACATGTTTAATGTTCTTTTAGATATTTAAACTACTTTTAGTATACTATTAGAATTTTAACATTTGGAAATATGTTCAAGTCAAAATGAAGCTCAAATTCTGTTTATGTATTCTCTCACTAAACATATATTTCCATTGCTCTCTCAAATTCAATTCAATTAACATTTATTTGGCAGCTATCATTGCAAAGACTAAACTTTTGGGGATGTTACAATTTAGAGATAAAAGAGATGCAAAGCTAACACAGAGCATTCTGTGATAAGTGCTAAAGTAGAAAGGCAAGAGATTAAGGAGGGGGTTAATGATGACTGTAGGGTGAAGAGTTCTGGACGTTCTCTGCGGGAGTAAAGGGCCACAGGAATTAGTAGGACTTTGAGTAGGCAAAAATGGGCAAGAACGTTCTAAGCAGGGGGCACATAGGTTGTCTGCCTATATATGATTAACAAATTGCATCTAGTTATTCACTGATTGTTCCATTTTCAGTAAAATAGCTTTCTCTGGAAAAAAAACAACAACCAATTTTTGTTTAAACCAAAGAGTGACCTGTATATTCTGTTCTCCAGGCTGCAGCCCAGTGGAAAAGAGGGAGCAATAACCCTGCTTTCACCATAATGACTTCATGTATAGATCCGAGCTAAATCCTATTTCAATTTTAAAATTCAATTTGGCAAACTTATGTTAGCAAAAATTGCTCTGAAATTTAGCAATATTCAGAGTCATTCTTTCTTTAAATTTATCTATCTACTTATATATTTATTCTGAAATGGAGTCTTGCTCCGTCAAAAGGAGTCTTATTTTGAAATGGAGTCTTGCTCTGTAACCAGGCTGGAGTGCAATGGCACAATCTCAATTCACTGTAACCTCTGACTCCTGGGTTCAAGCGATTCTTGTGCCTCAACCTCCTGAGTTGCTGGAATTACAGGTGTGCGCCACCATGCCAGGCTAATTTTCATATTTTTAATAGAGATGGGGTTTTACCATGTTAACCAGGCTGGTCTCAAACTCCTGACCTCAAGTGATCCTCCTGGTTCAGCCTCCCAAAGTGCTGGGATTAGAGGTGTGAGCCCATGCCCAGACTTCTCTTTTTTTTTTTAATTCTTTAATCAATGAACAGATTCATTCTTATCTCTTATTATTACCAACATAGCTTTCTTGGTCCAGGCACTACTTTCCTTAGACTTTACTATGCATTTGCTCCTATGATCTGGGCTCACGTGTTTTTTCTTATTAGCCTTTATTATTATTATTATTATTTTAATATCAGCAGACTCCCAGAAATCTAGTAAGTAAAGCCACTTGGGTTAAAGACAGTGGGGAATTGCTCAGTGTCCCACCTTAGAGTCCCCTGCCTTTCCTGTATTGAGTCCTGAGGCACCTCTGTGGAAACCTCAGGGCTCAGTGATGAGAGTTTAAAAGTCACCTCCCTGGGGCTTAACTGCCAGTTCTTTCCCAATCCTTCTACCACATCCTTGCTCTTTCAAAAAGTCTGGACATGACTGTTATATCCTTATACCTAAAATAGTAAGAATTTATAGATAATCCTTTTTCATTTGCTGGAAACTGCTGATATTTATAAATAAAATAATATACAAATAAACTACCAAATCTCTTCCTCCTATTAGTGATGACTGGATATGACAATGAAAAAATACATTAAGAAGTTACAGATGTTGGACTCCTTAAATTTAATATTAATTCTTAGATAATATAAGTAGTCACACTCAAATTGCAGCCAGATCAATTTATGTAAAATAAATGAACATACATCTAATAACTTTAAATGGGTAGTTCAAATGAGGTAAGAGAGCATGGCTTTTGCTCTTAGAAATATTTAAGACGTGCCAATGGGTGATGCATGCATAGAGCCCCAGCTACTCAGTGGGGCTGAGGCAAGAGAATTGCTTGAGCCTAGTAGTTTAAGGTTACAGAGTACCATGACTGCACCCATGAGTAACCACTGCCCTCCAGCCTGAGCAACAAAGTGAGACCCCATCTCTGAAAATTAAGGTTTGTTAATGTCCATTTACACGGAGAAGCTGACATAAATCCTCAAAGAATATAATACATTTTGGAGGTTCATTTTAGTACTACAAGCCTCTACTCAGTTTTTCATATACCTTTACTCAGAATCCCACCTCTCATAGGCTGGGAAAAAGAGCATTAATTCTCTTTTCCTGTCTTATTTCTCCCCTGCTAAATAAAAGCAATTAAAACTTGGTGGTTTGTTATCCACAATCTAGTTTTTTTTTATGGTCACATAGGCAAAAATATCAGATATTTTGTAAACATCAGGGTGTTACAAATAGCTTTGTCAAGCATAGGGCTGATCATAAACACAACAAAACAAAAACTTTTTATTCATCAGAACTTGGAAATCACTGCTCGTAAAGACCGTAACAGAGTTAACAGAACAGCCCCAGAACATATATTTAAATTTGCAGTGGGTGTTAAGTAGGAAAATTATGACTCCGTCAACACCTCCTTGATAGGTTGCTCTTGCTTTTCCTGAAGCACGAGGATTTTTCACTATTACATAAAGAACTGTAACCTAAAGGGCCTAGAACATGAGTGACCACCTCTCAGCTGTAAGCAAGATCTCCCAGGATCCAGGGAATGAATAGCTCATTAAATTGCTGTAGGGTACTAATTATCCCTTCCACATTTGTAGCCAGTTGGTTATTGCAAGCACTGATTTTCTGCAAAGAATACTGGCAACTTCGGGTGGGTGCAGTGGCTCCCACTTGTAATCCCAGCACTTTGGGAAGCCAAGGCGGGCGGATCATGAGGTCAGGAGTTTGTGATCAGCCTGGCCAAAATAATGAAACCCTGTCTCTACTAAAAATACAAAAATTAGCTGGGTGTGGTGGCAGGCACCTGTAATCCCAGCTACTCCGGAGGCTGAGGTGGGAGAATTGCTTGAACTCGGGAGGTGGGGGTTGCAGTGAGCCAAGACCACGCCACTGCACTCCAGCCTGGTTGACAAAAAAAAAAAAAAAAAAAAAAAGAATATTAGCAACCTTTGGCTGGGCATTGGCCTGTTCCCCAAGGACAATTAGTCCTTCTGAATTTTTGGCCAATTCCCAAATTAGCTGCCTGTTTCTGGCCATTTCTGCAGACACAGTACTAGCTAACAAATGGTAGTTGTGCCTCCTCTGCTGAGAAGGTGGCTGGTTGGGCAAAGCCACATTTTCATTAGGCTTAGATGAAGAAGCAAGGGGTAACTTCATAGAGGTGTACAGAGATATTCCTGCATCCTTGGAGATGCTGCTGGAAGTGTTGTCTCTGGTGAAACCTTACAAACAGGCTTCAAAAGAAAATAAGCATGTTGCCAAATGGTCACCTACATAATGAGAAAGCATCATAATTAGCAATATAAAGTAGATTGCTCCAGACATCTTCACTAGCAGTGCTATTTAAGCTAGACTCAGAAGACAGCATATGTTTTTCTTTGCCTAAATAACAAGACTGGATCTTTCTTCCTCAATCCAGATCAAACTTTCACTGAAGATAGGAAACTGATAGTAGTAGGAAAAAAAACAGAACAACTACTGAGTTCTAAAAAAGCAGTCAACACTTTCCTGATCACTTTCTTTTTAGATTTTCTTCTGGAAGCTGCTTTACTAAATATCTACCTGATTATTCTGTCATCAGAAATAAGCAGGACACTATATTAGGACCCAACATGAGAAAACTCAAGCATCTGAACCTGCAACTGGCTTTCCTCCAAAGCCTGGATGTTCTGACCTGGCAACAACACATAGGTCAACACACCAGCTTGTTTTGTAACAGATCTGTGTCCTAGGAACATCATATTGGCTATGGACTGAATGGTGTCTTCCCAAAATTTGCTATGAAAGCTCTAACCCACTATATGATGGTATTCAGAGATGAAGCCCTTGGAAGGTAATTAGGTTTAGATGAGGTCACTAGGTTGAGTAAGTCCCCAGGAATGGATTAATGCCCTTATAAGAAAAGACCAGGCCAGTTGCAGTGGTTCACGCCTGCAATCCCAGCACTTTGGGAGGCCAAGGCAGGCAGATCACAAGGTCAGGAGTTTGAAATCAGCCCAACCAATATGGTGAAATCCCCGTCTCCACGAAAAATACAAAAAAATTAGCAGGGCATGGTGGCACATGCCTGTAAATCCAGCTACTCAGGAGGCTTAGAGAAGAGAATCGCTTGAGCCCAGGAGGTGGAGGTTGCAGTGAGCTGAGATCCCACCACTGTACTCCAACCTGGGTGACAGAGCAAGACTCAATCTCAAAAAAAAAAAAAAAGGACCAGAAGGAGGGACAGGGTACAGTGGTTCACGCCTCTCATCCCAGCACTTTGGGAAGCCGAAGTTGGCAGATCACTTGAGGTCACGAGTTCAAGTTCAGCCTGGCCAACATGGTGAAGCTCCATATCTACTAATAACACAAAAATTAGCTGGGTGTGGTGGTGCACGCCTGTAATCCCAGCTATTCAAGAGGATGAGGCAGGAAAACTGCTTGAACCTGGGAAGTGGAGGTTGCAAGTGAGCCTAGATCTTGCCATTGCACTCCAGCCTGGGTGACAAGAGTGGAACTCCATCTCAAAAAAAAAAAAAAAAAGACGAGAGAGCTTGTGCACACTCTCTCCACTATGTGAGGGCACAAGAAGGCAACCATCTACAAACCAGGAAGAGTGCTCTCACCGGTCAGTGAAACTGCTGGTACCTTGATCTTGGAATCTGCAGCCTTTGGAACTGCAAGAAATAAGTATCTGTTGTTTAAGCTGCCCAGCCTGTGGTATTTGGTTATGGCAGCCTAACACAATGTAAAATGAAGCTTGGTTCTGCTTCCTGGTTGTTTATTAAGGAGCAGATTGGGGAAGGAAATTGGGAGGAAGAAATTAAAAAAATTAATAAATCTTGACAACTCTGAATTACTGATTTAAAGGCTGTAAAGATGTAGAGGCAGGCAGGCACCAAGAGCATTGGATTTGTCAGAATCTGCATGATCAGTGCAATTTGAGAACTGCAGCTGTGAGCTGAACATGATCCTCCTAGACTGTGGGCTGTCCTTCTCAACCTGAAATAAAAAGCTATCATTCTGAATAAGCGTATGTGTGCAGTTTATTTTAAAACTTCAGATCACATTCAAATCATATCTTAATGTGCAATCTCCTTGAAACACCCATCTCATTCCAGAAACCATTTTAAATAGAGGTTCTTTGTTATTTAAAAAAAAAGAATTTTGAGACAGAGTCTCACTGAGTTGCCCAGGCTTCAGTTCAGTGGCACAATCTTGGCTCACTGCAACCTCTGATTTCCAAGTTCAAGCAATTCTCTTGCCTCAGCCTCCTGAGTAGCTGGGACTACAGGCATGTACCACCATACCCAGCTAATTTTTTTTTTTTGAGATGGAGTCTGGCTCTGTCACCCAGGCTGGAATGCAGTGGCACAATCTCAGCTCACTGCAACCTCTGCCTCTTGGGTTCAAGAGATTCTCCTGCCTTAGCCTCCACAGTAGCTGGGACTACAGGTACATGCTACCATGTGTGGCTAATTTTATTTTTAGTAGCGATGGGGTTATACTATGTTGGTCAGGCTGGTCTTGAACTCCTGACCTTGTGATCCGCCCACCTCAGCCTCCCAAAGTGCTGGAATTACAGGTGTGAGCCACTGCACTTGGCCTAATTTTTGTATTTTAGTAGAGACGGGGTTTCACCATATTGACCAAGCTAGTCTCAAGCCCCTGACCTCAGGTGATCCATCTGCCTTGGCCTCCCAAAATGCTGGGACTGCAGGCATGAGCCACTGTACCTGCCTAAACAGGAATTTAAAAGAAACTGTTTCTCAAGACTTTTGCAGTTTGGCAATTAAATCAATGCATATGTATAACCTCTTGGCTACAATATCCTACTACCCTGAAGGATTCACTTTATTATATTAGTAAACAGCCTTCATGATTTTTACATTTATGTTCATAAGTTAGTTATTCTGTAATTTTGTTTTTCCATCCTGTCTTTGCCATATTTTAAGTCAAGTTTTTTTGGACAATGTCTTACTGTGTTGCCCAGGCTGCAGTTCAGTGGCATAATCTCGGCTCATTGCAACCTCTGCCTCCCAGGGTCAAGCGATTCTCAGGTCTCAGCCTTTGGAGCAGCTGGGATTACAGGCATGCCCGGGTAATTTTTATATTTTTAGTACAGACAGGGTTTTGCCATGTTGGCCGTGGTTGGTCTCGAACTCCTGGCCTCAAGTGATCTGCCTTCTTTGGCCTCCTAAAGTGCTGGAATTATGGGTGTGAGCCACCATGGCCAGCCTAATAGAGGCTCTTTCACTATGCAATGAGCTGCATACAAAACACAGGCGAAGTTAGCAATTACCATCATCTCTGTTGTCCTTATCAGACTGACAGAGGGTATGAAACCTTATGTACCTACTAGTCATCTCAACACCACATGACAAGGAGGACATTAAAATGGAGTTCAGTCCAGAATTTCAGGGTGATCTCCCAAAATATATATTTACATACATTTGCCTGAGATGCATGCAGATTCCCTACGTGGTTCCAATACTTCTAACACCTGAGCATGAAGTCTGTTCCAAGAGGTCCTCAAAGTTCTCACTCTTGGGAGCTATGTTGCTGACATTCCAGATAATTTGTTCTTGTTTATCAGGTTCCTCAGCTTCCTTCTGAGTCAGGGGCTGTCTTGTGCTAAGATCCTGTGGCTCCTCCTAGACTGTGGCTTATTTGCCTTTGAAGGCATCCAGTTTCTGGGCTCTGGTCCTGGCACCTGACCTGAACAGTACTGTCTCTTACATTTTCAGGATCCAAAAAGAGAAACTGATCTACAGTAATATAAAATGGCATATGTGGGTGTCCACCACAATCTGGTAACACACTGTGTTGAGAATTTTCATTTTCTCTCACCACTGATATTCAGGGTGATTCTGCCTCATTTACTTTGCCTGAGCACATGTCTTCATGACCAGGTGCTCAACATACTAGGCATCCTCAAGGATGGGTAGGGATTCTTGCCCTGACCATGGACTGCTACAAGTCTCTCAGGCTAGATGCCATGGAAACAAGAAGGAAAATGAGAGAATGACAAGAAAAATGAGACAGGAAGATTTCTGACATCTGGTCAAGGCCTAAAGACTCCTAGAAGGCCTCTGGTGGACTTAATGCATTTCCTGGAGCCAGCTGTTTCTGATGACCCTGAAAACAGGGGTTGGACTGGATGTCAGGCTATGAGACCACATGCAAACAGTGGTTGGCTCTCCAGAAGGAAATTAGTGCTGCCCCATTTTTTCCATGAACAGCTATCAAACTAGGCTACAAAAGGATATATTAAAAACATTATAAACTTGGAACCAACCCAAATGACCATTAGTGATAGACTGGATAAAGAAAACGTGGCATATACATACCATGGAATACTATGCAGCCACAAAAAAGCATGAATTCATATCCTTTGCAGGGACATGGATGAAGCTAGAAACCATCATTCTCAGCAAACTAACACAAGAACAGAAAACCAAATGCCGCATGTTCTCACTCTTAAGTGGGAGATGAACAATGAGAATACAGGGACACAGGGAGGGGAATATCACACATAGGGCCTGTCAGGGGGTGCAAGGCTAGGGGAGGGAAAGCATTAGGAGAAATACCTAATGTAGATGATGGGGTGATGGATGCAGCAGACCACCATGGCATGTGTATAACTATGTAACAAATATATATATATGTATAATAATATGGATATAAAGTGAGATATCCATATATATATATGGATATGGATATATATCCATATATGGATATAAAGGGAGACCTGAATCAGCATTAGAGATTAGAGAACCTATGGCTTTGGGGGTACCATGAGCTGAGAACTCAAATGTAACAAAGATATTAGGCAAGGGGGCAAATACCTCCAGAAAAATGGGTGGTGTAAGAATCAGCACTAGGTTTTGGAGAAAGGTTAACTGCCTCACCTGTGAAGCTAAGAGAGATGAACTAAGTGCACTGTCACAATAACTATGTTGTAGAAGTTGAGGACAGAGGATGGGGATAGAGAACACAGAACTGTTGATATGATTCTAACTCATATTTTAAATTTGGGCAAGAAGGTTATGGAAGAGGACTCCATGTGACTAAAATCTCTATAACTCCATAATGAAGGTAGTTTTCTTCACTGCACAGTTGCTTTTTCTGTCTGGGAATAAAGTTGGGACCCATTTCTACATTAAAGGCCTTACAAATATTATGGAGAACCCACTAATGTAGGGCAGTTTTTGTTCTGTATTCTCTGATGTGTTTCCTCAGTACAGTGCTAAAGGGCAGGAACTATGGTAGTCACACAGCTTTGCCATAAATGTCAGCTTCCCAGACCCAGGACTTGTTAGTGAGTTGGTGAAGTTATTATCCAAGCAGCTAAGCAGCTCAGGTGATGGAACAGTTGTTACTTAGGCTTTCAACTGCATAGTCCCTTTGCCTGTCCTGTTCCCCCAGCTCACCTGCATTTTGAGATTTGGACATACCCTGAATTTGTACCTTGCTCAGGCTGCACACGCATTGTGTAATAGTGTTAGAAAGCATGTGGGTGGTAAGTGTCTGACAGATGCAGGAGAAAATTTTGGTGACAGGCCGGGTGCAGTGGCTCAAGCCTGTAATCCCGGCACTTTGAGAGGCCGAGGTGGGTGGATCACAAGGTCAGGAGATCGAGACCATCCTGGTCAACATGGTGAAAGCCCGTCTCTACTAAAAATACGAAAAATTAGCTGGGCATGGTGGCGCATGCCTGTAATCCCAGCTACTCAGGAGGCTGAGGCAGAAGAATTGCCTGAATCCAGGAGGCGGAGGTTGCGGTGAGCCAAGATTGCGCCATTGCACTCCAGCCTGGGTAACAAGAGCCAAACTCCGTCTCAAAAAAAAAAAAGAAAGAAAATTTTGGTGACTAAATATGAGACTTTGGGCAAGTGATTTTCTAAACTTCATTTTCCTTATCTGAAAATTGGAGATAACATAATATACCCCTTAGATGTGTTATGAAGACTAATTTAAAGGAAATAACATTTGTAAAACATTTAGGAAAACATCTGATACACAGGCAATCTAAACTGATACTCATATATCTATTATAGTATTATTAGTATAGATATAAAAAGATGACATTTATTTTCTTTTTCCTTTTTTGAGAGAGGGTCTCACAGTGTCACCCAGGCTGCAGTGCAGTGGCACTATCACAGCTCACTGCAGCCTTGACTTCCTGGGCTCAAGAGATTCACCCACCTCAGCCTCCCGAGTAGCTGGGATTACAGCCATGCACCACTGTGCCTGGCTAATTTTTTTGTACTTTTTGTAGAGATGGGTTTTGCCATGTTGCCCAGTCTGTTCTCAAACTCCTGGGCTCAGGCAATCTGCTTGACACTGCCTCCCAGAGTGTTGGGAATACAGGTGTGAGCCACCAATCACTAAAAGGCCAAAATTCCTTTTCTAATGAGGTTTATTTTTCAAGCACACATAGCTTTAATTGGCTTTTGTGGAAATTTACTTCAGTCAGCCCCAATAAATAGTGACACGAATTATTCCCTGTAGAAAATACTTCCATCTCACCTTACTTGCTTCATTGATGATTTGGAACCTGGTGCTGTCTTCAACTGTTGTGACTGAGTCTAGTAATACCTGATAGGTGGACTTCTTGGAAAGCCACTGTTTCTGACGCCTATAGATACAAAGTATACAGATGTTTGATAATTACTTGTGATTATCAATATCTAACGGACTGTATTATGTGGAAGTCATTAAAATTCACTATGATATTCAGTGAATTTCAGGGCACAAACAGTACTAGTACTATAATAAAGTACTAATCAGAAATTTTATTATTAGAGTGCTAATGAGTATTAGTAAGAAAACTAATAAAAGTGATTAATATAACATTGCTCAAAGGATGACATCTTGCCTCCTTTATTGAGATGGTGGGGCAATTTTCATAGATGACATTTGTGAGCTTATTAATTTCCTTCCCTCTTTCCATAAAATAGACTTTAATAGTAACTCAACAATTTGTAGTGGGAATTCAATATAATCTAGTGGTTTAACAAGGTTACCAGGCATTCACTGTAGACTTCTCTCTAGATATCTGTTCAGAATTAAAATAATATGCTTTTCTTCCTATAGAACAGAGAGTGAATACATCAGAAAGCTATACTAGCTGGGTGCAGTGGCTCACGCCTATAATACCAGCACTTTGGGAGGCTGAGATGGGCAGATAACCTGAGGTCGGGAGTTTGAGACTATCCTGACCAACATGAAGAAATTCTACTAAAAATACAAAATTTGCCAGGTGTGGTGGTGCATGCCTGTAATACCAGTTACTTGGGAGCCTGAGGCAGGAGAATCACTTGGACCCAGGAGGTGGAGGCTGCAGTGGGTTAAGATTGTGCCATTGTACTCCAGCCTGGGCAACAAAAGTGAAACTCCATCTCCAAAAAAAAAAAGAAACAAATAAAGAAAGAAAGAAAAAAAGAAAGCTACACTAGATAATTTTTGATGATTTCGGTTTCAAGATCACATAAAGGAAGACTTTTTTTTAAAATGAAGATTTTTAAAGATGTATTTTTTGTAGCCATGGAGAAACAAGCAATTTTTTTTTTTTGAGATGGAGTTTCACTCTTGCCGCCCAGGCTGGAGTGCAATGGTGCGATCTCAGCTCACCACAACCTCCACCTCCCAGGTTCAAGCAATTCTCCTGCCTCGGTGTCCTGAGTAGCTGGGATTATAGGCATGAGCCACCACGCCTGGTTAATTTTGTATTTTTAGTAGAGATGCAATTTCTCCATGTCGGTCGGGCTGGTCTCAAACTTCCGACTTCAGATGATCTGCCCATCTTGGCCTCCCAAAGTGCTGGGATTAGAGGCGTGAGCCACTGCACCTGGCCAGGCAATCTTATATAATGATGATAGGAGTACAAATGGTATAATTCCTATGGAGGGAAATCTGGTAATAGTTAACACATTTCAAATGCATTTACTCTTTGACCCAGTAATCCCACTTCCAGAAATGTATCCTATAAATACACCTCCATGTGTAGAAAATGACCTATGTATAGCTCTTGCGGTAGTGTTATTTTAACAATAGATTAAAAACAACCCAAGTGCCTAGCAATAAGAGACAGACTGAATAAATTATATTAATAGTACATCTACCCAGTGGAATATTATGCAGCTGTAAAAAGAGGAAACAATCTCCATGAACTCATATGAATTGCTCCTCAGAACAAACTACACAGCAGGAAAAAAAACCTATTTGGTATAATAAAGGGTGATTAAAAAAAAGAGGGAATAATATAAAAATACATGTATTCACAAAAAGAAATACTAGAAGCATAAATAAAAAAATGAAGAAATTTGGTTACTTGGAACAAGATGAGGACTGAGTAGAAGTAACATTTTTCAATGTATACATCTTTATATTATTTTTGAACCATGTAAAAGCGTTATCTATTCTAAGTGTCAACATTTAAAAACTAGTTTATATTATTTTTGAACCATGTAAAAGTGTTATCTATTCAAAGTGTCAACATTTAAAAACTAGTTTAAAACTATTTTGGCTTTTAAATTAAAATAGCTGTTTACTGAAAAATTTAAATACTTCAGGAGTAAATTTATAAGGTTAAAAGTGAGTCTTCTGATGATTTCCTTAATTATTTAATTATCCTTTCTTTGGAAAGTCTATCAGTTCTCAAAAATTTACTAAGCATCAATTTTGAAATATTGTCAGTAATATTTTCAAGTAGGTACTACATTTATTTTCCTTACCTGTAAAATGCGATCCTGTTGCAGTCTCTGAAAATGTTTTTATCCACAGCTTCATCTTTGACACTAAATAAAAAGACATTTTGAGAAATTTATTTTACACAGGGTTTGTGAGTCCAATTTTTGTACCTTCTCTAACTATAGTATGAACACTGTTCATACTATAGTTTGAGTCTATTCTGCAAAGCAAAACTGTGTCACGGCCATAGTATAACGTAATAGCACATTATGCTTTAGAACAATAACCTTTTGTAAATCCTCTGAGGTAAACAACAAAACATCAAGTTCTGGGATTACTCTGAAAGTAATGGGAAAAGAGCACTGTCACTTATGAGGATATATTTTTTTGAAATAGTACTGAAGGCTATAACTGCAAAAGTAAAACCTGAAGGAGCAAAACCAAACCAAACAAACCAAAAACAAACAACCAGACAAACTAATAACCACAACCCACTGACTGATTTATTAAAAAAAATTTTTCAGAATATTCTTCCTGGGTTGCAGGCTTTGGGGAAGATACAGACAGTGTTCAAGCTGTCTTTAAGAGTTTTACCAGCAATTAACAATACAAGCTGACAAATGCTTTAATAGAGGTGCAAGGTGCTAGAATAAGAACAGAACAGATGCAGAGGGGAAATCTCTTGCTTTTTAGGATAAGGTGACAATCTAGGGTCCAAAGGTTTTTAAAATCAAGTTTCCAGAAGAGCTGTTTCTGGAATAAAACATGAACAAGATGTATGTATATTATAGTTTGAGTACACGTATTTAAACTACCTTCCATCTGATTAAAACAACTACAGATTATAAGCAGAAAAAAATAACACTGGGATTTTTAAATAAAAATAAAAAATGTGCTGGGATTACAGGTATAAGCAACTCGGCCCAGTTTATTTTAATCAAATGCACAAAGATTGGAGAATCTTGTGTTTCCTCTTTCCAGCTCTGAAGAGTTAACTCTGGGATGATATAGAAAGAGGTGGTTATAGTTGAACTTGGAAAGCAACATGCCTGAAACTCAGGTAGAGTTCACACTGCAACTTTTCCACTGTTAATGTTATTTAACCATCCTTTTCTTTTGGAGACAGGGTCTCACTTTATTGCCCAAGGTGGAGTGCAGTGGCAAGATCACAGCTCACTCCTGGTCTCAAGGGATCCGCCACTGGTCTCCTAAGTAGCTGGGACTACAGGTGTGTGCCACCAGTCCCAGCATTTTTTTTTTTTTTGTATAGACAGGGGTTGGCGGGGAGGGCTGGCGCGGGCGGGGGTCTCCCTAGATTGCCCAGGTTGGTCTCTAACTCCCGGACTCAAGTGATTCTCCTGGCCTGTGGGATTACCTGTGTAAGCCACTGCACCTGGCCTGTGTAACCATCCTGAAAGTATTTTACGAGGGGCTATTAATATCAACTAACTCTCTGCAAATTGAGAGAAAAGATAAAGGTGAGCAAATACCAAACATGCAAATAAGAAGTGCAATAAAAAAATCAATGAAATCTTCAAAGCCAAAATGTTTTCAGGTTCGTTTCTGGGGACCCCGGGGTCAGTCACTGCAGGAGCACTTAGCCTTTACCTGATTTCCTCCTTCTCAGCTGCTTCCATGACTTCTCTATCACTCCGAACAGCTCCCAGCTCTTAGGCCAAGACCCTGGGCGATCTTTTAAAAAAGCCAATTAGCTGTCTTTCTAAAATTACAACCAG
This sequence comes from Leontopithecus rosalia, assembly GCA_028533165.1. Lineage (NCBI taxonomy): Eukaryota > Metazoa > Chordata > Mammalia > Primates > Cebidae > Leontopithecus > Leontopithecus rosalia. Next base: position 22,094,370 of record CM052655.1, on the reverse strand, counting down.
CACTTCGGCGTCAAGTTTCTGGGAAGGGAGTCCCCCTCCAGATCCTCATGGAGTGACAGACCTTAAGTCTTGCTCCCGGAATTTTTCAGGCCCAAACTAGCGTTTCTACAATGATTTATTTGGAAAATTTGTCTTGATTATGGGTGGCTGAAGAAGAAAGTGCTTTTGTTAGGAACCGAAACTGTCAGTGAGGTGGTGAGGGCGGGTACGCAATAAACCGTAGAGGGTAAAAACAGCGTGAGAACCGGGTTTGTGAGTCCAATTTTTGTACCTTCTTTTTAGGCTAGAGGGAATATCAAGGCCACTTCAGTAACAGAAATGCCGAGACGGCCTCCCTAATTGGGACGAAGCATCTGCAGGTCTATCTCAGTAGCCGGGTCACGCCACGGATTTTGAAAACTGACCCTCTGTGTACCAGTTTTCGGTGGAGTGGAAGTGTCGGCCCAGTCTTTGCTGGAGTTTAGGTCACCGGCCAGATTCTACTGCAACATCGTACTCCTCAGGACTAGAAGGTGTCTTCGAAGGTACACTACCCAGTCTAGAATCGCGTGTCCTCCACCACCGCCGAATTCCAGCCTTTGCTCAAATACCGCCCAAATCGGAGAACTCACTACTAGATGCCAATTGGGTAGCCAGACTTAGGGCTTTTCTAGACTTTCTGGCCCCAAAGTCTGACAGACTTAGAAGGGATGAGGGGCTGGGGCAAGCCGGAGAAGTAGAGAGAGAACTCCCGCACGGGGTGCCTGCCTGGCCCCCCAACCCTTTAAGGATCGGCAGAGAGAAAAGACCCAGGACAGGATGGCATCTGGTGATCTCCTTAACCCAGCTGACCAGGTTCCAACGGGACGACGCCTGCGCTGTAGGTCCAAAGTCTCACGGCGCACAGACGACTGTGTGAGGGAGAGGTCGCTAGTTCACATAGCAAACAAAAACCGCGAGGTTTCCAGGACCCGGATTATCCCGCCCTGAGAGCAGAGCCGGAAGGAGGCGGGACGAACCGGAAGAAGGTGAAATGCTTTCGGTAGGCACTCAACGGCTGTGAAGATGGCGCCGGCTGCGTGGCTTCAGGTGTTGCCTGTCATTCTTCTGCTTCTGGGAACTCAGCCGTCCCCACTGTCGCTTTTCAGTGCGGGACCGGCACCGGTGGCTGCTGCGGACCGGTCCAAATGGCACATTCCGATACCGTCAGTGAGTATTCATTTCTCTAGCGTCTGAATCTAGAGGAGCAAGGGGTGGGGCTACGGCGGCCCAAGGGGTCCATGAAGGGTCCGCAAAAGTCTTTTCAAAAGGGGTGGGCTGGCTGGGAAGGTCTGTGTCGTGGGCCCACTGGGACCCACCTACTTGGAGAGGAAAGCCGCGCACTTCTGTGGTTAGGCTAGAGGGAATATCAGGGCCACTTCAGTAGCAGAAAGGAGTGGTGGAGTGGTTTCTCCTAAGGAAAGCAGAACTTTCAGTGCCTGCCTTGACATGTAAACTCGATGTACAGATGAAGAGTGGTTTATCTTTCGGATTATGTTTCACAGAATCCTGTAATCCCGGGTTGGATAAGAGAGATATGTAAATAGGAGTATTCATTTCTTTCTTTTTTTCTCTCTCTGCACTTCTTTTGTCCCTGAGTAATTCTACTTACGAGATGGTTCGACTTCGCTTCAACTTTGAAATGGTTATTCTAAGCTTTACTATGTGACTAGAAACCGTAGAGATTTTAAAAATGTGTTTTAACATGGGAATAGTTAAAACGCAAGAAATGGCACTTAAAATTTAATGTGGTAAGGCTACTCTTTTATTCGGACAATTAACTATATGGGTTGAACCTTTCTGCCCCGTACCCATTTTAAATCTTATTTCAGTAACAGGTATAGTCCTGTGAGCAGGCAAAAACCAGATGCAGGGAGGAAATGCTGAAAAGCGTTACTCCCATTAAACCTACATTGGCCTTGTTGTTTCATTCTGCTGTGCTCACTGATTGTAATGTCCAAATCTTATTTGGGCTTTTATATATGGCAAACATACCTTTTGTTCATTGGTGAAGATTTTTCAGATTTTCTATTAGGTTTTTACTTGTCACTAAAATGGTTAATAAGTCTTTTTAGATTTGAAAATAAAACTCTGGTTATCTGCACATAGAATAGTTCATTTGAAAAAATGGTTGGTTATTCTGGGCAGTGATTGGTGAGTAAAGGGAATGAACTGATTAAGGGTTACATCCCATAAACATTTAAGTTAAGTTGGGATTTCTAGCAGCCTTAGGTGACTCACATTATGCGTTGGGAATTGAAGCCATCTGAGGCTAATTATCTTTCCTGTATCTTTGCAGGGGAAATATTATTTTAGTTTTGGAAAGATCCTCTTCAGAAATACCACTATCTTCCTGAAATGTGAGTTTTTGAATTTCATGAAGTTTTAATTTGAATTTTAAAAATTTATAGGCAAATTTAAAAATTACCGAAAGTTTTAAATTACCTAAATTTTTTAATTTCCTTAGTTCTGAAATCTAATAGTATGGCATTATCTAGGTATAAATATTTTTAGTATAACTAAAGTCCTTTCGCCGAATCATCTTCAGAATACCCGTGTGAACTTTATTTTCTTCTCTTGTTTTTCTGGTGTTTACACTGCACACGTAAACACTATGTATACATTATATATTAGCATATATATGTTATAGATAATATATAATATGTTCAGTAAATGAAAGCATATATAATGTATATATTAGCATATATGCTGTATATATTACATTGAATATATTCAATCACATCTCAGTTGAATTACATTTACAGTTGATACATTCTGAGAAAAGCATCCTTAGGTGGTTTTGTCATTGTGCAAACATCATAGAGTAAAAACTGGATGGTACTACACACCTAGTCTATGTGGTACAGCCTGTTGTTCCTAGGCTACAGACCTATATAACATGTTACTCTACTGAATACTGGAGGTGGTTGTAAAACAATGGCAAATTTTGTATATCTAAAATGTAGATATACATATTTGTAGATATAGAAAAGTAGAGTACAAATACGATATTACAGTTCTATAGGACTACCATTGTATATGTAGTCTTTCATGTACCGAAATGTTATGCAGTGCGTGACTGTGATTATGTTGGGTGATTCCCTGTATGGTTGTTTTACTCTGTTCTGTGTAGACTAAAGAGGTTTTACTCTTGTGTGCTTGTTAAATGTTTACTGAAAACATGACCTAGCTTTGTCAGGCCATTGGCTGTGAAGTGATTTATTTAGTAGATTTTATATTTACAAAAGGAGTCTTTTACTGCCTCAGAGGAAGAAGCTTAGATATTTTCAGGAAACAGGGATTATGTAGAACAAAACTAGTTTGTCTAGTGGAAAAATGACTGTGTCTGAATCTAAAGTATCCCATCGTCTGTTAATAAAAGCTTCCTTTTAGTTCTCCTTTTAGTTCTGAAACTGGCTTTAATTTAGAGTATGATCAATCGTGGACAGCTTTATTTCTAGGTGAGGGATAAAAATCTTGATGTTTAACATATGATTCTATGCATACTCTCTTCACGAAATTGCGAAATAATAAGTCATAGTTGGATGATTTTATTTCAGTTGTTTCAAGTAAGTGATTATTAATTACTTATTACATGGAGAGTAGGGAAGTGATAGAAAAATGTTCTTTCCTCATTGAGTTTACATTCTAGTGGGAGTGAAAGCAGCAGGTAGAATTTCTCTGAAGAATATACTGTGTCCATGAATATATAATCTCCTGACCAATGACTTACATTTGATTTAGATCAAATCTACTCTGACAGTGGCCTTGTGAGATTGGTTTAATAGGTAACCTAGGTAACCTCCTAACCATTATCTTTTGAAATAGCATGACAGCTTGTTTGCTGCTGTATTCTTTTATTAGGTCCGGTCTTTTTTTTCACTTGTAGTTTCATCTAACAGTGTTTTGTCAAATTAAATGAACTGCATTTTATTTTATTTATTTATGTTTTTTGAGATGGGAGTCTCTCTGTCACCCAGGCTGGAATGCAGTGGTACCATCTTGGCTCAGTGCAACCTTTACCTCCCAGGTTCCAGTGATTCTACTGCCTCAGCCTCCTGAGTAGCTGGGACTACAGGCATGAGCCACCATCCCCGGCCCCAGCTGCCTATTTTGAAGTGTTTATATTTCATTGTTTTTGGAGGATTGGAGGCAATTCATTTTTTTTGTTGTTGTTTTTTCGGGGAGATTTGCTGCAATGCCCAGGCTAGAGTACAGTGGCGCGATCTTGGGTCACTGCAACCTTCGCTTCCCAGGTTCAAGCAATTCTCCTTCATCAGCCTCCAGAGTGACTGGAACTATAGGCGTGTGCCACCATGCCTGGCTAATTTTTGTATTTTTAGTAGAGGTGGGGTTTCACCGTATTGGTCAGGCTGGTCTTGAACTTCTGATCTCAATTTATCTACCTGCCTTGGCCTCCCAAATTTCTGGGATTACAGGTGTGAGTTACTGTGCCCAGCCTGAGGCACTTTAAAATTTACATTATCTTTTTCTTTGTTACTTCTGTGCTTTCTCATATTTAGCAGTCGTCTTTGATTTTGTACTTTTTTGGTGATGGTATATAGCTTCCCATGGAATAGCTGGGACCATTTTTATTGTCTCTTAGAGCCTTTCATTTAAAGTTCTAAATGTTGTCTTTTAACATAAACAGCAGTATTTTTGCAGCCAAATTTCCTGACAAGTCTCCTGTTTGGGGGTTGTGTTCTTACTGGCTTTTAATTAGTTAATCTTACCTCTGTATGGATTCTTCTCAATAGTTCATAGCCCAATTTCCATATCCTTTTTATCATTTCTATAAATTCTATCCAACAGTTGAGATTTTTTTTTTCTTTGCATTACTCGGATGACAGGTCAGATTTTTTTTTTTTTTGAGATGGAATTTTGCTCTTGTTACCCAGGCTGGAGTGCAATGGCACGATCTTGGCTCACTGCAACCTCCGCCTCCTGGGTTCAGGCAATTCTCCTGCCTCAGCCTCCCGAGTAGCTGGGATTACAGGCATGCGCCCCCATGCCCAGCTAATTTTTTTGTATTTTTAGTAGAGATGGGGTTTCACCATGTTGACCAGGATGGTCTCGATCTCTTGACCTCTTGATCCACCTGCCTTGGCCTCCCAAAGTGCTGGGATTACAGGCTTGAGCCACCGCGCCTGGCCGGGTCAGATTTTTTAACATTCTAATAGAGTCCTTTGAAAATGTGTTGGTCATTTAAAAATTAGTTTGAGAAAATTAGTTTGAGTTTAAAAGAAAGAAAAAAGGAAGTTTATAATTAGGTTGTTTCTTTTGTTGTGAACCAAAAGTAGATTCCTAAATGCAGTCATGTTTATTTTTGTTACGTTTGTATAAAGTAGGGAGTCTTTAGTATATTTTTCCTTCCATAGCTAGAATCAGAGATAAAAGCAAATACTGACTCCTCCAGCTAATCAGTCATATAGTCAGATTTACCTTCCCAAGTTTTCAGAATAGTGTCTTGATCCATTAGACTGCTGTGTTCCAAACTGTGTTTATTGAGTTTTATGACCCTTCCATGATAACATGAGGTTCCTTGAAGCCTCTTTTAAGGTAGGCTTTGAAAAAAAATTGATACTTTTACCTTTGCTTTTGCTGTTTCTACCTTCTGCAGCCATGTTTACTTTCGTTCATTGCTCTTTCTGTTCTATCTTGATATCTTTCAAGGTCCCAGATATGAATTTTGCTGTCAATGGAACTATTATGTATATCATCATTTAACACCATTCAACATTTATGAATATTGCCCTGTGACATGCATTTCTAATGTTATTCTTTATCTCTCCAACTAGCCTTTTGAAGGGATTTTTATTTTTTTGAGATGGAGTCTCGCTCTGTTGCCCAGTCTGGAGTGCAAGTGGCACAATCCTGGCTCACTGCAACCTCTGCCTCCTGGGCTGAAGTGATTCTCCTGCCTCAGCCTCCTGAGTAGTTGGGATTACAAGCATGTACCACCACGCCTGGCTAATTTTTGTATTTTTAGTAGAGATGGGGTTTCACCATTTTGCTCAGGCTGGTCTTGAACTCCTGACCTTGTTATCCGCCTGCCTCGGCCTCCCAAAGTGCTGGGATTACAGGTGTGAGCCACAGCGCCCAGCAGTTTGGTTTTTAATAATTTGTTTCTACTCGTTTCTCTCTTTCTTTGGCCTAACAGTGTGTCATTATACCTTTGTATACTTGTGCTCTACTCAATATTTATTTATTTATATTTTTTGAGACAAGGTCTTGCTTTGTTGCCCAGGCTAGAGTACAGTGGAACTATATAGCTCACTGCAGACTTGACCTCCTGGGCTCAAGTGATCCTCCTATTTCCCTACCCTGAGTAGCTGGGACTACAAGCATGTGCCACCACACCTCGCTTTTTAAGCATTAAAAGATAATTAATTAAAGATAATTAAAAGATAATTAAGATAAGTTCTCACTGTGTTGCCTAGGGTGGTCTTGAACTCCTGGGCTCAAGCGATCGCCTTGCCTTGGCCTCCCAAAGTTTTGGGGTTATAGTTATGAGCTATCGTACACAGCCTGCTCAATAAAAACTTAAATGCTAATATACTAGCTTTAATTTAGGACTGCTTTATCAAGCCGAAGTTTTTCCCAGTAGAGATCCAGAAGTTACGACTTTATGGCATAAAAACAGATCCATAGTTTCAAGAAATGAAAAACTGCTTACCTGCTGTTTTTCTATGAAGAGCAATACTTTTATCTGAATATCCAGTTCTTTTTTGCATGTGTGATTTCAATACCTTATGTTTGGAGAAAGGATGGTCTTTGAGTATCTCAGTTTAGGGTAGGAAATAAATAGGATGCAGGTTAACAGTTTAGGACAACTGCTTTGTTGGGGAATTATCTTTTGTTCACAAAGATTTCTTCTTTTATAGTTGATGGAGAACCTTGTGAACTGTCTTTGAATATAACCTGGTATCTGAAAAGTGCTGATTGTTACAATGAAATCTATAACTTCAAGGTAAGGAACATAAAATTACAGACTTTTCTTGGACCTTAGTGGTTATTTAATAACAGTCTCTTAATTTCCTAGAGGAAAGAGTATCGTGTAGCTATAGAGGAGGAGAGCTAAAACCGGAATGCATGCTTCCCAATTTTCACACCATCAATTCTCTAACTTTTTGATTTCAGAACTCTTGTATTTGTAAAAATTATTGCAGACTCCAGAAAGCCTTGGCTGGGCTTGGTGGCTCATGCCTGTAATCCCAGCACTTTGGGAGGCCGAGGCGGGTGGATCATGGGGTCAAGAGATCGAGACCATCCTGGCCAACATGGTGAAACCCCGTCCCTACTAAAAATAAAAAAATTAGTTGGGCATGGTGGGATGCGCCTGTAATCCCAGCTACTAGGGACACTGAGGCAGGAGAATTGCTTGAACCCGGGAGGCGGAGGTTACAGTGAGCCGAGATCACCCCACTGCATTCCAGTCTGGAGCCTGGCAACAGAGTAAGACTTGTCTCAAAAAAAAAAAAGGAAAGCCTTGGAGCATGTGGGTTATGCTATTAGAAATTACACGGAGAAAATATAAAAGTATTTATTAATTTATTTTAAAGTAGCAATAATAAACTTACATGTTAATATAGTTTTAAACTACATAGAGTAGCATTGTTTCATATTTTTGTAAATTTGTTTACTATCTGGCATAACAGAAGATCACGGGATTCTTATATCTCCTCCTTCACTCAGTCTGCTGCAATAATTTGGTTGAAGTACATGTAGAAAATGTAACCTAATACAGATACATGGTTGGGAAAAGGAATGGTATTTTAATGGCCTTTTCAGATAACTGAGAGTATTCTTTTTTGATTCTATACCAAAATTTAACAAGTGGGAGTTTTTAAAGGTTAGTTACAGTGTGGAATCTGAAATATTGATGAACTCTAATAAAAAAATCCACTGGTACAAACGTGTCTTTTTTTTTTTTTTTTTTAAGACGTAGTCTTGCTTTGTCACCCAGGCTGGAGTGCAGTGGCACAATTTTGGCTCACTGCAGTCTCCACCTCCCGGGTCCACGTGAGTCTTCTGCCTCAGTCTCCTGAGAAGCTGGGATTGCAGGCGTATGCCACCATGCCTGGCTGATTTTTGTATTTTTAGTAGACATGGGCTTTCACCATCTTGGCCAGGCTAGTCTCGAACTCCTGACCTCATGATCCACTCACCTCAGCCTCCCAAAGTGCTGGGATTACAAGTGTGGGCCACCGTGCCTGGCCATGAATGTGTCTTTTACCCATGCGTGATCTTGTAGCATCATTTATTGGTTATTTAGAAAATAGCGGTTGCCTGAATTATATACATTTTCTAAATATTAACTCATTTTACATCTAGCTAAAAATTACATTGTTCATAACTATCCCCTATCCTCTTCATCTCACCATTAGGTTCTTAAGTTTTGGAACCCATTAAATTCAATGTAGCAGATACAAGTTATTCAAAATTCCAGTTTTTGCTAGAAATCTCAAGTTTTATTTTGGCAATGAGTAATGTCAGTTATCTTCCTGGAGGTGACACCCTCCATTGCCTGTTTCCAGAGAAATATCTCTAAAATAACCAAGTCTGAGTAAAAGTAGTTTATAGTAATATAGTAATATAATGGTAGTTTATAGTTAATGTAGTAACTGGCATTTTAAAAAATTGCCAGTTTATGTCTATGAAGAATATGACTGCTAGTACAATTAAGTGCCACTGTCTTAGTTCATCATAAAAGACAGCAGTTTTTCCCACCATTGCTTTCATAATATCATTGCAAGTCAAATAGCTTGCTATTATTATTATTAAATGGTTTTTTTTTTTTTGAGAGATAGAGTCTTGCTGTGTAGCCCAGGTTGGAATGCATTGGCACGATCTTAGCTCACTGCAACGTCTGCCTCCCTGGTCCCAGTTCAAGCAATTCTCCTACCTCAGTCTCCCAAGTAGCTGGGATTACAGGCACGAGCCACATGCCTAACTAATTTTTATATTTTTTAGTAGAGACGGGGTTTTACCACGTTGGCCAGTCTGATCTTGAACTCCTGACCTCGTGATCCACCCACCTTAGCCTCCCAAAGTGATGGGATTATAGATGTGAACCACCGTGCCCGGCCTATGAAAATAGCTTCTGTTTTGTTTTGTTTGAGACGGAGTCTCACTGTGTCACCCAGGCTGGAGTGCAATAGCACGATCTCGACTCACCACAACCTCTGCCTCCTGGGTTCCTGCCTCAGCCTCCCCAGTAGCTGGGATTACAGATGTCCACCACCACACCTGACTAATTTATGTATTTTTAGTAGAGACGGGGTTTTGCCATATTGGCCAGGCTGGTCTCAAACTCCTGACCACAGGTAATCCACTCAACCTTAGCCTCCCAGATTGCTGGGATTACAGGTGTGAGCCACTGCCCCCAGCCATGAAAATAGTTTTGACCACCTAGACCTTGTGAAAGGCTTCAGTGACCATACTTGAGAATTGCCATAGTCCACAATACTTGAGCATTGAAAATATATTGCTCAAAGAACAAAGGTGGAGGCATCATATTACCTGACTTCAAACTATGTTATAGGGCTGCAGTAACCAAAACATTGTCATACTGGTACCAAAACATACCCAAAGACCAATGGAACAGAGTAGAGAGCCCAGAAAAAAGGCTGAACACCTATAACCATCTGATATTTAACAAAGCTGACAAAAGCTAGCAATGGGAAAGGACTCCCTATTCAGTAAATAGTGGTGGGATAGCGTGCTGGCCGTATGGAGAAGATTGAAACTGGGCGCCTTCCTCACACCATGTTAAAAAAATCAACTCAAGATAGATTAAAGACTTAAATGTAAAACCCAAAAACTGTAAAAACCCTGGAAGACCTCCTAGGCAGTACCATTCTGGACATGGGAAGTGGCAAAGATTTCATGATGAAGATGCCAAAAGCAATTGCAACCAAAGCAAAAATTGACAAATGGGATCTAATTAAACTTAAGAGCTTCTGCATAACAAAAGAAACTATCAACAGAGTAAACATACAACCTACAGAATGGGCAAAAAAATTGGAAACTATGCTTCCAATAGAGGTCTAAGATCCAACTTCTATAAGGAACTTATATGCAGAAAAGAACCCCATTAAAAGTGGGCAAAGGACATGAATAGACACTTTTCAAAAGGAGACATGGATGCAGCCAACAAGCATGTGAAGAAAAGCTTGGTATCACTGATTACTAGAAAAATGCAAATCAAAATCACAGTGAGATACCGTCCCACATCAGTCAGAATGGCTATTACTAAAAAGTCGAAGAATAAGGAATTCTCGCAAAGTTGTAGAGAAAAGGGAATTCTTATACATTGTTAGTGGGAGTGTAAATTATTTCAACCACTGTGGAAAGTAATGTGGTAATTCCTCTAAGCTAAAAATAGAATTATCATTTGACCCAGCAATCCCATTACTGGATGTGTATCCAAAGTAATATAAATTATTCTACCATAAAGACACATGTACACATATGTTAACTGCAGCACTATTCACAATAGCAAAGACATGGAATCTACCTAAATGCCCATCAGTGGTTAACTGGATAAATGAAAAGTGGTATATATGCAGCCATAAAAAAGAATGTGGTACATATGCAGCCGGACTGTGCAGTCATAGAAAAGAATGAGATTTCCTTTACAAGAACTTAGAAGGAGCTGGAAGCCTTTATCTTTAGCAAACTAACATAGGAACAGAAAGCGATACATCACATGTTGAGAACACATGGTCACAAAGAGGAGAACAACAGATACTGGGTCTACTTGAGGGTGGAGGGTGGGAGGAGGAAGACGATCAGAAAAAATAACTGTTGGATAGTAGGCAGTACCTGGGTGATGAAATAATCTGTACAACAATCCCCTGTGAGTTGAGTTTACCTATATAACAAAGTTGCACCTGTATACCTGAACCTAAAATAAAAGTTAAAATAAATACAGTTCCGAGTTGAATTTTTCAGACCTTTCCCATTCTATTTCTGTATCCCTATTTGCATTTTTTTTTTTGAGACAGAGTCTTGCTCTGTCACCATGCGCAGGTTGGAGTGCAGTGGCACAATCTCAGCTCACTGCAATCTCTGCCTCCTGGGTTCAAGAAGTTCTCCTGCCTCAGTCTCCTGAGTAGTTGGGACTATAGGCATGTGCCACCACACCCAGCTAATTTTTGTATTTTTTAGTAGAGATGGAGCTTCACCATGTTGGCCAGGATGGTCTCGATCTCTTGACCTCCTGATCCTCCCTCCTCTCCCTCCCAAAGTGCTGGGATTACAGGCATGAGCCACTACACCTGGCCCTGTTTGTATATTTTAAAAGATTGTCCTATTCTTACAACAGTTTTGTGTTCTATCTTAGCTTATGAGCATGAATATCTTTTTGTTGATGTTGGTAATTTAGTCATGTAAACTCTTAAATATGTTTAATGCGACGAAATCCTCTAAACGCTGGCAGTTTTCCAGTCTTCTCAAAATTTTTGGTGGAACTATGACTTGTGAACCAAAGACTAGAATTACACATGAGTCTAATAATGTTAGATTCTTACATACTTTTATGTAGAGCCTTTATCTGATGCTGCTTATTTTTGAAATAGCAAACTCAAAATTGTGTTTGTACCACAGGTGATCTATTTGTTGTGCTCTTAGTGTCTTATTTTTGAAAGGTGAATTAACTGCTCTGTGTTATCTCTTTTTCCAGGCAGAAGAAGTAGAGTCATATTTGGAAAAACTTAAGGAAAAAAGAGGCTTGTCTGGGAAATATCAAACATCATCAAAATTGTTCCAGAACTGCAGTGAACTCTTTAAAACACAGGTAATCTTTAAAAGTGGTTGGAGGAAAATAGAGTAAGTGAAAAATGGAATGTCTATATTTTTGGCTATATCCACTTCCCACTCCTCAAGTATTTCTTTTGGTAGAAGTAATTAGAAGCATCTTCTGATAGGTACATAGTCAGCCACATACATATTCATCTCATCAAAGAGAGGTTGTACTTTCCGTTTTGGGTAAAAAGCAAACTACCAATTTTTTTTATTGTGGTAAAATATACACTACATAAAATTTACCATTTTAAAGTGTGTAATACCATGGCGTTAAGTGTATTCACATTGCTGTGCAGCCAATCAGCCTATCTCCAGTATGTTTTTTTTTCCTCTCTGAGGTGGAGTCTTGCTCTGTTCTTCAGGCTGGAGTGCAGCGGCTTTATCGCAGCTCACTGTAACTTCCACCTCCTGGGTCCAAGTAATTATCCCGCCTCAGCCTCCCAAGTGGCTGGGGCTAAAGGTGCACACCATTATGCCTGACTAAATCTTTTTGTGTTTTCACCACGTTAGTCAGGCTGGTCTTGAACTCCTGACCTAGAGTAATCCACCCACTTTGGCCTCCCAAAGTGCTGGGATTACAGGTGTGAGCCCCCAGGCTGAGCCCCATCTCTAGTACTTTTATCATCCCAAACTCAGACTTCATATCTATTAAATAATAATTCCCTATTCTCCAACCCCAAGTCCATAGGAGCCACTCTTCTACTTTCTTTTTTCTTTTTGAGACGGAGTTTCGCTCTTGTTACCCAGGCTGGAGTGCAATGGCTTGATCTCGGCTCACTGCAACCTCCACCTCCTGGGTTCAGGCAGTTCTCCTGCCTCAGCCTCCTAAGTAGCTGGGATTACAGGCATGCGCCACCATGCCCAGCTAATTTTTTGTATTTTTAGTAGAGACGGGGTTTCACCATTTTGACCAGGATGGCCTCGATCTCTTGACCTCTTGATCCACCCACCTCGGCCTCCCAAAGTGCTGGGATTACAGGCTTGAGCCACTGTGCCCGGCCCACTCTTCTACTTTCTATGAATTTGACAATTGTAGATACCTCATGTAAGTAGAATCATACAACTTTTGTTCTTTTTTGTGTGTCTTCTTTGTCTTAGCATAATGTTTTTAAGGTTCATCCATGGTGTAGCATTATCAGAATTTCATTCCTTTTTAAGGCTGAATGATGTTCTGTTTTATGTATCTCCACATATTGTGTTTCCATTTATCTGTTGATGGACATTTAAAACCTCACATTTTTAATTCTCTGGTAACCTCGTCTAATTAATATGTTCCCAGAAAAATCAGGATTTTTACATTTTACTGCCATAGATCTGAAATCAGAAGGGTATGTATCATCACTGTCTTAGGGTTCAGTTTCACACCTTCATTTTTTGGAAAGAGGAAGATGTGAATAATTATATTTTTCATGCTTACCTCAGGTAAGTGGAGATTCTGATATGAAATTCTGTTGTTTTAGAAATAGTAATCTAACACCAATTTCTTGATAGAAACATTTTATATGTGTTGAAAATAGTTATAGTAGTTATCCTTTTTTTATAGTTATAGTAGTATTCCTTTTTTTTTTTTTGAGATGGAGTTTCGTTCTCGTTGCCCAGGCTGGAGTGCAATGGAACAATTTTGCCTCACTATAACCTCTGCCTCCCAGCACTTTGGGAGGCCAAGGTGGGTGGATAACCTGAGGTCAGGAGTTCGAGACCAGCCTGGTCAACATGGTGAAACCGCGTCTCTACTAAAAATACAAAAAAATTAGCTGAGTATGGTGGCGGGTACCTATAACCCCATCTACTCAGGAGGCTGAGGTGTGAGAATCACTTGAACCCAGGAGGTGGAGGTTGTAGTGAGCTGAGATCGTGCCACTTCATTCCAGCCTGGGAGACAAGAGTGAAACTCAGTCTCAAAGAAAAAAAATTGGTAATTGATAAGCAGATGAAGTAATCAGTAATTGAGGGAAGAGTTCAGCTCTTAATATAACTTAGGTTTTATGGTCTTGGAGGAGAAGGAAAATAGCTTTAAAATGGTGACAGAATGGTAGAAAGAGAAAGCTAGAACGAGTATGATGTTCTGTAGTATGTATATTTTCTGTTTTCCAAATTTATACCTTAGACTAGTAAGATTGACTGGTCTTTGTTGGATTTGATTATGGAAAGCTACCTGTTAAATCTAGTTGCCTGAGGCTCACTACTTTGAGAAGTGCTATAATTTTTCCAGGGTCTGGCTTGTTTGTAAGATTTCCTCTCCTCCAGTCTAATGTAACAGGGTTGAATTCCACAATCTTATTAGGAAGGAGAATGCCTCATCTGTTGATAACTGGTAAGAAAAATAATTAGTGTAGTTTATTATAGACATGAAATATAGTGTGGTAGAAGGGACAGTAGACCTAAGCGTCAAGAGTCTTAGGTTTAAATCCTATTTCTTTGTATAAAACTTTGTAGTTTCTAGCCACATTTTACTCATCTGTAGAATGAGGGGAAATGATCTAAGATCCTTCTATCCTAAGCATACATCCTTTATCTAAGGCTTTGTCATTCTTAAATGTTTATCATTTTCATAGAAAAACTGAATGGCCATTTTGGTTTGATACTATTTTCTAGTTCCCAGCAGGGTTTTATTCACTTGTTTGTGGTTAATTGGAAATGTTTTGTCTATTGATACTATGTTAATTTATTTACTACTTAGGGTATAGTGTTTTGCTTAAACGATTTCTTTGTATTTTGAGCTACACTTTTCTTCTAGTATTTGCACACCTTTAATTTTTTTAGTTTTGTGTTTCTTTTATAGAGCTTTTCTGGAGATTTTATGCATCGACTGCCTCTTTTAGGAGAAAAACAGGAGGTAATTGTTTTCATTATATATTTCTGAGAGTACAATAAAACTTCGGTGGTGCAGGAGCCGCCCTTGCTTGCTGCATCTCCAGGGAGGGAGTGCTGCACTTGGAGAGCAGGCTCAGGCAGCCGCTATGGAAACTTGGGTAGCTAAAAACTAGAAGTTCTGAATTAAATTTTTTTTTATTGTTTAAAGGCTAAGGACAATGGAACAAACCTTACCTTTATTGGAGACAAAACTGTAAGTAACATTTGGGGATTTGAGGCATTGAACACATATTTTAGTTTTCTTATATTCATGTATTTTTAAATTGTTCTTCCATACTATGCTAACATTTGAAAAGAAAGTTAAGTCTGGAAGCTGTAGACCAAAATGTTAAAAACGGTTGGGTCTCTGGATGGTGATATGAGTGATTTTAGTTTTTTCTTTGTGTTTTATCTACTTCTGTATCTCCTGCTGTACACCTGTATTGCTTTTATAGTTGTCTGCCCATAACTATTTGTAAACAGGAAGAAACTTATTGAAAATAAGAACCTTTAAACTTCATCTAAAATGATTTTTGATAAAATGTAATTGAAAGAGAGCTTAGAAAATTGAAATACAATCTAAAGCTATTAAATATTTCTTACGTTTTCATAAATATTCATTGTATGGATACTTATTTCATTTTCAAATTCATGCCTAATTCCTCAAAACATTGCCAGTAAAAAATTTAGAGGAAAGATGTTAGTTATCCATCCATGTTGGGTTATGGTTTTTACAAAGCAGATTAAAGATTTTAATCTTATGACTTTATTTAGGTATAATATACATATTACAAAAGTTATTTGGTGGTTTTTTTTTTTTAATTTTTATTGCATTTTAGGTTTTGGGGTACATGTGCAGAACATGCAAGATAGTTGCATAGGTACACACATGGCAGTATGTTTTGCTGCCTTCTGCCCCCTCACCCATATTTGGCATTTCTCCCCATGC
>CM052655.1:22045523-22078242 GCA_028533165.1 Leontopithecus rosalia | reverse complement strand
TAACTTATGTTTATGGAAGAAAGGACCTCTCCATATCCCTTCTCTGAAGGAAAGATTGATAAAAGAGAATAATATTTTGATTGACTCAGTTTTTTTGGATTTAAGCAGTAATGTGATACATTTATAATTTTAAAAACTGCTCTTATTTTTAAGAGCAGTTTTATATTCACAACAAAATTGAGTAAAAAGTGAGAGGCTGGCCAGTGCGGTGGCTTGTACATATAATTCCAGCACTTTGGGAGGCCAATTTGTTAGGATTGCTTCAACCCAGGAGTTCAGGAGCAGTTTGGAATTCATATTGAGACCCTGTGTCTACAAAAACCAAAAGTTGGGTGGGCGCAGTGGCTCATGCCTGTAATCTCAGCACATTGGGAAGCCGAGGTGGGCAGATCACCCAATGTTGAAAGTTTGAGACTAGCCTGACCAACATGGAGAAACCCCGTCTCTACCAAAAATACAAAATTACCTGGTTGGGAGAAACCCTGTCTCTACCAAAAATACAAAATTACCTGGGTGTGGTGGCACATGCCTGTAAATCCCAGCTACTTGGGAGGCTGAGGCAGGAGAATGGCTTGAACCCAGGCGGTGGAAGTTGTGGTGAGCTGAGATGGTGCCATTGCACCCCAGCCTGGGCAACAAGAGTGAAACTTGTTTCAAAAAAAAAAGCAAGAAACAAAAGTTACCCAAATTACCCAGAGTGGTTGTGCATTCCTATGGTCATAGCTACAGGGGAGGCTGAATTGGGAGGATCACTTGAGCCCAGGAGATCAAGGCTGCAGTGAGCCTTGTACTCCAGTACACTGTACTCCAGCCTAAGTAATAGAGCAAGACTCTGTTTCAACATGCCTTGTCTATGCCAGTACACTTAGCCCCCCTAGTTATTAACATACTGTACCACTGTGGTATAGTATTACAACTGATGAACCACATTGACATGGCGTTATCAGCCAGGCTGTAGTTTACATTAAGGTTCACTCTGTGTTGTGCATTATATGAATTTTGATAAATATATAAAGACATCTTCACCTTTATAGTGTCATACAGAATAGTTTTAGTGCCTAAAAGACCTCTGGGCTCTGCCTTTTCATCTCTTGCTTCCCCCTAAACTCCTGGCAATCATGGATCTTTTTACTGTCTCCATAGTTTTGTCTTTTCCAGAATGTCATCTAATTTGGAATTGTAAAAATACGTGGCCTATATAATCACAGTCGTGTTACTAGAAGGAAAAAGAAAAGAAAAATTTAAAAAATGTAAAAACAATGTCGCCTGTTCAGATTGGCTTTTTTCACTTAGTAGTATGCATTTAAGGTTCCTCCATGTCTTCTAATAGCTTAATAGTTCATTTCTTTTTAGTGCTGAATCATATTCCATTGTTTGGATATATCGCAGTTTATCCATTCATCTGTTGAAGAGTGTCTTGATTGCTTTCAGCTTATAACAATTATAAATAAAGCTGTTGTAAACATTTATGTCCAGGCTTCTATGTGGACATAAGTTTTCAACTCCTTTGGGTAACTGTCAAGGAGCATTATTGCTAGATTGTATGGTAAGAGTGTAACCATTGTATGGTAATTTTGTAACCACTGCAATTTTGACAATGCAGTGCTTAAACAAAAATAGAATGTATTGGGAACAAAACTACTCTTGTAGTCTCTCTCTCTCAGAGCATCAGTAAATGGATTGTGACTTGTAGCTATCTTACTCATGGGGTTAAAAATTTCTATTGAAGGGGACTTACAATTTTGAGATGATACCATGAAGACAGTGCTTTAAAAATAATTCTGTTCACAGGCTAACGGTAGACTGTGACAAGGGGGAAAAAAAGGAAAAAAATAGTTCTGTTATGGGGAAGGAAATAATTAATAGTTGAGATGGTAGTTAAGAGCCCAGGCTCTGGGGTCAGATGTTCTGGATTTTGAAATCTCAACTTCACAACTTAATATTTCCCTTGTCTCAGGGAAATATTATTGTGTCTGTTTCTTACATAATAAAATGGAGGTAGTAGGAATGATATTACTAAGAATTGTGGAGTAGTGAAGTCCAGGTCTCCATACCTCCACAAAAGCAACTAGTTAGCTGACAAAAACTGTCACATTCAACTTTCACAGAACTTTGAAACTTAACAAGGAAAAAGTTCAACACAGGAGGAAGCAATACATTACATTAAGAAAGTGCTGTGGTGTTTTAACTTGTTTACCATTCCACCCTTCCCAGTTCAGAAGTAGGAAGATGGTCATGGTGTAGGTTGCTAGTGCCAGGGGAACTAATACAGATCTTTTTCTTAAAGAGTTGCTGTTGTGTGTTTTCATCTGTCTGGAGACTTCCTGAAGGACCTGTGCGAGTTCCTCTACCTTCATTTTGCCCAACTTAGTGTTCCAGGGGCTGGAGTGGCTTGCTGGGTTGTGTTTCCCAAAAGCATTTGAAGGCAAGTCTGCATAGGGAAGGGGATAACAGTGGGGATTAGCAGTAGAGAGATTGTCAAGCATGAGAAGGAAAAGGTCCAGAAAGGAGATTTGTGAGAGAACAGGCTTTTTAAAGCTTCTGTGTATATTGTAGTATGAAGAAAGCCATATACATTCTTAGGACTGGACATGTGATCAGAGATGACCCTAAACTTTCATTCTGGCTGACCTTGGGCTCTGTACAAGCAGAAAGTGAAGACTAAGGAAGGGCTTTAATTGGACCAGTTAAGTATTGAATGATTGCCTCAGGGTGCAAAGACTAGGAGAGTACTCTGTTCTTTTTTGACTTTGGCTCCTGATGTTCAAGAAATCTTTGTCAAAACACTAGCTGACCACTAAAGGAAGATAGATTCCAGTAGCCACACAGGTCAAAGAATGCAGACTTTTCAAAAATGGTTTACAAAAGTTGCTAAGCAAAAGATCCGTAATCCATATTATATTGGCAGCTAAGAAACTCCAAAGAGGGGGCAGATTCTGGTTGCCAGAATTGCCACTTTATAACGTTCGGTTTTCAGTGAAAAATTATGAGGCATGCACAGAAACAAGAACGTATGGCATATTTACAGGATTAAAAAAATGCTTCTGAGGAAGCCTCAGCATTAGACTTACCAGACCAGAGATATTAAATGAACTGTCTTAAATATACTCAAAGAGCTAAAAATTAAAAAAAATAAAGCATGGGTGAGGAACCTAAAGGAAACCAGGAGAACATAGACATAGAAATGATAAAAAGAATTAAGGTGAGCCTGAAGAGACCTATGGGACACCCTCAAGTATTATCAACATCCACATAATAGGAATTCATCAGAGGGAGAAGAGAGAGAGGGAGAGGTATGGAAAGAATATTTGATTTGAAGGAATAATACCCAGAAACTTCCCATATTTGATGGAAGCATGAATTTCAGAAAGCTTGAGAAGCTCACAAATCTCAAATTACAAGCAGGAATGAAAAAGTAAAATGTTGTATGTCCATAAAATGGAATATCATTCATCTATAAAAATGAAGTACTTATACATACAGCAATATAGATGAACTCTGAAAACATGTTAAGTGAGAGAAGCCAGGTACATTTATATGAAATGACCATAATAGACCAACTCCATGGAGACAGGAAGTAAATTAGTTGCAGGTGGTGAGAGGAAGGAGAAATGGGGAGCTGCTGCTTAATGAGTACAGGGTCTTAGGATGATGAAAATGTTTTAGAACTACATAGAGGTGATTTGCACATCATTGTGCTTGTACCACATACCATTGATTTATATGCATTAAAATTGTGAATTTTCAGAATAGACTGTGAAATTTACCTTAGTTTACAAAGGAGTTAATAATACGTACATGCCTGTAATCCCAGCACTTTGGGAGGCCAAGTCCGGTGGATCAGGACTTCGAGACCAGACTGGCCAATGTGGCAAAACCCTGTCTCTGCTAAACATACAAAAAAAAAATTAGCTGGGTATGGTGGCATGCACCTGTAATCCCAGCTACTTAGAAGGCTGAGGCAGGAGAATTGCCTGAACCTGGGAGGCAGAGGTTGCAGTGAGCGTAGATGGTGCAGCTGCACTCCAGCATAGGCAATGCAGAGAGACACTGTCTCCAAAAAAAAAAAAAAAAAAAAGTAATAAATGTCATACGCTTAACAGAGTATCTGGCATATAAATGTTATTTTTACAGGGTCAGAATCTCTGCATTCCAGAGTTAAATATAAACTTTCTCAAATCCTGGAATATGAGAATTGATCAGTTTATTTTGGAATTTGTAAGAGGTGGTTTTAAGACATATATAATAGAGCAGCTAATTACACCAGAATTTTATAGGTTGATGAGTAAGTAAGTTCATTCAGACTCATTGGACATGGATACCCATAACTTTGAAGCTGTAAAGTTTTCTCACAAATTGCCCCTGAGTCTCATCAGAGAGTATTGGCAGAGATAAATCAATGTATGATTAGGGAGGAATTTATGTTCTTAAGTTACTAAGATAACCTAATGGATACCTGGGGAATTGTTTAATCTGCTTTGTTTGACATGGGTTTTTATTGTGGAATATAATTTTTGAACTATGTTAGCCTTTTCTTGATTGTAGGACATTTTAAACATTTGAGAAGAACTGTGCTCCACAGGAGAATGCATAAATATACAAAATCAATTATTCATTTTGAAAGGTTCAAAGATCATAGAAGCTTACCCAGAGATCTCTGGATAAACATTTCTCCTTGTAAGACCAGATGATTAAGTTGTAATTCCAAGGAAGAAGAAACCAGTTATTTTCCATGTTAATGTTTATCATTGTATCTTAGTCTTGTGTTTGTGAAGACTGTAGTCTATGTGGAAAGGAAGAGTCCCTACCCCTCAAAGTCAAGGACTTGGAGACTGTTAATTTGTCTTCCTTGACTTTGAAGGCAGTGACTCTTGCTTTCCACATAGACTAGCCCCGGGTGAAATTTTTGATATAAATGTGACACCATGTTAGCAGAAATTCTGATATTCTTGGGAAGCATGTTGAACAAAGGGAATTAGATTCAGGAATTGGTGATTTTCATTCATTTTATTAGTACCGTCATTAATTTTTGTGTAAGGTGATTTAAATAATTCTTTGTTTAAATTCCTTTGTGATGTCTACATAAAACACAAACTGGTATCCTAGTGTGGCTTAAACAGAGATTAAATTTAGTAATTTTAGTTGGGGTTTTCCTCATTAAAATGTTAAATGTTATTTTTGTGTATAAGAATATGCGGTATCTTGTCTTTTAGTAATTCATAATCTAGCCTACTTTATGTGCTAGGCTTGTTTGGTTTGTTGTGCCTATTGTTTGAATGAATGAAAGAGAAGAACTTTACCATGTTTCTGAGCACATTATGGAGCAAAATTTGCATATTTTACTATTGATTTGTGTTCTTAATTCATAAGATTTGCAGATGTGATATCCTTTTCCCTCTCTAGGCAATGCATGAACCATTGCAAACTTGGCAAGATGCGCCATACATTTTTATTGTACATATTGGCATTTCATCCTCAAAGGAATCATCAAAAGAAAATTCACTGAGTAATCTTTTTACCAGTAAGTTCAGTTTAGTTTTTTGTAACGGTTATGTTATTATCTGGTTATGTCATTTTTGCACTTTACAGATGCTTTTTTATTAATTATTATGGTATCAGATTTCATTTTCCTTCATTTAATACTCCTGCTTTTAAAATTTTTAATTTGTGTCATGTTTTCAGTATTCTGAACTAGAATTGTCAAAACTTGGTCAGCAAGCCAAAGATCAGGAAATTTTAAATTAATTAACATTGGTAGTTTTTAATGTCTCAAGAATTTAAGTGTTCTCCTTTCCAAGGTTGCTGCCTGGTTCATAGAGTTCAGATTCTCTTAACTCGAATTTGCGGAAACTTTCTAACTGGTCTTATTTCCTGTGGTTTCTCCTTTGTTTCTTTTTTGTACTTTGCAATTTTCTTTCCTACCCTGCTTTCTTAAGCGGAATATGGAATAGAAACAATGATGGCAGCCATTGTTACCTTGCTACTGACTTTACTGGCTGTATTGGTATATTTCACCATTAAGTACTATGTTTACTGTAGAACTTAGGAAATATTCTTTATTTGGTTAAGGATGTTCTTTTCTATTCCTAGTTTAATGAGAGTAGTTTCCCTTTTTTTTTAAAAAAAGAGTTAAGAATGAATACTCAGCTTTATCAAATAGTTTAATTAAACTGATTTAAATAGTTTAATTATACTGATTTAAATGATCATAAGGGCTTTTTTATTTAATACGTTTATATCATACTTTAACTGGTTGTTTAACATTAAATTATCATTGAACCTCTGGGATACCACTACTTGGTTTACATAGACACATGCATACACATACCCCTCCCTCTTTCTCTCTCTCTCTCTCTCTCTCTCTCTCTCTCTCTCTCTCTCTCTTCCCCCCACCTCCTCTCCCTCTCCCTTCCTTCCTACCCCTCCCTCCCTACCCCTCTCCCCCTTACTCGTACACGTGTATCCTCCTGTCTCTTTAGGCCCATTACTTTCTAATGGATCATAGTCTCAAGGCACAGTTACCAGTGTTCATTTTCAACCTTCTTTCTTTGAAAAGGTTAGAGAAGTAGCTTTATTCCATCCTACTTCAGCTTCTTCATGCATCCAACCTGGCTTTGGTCCCCCTTATTTTTCTTTGAAATCTACTAGCTTCAGTGATCCCATAGGAACTGCACATCCAACTAACATAGCATGTTTCTGGCGCAGGAGCCCAACATGATCATGGAGTCAGCCTCATGCACTGTTCTTAGTTTCTGTTTTGATTCTTGGAAATGCCTGTCTTGTTTTTGAGCTTGTATCTTTTTTTGTTGTTTTCTTTGTTTTTTTTCTTTTTTTTGAGATAGAGTTTCACTCTGTCACCCAGGCTGGAGTGCAGTGGTGTGATCTCGGCTCACTGTAACCTCTGCCTCCTGGGTTCAAGTGATTTCTCCTGCCTCAGCCTCCCAAGTAGCTGGTATTACAGGCCTGCACCATCACGCCCTGCTAATTTTTGTATTTTTAGTAGATTGCATTTTTTTAATCTACTGAATTTTTATCTACTAAATTATTAAATCTAAATTTTTATTTAGTGGGTTGTATTTTTAGTTTCACCATGTTGGCCAGGCTGGTCTTGAACTCCTAAGTGATCTGCCCGCCTTGGCCTCCCAAAGTGCTGGGATTATAGGCGTGAGTCACCACACCTGACCTTGTTTTCTCATTTTAAAAATATCTTATCCAACTTTTGTTTGGAATGGAGAAGGTACATTATCTCTAATACAATTTTATCATTTTCCTCCCTTCATTGAAACGTTTAATGGCTCCCCATTGCCTATAAAATATCTACATTTTGCAGCAAGGTTTAAAAAACTCTTTACAATGTGTCCCAGTTTATATTTTGCTGCCTTATGTCAAAACACTACTACCATATGGTATTATGTAAAGTCTCAGATAAATAGTCTGAGACTATATTTGTTCTTTAAATATACCACACACTTTCACAGCTGTTTTGTTCATGTTATTTCCTCTATGTAGAAGGCTTTTTACTTTTTTCTGGAAAATACATACTTATCCTTCTGATTCTGGCTGAAAGGAATAGTTTTCTATGTAGCTTTTCAACTCCCTCTCCCTTGCAAGGTGGTTTACACATTTGATGGCAGAAAACATCTTACTCATATTTCTATCTGCTATGTTTTCCATAGGCCTGTCAAATAGTAACTGCTTAGTAAATGTGTGTTGTAACATAGAGTGGGGGCTAGCAGATTTTTTTCTTAAAGAGTCAGATGGTAAACATTTTCTCTATTATAACTACGCAATTCTGCGATGGTAGTGCAGAGGCAGCAGTTATTAGTCTGCCTCTAGGGATGATCCCTGCTCAAATGAGTCAGAGTTTAATTTATTTATCATACCTAGAATTTATCTAAATCATTTTATCAATACAATAATAAAATAGTCCATCTTAGTTTTTTAAATTACAGATAATCCTAAAATTAGTCAATAGTAAGGAAAATATATCTTTCAGATTTATGTTGTTACTGTTACTTTTTCTGCCTTATTAAACACCTTGTTGTTATTAACAAATTATTTGAAAAATCTTAACTAGCAGGTTTTGGGGAAGTTCAATTCTGTGTTTATTGGATGTTGCTTTGCTTCCATCTGAACTTCTGAGTAATTTTTATTTTGGAATGAGGAACTAGGGTACATGATTGTGAAGCTGTGTTTCAACCTTACTTTATCAGGGACAGCATATTTTTTTATGTGAGTTATTTAAATTTTTAAGTTTTTTTCCAATGCCTTCATTCTGAAAGTGATACACGAATGTAGCAAGATAGAATTGAAGTCCATGAAAAAATAGTAAAGCAATAGGAAAATACGGATGAGGAAGTATAGAAAACAAAGATGGCAGTATGTAAAAGAAAGTCCTGTAAAGCATATTTTAGTTATGTGTTGTAAGGAAAAGTATATATGAAATATGTTTAGAATTTAGAGCATGTGTGGAGTTGTTCCAGATGGGCAGCCAGAGACGGCTGTGTGGAGGAAATATTCAATCTAGTCTTTAAAGGATATGAGTGTGGAAACAAAAGAGCCTTCCCACTTCAGACTAGAGTGGAGGCATGGAAACCTGTGCAGGAAACAGCATGAACTATGAGAACACTTAATGACTTTCCAAATGCTGTACAAAATAATGTAATATTGACGAGGATTGAAATTACACGATGAAATTCTTAATAATTTCATTATACAAATATTAGGCAATGTTTTTGTTTAATTTCTGCATCATATAAATTAATTCTGAGTACTGTGTTTGGCAGTGACTGTTGAAGTGAAAGGTCCCTATGAATACCTCACACTTGAAGACTATCCCTTGATGATTGTAAGTGACTTTATATTCTTTAACCTCAGTATTGAATGATTTTAACTTGAAAGGTTGTCCCATGTTTTGTTTTGTGGTAGCATTCTTTTTTAACAAATTGTTCCCATGCAATTCAGAAAATGTTGCTTGTGGTTTTGGACTTCTTTCTTTTTAGACTGGGACTTTGAGAGAATCAGTATACCTTTATATGCCTCATTTTCTTATCTGTATAATGAAGGGGTCAGTGACCTGGAAATACCTCAAAGATCATCTCACATTCTCTCTAGGACCCATAACAGGGTACTTTTTATTATGATTCTATTGTTTCTGATCCCACTTTCATTAACTAAATGAGGCTGGATGCCATGGTTCATGCCTTTAATCCCAGCACTTTGGGAAGCTGAGGCCAGCAGATCACTTGAGGTCAGGAGTTCTAGACCAGCCTGGCCAACATGGTGAAACCCTGTCTCTACTAAAGATACAAAAATTAGCTGGGTGTGGTGGCATACACCTGTAGCCCCAGCTATTCGGGAGGCTGAAGCAGGAGAATTGCTTTAACTTGGAAGGTGGAGGTTGCAGTGAGCTGAGATCATGCCACTGCACTTTAGCCTGGGCAATAGAGTGAAACTGTCTCAACAACAAAAACTTAACTAAATGGTGAAGCTCCCTTCTCTTTGTTGTGTGTGTGTGTTTGTGTGTGTGTGTGTGTGTGTGTGTGTGTGTGTACGTACGTGTCTGTGTGCATACATCTGTGTCTGAGAATAATATCCTTAATATATTTTTGATTTCCTTTGTTCATGATTATTCTCTTCTTCCTTTCCCTTTTAATAGTTTTGCTATTTTGTTGTGTTTCCTTGCCTGTAGATGTATCCTAATGATCATGCCATTTTTCTTCAGTGTTGTCTTCATCTATATAATTTTAGATTGTGAGCTGAAATAGCTCCTTCTTTAAAAAAAAAAAGTGGCTTGGCGTGGTGACTCACACCTGTATTCCCAGCACTTTGGGAGGCTGAGGTGGGTGGATCATGAGGTCAGGACATCAAGACCATCCTGGCCAACATGGTGAAATCCCACCTCTACTTTAAAATACAAAATTTAGCTGGGCGTGGTGGTGCACACCTGTAATCCCAGCCAATCGGGAGGCTAAAACAAGAGAATTGCTTGAACCTGGGAGGCAGAGGTTGCAGTGAGCCTAGATCGCGCTGTTGCTCTCCAGCCTGGGCGACAGAGCAAGATTCCATCTCAAAAAAAAAAAAGAGAGAGAGAGAGAGAGAGTCTCACTCTGTCTCCCAGGCTAGAGTGCATTGACATGATAATGGCTCACTGCGGCCTTAAACTCCAGGCTCAAGCTTTTCTCCATCTCAGCCTCCTGAGCAAGTAGAACAACAGACGTGTGCTGCTATGCGTGGTTAATTTTTATTTTATTTTATTATTATTATTTTTTATTTTTTGATACAAGAGTCTCACTCTGTCACTTAGGCTGGAGTGTAATGGTGAGATCTTGGCTCACTGCAACCTTCACTTACGGGGTTTGAGCAATCTCCTGTCTCAGCCTCCTGAGTAGCTGGGACTGCATACAGGTGCATGCCACCACACCCAGCCAGTTTTTGTATTTTACGTAGAGACGGCGTTTTACCATGTTGGCCAGGCTGGTCATGAACTCCTGACCTCAAGTAATCTGCCCACCTCTGCCTCCCAAAGTGCTGAGATTACAGGTGTGAGCCATCACACCTGGCCTAATTTTTATTTTTTCTAGGGTCAGGGTCATGCTACGTTGCCCAGACTGGCCTTGAACTACTGACCTCAAGCAGTCCTCCTGCCTCAGCTTCCCAAAGCACTATTACAGGCATGAATTACCGTGCCTGACCAGAAAAAGCTCTTTTAATATAAGGGAGCAGGCTGGGTGCTCTGTATATATACCATATATATGTGTGTGTATGTATTACAGAGAGCACCTTTTATATGGTATGCCTATGTTATATATATGAGAACATTCGCTCGTGAGGACAAGTTCATATGTTGTCTTCCTCTACTCAAGATAGTTCTTTCGTATTTGCATTAAACTCCAAAGGAATAATTATTTTTATTTATTTTTTTGAGCTGAAGTTTCGCTTTTGTTGCCCAGGCTGAAGTGCCTCTCACCACAACCTCCACCTCCCAGGTTCAAGCAGGTTTCCTGCCTCAGCCTCCCAAGTAGCTGGGATTACAGGCATGGCCACCATGTCTGGCAAATTTTCAGTAGAAACGGGGTATCTCCATGTTTGTCAGGCTAGTCTTGAAGTCTTGACCTCAGGTGGTCCGCCTGCCTCAGCATCCCACAGTGCTGGGATTACTGGCATGATCAACCACACCTAACCGGAATAATTATTTTTTAACTAGAAGGTAGAATATATATTTTTGTGACTTGTTAAGAAGACTATATATTGATTCAGGACAGATACGGTGGCTTACACCTGTAACCCCAGCACTTTGGGGAACAGATCTGGGAGGATTCCTTGAGCCCAGAAGTTCAAGACCATCCTGGGCAACATAGCAAGACCCCATCTCTTTAAAAAAAAATAGAGTATGTATTGATTCTAAATCTACAGACTTGACTCTTGGCCCTAATCCTCCTTTTTGTCTTTCACCCAATTTGATAACAGTTTTTCATGGTGATGTGTATTGTATATGTCCTGTTTGGTGTTCTGTGGCTGGCATGGTCTGCCTGCTACTGGAGAGATCTCCTGAGAATTCAGTTTTGGATTGGTGCTGTCATCTTTCTGGGAATGCTTGAGAAAGCTGTCTTCTATGCAGAATTTCAGAATATCCGATACAAAGGAGAATCTGGTAAGTAACCAAAAAATGTTTGTGGTTGGAAGGTGAGATACGTGAAATTATTCCTAAGGTCAGCAGTCACTAAATAGGTCTAACTTTTCAGTTACTTAATTGTTACAGTAACTTAAGCAGAACCACTACGAGTCTGACTTTTTAATCTTATGAGTTCAGTAATGTAAGACTAATTTTGCTGAAATAGGCTCACAAAAGTAGTGGCCTTATTGGGAGTGATTGTTAATTAACATCATCAAATCTCAATTTCCATTGATTTCTAAGGCACTATTAATACATCTAAGAAAGAAAGTAAACCATGCCAATTTAATTTTAAGATGTCGTTGATTGTAAGACACACCTTGATTTCAAAGATCTCAAAATGTGGTGGGAAAGTACATCTAATTGATAAAGTATTGTCATATCAAGAAAATAGGAAAGTGCTTATGGTTTAGTAAGGTGAACTGGTACTGACAAGTTGTTTTATACTGTAGTTTTTTTGTGATTGCTTCAGTTTTTTCTTATCAGACCATTTAATTTAGTTATAAATATTATTGTGAGATAAACTGATTAGATTTTCCCTGGTCTTTGAAAGGTCTTGAAAATGAGTTAAACTATACATGTCATCAGGTGTGTACGTGAGTGTGGTTTTTGCCTTTCTATGTATAGCTGTATTTCACAGTTTTTAAAAATGGAGGAAATTGTTTTGATGCTACAAACTGTTTATAAAGGATGAGGTATTCTGTTAAAGTTTTAGTGAACTCGGGGGCAAGTCGGGGAGAGAGCTGAGTTGAGCACACCCAGATTGTAATACAGTATACAAGCTGATACCACTCACAATCTCACTCATGAGTGGTATCAGCTTGTATACTGTAAAAACTGCACAAGAGGTATTCTACTTTATTAGGACCAATACCAGTGCTTATTCTGAAGAGTGTAGAAATCAGCAGTCTGGTATTGACATCTTGCCTGTTGCCAAACCTACATTATGGTGCCATTTCTCTTCTTTTTTCATAGTCCAAGGTGCTTTGATCCTTGCAGAGCTGCTTTCAGCAGTGAAACGCTCACTGGCTCGAACCCTGGTCATCATAGTCAGTCTGGGATATGGCATTGTCAAGTAAGTATTAACTTCCTGTATGGAAGCTGATTAAATTAAAACAGTATTGCATGTTCCCAGTATAGTGGTTCTGAAAGAGTTGATAAAATAAATAATTCTGAAACAAGAAAGCTTTCTGAAATTTTGTAGTGTTGTAAATGTTGGGAAACTGTTAGTGTTTCATTTCACTTCCTAGGAGGAGCATCTGTAGGAAAGCTTATAGCAAATGGGATTGAAACACCAGACTTTTATAGTAAACTTAGAGACTTTGTACTTCCATAATATTTTTTGCAAATCAGATTTTTTATGGGAAACACATCCTTGCGGTTACCATCTGAAAATATTTTTCTATCCAAAAAATTTTATTTTTATTGAGTGTCTTCTATAGGCATTCTTCAAGGCATTGTTCCAGGCCCTGAGGATATAGCAAGTAAACAGCAGACTTTGAGTTTACATTTGTGGAGGGAGGGGACAAAGACAAAATTGAAATAAGTGAGTAAAATATTTTAATATGTTAGTGAAAAGTGCAGTGGAGTAGGGTAATGCAGGAGCTAGAGCTTGCAGTTGTACATAGGGTAATCAAGGAGGGCTTCACTGAATGACATTTAAGCAGAGACTTGAAGGAGGTGAGGGAACTTATGTATAGCCAAGGAAAGAGGTGCTGAGTTGAGATCAGATCCTATGTATATTTTGAAGGTGAAACCAATGGAATTTGCTGATGGATCAGATGTGTGATATAAAAGAGAAGAGGAATTACGGATGATCCCAACTGTTTTGATCTGATCAAATGGCAGGTTAGAAATGAAAACTTACTGAGTTCAGGAAGACCTTAGGTGAAATAAATGTGGAGCAGGGGCAAGATTGTAGTTCCGTTAGATAACTGAGTAGGGAAAACAAACGGAAGATGTTGGGACAGAGATAAAAGTTTGGGAGTCATGAAGATGCAGATATTATTTACAGTGGTGAGGGCTGGGCGTGGTGGCTCATGCCTATAATCCTAGCACTTTGGGAAGCCGAGGTGGACAGATTTCTTGAGGTCAGGAGTTTAGGGCCAGCCTGGACAACACAGTGAAACCCCATCTCTACTAAAATACAAAAAATTAGCCAGGTATGGTGGTGTACACCTGTAATCCCAGCTACTCAGGAAGCTGAGGCAGGAGAATCGCTTGAACCTATAAGGTGGAAGGTTGCAGTGAGCCGAGATCACCCTACTGCACCCTAGCCTGGGTGACAAAGTGAGACACTGTCTTCAAAAAGTAAATAAAAAAATAAAGTCATGAGACTGGATTTGGTCACCAAGGAAGTGAATATATATAGAGAAGAGGTCTAAGGATTAGGCCCTTGAATATTTAATATTTAGAAGTCTGCAAGATGAAGTAGAGTTAGCCCAGGAAATTAAGGAGTGACCAGTGAGGTGGGTATAAAACTGAAGAATGTGTTTCAAGGAGGAAATGATTGCGTCAGGTGATCCTGATAGATCAAGTGAGAATTGACCATTGAGTCTAACTACATGGAGGGTCATAGTGACCATCACAGGAATAGTTTTGGTGAAGTGATAGGGACAAAAGTCCAATTGAGGAGAGTTCCACAGAGAATAGGAGGAGAGGAATTAGAATAATTGTATGGAAAGTTATTTCAAGGAATTTTGCTTTAAGTGGGATTAGGTGGTGCTTTAAGTAGGATTAAGTTTGGTTGTTTTAAGTTTGTTTATTCATTTAAAGGAGTTTTACTTTAAATGGGATTAGAGGTAAGGGGAATTTTAATTCTTTTTTTTTTTTGAGACAGAGTCTTGCTCTGTTGCCCACACTGCAGTGCAATGATGTGGTCTCGGCTCACCACAGCCTCTGCGGTTCAAGTGATTCTCCTGCCTCAGCCTCCCGAGTAGCTGAGATTACTGTGATTACAGGTGCCTGCCACCACATCTGGCTGATTTTTGTATTTTTAGTAGAGACTAGGTTTCACGTGATCCACCCCCCTTGGCCTCCCAAAGTGCTGGGATTACAGGCGTGAACCACCTTACCCAGTGGGAATTTTAATTCTTAAAACATATTTATTTAACAATTATTTGAGTGCCAGGAAATATTCTAGGTTTCCAAGATGAATGGGGAGAAAATTCCCTGCTCCAATGGAGTTTTTCCCGGTGTATAACAAAAAATGTAAGAACAAATATTGGTAAGGCCCATGCAGACATGATTTAAGGCAGCCCGTCTTAAACTACACTAAGGAATCATCTAAGGATTTTGTTAAAATATGAAGTCTGGTTGTGTAGGATTTTGAATCTCAAGGATCTAAGGCTTTTTCTCCTTCAAACAGAAGTTGCTCAGGAGACTTTTCAAATGTTAGGTTTTGAGCTTGCAAATACACTATTTAATGAACTACAGTATGATATTTGATTATATTAAGGAATCGTTAGGGTGTTTAGATTTGATAGTGGTATTTTGGGTATGTTTTTAAAGTTTCATTTGTGGGCTGGGCACAGTGTCTCATGCTGTAATCCCTGCCCTTGGGGAGGCCAAGGCATGAGGATCGCTTGAGCCTAGGAGTTCTAGACCAGCCTGGACAACATATTGAGACCTTGTCTCTACAAAACATTAAAAAAAAAATAGCCTGGTATAGTGGGACATGCCTGTAGTCACCAGCTACTCGGGAAGCTAAAGTGGGAGAGTTGCTTGAGCCCAGGAGTTCAAGGCTGCAGTGAGCTGTGACTGGGCCACTGCACTTAGCCTGGGTGACAGAGTGAGACCCTGTTTCTTTAGGGGGAAAAAATAGAAAGGTTCTTTTGTAGCCATTGAAATACCAAAGAAAAATAAAAGTCCTCATTTATTAAAAACACATACTGAAATATGTCAAAGATAATGCTGTCTAGGATTTGCATCAAGAGAATATGAAAGGAAAGTGGAAGAGATATGCATGGGACAGAATTGGCCACAAGTCGATAGTTTCTGGGCCTTGGTGAAAGGTTTACAAGGGCGCATTATATGTGAATATGTTTCAAAATTCCCTAAGAAAATTTTTTTTTTAATGTGGTAACCGGGCACCAGGTCTTAAGTTATAGTGTTTCCTATCTTGTTTAAAGACCATATAGTCTTAGGAGTTTTTTTCTCTTAGGTGAATCAATAGCATATTCTTTATTGCTTTAAATTGTTGACCTGTATTAATTAACACTAACACGAGTTCCTGTTACTTAACTTGTTTTGGGCTTTGTTCCATATGGACTCAGGTATCTCTTTGCTTCCTCTTTAGGCCACGCCTTGGAGTCACGCTTCATAAGGTTGTAGTAGCAGGAGCCCTCTATCTTTTGTTCTCTGGCATGGAAGGGGTCCTCAGAGTTACTGGGGTTAGTACTGCTTAATCTCATTTTCTGTGGTCACTTCAGTTGTATTGCTTACATCTTGACAGTGTGAATCGGAAATGTCTGTGGGCTTCTTTACTGTTTGCTCTAAGTCACTTTTGGGATCTGATTTTCAAAACATATGTATAGTTCATGTTTTCTTTTTAATCTTAGAGCTTCTTAAATTTAATGTGTGTCCAGAATGAATGCTTTTCCACCTGTCTCCAGATGGGTAATCATTTTAGTTCTTCCTCCTAAGCAGTGGACTTGCATTTTGTTTTTCTTCTTTTTCTAATTGATGTATTACAGATGGGAATTCTTGTTTAAGTGGCAGACTTTGGAGTCATGCACTTATTAGTTAATCCAATCTAAAGCAACTTTCTTAGTCGACACTTGAGTTTCAAAACTTCTTTAAAAGGCAGCTAGTGAAGTTTCACACCATTTTTGAGAATTGTATAATTATTCTATTTGCCATGGAAGGAAACCAAAGCTCTGATATCTAAGTGATAAAGAAATTTATGTCTGGGAGCAGTGGTGTGCACCTGTAGTCCTAGCTACTTGGGAGGCTCAGGTGGAAGGATTGATTGAGCTCAGGCTGCAGTGAAAGGATTGACTGAGCTCAGAGCCATAATTATGCTATTACACTCCAGCAACAGAGTGATACCTCTTCCTTTAAAAAGAGAAGAAAAGAAATTTCTGTTAGCACTGGATTAATAATAAGAAGAAGTAGGCTTCTCTAGGCCATTTCAATTATTTTCTTATTTAAAAAAATAAATCAGACTCCATAGTAATCTATTAGATTCAAGATTGTAAATGCTGTAAACTTGGCTTTGCCCACAAGAAAACTGGGTTCAACATGTTTTGCAATAAATTGTCTCTTAAATAAAACACTTTGTGAATGCAGATTTGCTTTTCAAATCACACTGTCCTCTGTATGTAATTTTCTTAGTCTTTTAGCAACTTTAACCTTCTGTCAATTTCATTTTCTTTCTTCTGCTGCTGCTGTAGAATTTTTCTGATTCCTTGATTCTGATAGTAAACCTGGCCCTCTCAGCAATTGATGCCTGTTTTATTTTATGGATATCCTTTCAATAATGCCTGTTGATTGGGTAATTATGGTTATATAAAAAGCATCTTTTATATAAACTTCTGGAAACATGCCGCATAGTTTTTGAGACAGAAAATTGCCTTACATTTTATTTTGGGGTGAGCTCTTATTTGTAAACTCTTATTATATTACAGTTTTGGAAATTAATAATTCTTTGTATATGATGCAGTAATTTTTTTTAAATATGAGAAAAGTCTTTTCAGACTTGTTGGTAAAACCACAATAATAGGAAGTGATAGATTAGGATGGGGTTTATAAACATTAAAACTTTTGTGGAATATGGTCACTTCTTAACATGGATCTTTATATATGAAAAACTATGGTAGTTAGCAATATGTTTCATCGTTTTGAAATTGTAACTGGCAGTTTATGTGAAATGCTTATAGCTGTATAGTCTATGTGATGGTTTATAAGAAGGGAAGAATAATTAGGTGCCAAGTGTTTGTTTTATTTTCTTTCAGCTCAATGTAAAAACATTCCTGTGATTCTGTAAATGCAAAATCATGTGGTGGTTTCTTCTCTGTGCCTCTCTAGACATCTGTTTTTCACTTCTTTTTCTTTGCCTGCAGGCCCAGACTGATCTTGCCTCCTTGGCCTTTATCCCCTTGGCTTTCCTAGACACTGCCTTGTGCTGGTGGATATCCTTCTCGTTGGCTTGTTTGATGATCCGTTTTCTCCCCTTGGAGATGGGTTTCCATTGATCTTTCTGCAGAGTTTTTATCAGTTTTGTTGATTACTCTGTAGTGTGGGGAATAGTGTATGCTAAGTCTTAACAACCTGAGGGTTCAGGTAAGCAGGTTTTTTTAAAATTTTAAAACCAAATTGGAAATTGGTGACTGTGGACCAGCGCAAGATAAAATCTTTGAGCTTTTTTCTTTTAAATGAGCATTTCACCTTGATTTTGGTTGTGTACCTAATCATTTAGTGTTAGAATCACTGGCTGTGCTGGTCCTGGTCTTCCTTTTAGCCTCTAGCAGTTATTAAATGCTTTGAAACTTACCAAAAGATTTTGGTCCTTAAAATTTGATTTCAGGAACTACATAAGGTGTTTTGATTCTTCTGAAACTCTGTGTAGGTTCAGCAGATTTTTTTCTTTCTTTTTTTTTTTGAGACAGAGTCTCACTCTGTCACCCAAGCTGGAGTGCAGTGGTACAGTCTCGGCTTACTGCAGCCTCCACCTCCCAGATTCGAGTGATTCTCCTGCCTCAGCCTCCCGAGTAGCTGGGAGTACAGGCGCATGCTGCCATGCCCGGTTAATTTTTTTATTTGTAGTAGAGATGAGTTTTCACTATGTTAGCCAGAATGGTCTTGATCTCCTGACTTCATGATCTGCCTATCTGGGCCTCCCATAGTGCTAGGATTATAGGCATGAGCCACTGCACCTGGCCCAGATTCAGCAGATTTTAACCCTTATAGGGTGAATGTTTTGTTTCCTCATTCAGAAGCTGACCTGAAATTGTTTGAAGACTTCTACCCTTCAGAATAAATAATCGATTCATTTACAGACAGAGTCAACCAGCAGATAACAAACAAGCTTCTATTTGAGTAATATTTTTCTCCTGTTCTTTAGAATTAAATGTATTTATTAGGGACTTGGCCTGATGGCTAAAGGATACAAGTTTTTGGACTTTGTCTTTTGGACTTTATCTTATTTTGAATTTGTTTTGGTTTTTATATATTTGATCCTATTTGCAGTTTTCAGTTATTACTGACTTGATAAATTAAGACTTGAAAAACTGTGAATGTGAACAAAATTGTTTTGTGAATTTGAGTGGGTTGCCATATAAGAGTTTTCAGATAAAGTGTCCTCGGTCTAAATGGCCAAAACTTTTCAAGATTAGTATCTTTCCAAGCGTTTTGTGAACCTCTGCAAGCATTGAGAGAAGTAAAGAGAGAGGTGGGAATGACTAGGTAACAGCTATAAGGGCAGATCAAGTGCCAAATCCCTTGTTTTTATATGTACCCCTCATTCTGAAAGTTGAGCCAGGCATGCTGGCTCATGCCTATAATTCCAGCACTTTGGGAGGCTGAGGTGGGCAGATTGCTTCAAGCTACGGAGTTTGAGATGAGCTTGGACAACAAGGCAAAGCCCCATCTCTACAAAAAATACAATAATTAGTCAGGTATGGTGGCCCGTGCTTTTGGTCCCAGCTACTCAGGAGGCTAAAGCAGGAGAATCACTTGAGCCCTGAAAGTGGAGGTTGCAGTGAGCCAAGATTGTGCCTCTGTACTCCAACCTGGGTGACGGTGAGACCCTGTCTCAAAAAGACAAAAGAAAATTGAACGTGAGAGCAGATGACCATTTTTGTAGTCATCAGTTCCCGTCCTGTTTTTCTCTAGCAACTTCTGTGTGAGAATAATATTCTGGAAATGGAGAGTCATTCCTTTTGGAAGCGAACCATATGGGCTTCTCAACCAGTTGTAAGGTCCTCTTAATTCAGGATAGTGGAGGCAACTGCTGGCAGATTCCTTAAGATGTCATGGGGGGACTGAGTATAGATCTCTGGGAGATTATAGGCATAAGTGTTAATTATGACCCTGAACTAGATTCGCTGATTAGATGAGAACAGAGCTGCCTACCTTAAAGGGAGAGAGTAGATAATGCTAACTCTTTGTCCCTTGGCTATTACTCACGTTTACTTTTATCTTCTACCATTTCCCTTTCTATTTATTTTCTTTTTTGTTTCTCTAGAAAGCCCCTTCCTTTCTCTTTTAAATATATTTTTTATCTTCTGATTTTGTACATTCTGACTTTATCTTGGGTCTGTCTTCTCTTTAATGTCTTACTGAAAATGATGATTTTTGGCCAGGCATGGTGGCTCACGACTGTAATGCCAGTGCTTTGGGAGGCCAAGGCAGGAGGATCATTTGAGGCCAGGAGTTCAAGTCCAGCCTTAGCAACATAGTGAGACCCCATCTCTATAAAAAAATTAAAAAATTAGCCAGACATGGTGGCGCATGCCTGTAGTTCCAGTCGCTTTGAGGCTGAAGTAGGAGGATCACTTCAGGCTTGATGGTCAAGGCTGCAGTGAGCTGTGATTATGCCACTGAACTCCAGTCTGGGCAACAGAGCAAGACCTGTTTCACGTAAAATTTAGCTAGCTTACTGATTTTTTCCTGAATGTTAAATTCCTTGACCCGCAAACACATATTTATTAGCTTGACTCAAACAATGAAGCTGTTAAAACTTCGGAGGAACATTGTAAAGCTCTCTTTGTATCGGCATTTCACCAACACGCTTATCTTGGCAGTGGCAGGTAAGTCTGCAACTTTTCTTCTTGGAGTTCAAATGTGATCTGTTTAGAATGGAGATTCTTTACCTGAAAGACCATGGGTAGGCATAGAAAATTTTGTATATTTCCCTTGGGAAAAGGGTTCTTAGCTCTTGTCAGATTCTCAGAAGGATCTATGGTTTTTACAAAGTTAAGAACCATTTATTTTGTGTACAATACCTGAACCTCATATTTCAGCTCTTCATTTATCCCTCTTCTATTCGCATTCTTTTTTGAGGCATTCTTTTGCTTGAGGTTAGTTAGCTTAAGTGCCGCAGAGTGCTTCTTTTAGAAGACATTACCACGTGTTTGTTTAGTTTTACTAAATAGTTGTAGAATTTTAGATTAGAGTACATTGCTATTATAGTGCACTGTATATGTCAGCAAGCATATGTCAAAAATTGACATTAGGTGGACTATAACCTAACTAGGCTAATTTGCCTACCTCATGGCCCTAGTACCAGGAATAGTGAGATCTGATCTCTGATTGGAACTAGCTCTTCTGTTTATATTACAGTCATTTTAGCAACCATTTTTTTTTCATCTGACCACCCAAAGAAAAATTAGTATTACTACATAAGGATAAAAGGAAAAAAATTATATTGATAATGCTGGAAAGAGCTATATTTCCAATACCTTATTTTCTACCCATGATGATTACTGATGTAGCCAGATGGCAAATAAAATTATTACCAAATTATTCTTTAAATACAGAAAGGATTGACCAGAGTATATATCATGAGCCTTGCTGATAGTAGGTATACAGTAAATTTGTATTGAATACATTTGTTAAAATAACTGATGGAATTGTGATGTATTTGGGGTTTTGGGGTGTGTGGGATTCCACTTAACCAGAAATGGGGGAGTGTAATTGGGGATGTAAACCAGCATTCATCCTCTGACCTGGTTTTTCATTTATTGTTAGCATCTATTGTGTTTATCATCTGGACAACCATGAAGTTCAGAATAGTGACATGTCAGTCGGTGAGTTATAAGCACATTTATGAATAATGTACTGTCTTATAAACAACTGATGATGTTGTTGACAGTGGTAAGGTTCTTTTAAATTATATATACCTTATAAAAAAAATTAGGGCTAGGTCTCGTCTCTGAGAGTAATAATACTTCCCTACTCCTAAGTGTTCTGTAATCATGGTGTTTGGTATTATAGTAGTTTTTTGTTTGTTTCATCTGACTGTATTCTCCCAATATTGAGAGAGAATTTTATAAGTTATAACTATAGTATGCTGTAACCCAGTCTTAACTAAAAATTTTAAGAAGTACTGAGTCCTAAATATTAAGTAACACTTGTATAAGTAATACTAATCTGAATAGAAGCTATGTCCTTAAGATCTGAGCTCAAAGACTGTGGCCAATAGGATTTCTTTAAAAGCAGCTAAGCCTCTAAATAAATAAATAAATAATTGAAAATGAAAATTATAACATATACCAACCTAATGTAACTTTCTCTAACCCTGCATAAAACCCTTTCTTAAAGCTTCTCAGGCTGATGACAGAGCTTTGACAAACACTCTGTTCCATTGATGCCCTTTTTTTTTTAAACAGTAAGAATTAAAAGGGCAAAAACTACATTTGTTCACTTTGTTTTCCCACACTTACCACAGTACTAAGCACATAGCAGGCTCTTACTAAATATAACTTGAATGGACAAATAAATGACTTTTGTTCTATGCAAAAGGCTTTATGAACAAAGGGTTTAGATAACGTGTATAAATGTGCTTCTCCCACACATTATAGGACTGGCGAGAGCTGTGGGTAGATGATGCCATCTGGCGCTTGCTGTTCTCCATGATCCTCTTTGTCATCATGGTTCTCTGGCGACCATCTGCAAACAACCAGAGGTTCTTGGACTCTTCCGTTTATTCTGCTAACATGAGATGACCATGTCATCAATTAGGGGTGGTACACTGGGGGAGAGCGTCAGAGCTGTGTCATATAGTGGAAGGAACACTGGGCCCGGAATCAGACAAACTGGGTTCCTATCTCAGCTGTCTTAACTTACTTCATGATTTTTGGCATGTGGCCTCTCCACCTCTCTGACCTTAGTTTCCTTTCTATATAATGAGGGGGAATTAAACCAAGCGACATGAGGTTCCTTTCATCTCTGACATTTTGTGATAAATATACAGGCATACTGTGGAGATAAATTGCAAGTTTGGTTTCATACCATCACAGTAAAGCAAAGACTTCAATAAAATGAGTCATGTACTTTGGTTTTTCTAGTGCATATTAGAGTTATGTTTACACTATTCTGTAGTCTACTATGTGTGGAATAGCATTATGTCTAAAAAATGTACATACCTTAATTTAAAAACAATTTATTGCTAAAAAAAAATGCTGACAGGGGTCGGGCTCAGTGGGTCATGCCTATAGTCCCACCCCTTTGGGAGGCCGAGGCAGTCGGATCACCTGAGGTCGGGAGTTTGAGACCCGCCTGACCACCGTGGTGAAATACTAAAAATACAAAAATTAGTCAGGCATGGTGGTGGACTCCTGTAATCCCAGCTACTTGGGAGGCTGAGGCAGAATTGCTTGAACCTGGAAGGCAGAGGTTGCAGTGAGCCCAGATCGTGCCACTGCACCCCAGCCTAGTTAAACTACATCTGGAAAAAAAAATGCTGACACACAAAGCGAGCACATTACTGTTGGAAAATGGTACCAATAGACTTCCTTGACACAGAGCTGCCGCAAAATCTGGGAAACGCAATAGAATGAGGCACCATAAAACCAAGTATACCTGTAAGTATTTGTATAATAAATAAGGGAAATAGATATATAATATATTGTGTTAACCAGGCACAGTGGCTCATACCTGTAATCCCAGTGCTTTGGGAAGCCAACGTAGGCAGATCACATGAGCCCAGGAGTTTGTTAGCCTGGCTAACATGACAAAACCTCTTTGTCTCTTCTAAAAATGCAAAAATTAGCTGAGCATAGTGGTGCATACCTGTAATCACAGCTACTCTGGAGGCTGAGGCATGAGAATCACTTGATCCCGGAGGTGGAGGTTGCAGTGAGCCAAGATAGTGGCCACTGCCTTCCAGCCTGGGCGACAGAGCAAGACTCTGTCTCAAAAAGATAAAATTGTGTCACTTATAGTGAGTTTCTCCTGTCTAGTGTCTAGAAGGAAAGAAAAATTCTGTAACCAGTAGCCCAGCTCACTTTGTAATGATAGAAAGCGTAAAATTAAAACCTACATAACTAACTTTGAAATTAAAAATCCATGTGAATTTGATTTGTCCAACTATAGGCACATTTCAGTCATTTAGGAACTGCCTATCTTTATTTTGTGAATATTTATGCCTTCCCCCTGCCTTTTCCCCCCTCATTTGCATTTAAACGGTTAAGAGCTTATATTAAACACCCATACCACCAAAGAAGGAAAAGAGTAAGATGGTATAACTAAATAGCTAATTTTATAACCAGACTTATCAGTGGAAGATTAAGATAGAAAATAGGTGAAATCCTTTTACTCCATGAAAATGACCTTGTTGTCATTTCAAACTATGCACTTTAAATGCGTTTATCGAAAAAGTCAAAGAATAAAGTCATATAAGAAAAGAAATGAGATCTGAAATCACCCTGTTCAGAAAGAAGATTATATTCTGGAGACCCTTCTTTTATATTAGCCTGTTGATCTACTGGTTTCTTACTAGCTGTATTTGTATTTAAATATTTTCCCTTCCTCAGTCATTAAAAAATTTTCTGCATTACCTTCCCTCCTCCTTTTTTTCCCTTTTCTTCTTTTTTTTCTGAGACGGAGTTTCGTTTTTGTTTACCCAGGCTGGAGTGCAATGGTGCGATCTTGGCTCACTGCAACCTCTGCCTCCTGGGTTCAGGCAATTCTCCTGCTTCAGCCTCCTGAGAAGCTGGGATTACAGGCATGCGCCACTATGCCGAGCTAATTTTTTTTGTATTTTTAGTAGAGACAGAGCTTCACCATGTTGACCAGGATGGTCTTGATCTCTTGACCTCGTGATCCACCCGCCTCGGCCTCCCAAAGTGCTGGGATTACAGGCGTGAGCCACTGCGCCCACCCTCCCTTTTCTTTTAAAACGTTGCCCCCATTCTCCATGACTTCAGTGTTAACTGTGTATTATAATGTTTCTTTTTCCCTGTTCATGTATGGAATCTTCCTTTACTCTTGTAACAGTACATTGTGGAGATTCAGTATAACAGATTTAATTGAACTCATTCATTTTCATGGATAGCATAAACACAGGACATACATAGTACAGTTAAATTAATATGTTCCCTTATTAATGGGCATTTGGGATATTTTCAGTTGAGGTGTGTCAGGTCCTCAACACCATCCTAGTGTTCAGTTATTTACTAGAAGGTCTCATGGGATGCAGCATATAGTTATAGTTAAGATTTATTACAGCAAAATGGTAATACCAAGATAAGAGTCTGGAGAAATCTGTATTTTCTTTCTTATGTTCTATCTCTCTTCTGCAGAAGTACATCAAATCATTCTTTTCCCCAGCACCAAAAATGTAGTAACACATTGTTTCTGTCCAGGAAGGCTAATTAATGCTCAGCACTCAAGATTTTTACTGGACAATGTTAATATGTAACAGTATGCACAGACTATTGTCAATGAGGGAAATCCATTTGCATCTTCAGTGTCCAAAATTTTTGCTGGGGCTCAATCACATACTGTCTCTGTTGCTGTTTTAGTTTCCAACCCCTTCTGGCAGTCAGGCTAATACCATTTCTTTTGGAGGTCAGAGCTGAAATAGCATCATCCAATGTCCCTATCTTAAACCATAGTGTTAGACTGTCAGCCAAACTCCCTAGGCAAATAAAGACAGGACATTTTATGGGCATAGAGATCACCTTACATTAGTCAATGAAAGTTAGTTTCTCACTACACGCTGGTACATGCTCAAGAAATATTTAATGAGTGGGCTTGGATTTGTTAGGTTAAAGGGTATGTGTATTTGTAATTTTTAAAGTATTTCCAGATTATGTTCCCAAAAGAAACCTGAAAGAAATTGCATGTTTAACAACAGTGGTATGGGAGGAAATTTTTTCTTCTTCCCTCATTTTATTTCCCATCATTTTATTTAATTTTGGCAGATTTGGTAGATGAGAATTACTATTGTTACTTTTTGCATATAAGGTTTTAACTTTAGCTTATTTTTTAATTGGCTTATTGATCATTGTCTCCATCCATTTTGTGCTGCTATGCAAAATACCACAGACTAGCTTGTTTATAATGAACAGAAATTTGTTGGCCCATAGTGTCAGCATCTGGTGAGGGCTTTCTTACTGGGTTACCACATGACAGAAGGTGGAAGGGCAAGAGGGAGAACCCACTCCAGAAAAGCCTTCCATTAGGCCCAACTCCCAACATTGTCACATTGGGAATTAGGTTTCAACATGAGTTTTTGAGGGGACACACATTCAGACCATAACAATCGCTGATGTATTGATTTGTAGGAATTTATTTATTTTGAGATGGGGTCTTGCTCTGAAGCCAAAGCTAGAATATAATGGTGCGACCTCAGCTCCCTGCACCCTCCACCTCCTGGGCTCAAACGATCCTCTCATTTCAGGTTCCCGAGTGGCTGGGATCACAGGTGTGCACCACCACACTGGGCTAATCTTTGTATTTTTTTGTAGAGACGGGGTTTCACCATGTTGCCCAGGCTGGTTTCGAACTTCTGAGTTCAAGCGATCCGCCTCCCTCAGCCTCCCAGGTTGCTGGGATTACAGGCATGAACCACCATGCCAGGCCCAATTTGTAGGAATTTCTATTGTATGCCAGTATTTTGTTTGTTCTTCTAAGTATTGCATATATTTCCTGCCAGTTGTCTTTTGATTTTTTACACTGTTTTTTTTTTTTTTTTTTTGAGAGGGAGTCTTGCTCTGTCGCTCAGGCTGGAGTACAGT
Source organism: Leontopithecus rosalia (assembly GCA_028533165.1). NCBI lineage: Eukaryota > Metazoa > Chordata > Mammalia > Primates > Cebidae > Leontopithecus > Leontopithecus rosalia. The sequence goes on along the minus strand of CM052655.1, from coordinate 22,051,884 downwards.
GGTGTGATCTTGGCTCACTGCAACTTCCACTTCTGAGGTTCAAGCGATTCTTCTGCCTTAGCCTCCCAAGTAGCTGGGATTATAGGTGCCTGCCATCATGCCTAGCTGATTTTTTTGTAGTTTTAGTAGAGATAGGATTTCACTATGTTGGCCAGGCTGGTTTCAAACTCCTGACCTCAAGTGATCTGCCCTCCTCAGCCTTCCAAAGTGCTGGGGTTACAGGCGTGAGCTACCACGCCCAGCCTTTTTTTTTGAGACAGAATTTTGTTCTTACTGCCCAGGCTGGAGTGCAATGGTGCATTCTTGGCTCACCACAACTTCTGCCTCCTGGGTTTAAGCGATTCTCATGTCTCAGCCTCCCAAGTAGCTGGGATTACAGGCATGTACCACCACGCCCGGCTAATTTTTCTTATTTTCAGTAGAGACAGGGTTTCACCATGTTGGCCAGGATGGTCTCAGTCTCTTGATCTCGTGATCCACCCGCCTCAGCCTCCCAAAGTGCTGGGATTACAGGCGTGAGCCACTGCACCCAGCCCCAGCCTTTTAAATATATGTCATACCCGGCAACCTTCCTGTTGCTATATTGTTCTGATAATTTCCACATTTTCTCTTCAGATAGGTTTTTGTCTAAAGTAATCATTATGTTGTTCCTTTCTTGCCATATAATCTTCCTGCGTCAATTTGATTTATATGTTATTAGTTTGGCTAAGCCCTCGTGTATAATAGTGAATAGAGTCAATGACAATGGGCCTTCTCATCTTTACTCTGACATCAAATGCTTCTCATATATTATCAACTATGATATTTACCATGGAATTTGTTACCCTTTAACAATTTATAGATAGATGTTCCCTTCTATTCCTAGTTTATTAAGAATTTTGATCATGTAAGAGAAATTTAAAAACAAGGTAGAATGAAAATAGTAGGTAACAATAAAAAGGGAAGTTTAGAGTGAGGTCAAAGCTAACGCATTCTAGGAATTACCTGTCTGCTTTGCTGAATCTCTTGGAAGTTTTTAAGGAAAGGCATCTGAGATACACCAGATCAGGTCTTCATCTTCTGAGCTCCCCACTTGTAAACTGAAATTTTTAATTACCTGGAATAGGTCTCCCTTCTCTTAACGCCCAGTTTGAAAGCTGTGATTTTAAATTAGATGAGAATTTACCTAACTCTGTTTGATACATAAGAATGAACACTTTGGGAGGCCAAGGTGGGTGGATCACGAGGTCATGAGATCGAGACCATCCTGGTCAAAACGGTGAAACCCCGTCTCTACAAAAGATACAAAAAATTAGCTGAGCATGGTAGTGCGTGCCTGTAATCCCAGCTACTTGGGAGGCTGAGGCAGGAGAATTGCCTGAACCCAGGAGGCGGAGGTTGCAGTGAGCCGAGATCATGCCATTGCACTCCAGCCTGGGTAACAAGAATGAAACTCTGTCTCAAAAAAAAAAAAAAGAATGAACATTTGTTGAATGCCTGCTAAATGTAACAGGTATTGTTCTGAGCACCTTATTTATAATGACTGACTTTTACAAAACACCCCTATGAGTAATGTTTTATTATCCCCTTATTTAACAGATTAGGGAACTGGGTAAAGAAAGATTAAGTAACTAGTCTAATATCAAAGATAGTGTTCGAGCTTAGTGTGCACTCATAAATACAATGATACTGTCCTGCTCTCTTGCTAATATAGACAATTAAGAGCTTCGGAAGGGGAAGAAATTTTATTATTAAACTGATTTAATTAATTTCTATAATTGCAGTGTCAATAATTAGTTTTGTAAAATGCAAATATTATGGCAGTTTTTGAAGTTCACTAATTTTTTTCCTTCTGTTCTACTTTGGTTCTGTTAGGTTTGCCTTTTCACCATTGTCTGAGGAAGAGGAGGAGGATGAACAAAAGGAACCTATGCTGAAAGAAAGCTTTGGTAGTAATAAAATTCACCTTTTATTAGTACTTTAAATATCTTTTTATATAACTACATTGCTTATTTTATAACTCTATCGTTCCCATATTTAGTATGGGATGAAGTTAGGGTAAAGAAAATAAGGGTGTAAATCTTAAGATGAAGCCATGGAAAATTTAGTAAGTAATAGCATATTAAGTATCTATTTTACTTGCTAGAAGTGAGCTAAAAATTTTGCTTTGAACTTTCTAGTAGACATGTAAAGATGGAGAAACATCTGTTGCATACTTCACAAGTGTTAGTAAGCCTAAAATAAAACTATGATAAAGATGTAACCTCGGGGCTTTTAATTTAAAAAAAGAAAAAAAAAGTTCTGAATCCATTTTGCAGTCATTGTTGCTCTGTTCACAAAGTTAACCAGTGTACATTTATTTTCTACTACAGAAGGAATGAAAATGAGAAGTACCAAACAAGAACCCAATGGAAATAGTAAAGTTAGCAAAGCAGTAAGTATGACTTTTCCATTATTCTTTGTTCTTTGCCTCATCTTCCAGCCCTCAGTAGAACTACTAGAAGAAAATAGGAGGAAAGCTCCATGACATTGGTCTTGGCAGTGATTTTTTTGTATATGACCCCAAAAGCAAAGGGAACAAAGCAAAAATATAGAAAGTGAGAGTACATCAAACTATAAAGCTTCTGCACAGCAAAGGAAACAATTAACAGAGTGAAAATTCAACGTACAGAATGGGAGAAAACATTTGCAAACCTTGTGTCTGTTAAGGAGTTAATATCCAATTTATATAAGGAACTCAACTCAATAGCAAGAAAACAAATAGCTCAGTTTAAAAATGGGGGTAAAGGACCTGAATATACATTTCTTAACATACGACCTACAAATGGCCAACAAGTATATGAAAAAATTTTCGTCATTAATAGTCATCAGGGAAATGAAAATGAAAATCACAGTGAGATAACACCTCACACCTGTTTGAATGGCATTTTTTTTTTTTTGAGACAGAGTCTTGATCTGTTGCCAGGCTCCAGGCTGGAGTGCAGTGGCGCAGTCTTGGCTCACTGCAACCTACACCTCCCAGGTTCAAGCAATTCTCCTGACTCAGCCTCCTGAGTAGGTGGGATTATAGGCATGTGCCACCATGCCCAGCTAATTTTTGTACTTTTTTAGTAGAGACTGGGTTTCTCCATGTTGGCCAGGATGGTCTTGATCTTTTGACTTCGTGATCCTCCCTCCTTGGCCTCCCAAAGTGTTGGGATTACAGGCATGAGTCACTGTGCCCGGCCCTGAATGGCATTTATCAAAAAGAAGAAATAAAAAGTGTTGGCACGGATATGTATAAAAGGGAACCCTTGTACACTGTTGATAGGAATGTAAGTTTGTATAGCCATTATGGAAAATAGTATAGAGGTTCCTCAAAATTAAAAATAGAACTACCTTATGATTCAGCATTTACATTATTGGGTATATATCTAAAGGAAATGAAATCACTGTATCATGGATAACTTGCACTCCACTCTCACGTTCATTACAGCATTATTCACAGTAGCCAAGATACAGAATCAACCTGCATGTCCATCAATAGATGAATGGATAAGGAAAATGTGTATTTAGATATACAGTGGAATATTGTTTAGACACAGAAGAGAAGGAAATCTTGTCATTCACGACAGTTAGAAGAAGCCTAGAAGATACTGTGTTAAGCAAAGTAAGCCAGGCACAGAAAGACAAATACCACATGATCTCACTTATGTCGAATCTAAACAAGTTGAAATCCTAGAACCAGAGGGTTAAGTGGTGGTTGCCAGGGGCTGTGGGAGAATTGGGGAGATGTTGGTCAAAGGGATTTTTAAGAAGTTTTTAAAAATTAAAATATTAGACTTTTCTATCAGCAGTTCCATTTGTGAATGTACTACTACAGAATTACAAAAGACAAAATTTAAGACCTTTATGTTCTTACTTGAGATGTGTTACATGGTGCATTTTAGTAACGAGTGGCTGAAATTTGTATGTTCCCAGCAGGAAGATGATTTGAAGTGGGTAGAAGAGAATGTTCCTTCTTCTGTGACAGATGTGTAAGTTTTTAAATGATTACCACAAGAATCCTATTTCAAAGTTAGTACCACTTTGTTATTATTTTAAATGAGCAAGTTAAAGAGCATACTCCTGAGAATACAAGATACTGAAAAATAATTAAAAGAATAGGAATAATCTGCAATCAAAAATAATTGGGTTTATTTATTCAGATGACATGTCTGCTTAGAAAGATTTAGCTATGTAGTAGATCTTAAAATGAATGGGATAATCCTTTTGAAATTTTTTAGTTCCTTTCTGGGGCCATAATTTTAATGAAATATTGGTCCTGTTGCATTGAAAAACTTTATTTTAATACAATTTCTGTAGCTGTTTGTTATTGTATTTGCTTTTTTTTTCCCCTAAAAGGGCCATTAATAAAATGGAAATCTTGGATAATTATAAAAAAGCTTTAAATTGCATTAATTATTCCAGTGTTTTTTTATGAACCATTTATGGCTTTGTTTTACATTGTTCAATTTTTCTCTCTCTACAGAGCACTTCCAGCCCTTCTCGATTCAGATGAGGTTAGTACTCAAATCATGTGCATAAATTGTTTATCTGGTAACTAAATAAAAAGTCATGAATCGTCTGTTCAGAGAGATTCTACTTATTGACTCAATAATGGCCTGAAAACTAAAGTTTATGTAGTTGAAAAAGATAAGAATAAAAATACTAATAGATTTCAAACACTGAAGAATCTTTCCTTTTTTTTTGCGTCTGTCTATATATGTTCCACTTTTTTAAGTTACATGGTCAGACTTCAGAATGTTTTTGTTTAAATTGGGTAGTAAATACAATACTCTCCACCATCTAGTACTTTTGATGTAAGAAATGCAAATTTAACCCTAATCTGATGTTAGCAAAAATAATAAGGAAAAATATTGAGAAAGGAATATAGTGGACCAAAATAAAATATAAATTGTTACCTGCTATTTAATATTATCTATGTCACTACATTCTTCAGATAGTAAGGATTATCATAGTACCTCTAAGATTTATGTTTTTAATCTTTTACTTTGCCTCCATACAGTTAATCTAGAAGACTTCACGTGAAGTCTTACATTAGAATTGTGGGCGAGGTGCAGTGGCTCCTGCCTATAATCCCAGCACCTCAGGAGGCTGAGACAGGAGGAACACTTGAGGTCAGAAGTTTGAGACCAACCTGGGCAACATGGTGAAACCCCTTCTCTACAAAACATACTAAAATTAGCCAGACATGGTGGTGCACACCTGTAGTCCTGGCTACTTGGAAGTCTGACTTAGGAGGATCGCTTGAGCCCTGGAGGTAGAGGTTGCAGTGAGCCAAGATCATGCCACTCCAGCCTGGGTGAAATTGTGGCCTGAGTTCATGGAAACTAGTTCTGGATATGTTCTGAATATTAGGTCATTCTAGAATTTTTTCTTTTAATTTTAGGAAGCCTTTTGCCTGATTCTGATTCACTGTGTTCAATTGGCTGCTAAAATTGATTTGTGCATTTCCCATTGACATGATATTTGACACATTGTATACCATATCAAAATTCCTTGGCTGTTCTATGCATTGAAATAATTGAAAACTCTGGAACGATCCAAGATGGCCGATCGCTAACATCTCGGGATTGCAGCTCGCAGTGAAAGCGCACAGAACTAGAGGATGCCACACTTTCAGACAAATTCTGGTCGCTCAGGAGCAGAAGATTCCCAGTGGAGGAGCCACGCGGGTCACCGGCGTGACTCTTGTGGCCGGCGCAGCGGTTTCGCTGGCACCTCTGCACGGCAGCTCTCGGAGCCTTCTAGGCGGGGCTGGCTCCCCTTCTGACCGAGGTTTGGAGGAGGCACACGGGTCCCCAGCGCGACTCCTGAGGCCGGCGCAGCGGTTGTGCCAGTACCTTGGCGCAACAGCTCTCGGCGCAGAGTGAACGCGACTGGTTCCCCTTCTGACCGAGGTTTGGAGCTCCGGGAAGGCAGAGTCGCCTATTACGGACACAAGAAGGAAGCCAGACAGGAGAAGCCTGGGCAGAAAAACACCATCAGTCTTAACGCCGCTGTTCTGGCCCTGGGAACTAACAACTTGGACGTCCACTCAAGAGACCTAATCTGAAAGCTGGTAATTTCAAAGACGACAGGAGGATAAATTTACAATGATGGGAAGAAACCAGCGTTAAAAGGCTGAGAATACTCAAAATCAGAACGCCTCTCCCTCTAAAGAGGATCACAGTTCCTCATCAGCAATGGACCAAGGCTTGATGGAGAACGAGCGCATCCCAATAACAGAATCGGGCTTCAGGGTATGGATAATAAGAAACTTCCATGAGTTAAAAGAACATGTTGTAGCCCAACGTAAAGAAACTAAGAACTTTGAAAAAAGGTTTGATGAAATCCTAAT
>CM052655.1:21935203-22045023 GCA_028533165.1 Leontopithecus rosalia | reverse complement strand
TCCTTTACTCACTTCTTTTCTTTCCTTCTCTCAAAAAAAGAGAAAGAAATCAACTTGTAAACCTCTAGATCCAAGTCGACAATGTCTCATTGCTTGATTTCCCTCCTTCCCTCCCTCCCTCCCTTCCTCCCTTCCTTCCTTCATCTATCCCTTCCTTCCTCCCTCCCTTCCTCCTTCCCTCCCTGCCTTCCTCCCTTCCTCCCCCCTCCGAAAAAAAAAAAGAAATAATTGAAAACTCTACCATTCAGATTTGAACCTATCTACATAACACTTTGCTTTCTGTGGTATATTCTGCTGTTCCCACATCTCCCTCCTGAGGTTTTCCTCTACTAATTATTCGACTTCAGCTCTCCATGAGCTGCTATAACCAGAGGGCTGATTAAGTGAAACCTGATTGTACCCTTCATAGGAATGCAAGTTTACCATAGTAGTTTGGTGGCACTGAATTCAGCCATCTATTCATATATTCCTCTGAAAAAACTACAAGATTATGTAAGTATACATAAGGCTTTTTTGTGTAAGAAAACATTAAAAAAAAAACATAATGCAATCTACCCTCTTAATTGCTTCAGTGTGTATTACATTATTGTTATAAGTACAACATTATACAGCAGATCTCTAGAACATTTTCATCTTGTTTAACTGCAATTTTATACCTGTTGATAGCATCTCTTCCTTTTCCTCTCACCCAGCCCCTGGTATTTACCATTCTACTTTCTGCTTGTGAGTTCTGTTTTAGACAACTTTTATCAGTAGAATCATGCAGTATTTGTCCTCCTGTGGCTTGCTTATTTCACTTAGCATAATGTCTTCAAAATTTAGCTAAGTTGTAGCATGTGTCAAAATTTCCTTCCTTTTTAAGGCTGACTAGTATTCCGTTTATGTGTAAATGTTGTCTTCATTTATCTGTCAGTGAACACTTGCGTTATTTCTGTATCTAGGCTATTTGTGAGTCATGTTGCAGTGAACAAGGGAGTACACATTTCTCTTTGAGATCCTGCTTCATTTCTTTTACATATATACGTAGAAGTGGGATTACTGGATTATATGGTAGTTGTTTTTTAAATTTTTTGAAGCACTTTTATGCTCTTTTTCTGTAGTGATTGCACTATTTTACATTTCCACCAGCAATGCACAGGGGTTCCAATTTCTTTCTTTGCCAACATTTGTTAGTTTTTGATTTTTGGTAATGGCCATCCTAACAGGTATGAGGTGATACCTTGTGGTTTTGGTTTGCATTTCTCTGATGATTAGTGATGTTGAGCATTTTTTAATATACCTGTCAACCATTTGGATGCCCTCTTATGAGAAATGTCTATTCCGGTCCCTGGTGCAGTTTTTAATCAGGTTAGTTGATATTTTTGCTGTTGAATTGTAGGGGTTTCTTACGTATTTTGGGTATTAACCCTTATCAGATGTAGTCATATGCCACATTTCAGTCAGCAACAGACCACATATGTGACAGTGGTCCCATAAGATAATACTGTATTTTTACTGTACCTTTTCAGTGTTTAGATATCTTTAGATACCCAAATACTTACCATTGTGTTCCAGTTGCCTTTGGTATTCAGTACAGTAACATGCTGTATAGGTTTTTTTGCCTAGAGCAATAGGCTTATACCATATGGCCGAGATACATAGTAGGGTGTATAACATCTAGATTTGTATACTCTGTGAAGTTTACACAACTATGAAATTGCCCAATGATACATTTCTCAGAATGTATCCCTGTCATTAAGTGATACATGACTGTATGTGATATGCAAATATATTCTCCACTTCTATAGGTTACCTTTCATTCTGTTGCATGCTTCCCTTGCTCTGCAGAAGCTTTTTAGTTTAGTGTAGTCCCATTGGTCTGTTTTGCTTTTGTTGCTTTGTGCTTTTGGTGTTGTAGCCAAGAAGTCATTGCCAAGGCCAGTTGCAAGAAGCTTATGTTGTCTTCTAGGAAGTTTCAAGTGAGCTTCTTGAAATTGGCCTTGGCAATGATTACTTGTGGTTTCAGATCTTATGTCTAATTCTTTGATTTGTTTGAGTTGTCTAAAGTCTTTAATCTATTTTGAATTGATTTTTGTATATAGTGAAGATGAGTTTCTTTCTTTCTTTCTTATGTGAATATCTAGTTTTTTCAGCACCATTTGTTGAGGAAACTGTCAGTTTCCCCACTATGTAGTGTTGTCTATCTTTTTGAAGACGAGTTGACCATATATGTGTAGTTTTATTTCTGGGCTTTCTATTTTGTTCCACGTGGTCATAGTGTATGATTCTTTTAATATGCCATTGAATTCTGTTTTCCGGTATTTTGTTGAAGATTTTTGCATCTGTGCTCATCAGAGATATTGGCCTGTTGTTTTCTCTTCTTGTCATGTCTTTGTTTGGCTTTGGCATTACGGTAATACTGGACTCAATAAGTTGGTAAGTTCCTTCCAAATTTTTCCTCTTCAATTTTTTTGGAAAAGTTTAAGAAGGATTCGTGTTACTTTGTCTTTAAAAATTTGGTAGGCCTCAATCAAAGAAGCCTTCTTGTCCTCGGCTGCTTTTTTGTTGGGATGTTTTTGATTACTGATAGAATCTTCTTTCTCGTTGTGGGTCTTATCAGGTTGTGTTTTTTTTTTTTCTTTTTCGAGATTTTCTATTCTTTGATGATTCAGTCTTGGTAGGTTGTATGCTTCTAGGAATTATATGTTTTTTCTAGGTTATCCAATTTGTTGGAATATTTTTAGAAATATTTTTTTGGGCTGGGCGCGGTGGCTCAAGCCTGTAATCCCAGCACTGTGGGAGGCCAAGGCGGGTGGATCACGAGGTCAAGAGATCGAGACCATTCTGGTCAACATGGTGAAACCCTGTTTCTACTAAAGATACAAAAAATTAGCTGGGCATGGGGGCGTGTGCCTGTAATCCCAGCTACTCAGGAGGCTGAGGCAGGAGAATTGCCTGAACCCAGGAGGCGGAGATTGCGGTGAGCCGAGATCGCGCCATTGCACTCCAGCCTGGGTAACAAGAGTGAAACTCTGTCTCAAAAAAAAAAGGAAGATTTTTTATGTTTTTGTTGAAATTCTCACTTTGTTCATGTATTGTTTTCCTGAATTTGTTGAACATCTTCATGATAGTTATTTAGCATTCTCTTTCAAATAATTCCTGTACCTCTGTTTCATTGCAGTTGGTTTCCAGAGATTTATCTTACTCCTTTGTTTGGCCCATGTTTGTCTGATTCTCCATTTTCCTTAATTTTTTCTGTTGGTTTCAGTGCATTGGAAAAGACAGCTACCCTTTCCAGTGTTCATGGGCTGGGATTGTACAGGAGAACACCCTCACCAATCATCGTGCTTGGAGATTCCAAGGGCCTCTCTAACCCACTCTGTGTCTTTTCTGAACTTCTGCATATACATTGCCAGTCAGAGGGATTTGCTGGTTTCTCTCCCCCACCCCAGGAATTTGTAATCTCTTTCTCCCTTTTGTGTTTATGTGCTGTATCATGAGTCTTCTGGAGGCCGTGGCATAGCCCAGCTCTTTTTTTTTTGTTCACACTGGCCCCCAGGCACCTAAAGTATGCTAGTCCCATCTGTGCTTCAAACTGTTTCCTACAGAAACCATTCCCTCAGGTAAACCTCTTGCAAAGTTGGAACATTTTCACAGTTCAACTATCCTCCCTAGGGAAAAGCTGGGATTTGGGGATGTTGAGGATTCTACCTGCTTACTGTGTACTGTGTTGGGGGAGGGGCTGTTGTGATCTCATGCTTGCTAGTCCAAACTTCCACTTTTGATTTCAGCAACTTCCAACCTGGGCCCGTTGTTGTTAGACCTCAAACTCAGGCAAGACAGAAAACAGTTTCTTGTGCAGGTTCCAGAAAAGTTAGAATGTTGGATGTACATTCCAGTCATTTCCTTTCCTCTTGAAAAAGAAGCTGGGAGCTGAGGGTTTCCTATCATAAGGTGCTGTACTGGGTCCATGGGAGGGGAAGAATTATGGCAAGAGGATATCTCAAATTTTTCTGCTGACTTTGATACAGCTGGTTTCATGCTTTCCTATAGTGCAGGAGACCCTCAACTGGTCCCTAGATTTCTCACAAAGGGAATTATTCCATGTATTATTGAATCAGTGTGTCTATAGTGGGAAGGAGGGCCCAGGGCTTCCTGTTCTGTCATCTTGCTGACATCATTTTCTCCAAGGCTTTTTTTTTCACTTAAAACTGAAAAAGAACTTAAATGAATGATAGGAGAAACAATTTACATGATGGACCAGGAATCAAAATGGCATAAGGTTCTTCAGCAGCGTCTTTGGAAGCCAGAACAATGCCATTGAATTCTGAGGAAAATTATTTTCAGCCTAAAGTTCTGTACTCAACTATCATTATAAGGGTAAAATAAAGATGTTTTCAGTCATACAAGAAGTAAAGTAATCGATGTCCTGTATGCGCTTTCTGAGGAAAGTAGTGGAAAATGTTCTCCACAAAAATGAGGAAACTAAGAAAAAACTTGAGATCTAGGAAATAAAGGGTCCAACCCACAGGGACAAGAAAATTTCCCAGTATGATGTAAGAAATTCTCAGGTTGGCAACTGGGCAATAGGCTTGGATGGAGTAGGAGAATAGAGAGCATCGGAAAGGATATTTCTAAGAAAAAGGGAAACATCTATAGATTTTCTGATGTGATTGATTATATTAAAAAATGATTTGTAGTTCTGTCAGTTTGTGATACAATAGTGAGAGGTACTTAGCAAATGAAGCAAAAGAAAAACAACAAAAAATTAACTCTCAGGTAGAAAATTGCCGAAGAAGGGAAATTTAAGGGTAGTACGTTAATTATTTTAATTTAAATGGAGTACTGTAAATACTTTATTAAATTAAAAGTAATTTTATTTTTTACATTAATTTTTAAAATGGTAGTAAAAAACACATAACAAATCTACCCTAACCATTCTAAAGTGTAAAATGTTAACTGTGCCCACATGTTGTAGAACAGGTCTCTAGAACTTTTAAATTCAATATAATTTTAATGAGTATATAATATTTAATTGTAAGGATATATCATACTTTGTTTATACAGCCTTATATTTTTGGACACTGGATTCTTTCTAATATTTGTTACAATGCTAAATGTTATAACTAGATCTTTGCCATACCTGAATTAAAGGAGGAATACATTTTTATTAAAGCCTAATCTTATGTAAATATTTGTTTAGTCAACTTAACTGACTCTACATTTCCTTCTGAGTGGTGATTTGCTGTCCAGAAGCCTAGAGCTTTTGATTTAGTTGTTCTTGGGTAAGGTCTGGAAATCTGTATGTTCAAAATCTTCATAAATGTTTAGGAATTATTTCTCTAAACATTTAACATAAGCAACTACTCGTGGAAAATGTTTGCTTGGATAGTCTGTATAGAAGATACTTGGAATGTAGACCATTTTAACCTAATATACTTAAACATTTTTTTTCTGCAGGAACGAATGATCACACACTTTGAAAGGTCCAAAATGGAGTAAGGAATGGGAAGATTTGCAGTTGAAGATGGCTACTATCAGGGAAGAGATCAGCATCTGTGTCAATCTTCTGTACTGCTCCATGGGATTAAAGGAGGCAATGACATCCTGATCTGTTCCTTGATCTTTGGGCATTGGAATTGGCAAGAGGTGTCAGAACAAAGAGAACATCTTACTGAAAACAAGTTCATAGGATGAGAAAAATCTACAACCTTCTTATTTACAACACTGATGCCCCCTTTCCTTGCAGACTCTGACGTGGATGTTCATGCAACTTAAGTGTGTTGTTCCTGAACTTTCTGTAATGTTTCATTTTTTTAATCTTTCAAACTAAAAAGTTTAACATCTTCTAAAGGACTGTCATCAACACCATAATATGTAATCTCCAGGAGCAACTGCCTGTAATTTTTATTTATTTAGGGAGTTACATAGGTTATGGGGGAAATTGTTAACTACCTTTTATTTTCCTGGGAAGTCAAGGTTACATCTTGCAGAGGTTGTTGAGAAAAAAGGGCCCTTCTGAGTTAAGGAGCCATAGTTCTATCAATGATCAAAAGAGAGGGAAAAAAAAACTGTTACAGTATGATTCAGATCATTTAAAAAAGCAAAATCAAGTGCAATTTTGTTTACAAATGGTGTATATTAAAGATTTTTCTATTTCAGATGTACTTTAAAGAGAAATATTAGCTTAACTCTTTTGACATCTGCTATTGTGACACATCCCATTGCTGGCAATGTGGTGCACACTCTGACCGAAACTTTTAACTACTGTTTTGTAAGCCTCCAAGGGTGGCATTGCAGGGTCCTAGGCATTGTTTTATTTGCCTTTATGCAGAGAGGTGCTCCAAGTGCTGTGATTTGAGAACCATGCTAGAGGAACTGTAATGCTTCAGAAGTGGGAGCTTATACAAAGGAAACAGGTCCTGCTGGCTTAAACAGCTATTGCATGAAGTAGCTTGGAGGCTCTGGACTGCTGCTTGTTCTTTAGAATGGACTGTTCTGGTAGCTGGTATTGGTTTAGAGACTGTTTAAAAGGGACATCACGAGGTGATGGGATTCATTTGAAGCACTCTATTTCTGTTTTAATGGTTTTATCCAATTTTGCCTTCCCAAGATTTTTGTTATACATAAAAAGTTCATGCCACTTTTTAATATAAAAAATTTTAACAAAAATTAATATCTGTTTCTTATTTTTTTTCCAAACTTTTTTTCTCAAACTCATGAAAAAAATTTTTCCATGGCTTTTATTCTAGATTGTCTTATTTTCTGTTAAAACCAGTGACCACATGACCACAATCTTTACTAACTTATACTGCAGTGAAAGTGTTAACCCTTAAATAGTTTCTCTACAGCTCTTTGCTATGGTCATTTAAAAAATTTCTAGGAAGTATCTCTGAGGAACAGCAGTCTAACAACTGACTAGATTCTCATGCTAACTCATTAGGCAAAGGTTGGTGGTATTGTATGCTGCTATTGCATATTAACACTTAGCAGATGAGTAATAATTATAATGCAGCAGGATAGTTGGTCAAATATTTTTTGAGGCTGGTTTGATACTGACTTGAGACTAGGAAAAAAAACCCATTGTGTTAAGCAGGAATGTATAGTAAAAATTCTATAGCCTGGGCCCTGATAATTCTACTAACCACCTTCTGTATTACTGGGAATGGATATAATCATTTCTTCAGACAGGTTCAGAAGGAATTTATAGTTTTACATTGATCTGTTAAATTAGGGTTTATATTGTTTATTTTGGTTTGGGGCCTGAACAAAAAGTACTAGACCTTCCTCCAGCACAACAGCTGGTAATTTTTAATTTTCAAGAAGTTAATCAGCTTCTGTGGTGAAAATCAGCTATAACAGGATTTGTTTAGCAATTTTTGTGTTTCTGATTACTTGAAAATGTACTTTCACTTGATTATCAAAACAGCATTTGGTAAAGATGGACAAGTATTCCTAGTTTACACATGAAGAAACTGACATTGTGTAAAAATAAAATGGCCAGGTCCATTTTTTTTGACTTTGTATCATAGACTTACCCTTTTTCTTTATATTTTTGCTTTAAACCCAAATGCTTAATTTTTTGACCTATCTGATGTTTTCCTAGGAGGAAATTACCATATATAGATCATTCTTGGAGCCCAAACTAAGGTTTGATTTTTAAGTCTTCAAGGGGAATACTAGGGTAACCTCAGACAGTACAGGTCCCAGGTCCTATAGGAGGAAGAGCCATAACACCTTCCTAAAATGAGTATTAGTATGTAAGACAGAGATTAGGAAAGTTGAATTGGTAGGAATATGATCATCAAATTAAAAGGAGGCTTATTTCACTGACTTCCAAGAGTTAGTGAATCATCTCTTGCTGCCTAAACTCTTGCTACTCAAAATGTGGTCCAGGGACCAGCAACATCTGGGAGATTTTTGGTGCTCAATTGAGAGTCTTACTCTGGTCCTACTCTAGGTGATTTGTATGCACATTAAATTTGAAAAGCATTGGCCTCAAATGGTGGTTCTCAATCGGCGATTTTGCCTCCCAGAGGACATATGGCCAAGAGATATTTTTGGTTATACCTCTGTGGGGAAGTTACTATCGCATCTGGTGGGTGGAGGTTAAGGATGCTGTTAAACATCGTACATTGTACAGAGTACGCCCCCTCCCCCAACAAGAAATTATCCTGCCCTAATTGTGGGTAGTGCTACCGCTGAGAAACCCTAGCCTGCAACTGGTTTTCAAGCTTGTAAGTGCATGGACTCTTGGTGGTTCTCAAGCTTGTAAGTGCATGGGTTTATTAAAACATAAATTGATATTCCCCTCCAGAGTTTCAGATTCAGTAGAACAGGAATGGCCCTGAAACTTGGCATTTCTAACAAGTTCACAGGTGATGCTGATACAGCTATTGCTGCTCCTCTAGAACCACTGGCCTAGAACAGCCTTGAATGTATAAAGGTAAGGTGCTTGTACTAATTGGGATAGAATGGTAATACTAAAGCTGCCATTTATTGAGAGCTGAGATTGTGTCAGGTGTTGCTAAGCGCTCACGACACTAGGTCACAGGTACTTAATATAAACCATTTTGCAGATTAGGAAAGTAAGGCATCAAAGTACCAAATTTTCTAAATCACAGCTAATTTGCTAACTGGTAGATCTCCGTCTGAGGTGTGACGCCAAAGCCCGAATTTTTAACCATCATGCCTACTGTCTAAAACAGTTCTAAGATTAAGAGGTTGTTCCTTCTATGGTAAACCCATGGCCACTCGAGATTAAGTAGTTCTCGATCCGGAGTGACGACGGTGACGCAGAAACCAGTCAATTCCTGGAGGGCATCGGTAGGAAGAGGCGGGACTTCGGCTGCGGAAGGGGTGGGCCTAACGTGCAGGAAGTCCGGGGTTGACGATGGCTGTGTTGTTGAGCGGCCTGTAGCGGCGAGTTCTGGCCGGATCCCAATTTACGCTTAAGCCCAGCCTCGTTCCGGACCCCAGACCGGTCCGGCACACTCTGGGTGAGACGGCGGCGGCCACTCTCCCCTTGCCGCCATGCACGACGCTTTCGAGCCAGTGCCGATCCTAGAAAAGCTACCTCTGCAAATCGACTGTCTGGCTGCTTGGGGTAAGCCGAGGGTCCGCGCGGGGTCAGCACAGGAGCGGCCCAGATCTTTTGTGAGGCCGGGGAAGTGGACAGGCGTCCATCTGTTTGGGCTTCGGTTGGATGCTACCTGAGAGGGGTTTGGGATGAGAGAGAGCAGAGAGATGACCACTGTCTGTAGACATTGATGTCTATGAGGCGGCCTGGGTGATCCAGTCATTTAGGGGAGTTCCACTTGCCCTTGCTCCCTGTGCAGAGTGGGAGGACGAGCTTTCCTTTTTAATTGTGCTTAGCTTTGGCGCATTTTAATTCCCAAGAAGTGTTCATTTTAGAGGGCCAAAGCAGTAAGAAGTTCTTAGCCTGCCAGGGGCTTGTAGTTGTCCAAATGATTGTGGTGTTTTCTAGATGAAAGTTAACCCTGGTTTTGGGGGCATTGAACAAGTTAACACCATATGGCTTTTTTTCCCCTTAGTAATCACTCTTTACTTCTCATTCCTATAGGAAACTCATGTAGTTACGCCAACCTTTGAATCTACCCGAGTGGTTGATTACTTTGTATCCAAAGCGTCCAAGTTACCTAATTCTGTAGGTAGAAGAGTTTCCAGATTGTCATGAAACCTAACCCATTAAAAATTTGCGTAGTCCTTTTGGGATTGACTAGTGCAGAAAGCAGGGACCGACATCTCTTGTGTGCTCTGAAATACAAATGAAGGTTTCAGGGGTAAGGATGAACATTGTGCTCTTATCTGTGAGTGACTGATCTGATAACTGCCCCCAAAGACCAAGGAAATAATTTCTAACTTTCCTCTTAATGTTTATGTCCTAGAAATCAAGGACCATAAAAATGTGACTCACATCTTTTACTCAGATCTTATACCGATCTAGATGGGTACCCATGATGGGCCTCATGGAATCTTGGTGGTGTCTGATATCAGGTGCATCAGCAGTTCACAGTGTCACCCAGTCATCCTTGCAGGGTTCTTCATGACTTCTTCAGTAGGGTTCTTTCACAATGAATTTTCATGTTAATGTGCACCCCTCCTCCTTTACCAGCTCTGGTTGTCATTAAAATCACACCTCCACAGTAAGCTGTTGTAGTCTTTTCAGTTAAGAGGAGAATCCTGCTTGCTCCAAACATCTCAAGACCAATTTCTGTCATTAAATCCTCTATTAAATGTTTAAGTAGAGGAGGAGAAAATGCTTTTAAGTGAAAGACCTGATGCTGCATCAAGGGATTCATTCCCCGAGTGCTTCATCACATGTGTATTAGGTACCTACATGGGCCTTTCTCTCTGCAAGGGACAGTGACAATGCCTGTGCTCCTAGGATACACACTGGGGGACAAAGACATGCGAACAGATTATGACACTAGAGAAAGATGTTGCCTATTATTGCAACGTGGGTGGAGGGGGGTACCCAACTCAGCTAAGGACATATGTTTCTGAAAGGGATTAATGCAGCTGTTGCACACTTTGACTTAGCTCATCAAAATCCTTGACTCCGATCTCCTGTTGGACCATTAGCACATAGTTCTCCTAGACTCTGACCAACTCCACTATCACAGTAAAGATTCCTTGTACCTGTGGTTTTTCAGGAACACAGTTTTGAAATGATAGGTAGCTTTTGGCCTTCTTTGATTACCCACCAAACAGGAGAAATGCTCTTTGCTTCCTAAGGTGCTTTTGTATATATTGGGTTAAGAGAGGCCATTTACTGCCTCCTGCTTCAAAAGTGCTTTATTTCCAGATTTGCACAGCAGTAATTATTGCTCTTTCTAGTCATTATCCCTTTTATCTTTGGATGGAAAGTTCATCCAGGAACCTCCAGAGCCAGGTCACACAGGGCCAAATAATATTTGAGGTGCAAATGTCTTAAAGACAATATACTCTGTCTCCTAGGAAATAGAAATCAGGAGAACATGATGAGGGTGATTCCTTTCTAAACTGCAAACTTGTATAATCCTGCTGCTTTTTCAGCATCTTCATTTGGATGTCTAGTAGCATAGCCGAAACAGTTCTTGATTCCTCTCCCCTCAAACATGCCTGTCCTCCTGTATCTTACCTCTCAGCAAGTGGCATTTCTACTTACCTCTTTGACTAAGGCCAAAAGTTTTGGAATAATTCTTGATTTCCCTCATTCTATTTTACACTATATCCCATCTATTAGCAAGTCTTCCGTGTTCTATCCCTAGAATAAATCTGAAATCCAGCCATTTCTATCTTGATGATTACTACTCTTGAAGGCATCATCATCTGTCACTTGAATTACTGTCGTAGTCTTCTCATTGATCACCCTGTGTTTGCCTTTGTGCCATTTTCAGTTTTTTTATCTATGAGCTAGAGTGAAACTTTGAAAACCTAAATCTGATTCTATCCGTCCTCTGCTCACAACCCTCCCATGGTATCACATCACAACTAGAATAAGTTCCAAAGTCTTTACCTTGTCTGGAAACATCTGACATGATCAGGCTCTGGTTATTTCCTTGTCTCCTATATACTTCTCACTCCTTTCTGGCACTAGTCACACACAACCTTCCTTGTTCTATCAATGCACAAAGTACATACCCACCTCAGGGCCTTTGCACTTGCTGTTTCCTCGGCCTGGCACTCACTTGCCTCAGCATATATGTTTCATTCCTCATTTCACTCAAGTCTCTGCTGAAATGTCACCCAAATCAGTAAAACCTTCCCTACATATCCTATATAAAAGAGATTGCCACATCCACCAGTGTGCTGTTTTCTTAGCCTTATCTTCTAATCATGGATCACCATCTACTGTTATTTTATGTATTATTATTGCCTCTCTCATCCACATTAAAATGTAAGTTCCCTGAGGGCAGGAACTTTGTTTTCTACATTGCTATATCTGCAGTACCTAAAATGTTTCCTAATTCAGTGGGTATTCATTAAATATGTGTTTAATGCATAATGTTGATACAGTAATAGCTTGCAGTTGTTGAATGCTAATCTGTATTAGGCTTTTATAAAATAAAAATTCCATTTTACAGAAGAAGGATCTGAGGCTTAGAAAATTTAAGAAATTATTCCAAGGTTACATGTCCTGTAACTCATGTCCAATTCCAGAGCCTGGTTCCTAAACTTGAATGTATATTCAAAGCCTGTAAGAAATGCAGACTTCATGTGTATATATGTGTATCTGTATGTGTATATATAATACATAATTATATTTTCCAGAGAAACAATGGAAAGATAAATAAAAAATTAGTAAAATGATGCCCATGGCAGAAGGGAGAGGAAAAGATAAAATGGACGATGATAGAAACTAGATTTTTCATTGTTTTAGCTTTGGAACTATATAAATGTTTCATAAAAACAAATGACAAAATTTTATTTTACTTTATGTTTTTATTTATTTATTTTTATTTTTTGAGACTGAGTCTTGCTCTATCACCCAGGCTGGAGTGCAGTGGTATAATCTCGACTCACTGCAACCTCCGCCTCCCTGGTACAAGCCATTCTCGTGCCTCAGTCTCCTGAGTAGCTGCGATTACAGGTGCATGCCACAACGTACAGCTAATTTTTGTATTTTTAAAAATATATATATATTTTATTATACTTTAGGTTCTGGGGTACATGTGCAGATCATGCAGGATTGTTGCATAGGTACACACATGGCAATGTGGTTTGCTGCCTCCATCCCCCCATCACCTATATCCGGCATTTCTCCCCATGTTATCCCTCCCCAATCTCCCTACCCCCCACTGTCTCTCTCCTGTTCCCTTGCAACAGAGCCCAGTGTGTGATGCTCCCCTCCCTGTATCCATATGTTCTCATTGTTCACCCACCTATGAGTGAGAACATGTAGTGTTTGAATTTCTGTTCTTGTGTCAGTTTGCTGAGAATGATGGTTTCCAGATTTGTCCATGTCCCTATACGAACTCGTTGTATTTTATGGCTGCATAGTATTCCATGGTGTATATGTGCCACATTTTCTTTGTCCAGTCTGTCATTGATGGGCATTTGGGTTGGTTCCAGGTCTTTGCTATTGTAAACAGTGCTGCAGTGAACATACATGTGTAGTAGAGATGGGGTTTCACCAAGTTGGCCAGGCTGGTCACGAACTCCTGAACTCAAGTGATCTGTCCACCTTGGCCTCCAAAAGGGTTAGGATTACAAGCATAAGCCACCGTACCCAGCCAACAAAATTAAATTTTAAAAATGTAGATTTCAGGGGACCACCTCAAAGCCATTGAATCTGAATCTCCATGTGCAGGGCCCAGGAATGTGCATTTTTAATAGGTCCAGGTGATTCGAATACAGCTAACTGGGGGCTTATGCCCAAATGAGAAGCACTGTTATTTGCCATGTTACCCAACGAAGGGAAGTGACTACTATCTTGTTCATCTCTGTGTTCCCTGCAGTGGCCAGCATTGGGCCAGAAATGGAATTTATTACATGAAGTTGGACTGTATTGCACTGTTGGAAGGAGATTCATTAGGGTAATTATGAGCAATAGGGCCTAACCCTCCTTCCCAAGAGGAATTAAGTCCAACCATGTGGCTCATCAGGAGTTTTCCAGGGCTGATACTGCTTTGCTTATATGTCCGTTATGTGTTTGCATAGTATGTCCCGCTTTCTGTTATGTGTTACTGTATTGAGTCCCAGAAGGGACCGTCCACCCTATGCTGCGCTTGCTCTGCAGTCTTCTCATTCTCTGTGTTGTGTGGGTACAGCTGTGTTAAATAATGTGTCCTAGAGAGTGGACGACCCAATATTGGAACAGGTCCTCTGCCTAATGGCACATTTAATCAATCAGATTGATTTAAAAGTTTTCAGTGGGCTGGGCGCCATGGCTCACGCCTGTAATCCCAGCCGATGCAGGCGGATCATGAGGTCAAGAGATCGAGACCATCCTGGCCAACATAGTGAAACCTCATCTCTACAAAAATAAAAAATTAGCTGGGCATGGTGGCATGTGCTTGTAGTTTCAGCTTCTTGCACTCCAGCCTGGTGCCTGGTGACAGAGCAAGACTGTCTCAAAAAAAAGAGTTTTCAGTGAATTTAATCTATCAGATGAATAGACATTTGATTTTTCTTTTTTGTGAGACAGTTTTGCTCTTGTCACCCAGGCTGGAGTGCAATGGTGCAGTCTCTGCTCACTGCAACCTCCGCCTCCCAGGTTCAAGCAAGTCTTCTGCCTCAGCCTCCTGGGTAGCTGGGATTACAGGTGCCTGCCACCACACTTGGCTAATTTTTTTTTTTTGGAGATGGAGTCTCGCTCTGTCGCCCCTGTCACCCAGGCTGGAGTGTAGTTGTGTGATCTTGGCTCACTACAGTCTCCACCTCCCGGGTTCAAGCGATTCTCTGCCTTGGCCTCCCAATTAGCTGGAATTACAGGCACGTGCCACCATACCCAGCTAACTTTTTGTATTTTTAGTAGAGACAGGATTTCACTGTGTTAGCCAGTAGGGTCTCGATCTCCTGACCTCATGATCTGCCCGCCTCAGCATCCCAAAGTGCTGGGATTACAGGTGTGAGCTACCATGCCTGGCCTAATTTTTGTGGTTTTTTTTTTTGGTAGAGACAGGGTTTCATGAGGTTGGGCACGCTGGTCTCAAACTCTGGACCCTCTGGTGATTCACCCGCGTCAGCCTCCCAAAGTACTGGGATTACAGGCATGAGCCTGGCCCCTAAACATTTGATTTTTAAAAATGTATTGGTGTGTCTTAGTTTGGGTTCACAAGAAAAAAAAATGTAAATAAATTTTTTAAAAATCTATTGACAAACATTTCAATAAAAAATGGAAAATAGACTTGAATGTCATGTTTAGGAATTTGACTTCCTATTTTGATAGTGTAGCTTCATAGGATTTTTAAAGCCCCATTGTGACAGCATCAGAGATCTGCTCTAAGATAACTGACAGCAAATGTGAGAGTGCATAGACTGAATGAGATCAGTTGAAACTGTCACAGGGGTCCCTGGAGAGACTCTACAGGAGGAGGTTATCAAGAGGTACCATTAGAGGTAAAATTGATAGACCTTGGCCAACTCAGGAGGAAGCTGAGGCTATAAAAAGAGATAAAGAAAAACAGGAACTGGTGGGGATTTGGGAGCAGAGTGGAGAGAGAAGGATAGGGAAGATGGTGAACATTATGTTGGCCTTTTTGGTTATAGATTTTTATGTATGTTATGAGTGGATTTTTAAAAAATCCACTTTATTTTACTTATATCTGAAATACCAGTGGCCTAAAAACCAACTTTAGTATTGCCAAATTGCTCGATATTGTGATATTTATAAAGTTCTAAATATAATGTCTTTTACAAAGCAAACATTGCAAAATGAATTATTTTATTTCTTCATATTCTGCCCCAGCATAAATCTCCAGTCGTCATTAGAGCTGCTATTTCTTGATTTCAACTTACGTTATTAAGAGCACACAGTGTCTTACTTTTTGTGTCCTGCCTTTCCTTGAAGACCCCAAATCAAAGAAAATGGAATCACTCTCTTTTTCTGGATGACTAAGAACATCATCCTGGAGAAATACTCTTGATCCTCTGGATAAGAAATGTAGATGCTGACCTGTTTTTATAAATGTAACTACTGCCTTTCAGACAACCTTTGGCTGACACCCATTCTTTTGACATGGGTGCCTTAGTAAGTACATCACAGTATGTGGTTGGGAATCAGACAAATTAGGGTTGGGATCACAAATTGGGGTACTCTGCTACTTACCACATGTGTGACTCTGGAAAAGTTATATATCCCCTAGGCCTCAACTTCCTCATCAATGGGGATTTGAAAAAAGGACTTACTTCAAGGGATAGTTGTGAGGATTAGTGAAATAACAGATGTGCTTAGCATTTATTGGAACACAATACATGTTCAATAAAATTTACCTATTTGTACCATTATCCAAGATTTTATTTCACAAGGATCAGAATCAAGAGAATTTATGAAAAGAATGAGTCATCTTTATGTTATCAAAAGGCTAAGGAAGTATCTGTACATTTTTACCTTCCCTGAATGATGTAATATGGGTCTGTCAGGGTAATAATTTAAACTTTTCCTGAGCTTCTTTCTTTTTACCTATACTAGTGCCTCCCAAATGTGGTCCTTGAACCACATGTTAGAAATGACAATTCCTGGGCCTACTTTTAGACCACTGAATCGGAAGCTCCTGGGTAGAGCCCAGCATTCTGTATTTTAATAAACTGTCAAATAATTCTGATACACCAAAGTTTAAGAACCACTGACCTAGATCATCTTTTAAAATGTACAGTTTGGCTGGGCATAGTGGTTCATACCTGTATTCCCAACACTTTGGAAGGCCGAGGAAGGGGCATTGCTTGAAGTCAAGAGTTGGAATTGTGAGCCCTCATCTCTATAAGAAAGTTTTAAAGGACCGGGCACGGTGGCTCAAGCCTGTAATCCCAGCACTTTGGGAGGCCAAGGCGGGTGGATCATCAGGTCAAGAGATCGAGACTATCCTGGTCAACATGGTGAAACCCCGTCTCTACTAA
Organism: Leontopithecus rosalia; assembly: GCA_028533165.1. Lineage (NCBI taxonomy): Eukaryota > Metazoa > Chordata > Mammalia > Primates > Cebidae > Leontopithecus > Leontopithecus rosalia. The sequence continues at coordinate 22,028,481 of CM052655.1, read as the reverse complement.
AAATACAAAAAATTAGCTGGGCATGGTGGCGTGTGCCTGTAATCCCAGCTATTCAGGAGGCTGAGGCAGGAGAATTGCCTGAACCCAGGAGGCGGAGGTTGCGGTGAGCCGAGATCGCGCCATTGCACTCCAGCCTGGGTATCAAGAGCGAAACTCTGTCTCAAAAAAAAAAAAAAAAAAAGAAAGTTTAAAAAAATTGCTGAGCGTAGTGGTGCATGCCTGTGGTTCTCACCACTCAGGAGTCTGAGGTGGGAGAATCACTTGAACCTAGGAGGTGGAGGCTGCAGTGAGCCATGATCATACTCAGGAGTCTGAGGTGGGAAGATCACTTGAGCCAGGGAGGCAGAGGCTGCAGTGAGCCATGATCACACCACTGCTCTCTAGTCTGGGCGACAGAGTGGGACCCTGTCTTAAAAAAATAAAAGTTAAAAAAAAGTGTACAATTAAATGGTTTTTAGTACGTTCACAGAGTTGTGCAACTAACACCACAATTAATTTTAGAACATATTCATCACTTTCAGAAGAAACTCAGTACCCATTAGTATTTACTTCACATTTTCCCCCGAGCCCACCAGCCCTGGGCAACCACTAATCTTTCTGCCTCTGGGGGTTTCCCTATTCTGGACATTTCATATAAATGGAATCATGTGGCCATTTGTGGTCTGGCTTCCTTCAGTTAGCATCATGTTTTCAGATTCATCTGTGTTTTAGCATACACCCATACTTCCTTCTTTTAATTGTTAACTGATATTCCGTTATATAGACATGCCACGTTTTGTTATCCATTCATCAGCTGGTGGACATTGGTTTGTTTCCATCTTTCAGCTATCACAAATAACACTGCTGTGAACATTTGTATACAAGTTTCTGTGTAGAATATGTTTTCATTTCTGTTGGGTGTGTACCCAGGAGTGGAATTGCTGGGTCCCAGGGTAGCTATGTTTAGCATTTTCAGGAACTGCCAGACTTTTCCAAAGCAGCTGTCCCATTTTACATTCCTGCCAGCAGTGTAGGAGGGCTCTAATTTCCTAATATTCTCATCAATACTTGTTATTAAATACTTTCTGCTAGACTATCTTTTGAAATAATGAATTTTGTAAGCTTATTATGCTATGTAATTTATTTTCCTGAAAGTAAAAGTATTTAAATGATGCGTCTTACGATGACTCTTAGCTATTAGTTTTGAAGTTGGATTCACATTTGTACTTCCTGGTTTCACATTTGTACTTCCATTTTGTGATTTTATAAACTTTCATCATATTCTTTTTAGCCGAATTAAAAAAAATACATATCTAAAGATATTTATCTTAATAAAAGTATATATATATATATAACAAAAATAATAATTTAATCTTAAAAATAAAGCCCTTCCATCTTTTTTATTAGTTTAATGTTAAAACAAGCCGGCCATGGGCCAGATCTGGCTGGGCCAGCGCTGGCGGCCTGGCCCCTGCCCCCGCCCCAGCCCCTGGGCGCCGCCTCCCGAGCTGCTCCCTCGCCGCCACACCAGCACCCTGACACTGCTCGGAGCCCTGCTGGCCGCAGCCACCGCCGCCGCCGTCTGGGTCTGCGCCCACCATGCCGAGGCCCAGGCGGCCACGCGGCAGGAATCAGCGCTGAAGACCTTTGGGACAGTTGGCCTTTTTCTCTTTTCCTCCCTGGACACTGACGGGGACATGTACATCAGCCCTGAGGAGTTCAAGCCCATTGCTGAGAAGCTATCAGGGTCAACTCCTGAGGCCAGCTGCGAGGAGGAAGAGCTGCCCCCTGACCCTAGCGAGTAGAGGCTCACCGTAGAAGCCGGATTCCAGCCTCTGTTCCCGGAGACTATGACCAAGAGCAAAGATGGCTTCCTAGGGTGTCCCGCCTCACCCTGTCCGGCCTCCGAAACTGGACAACTGCAGCCTCACCGAGGGAGGTGTTTGCTGCCTGCCACTTCCAGCCCTTCCTTCCCCCGCCAGGCAAGGAGCTGAGCAAGCCCTGGTGGATCATACCCAGTGAGCTAAGCATCTTCACTGGCTACCTGTCCAACAACCGCTTCTATCTGCCGCCGCCCAAGGGCAAGGAGGTCATCATTCACCGGCTCCTGAGCATGTTCCACCCGCGGCCCTTCGTGAAGACCGGCTTTGCCCCTCAGGGGGCCGTGGCCTGCCTGACTGCTGTCAGCAACTTCTACTACACCGTGATGTTCTGGATCCACGCCGAGTTCCAGCTCAGTGAGCTGCCCGACTTCCTCTTTTCGTTCTCCCCTGCTTAGTTCACCGGCCACATCATCCTCTCCAAAGATGCCACCCACGTTCGCGACTTCCGGCTCTTCGTGCCCAACCACTGGTCCTGAATGTGGACATGGAGTGGCTTTATGTGGCCAGTGAAAGCAGCTACATGGAGGTGGACATCGGCTACATACCCCAGATGGAGCTGGAGGCCATGTGCCCCTCAGTGCCTTCCATGATCCTGGATAGGATGGCAGCATGATTGACAGTCACCTGCCCTCGGGGGAGTCCCTGCAGTTTGTGTTTGAGGAGATTAAGTGGCAGCAGGAGCTGAGCTGGGAGGAGGCCGCCCGGCACCTGGAGGTAGCCATGTACCCCTTCAAGAAGGTCTCCTACTTGCCATTCACTGAGGCCTTCCACCGAGCCAAGGCTGAGAATAAGCTGGTGCACTCGATCGTGCTGTGGGGGCCCTGGACGACCAGTCCTGCTGAGATTTGGGGTGGACTCTCTGGTAGACAGTCCTGGAAAGTTCACTCATCCTTACCCTGCTCAACAAGAGCTTCATCAGCACCTGGTCCCTGGTGAAGTAGCTGGAGGAGCTGCAGAGCAACCAGGAGAACCCGGCCCACCAGAATTAGGCTGGCCTGCACCTGGAGAAGTACAGCTTCCCTGTGGAGATGATGATGTGCCTGCCCAATGGCACCGTGGTCCACCACATCAATGCCAACTACTTCTTGGACATCACCTTCATGAAGCCCAAGAAAATCGAGAGCAATCTCTTCAGCTTCTCACCCACCTTTGAAGACCCATCCACAGCCACCTACATGCAGTTCCTGAAGGAAGGGCTCTAGCGCGGCCTGCCCCTCCTGCAGCCCTAGAGTGCCTGTGGGACGGATGGGATCTGATGCACCAGCCCCACTCCCCAGAGCCAGAGTGGTCCTCAGCCCACTGCAGACTGCAGATGCCACCCACGCCCACCCACTCCTAGGCTGCCCTGGAGGGTACAAGATCCACTGAGAGTGCCCATCACAGCCTTGGCTCCATGGTGGTGGGTAAACAAGGGGTGCCTGGGCTGACTGGGCAGAGGAACCCCTAGCTCTGACTGTCATCCTCTCACTACCCACTTGGCTCTGGAAGCTGCTTGGGCCCCTCCGAGATCAGGGCCTGGGGGGACTCCATGGACCTCTCCCAGCCAGCAACACAGTCTAGGCCCTTGTGGGGTGAAGAAGAGGAGGGAGGAACAGGCTAGGAAGACAGGGCCACCATCCTCTACTTGCTTCCTTCCCCAAGGAAATATCCAGAAGCCCCGAGCAGAAGGGGCCAGGCTGGAAAGGTGGCTCTTATGTTCATCTAGTGCCTTTCCTGTTCATACCCTGGGCTGGCCTCCTGTGCCTGATGTCCCCAGCTGGGGTCGGTCTCAGCAGGACACAACCTTCTGGAGCCTCTGGGCAGAATCCTCCATCAGAAGTGGAAACCAGACTGGACCCCCTGTAGCTCCCCCAGCTGTCTGGGGAAGCTTACTGTGAAGAGGCTTCTGCCTTTAGCAGTGGGATTCACTAAGGGGGTTCCTGAGGCCCAGGGCCAAGGCTTCCCCACCGCCCACCCCAGCACAGGGTTTCCATGGGACTGCTGGAGCCAACACTCCTGCCATCCCTCCTGCCCCTCAGACCTCACATCCACAGAAGTGTAGCCCAGCCAAAGAACAGCCTTCTCCAGAGCCAGCACTGTCCCTGCCACAGGGGTGCCCCAGGCTACCTCTTCTACTACTGGGGTGCCATGGACTCCCCTTGACCACTCTTGGGACTTTGGTCCACATCCTGAGCCACTGACCATGGCCAGTCTCTTTTTTTAATACATGCAGAAAAGTGTTTTTACACAAACGTTCTCATGGTTTGTAGGTATTTTTTTATAACCCCGGTGCTGAGGAGGAAGGAGGGGCACTGGCTTCCCCAGCAGCAGCCCCATCCCATGATGGCTGGATCTGAAATCCTTGATGGGTCCAGCTTGATGCCTTCGCAGCTGCACCTATAGAAGGATATAGTCATCTTTTCCTTCTCTTCAGCTTTTTAAAAACAGCCTTCAGATGATTCTTGTTCTCCCTGCTCTCCCCCATCCTCCACGCAGCCCATGGGTGCCCATTCACTCTCATTCAGGCCTTGACGTCAGGCTGCCCCCTCCTGGGACCCTAATTTTCTCCCCACCCCCTCACCCCACCTGGGCTCACTCTTAAACCTGGCAGAGGAAGAAGGAAGCTACATTGCAGCCACTCCCAGGCCTTCTGTCCACTGACTTCCCCCACTTGCCTTGGGCGTTCCCACTGAGCCTTCCCCAGCCAGTCTTCTCAATTTTGTTTTGAGACAGAGTCTTGCTCTGTTGCCCAGGCTGGGGTGCAATGGCACGATCTCAGATCACTGCAACCTCTGCCTCCTGGGTTCAAGCGATTCTCCTGCCTCAGCCTCCCTAGTAGCTGGGATTACAGGCACATACCATCATGCCTGGCCAATTCTTATATTTTTAGTAGAGACAGGGTTTCACCATATTAGTCAGGCTGGTCTCGAACTCCTGACCCCATGATCCACCCACCTCAGCCTCCCAAAGTGTTGGGATTACAGGCGTGAGCCACCGCACCCAGCCTTGTTCTCAATTTTGTATCATCCAGTCATTGCTAATATTACACACACTTTCTCGCTTAATCCTTAGGACAAACCTGTGAGGTGATGCTCATTGTTCCCATCTTGAAACTTGAGTCTCCAGGAAGTAAAGTGACTTGCCCAGGGTCACTCAGCCAGGTGGAGTTTTGGGAGTGTTTTTTGGCACTGCACCTTCACCTCCCTACCTTTGTTTTCCCCAAAGTAGAAAGGAAGGTCTTTCAAACCAGAGTATCTCACTCTCCTCTGACCTCCAGACCAGAAGGAGCGTGAGCCAGCCAGCTCAGCCAGGCTCTCTGTGTCCTCGGAAGAAGTGCTCCCGTGACCCGTGCCTCTTAATGGGACGGGAGGGCGCCTGATACTCTCTCCATTTCTCCCCTATCCTGTCAGGTGTAGATGGCAGGGGTAGCTCATGCAGGCCTTTCTCCTGCTGTTCCTGGAGAGCCAACTCCACATGCCTGGTCCCATGGAAGGAGCTGATGGCCTGGGCTTTCCAAGGCTTCATCTGATGCCTCTGCAGTTCGTATCCCCCACCAGGCCTCAAGGCTCAGGGTGAGAGTGGGCCTAGGCTGCCCTCCTGTCACTCCTTTGCTACTTCCCTCCCCTGTCCCCAACATGCCCTGTAATAAAATCAGAGAAGACTGAAAAAAAAAAAATTAAGCCAGGGACATTTGTATCCTCTGATATGTCTAGCCTAGTAATTATTCAATGAATGTGTTTTTAATTGGTTGATTCTCAAACATGAATACAAACATTTCTTAGCTTATGGGTTCACACCAGAGGTATAAAGAGGAGCTCTTACTATTCCTTCTGAAACTATTCCAAACAATACAAATAGAGGGAATCCTCCCTAACTCATTTTATGAGATCAACATCATCCTGATACCAAAACCTGGCAGAGACACAACTATAAAAGAAAAGTTCAGGCCAATATCCATGATAAACATTGATGCGAAAATCTTCAACAAAATACTGGCAAACCGAATCCAACAGCACATCAAAGAGCTTATCCGTCACAAGTCAGCTTCATCCCTGGGATGCAAGGCTGGTTTAACATATGCAAATCTATAAACATAATCCATCACATAAACAGAACCAAAGACAAAAACCACATGATTATCTCAATAGATGCAGAGAAGGCCTTTGACAAAAATTCAACAGTCCTTTAAGCTAAAAACTCTCAATAAACTAGGTATCAGTGGAATGTATCTAAAAAACTAATAAAAACTATTTATGATAAACCCACAGCCAGTATCATGCTGAGTGGGCAAAACCTGGAAGCATTCCCTTGGAAAACTGGCATAAGACAAGGGTGCCCTCTCTAACTACTCCTATTCAACATAGCATTGGAAGTTCTGGCCAGAGCAAGTTCTGGCCAGATCTTGGCTCACTATAACCTGGAACTCCTGGGCTCAAGCAGTTCTTCCACAATTAGGAAAAGAGGAAGTGAAATTGTCTCTATTTGCAAACGACATGACTGTATATTTAGAAGACCCCATCATCTCAGCCCAAAGTCTCCTTAAGCTGATAACACCATAAGCAAGGTCTCAGGATACAAAATCAATGGACAGAAATCACAGTCTCACAGACAGATGAGAAGGTGGTATAAAAAAATTAAAAATCACAAGCATTCCTATATACCAATAACAGAGAGCCAAATCCCATTCACAATTGCTACAAAGAAAATAAAGTACCAAGGAATACAACTAACAAGGGATGTGAAGGACCTGTTCAAGGAGAACTACAAACCACTGCTCAACGAAATGAGAGGACACAAACTGCTGAAAAAACATTCCACACTCATGGTTAGTTAGAATCAATATCATGAAAATGACCATACTGCCCAAAATGATAAATAGATTCAGTGCTGTCCCCATCAAACTACCATTGACCTACTTCACAGAACTGGAAAAAAACTACCTTAAACTTCATAGAGAACCAAAGAAAGAGCCCACATAGCCAAGACAATCCTAAGCAAAAAAAAAAAAAACAAAGCTGGAAGCATTTTACTACCTGACTTCAAACTATATTATAAGACTACAAGAAAAAAAAAAAGAAATAAAAAAAGGGGCCGGGCATGGTGGCTCACGCCTGTAATCCAAGCACTTTGGAGGCCAAGGCGGGTGGATCACCTGAGGTCAGGAGTTCAAGACCAGCCTGACCAACATGGTGAAACCCCGTCTTTTGGGAAAAAAAAAAAAAAGAAACAAGTTTACAATAATCAAAACAGCATGGTACTGGCACCAAAACAGAGATAAAGACCAATGGAACAGAACAGAGGCCTCGAAAGTAACACCACACATCTGCAACCATCTGATCTTTGACAAATTGGACAAAAACCTACAATGGGGAAAGGATTCCCGGTTTAATAAATGGTGTTGGGGAAAACTGGCTAGCCATGCGCAGAAAGCTGAAACTAGACCCCTTCCTTACTCCTTATACAAAAATTAACTCCAGATGGACTACAATTTAAACATAAGACCAAACACCTTAAAAACCCTAGAAGAAAACCTAGACAATACCATTCAGGACATAGGCATAGACAAGGACTTCATGACTAAACACCAAAAGCAATGACAACAAAAGCCAAGATAGACAAATGGGATCTAATTAAATGTAAGAGCTTCTGTACAGCAAAAGAAACTGTCATGAGAGTAAACCAGCAACCAACAGAATGGGAAAAAAATTTTTGCAATCTACCCATCAGACAAAGGGCTAATATCCAGAATCTACAAAGAAGTTAAACAAATTTACAAGAGAAAAACAACCCCATCAAAAAGTGGGTGAAGGATATGAACAGTTTTCAAAAGAAGACCTTTATGCAGCCAACAAACATATGAAAAAACCTCATTATCACTGTCATTAGAGAAATGCGAATCAAAACCACATTGAGATAGCATCTCACGCCAGTTAGAGTGGCGATCATTACAAAATCTGGAGACAACAGATGCTGGAGAGGATGTGGAGAAATAGGAATGCTTTTACACTGTTGGTGAGAGTATAAATTACTTCAACCATTGTGGAAGACAATGTGGTGATTCCTCAAGGATCTAGAAATAGAAATACCATGTGACCCAACAATCCTGTTACTGGGTTTATACCCAAAGGATTAGAAATCATTCTATTATAAAGACACGTGCACATGTATGTTCACTGCGGCACTGTTTACAATAGCAAAGACTTGGAATCAACCCAAATTCCCATAAATTATAGACTAGATAAAGAAAATGTGGCACATGTACACCATGGAATACTATGCAGCCATAAAAAGGATGAGTTTATGTTCTTTTCAGGGACATGGATGAAGCTGGAAACCATCATTCTCAGTAAACTGACACAAGAACAGAAAACCAAACACTGCATGTTCTCAGTCATAAGTGGATGTTGAACAATGAGAACACATGGACACAGGGAAGGGAACATCACATACTGGGGCCTGTTGGGTGATGTGAGGGGTAGTGGAAGGATAGCAGGGACTGGGAGGATGGGGAGGGATAACATTAGGAGAAATACCTAATGTAGATGACACGGGGCTGGATGTGGCAAACCACTGTGTCATGTGTATATTTAATGTAACAATCCTACACGATCTGCACATGTACCCTAGAACTTAAAGTATAATAATAAAATCATTTCTAAAAGAAAAAAAACCATTCCTTAGCTTTGCAAAACACCTACTATCAAAAGCAACTCATTTTCTTGACACATTGATTTCTGATTACAAGCCCGAACTAAAGAAATAGGGTTGTACTCAAGCCGATTGATCTTTCTCAAAGCTGTTTTCTTTTCCAGAGGAATGGCTTCTTGTGGGAACCAAACAAGGCCATCTTCTTCTCTATAGGATTCGGAAGGACGTTGGTAAGTGCACGTTGCTCATGCAAAAAATAAGTTTTAATAGTCAGCTAGCATACAACTGTGAAATCAGTGATTCCTAGACCATTAAAAGAGAGATCAAAGGTTATAGAGAGCATGATGAAAAAGGGAGAATACGTGAGAATGCATAGGGTTTCCCCCTCCACACTGAATTGCCCTACCTACATCTGGGAGGTGAGGCTGAATTACTGGTTTACTTATTACTGAATTACTTACTACTGGTAGTGAGTCTCTAAGAAAAGAGGAGGCAGTTGTTTTCCTCCTCTTTTCTTAGAGACTCACTACCAGTAATAAGAAATAACTACTAATAGGAGTAAGATTCCTGTATATATGGTGTGGTGGTAGAAAAAACATTAGGAAACATTGATTTAAAAGATCTTGTTAGGTTATGAGGGGTAGACCAGGAAGAGAGGACCAGGGTTTGCATTCAGGTGCACTTCCCCCGGCTATGTGACTGTAAGCAGGTTCTTTCCAACTTCAGTTTTTTTATAAACTCTGTCTCACAAAGTTGTTGAGGGCAATACAATAATAGGCTAATAGGCTTGAAGTAACTGTGAAAACTCAAGTTCTAAACAAATGTGACTGTCAGTAATGTAGGGTAATAATTAAAGTATTTGAAATTTATTCTGTTTAATGGTTTTCTGTTTTTGTTTTTGTTTTTGTTTTTGAGACAGTCTCGCTCTGTTGCCAGGCTGGAGTGCAGTGGCGCAATCTCAGCTCACTGCAACCTCTGACTCCCTGGTTCAAGTGATCCTCTGGCCCCAGCCACCCCAGTAGCTGGGATTACAGGTGCCCACCACCACACCCAGATAGTTTTTGTATTTTTAGGAGAGACGGGGTTTCACCATATTGGCCAGGATGGTCTTGATCTTCTGACCTTGTGATCCGCCCACCTCGGTCTCCCAAAGTGCTGGGATTACAGGCGTGAGCCACCATACCTGGCCCAAGAGTGTTTTTTATTGGGGCAAAAAGTATGTCACTGCCCTTCCCTGTTTTTTTTTCTGTGCTATCTATGGAGAATAGATATGTTTAGGTATGCTTTGGAGCCACTCTACAGAAATCTGCAGTTATCTTTATACCCTTTCATATATATTTCTCTGGTATATAGCTTAAGAGATTGCTTAAGATAAATAGAGTTCTCTTTTGGAACCTGGAGCAAGGGTAACATTGGGGGAACAAGTACCTTACCAATGCACTCGGGAAAGAGGAAGATTCCCTGGTCAGTTTCTGCAGCTGGGTAAGAAGAGAAACCGGAAAACAAAATAGAGAATTTATTTCATTTCTGAGTTTTCAACTGTCCTCTAAATCAGGGCTCAGCAAACTTGTTCTGAAAAGGTCCAAAGAATAAATATTTTAGGCTTTGCAATGTAATTAATTGACTCTGCCATTGTAACATGAAAGCAGTTGTAGGCAATATGTAATGAGAATGGATGTGGCTACATTCCAGTAAAACTTATTTACAAAAACATGCAAAGGCCTCAATTTGGCCTCGGGTAGTACATTGTTGATCTTTGTTTTAAATTTTTAATTCTTTTTAATTCTCGATCAGTCCAAGTCTCCATAATCCCAGCACTTTGGGAGACTGAAGTAGGAGGAATGATTGAGGCCAAGAGTTCAAGACCAGCCTGGGCAGCATAGCAACACCCTCTCTTCAAAAAATTAGCTGAATGTGATGGCACATGCTTATATTTCCAGCTGCTTTGGAAGCTGAGGCAAGAGGATCGCTTGAGCCCAGGAGGTTGAGGCTGCAGTGAGCTATGATCACACCATCTCACTCCAGTCTTGGCAACAGACCTTGTCTGAAAAAAAAATTTTTTTAGTTCTCAGAGCCAGAATATTTGCATTCTGCGATATTTGCCTGGTCTATAATTTTAAAATTAAGCTCATTTTAATTTTAAAATTTAAAATGCTTATTCAGCATTCAACAACGGTTTTTTTGACTACTTTGGTTTCAGATGTAAGTGGTGATCGGAAATTGACAAGGGCCAGGCGCGGTGGCTCAAGCCTATAATCCCAGCACTTTGGGAGTCCAAGGCGGGTAGATCACGAGGTCAAGAGATTGAGACCATCCTGGTCAAGATGGTGAAACCCCCGTCTCTACTAAAAATACAAAAATTAGCTGGGCATGGTGGCGTGTGCCTGTAATCCCAGCTGCTCGGAGGCTGAGGCAGGAGAATTGCCTGAACCCAGTAGGTGGAGGTTGCCCTGAGCCAAGATCGCGCCATTGCACTCCAGCCTGGGTAACAAGAGCACAACTCTGTCTCAAAAAAAAAAAAAAAGAAAAGAAATTGACAATAAGACTCTATAAATGAATTCTTTGAACACAGTATAGACCTAAACTGATAATATTAGTGTTCATCTGGCTTGGAACCCTGGTGGCAACTATTCCTTGCCCTGTGATCATTTTGTCATGTCAACTTTGACGAATTAGTTAATGTTCTTGGGCCTCAGCTTCTCCATAGGTAGCTTGAATATAGACAGGAAATCAAACTCTGATTTAAACTTCTCTTTAAGAAATGTCATTCTTCTGTATACTCTTGGTGAACACATTAGTTCTGGCCCAGCTCTGGCCTGGTGGGGGCCAGAAATAGAACTGGACCCGGTGTGAATCAGTTATAGGGCTAATTTGGTTTCTAGATTTGAGATATTTGAAACCTAAATTGGTCTGTGCATAGACTGTCTTTCTGAGGAAACGGAGGGGATAATAGGGTTAAGAAAATATTAGGGCTAGGGATTATAGGCTCTGATCTAATTTGAGTCATTTCCCTGGAGCTCAAAAGATATCTCTAGGCTTCATTCTTCTCCTTTATTTTTTGAGACAGGGTCTTGCTCTGTCACGTAGGCTGGAGTGCAGTGGCACTCTCTTGGCTCACTGTAGCCTCAGCCTCCTCCCACCTCAGCCTCCCAAGTAGCTGGGACCACAGGCACACACCACTATGCCCAACCCATTTTTATATCTTTCATATAGATGGGGTTTCGCCAGATCGCCCAGGCTGGACTTGAATTCCTAGGCTCAAGTGATCTGCCTACCTCGGCCTCCCAAAGTTCTGGGACTATAGGTGCATGCCACCATGCCCAGCTAATTTTTATATTTTTAGTGGAGGTGGGATTTCACAGTATTGGCCAGGCTTGTCTGGAACTCCTGACCTCAAGTCATCTGCCCGCCTCAGCCTCCCAAAGTGCTGGGATTACAGGTGTGAGCCACTGTGGCCAGCCCAGTCTACTCTTATCTTAAACTGAGAGTGGTTAGATTAGTTCATGTATGAAGCCTTTACAACTCTAGGTTTATTTCAGTTGTGCTGTCACCCTAGAGCAGTGTCCTCAAAGTGTGGTCTCTAGACCCCTGCAGATCCCCAAGACCCTTTCAGAGGTCCTATAAGGACAAAACCAAGTTTGCAGAAACACTAAAACATTTCATTTTTTTCCAGTGTATTGACATTTACAATGATGGTGCAAAAGGAATGGTAATTAAAACTGGTTAGCCACTGAACCCAAATTAGAACAGTGGTACCTAACTTCAAATAGAGACTTGTTAAAAAAAAAAAAAAGGAAAAAATAAAACTGCACTGATAGTCATTGTGTTATTCTCACCGTGTGCTTACAGTGGGCTTTTTTTTTTTTGAGGTGGTCTCACTCCATCACTCAGACTATAGTACCGTGGTACAGTCGTGGCTCACTGCAACCTACAACTCCTAGGCACAGGCGATCCTTCCGCCTCAGCCTATCAAGCAGCTAGGACCACAGGCACATGCCAGCATGCCCAGATAATTTTTTTGCTTCTTGTAAAGATGAGGTATCTCTCACTGCCCAGGGTGGTCTCAAACTCCTTTCCTCAAGTGATGGTTTTTTTTTTTTTTTCGAGATGGAGTTTCACTCTTCTCATCTAAGATGGAGTATAGTGGCATGATCTCAACTCACTGCAACCTCCACATCCTGAGTTCAAGCAATTCTTATGCCTCAGTCTCCTGAGTAGCTGGGGTTACAGGTGCCCTCCACCACATCCAGCGAATTTTTGTATTTTTAGTAGAGACACAATTTTACCATTTTGGCCATGCTGGTCTCGAACTCCTGACCTCAGGTAATCCACCCACCTCTAGGCCTCCCAAAGTGCTGGGATCACAGGCACAAGCCTCTGCTCCTGGTCAGTTTTTGTTTCTTTAAACCACTGTACCTGCGCCCCTGGCCAGTTTTTGTTTTTCTAAAGCTAGTTTCACTTAAGAATGTCTTTAGTCGGGCAGTAAAAGTTATTATTTTTATTGTATTTTGACTTTGGGCAGCACATCTTTTTAGTAATCTCTTGTGATATAATGGAAAGTACATAGAAAGCGCTTTTGCTATGTGTTAAGGTGTGAAGTCTGATGGCTATCTCCAGGGAAAAGTGCTTGTGCGATTGAGTTATGAGCTAAACTGGCTACTTTTTTCATGGAGTATTGTTTTTGCTTGAAAGAATGATTGACAGGTTGTGGGTTTTTCAGACCATTTGGATATTTGGCAGATTTTTTTTTTTAATGAACAAAGGGAGTCTGTTACTTTAAGGTAAACAACTGGCACTGTTTGTTGTGAATGATAAAGTGAGAGCTTTCAAGAAAAAAATTAGAATTGCAGAAAATGTGTGTTCACTCCCCTGAGTTTGACAGTTTCTCCATAATTAAAGATTTTTTTCTGATGAGATTGGGGGTGATAATAGTGTCATTTTTTAACATCCTGTAATGAAATGTAACAACATTTGGAAAATCAGCGTAACTCAGTGAACCAGTATTTCCAGATGACCAATGCACGAAGTTTTAAAATCATGTGTGATAGAAGATACATTCAAAGTGTAAGGGAGACCAATGGATTTTGACGTGACAGAATATGAAAAGTTCACTGATAGGTGTGTGATTTCACTTTACAAGAAACTCTATTTGTCAAGTGTTGGTGTAATATCAAAGAAGAAGGTCCATGCTGGACCTGGTGGCTCACACTGGTAATCCCAGCACTTTGGGAGGCCAAGAGGGGCGGATCACAAGGTCAGTTGTTTGAGACCAGCCTGGCCAAAATGGTGAAACACTGTCTCTACTAGAAATACAAAAATTAGCTGGGTGTGGTGGCAGGCATCTGTAGTCCCAGCTGTTTGGGAGGCTCAGGCAGAAGAATCTCTTGAACCTGGGAGGCGGAGGTTGAAGTAAGCCAAGATCAAGCCACTGCACTCCAGCCTGGGTGACAGAGTGAGACTCTGTCTCCAAAAAAAAAAAAAAAAAAAATCCACATTATCTGAAAAAAATCTATTAAATGTTTTCTCTTTTCAACTATATATCCATATGAGGACAGATTTTTTTTTTGTCATATACTTCAGCCAAAACAAATTAAATTATCAAAACAGATTCAATGCAGAAGCAGATGTGGCATCTTACTTATGGAGTTATTATTGTTATTTTTAAATACATACATGTTTTTATATGTATGTATTTAAATTTCTAACATGTAAATATTCATGTATATAACCTACATAAAAGTTCTTTGAGGTCCTCAGAAATTTTTAAGATTATCAAGATTTTGAGAAAAAACGTTTGAGGGGTGCATGGAAGAAGTAAGAGCAGCTTTTGTGGCATGAGTTCTTATGGCTGCCTCCAAGAGTCTCCCTGATTTCCAGAGGACAAGGGCAGAGCTAGCTGTGGGGAGCAACCCAGGTCAGCAGTGTGAGCATCCTTTCCATGAAATAGAAGGCAGGTAGCAGAGCATGGGCTCAGACCACAGGCTTTAGAGTCAGCCTGGGTTTGCTTGGAGGCTCTCTCACTGGCTGCTACCTAACTGCTCTAACTCTGAAGAGGTTCTCAAATAGGAACTTGAAATAATAATACCTACTTATTGGGAGTAGTTGTGAGTTTACAGGAAAAATAATATAAAGTTTTAAACCCAGAACCCGGCATGTAGTTATTGCTTAATGATAGCTGCTCTGATGATGATGAGAATTATTCTGTTTTTGACTCTTTGGTGACTTTTGAGGCTGAATATTTTTGTTATCCCCAGCAAGGCTGAATTCACGTTTTTTTATGGTATGTAACTTTCTTCCCCTTTTTTTGTAACAGTGCCAGCAGATGTAGCGTCACCTGAAAGTGGCAGTAAGTGTAGATGCATTAAATTGCTTTAGCTGTGGAGATGGGTTTGAGTGTTAGCTCTGTCTCCATGATACAGGACTTAAGGTAGTTGCTGGAAATTAGTTGGTCTAGACCTAAGGATGCTTTGGGCTGGGTTTCAGGCTTGGGCTCTAATATTTGACTATTACTTCTTACACCCTTTCTTGTGGAACGCTTTGCCAAGGTCCTGATTTTGCAAGATAAGATCTTCAGACTCAAAAGTACCTTGCAACTTCAGTAAACTTTGTGTGATCCTTTCTGCTGATGCTGAGTGAAGATGCATGAAATGCTCTGCTCTAAAATTGGAGTTGAAAGCATCTTACAGTGCTTGTAAGACAGCTGGCTATTTAGATTTCTGACTTTTAGTCTTTTAGGAACTTCTAAAGATTTATGTAGGAGACAGTATGGAGCCATATTTTTCTAGTAGTGGTTTTTATGTGTGTGTCCCTGTATTTGGAACTACCAGTGTTTATTTCTTTTCCTTAGGTTGCAACAGGTTTGAAGTGACACTAGAGAAATCCAATAAGAACTTCTCCAAAAAGATTCAGCAGGTAAGCAGTGATGGCAGTCATTATAAGAATATTTGACTTATATGAGATCCTGTCAAACCAGAATTTTGGTAATTTTATTTATTAACTATTTGAATCCTCTTCTCTTTGACCTTCCATTTATTAACTCTTTGAAACTTCTTCTCTTTGACCTGCCGATGTATCAAGTTCCTGAGATCCTCTCTCACAAGAAGAAATTATAGTCACAGAAATTATAATACACAGAAAAATAAGTCAGATCCCCGTAATTAGATAGGCTCTGTGATCCCTTTTTAATACTGTTATTGAATGAACAGTTGCTAAACATTGTCAGAAATGTTTAATTGGGTCTAATGATTTGCTGTTTTCCAGATCCATGTGGTTTCCCAGTTTAAGATTCTGGTCAGCTTGTTAGGTAAGAAAAGGAGTTGCATTTGTATTCATGCGTCTAAAAAGAAAAGATCTGACCAAATTAACCCTTTCATGGTTAATTTGATAGTGGTTACTTAACAGCGAACTAACATGTTCCAAACCTGGTATAACGGAGTACATGGGTAATAAAGGCAGCTGCATCCCCCATAAACTCGAACTCTGCTCTCCAAGCTCTGCTCTGCTCTGCTCTCCAAGGAGTCTCACTTTATTCATTCATTCATTAATTGATCAAATACTTATTGAGCCTATTCTATGCAAAGTCTGGACTAGACATTGGGGATACCAAATTCAGTGAGACATGGTTGCTATCTTTGAGACTTACATACTGATTATGAAGACTAAATGACAGAAAGTCATCATGATACAATGTGGTAAGTTACAGTGAAAATTTATAAAAAGCGTTGTGGAATCTTGGTAATGGGAGAGTCTATATTGTCTAGTAGATAACTAGAATTTCAGTAGGAAGAGAGATCAGAAGCGTATCACAAACATAGGGAATAACTAGAACAAAGGCCCTGCGATGTGGCAGTTTGTAGCAAATAGTTTATTGTGGCCAGACTAAGGACATGCAGTGGAGAGTGGCAGGATATCATCTAAGAGACAGAACAGGGGGCCACACTGTTGAGGACCTCATGTGAAAAACTGTGGTTTCATGGAAGGCAGCCAGTGAGGCCTTTTCTTGACAGGCAGGGGACTATAAGCTGACCTCACACTCTGTGCTTTTGAGCCTGGGGCCCAAAGAGTAAAATTATTTTAAATGTCGTTCCTAGGTCCACAGATAAATTAAGTCATGAGGTAACTTAATCCTCGTGACTAAAACTAGATATGAGGCCTGGGTAAAATGATTATTTTGATTGCTTTGCTAGGAAAGAAATCCTTGCCATGAGTTAGTACGAAATCCACAGGGGATTTTTCTTTTCTAAGTGGAGCTTCCTAATGTAAGTAGCTTTGAAAGCCATTTCTTATACAAATACTGCATCATAAAATTTCAGACTTGAGATGGACAGAGTATAAGAGTGCTTTGGACAGGGCGCAGTGGCTCACACCAGTAATCCCACCACTTTGAGAGGCTGAGGTGGGAGGATCACTTGAGTCCAGAAGTTTGAGGCTAGCCTGGGCAACATAGGGAGACTTCATTTCCACAAAAAATAAACAGAATTAGGCAGGTGTAGTGGTGCATGCCTGTAGTCCTAGCTACTCAGGAGGCTGAAGTAGGAGGACCTCAAGGAGGTCCTTTTTGTTGATGTACTAGCCTGGGCAACAGAGTGAGACCCTGCCTCAAAAAAGAAAAGAGTGCTTTGGAAGTGAAGGATCACCTTTACTTTTGTTTTGTTTTGTTTTTTTGAGACAGAGTCTCGCTCTGTCTCCCAGGCTGGAGTGCAATGGTGCAGTCTTGGCTCACTGCAACTTCTGTTCCCTGGGGTCAAGGGATTCTCCTGCTTCAGCCTTCTGAGTAGCTGGGATTACAGGCACCCACCATCATGCCCAACTAATTTTTGTATTTTTAGTAGAGACTAGGTTTCACCATGATGCCCAGGCTGGCCTCGAACTCCTGACCTCAAGTAATCTGCCCGTCTCAGCCTCTCAAAGTGCAGAGATGACAGGTGTGAGCCACCATGCTCAAATTTTTAAGGAAGAAAATATCCAAGTTTAGAAGATCAAATGACCTCTTAAATGCTTTGTACTGGTGATAGCTCAGAATTAATCATCTCAGTGAAACTGAAGGGGCATCTACAACCAACATCTACCATTTGCTTTTTCTAGAAGTTAACACAATTACTTTGTTTGCCTTGATAGTGGCTAGGCTAGAGAATTATGATCACTGATAGTGATGTTTTACCTCCTCCCAAACAGAAAATAACATTTATGTCCATGACCTATTGACATTTCAACAAATCACTACGGTTTCAAAGGCAAAAGGAGCATCACTGTTTACATGTGACCTCCAGGTAAGTTTACCCAAGATGAAATTTGGCTTTATGCTTTAATCAATACAGTCTTTCCTACATCATTCCTACCATTAGATGGGAAGAATGACACTGATGATCCATACCCAACAGAGACTCCAAAGAGAATTTTTTTTTCTGAGATAGAGTCTTGTTCTGTCACCCAGACTAGAGTATAGTGGCACGATCTCGGCTCACTGCAACCTCTGCCTCTTGGGTTCAAGTGATTCTCTTGCCTCAGCCTCCCATGTAGCTGGGACTTCAGGCGTGTACCACTACATCTACTATTTTTTTGTATTTTTTAAATTAGAGACAGGGTTTTATCATGTTGGCTAGGTTGGTCTCAAACTCCTCACCTTAGGTGATCCGCCTGCCTGGGCTCCCATAGTGTTAGGATTACAGGTGTGAGCCGCTGCACTTGGCCCAAAGAGGATACTTAATTGTATTAGAGAAATTTCTCTGTTGGTGCATAGTGTGAAGTTGAAGTGTTTGCATCCTCTGTGTGTGGTTTAATGAGAATCTACTGCTATTGGCAAGATGCAGCTAACCAAGGACAAAAACACTTGTCCTAGATAAACTGTTATTGGGAAAGCAAGACTGTAACAGTGTCATGAAGATAATGATAAGACATTAAGTGGACTCTTGTTGTAAACAGTTCATTGTGTTTTTTGTCATTAGGGACTTTTCATTATTCAGAAAAGACATCTCTCTTTATTTTTGCTAATTTACCATTCTTGTATTCTTCAGAATCTGCCTCACCCTCTACTCAACTCATCATCTTTTAGCATTTATATTCTACATTGACACTGCATCATTTTATGCTTAGGAATATTCTTTTCCCTGCTCTTTAAAGACATAAAGGTGGGGTTGATGTCACTGGCACATGGTTACCCCAGACCCAGCATGCGTTGATCAGCCATGAGCAAGAAACATTTAAGGGTCAAAAGGAGGGAGGAGCTATATAGGGGAAGGACTGCCCCAGGATTTTCTCCTCTGAATTGTGAATGTCCATGTGATTTGCTGGTGCTGTGGCCTTTGGCTGGCAGCCCTTGGGGAGGAAGTGTTGCTCAGTCACTTGTTTCTTAGCGCAACTTAGAGAATGGTGTTCTGCTCAGCTTTCCTGGCAGCATGACTGTGTTACAGGGAATTTTCAGATTAGTAGCCATTTCAAGATAGACAATCTCTAATGTAGTTATCACTCAGTTAGGAAGAGTCATCGTATTTTCATTTGCTCTGCGTGTCTTCTCCCAGCATACAGAGACTGGTGAGGAGGTGTTGCGGATGTGTGTGGCAGTGAAAAAGAAGCTGCAGCTCTATTTCTGGAAGGACAGGGAATTTCATGAGTTGCAGGTAAGTCCACTGTTCCTTGGTCCATGGGTTGGGTAGGAGCTGCTGCAGTAGTTGGCCGCCAGCTTGGAAGACTTCTTGTTCTGTTTTAATGAAGTTCTGGGCTCCAATCTTGTCATTTTGAACAGATGAATACTCTGGTATGAAGTGCATGAGAGCTTATTGATGTCCACTTGTAGTGTGATTCTACAGTGTTTCTATAGATTGGTTTATTTCAAAGTGAGTTTTCACCTTTTCCAAATGTACTTTGTCCAATTTAAGGACTTGTATTTTCATTAAGGATCGTTTTCCTAGCCTTGTGCCTGGAGAATTGTGCCAGATGAAGGTGAGGGTTGTTTTGCAGAATGGAGGTTGAAGAATAACAGGAAAGTCATGATTTTAAAAATACATTTATTTCATTCAGACTCTTTCTGTCTTTTTTCAGGGGGACTTTAGTGTACCAGATGTGCCGAAGTCCATGGCGTGGTGTGAAAATTCTATATGTGTGGGTTTCAAGAGAGACTACTACCTAATAAGGGTAAAACCTTATTATTTTACAAATATCATTAGTTTATCTTGGGGAAGATGATTTTGTACTTCTAAACTCCAGGTCAAGAGGCCACTTTAAGTAGAGCTTTTGGCATAACAGGATTTGTTATTTATATGTATAGTTATCTTTCATGCTCAGCATTTTTTTTTTTGAGACAGAATCTTCCGCTTTCACCAGGCGCCAGGCTGGAATGCAGTGGCACTATCTTGGCTCACTGCAACCTCCGCCTCCCGGCTTCAAGCAATTCTTCTGCCTCAGCTTCCAGAGTAGCTGGGACTATAGGCGCACGCCATGACACCCAGCTAATTTTTGTATTTTTAGTAGAGACGGGTTTCACTATGTTGGCCAGGATGGTCTTGATCTCTTGACCTTGTGATCCACCCACGTCAGCCTCCCAAAGTGCTGGGATTACAAGCATGAGCCACTGCACCCTGCCTATGCTCAGAATTTTCACAAATAAGATGTCTTTGTAACTTGTCAGTTCAAGAGTCAGTGCTCAGTTCTCTACATAATGATGATCCACAGTGGGTATTTAACTCTTGGGACACATAATGAAGGCTGCTTGCCTCTGTCCAGTGGATCATCATGGACTGCTATCCTTAAGGCTTCAGTGCTCAGGGAGTATAAACTAATTTTAGTGTAAGCTTAAGTATTTTTAAGACTTTGAGTTTCCTCCCCTGCCCTCAAATCTTTTCATATATTTGTTCTAAAAGTGATTTTCAGTATTTTTTTAAATTTCAAAAGCCACATGTGTTTATTACAGAAAATATAGATAGATAAGGAGATAAAGGAAGTGCAAATCAACCGTAGCCCCCACATTCAGAAATAGTCAATACCAACTTTTTGGTACATGAGCTTCCATCCTATTTGTAAAAATAAATGTTATAAAATTGCTTTATAACCTGTTTTCTCTTAATGTAAGTTGTAAATATCCATGACATTGTTTTTTTCTCCAATATGCATACTATATGTAGAAAATATTGATACACTATTTCATTAAGTAATCTAAATCTCTTAGCTTCACACCCCTCTCATAATTTAGACATGGCAATTCTAGAAGTCTTTCTCTCTAGCTTCGACTGGATGAGCTCTTCATTATTATCTTTTTTTGTTTTGTTTTGTTTTGTTTTTTGGAGACAGGGTCTCCCTCTGTCACCAAGGCTGGAGGGCAGTGGCAGGATTTTGGCTCACTGCAACCTCGGCCTCCTGGGCTCAAGCAATCTTTCTACCTCAGCCTCCCGAGTAGCTGGGGTCACAGGTGCCTTCCACCACACCCAGCTAATTTTTGTATTTTTTGTAGAGTCGGGGTCACAATATATTGCACAGACTGGTTATGAACTCCTGGGCTCAAGCAGCCCTCCCGCCTCATCCTCCCAAAGTGCTGGGATTACAGCCACCATGCCCAGCCCCATTATTATCTTATTAATATATTGGTTCCATCATTTTATCATTTGAATATCCTAATTTTATCAGCATCAGAGTTGCAGACTCCTGGAGGAGTCACTGCTGTGCAACTGACTAAATAGCAGCTAGGCCTAAAGATGGTGAGAGAGCTCTGCAAGGAGTAAGGGAACTGAGCAAAAGCTGGAGTTAAGACTCTCAGTTCTCTGACTACCTTGGATACTGACATCACCTTGAGGGCGGGAAGTCTTGCTTTAGGCCTAGGTTATTCAAAAATTTCTCACTTACATACACTAAAATTGATTGTTTTTGGTGTACAGTTCTGTGTTTTGACACATACTTAGATTTATGTGACTAATGCTACAATCAAGATTCACAACATTTCTATCATCCCCCAAAATTCCCTCATATTGCTCCTTTGAAGTCAGCGTCTCCTTCTGTTCTCAGACCTCTGGTAACCACTGATCTGTTTTTCATCTCCTGTAGTTTTGCTTCTTCCAGAATGTCATGTAAATTGAATCACACAATATGTAGCTTCTTGAGTCTGGCTTCTTTTTTTTTTTTTTTAACTTTCTTTTTGTTTATTTTTTATTTCAGAACAAGCCACTTTATATTCTGGCTTCTTTCACTTAGCAGAGTGCGTTGGAGATTCATCCATGTCATTGTATGTGTGTTAATAGTTTATTCTTTTTTGTGGCTCAGTAGTAGTCTATGGCATGGATGTTTGTTTATCCATTCATCAGTTGAAGGATAAAGTTGTTTTCAGTTTTTAGCAAATTTGAATAAAGCTTCTATAGACCTTTGCATACAAGTGTTTGTGTAAATATAAGTTTTCATTCCTGGGCAGATGCCTGGGAATGAGATTGCTGGGGCATATGGTAAGTATATCTTTAAATTTATAAGAAACCAACAAACAAAATGACTGCAACATTTTGCATTCCCACCAGCAGTGACTGCTAGTTCTAGTTGCTTTGCATTCTTGCCAGCACCTGACATTGTCAGTTGCCAGGCTAGATGCTTTTCTATGCATTAGAGAACAAGTGAACTGGTTTTACACTATGATAACAAAGTTTATTATAATGAACTCTGTAACATTTTCTTATGTCAAACAAGTAATATTATTGGCTTCTCTAGGTTTTGGGTTCTATCTGGATTTTTCCAGCCTGTGTTTCTAGCTGGGAAATGCTAGGTGACTCACTCTGTGTCTTCCTATAGGTGGATGGAAAGGGGTCCATCAAAGAGCTCTTTCCAACAGGGAAACAACTGGAGCCCTTAGTTGCACCTCTGGCTGATGGAAAAGTGGCTGTGGGCCAGGATGATCTCACTGTGGTACTCAATGAGGAAGGGATCTGCACACAGAAATGTGCCCTGAACTGGACGGACATACCAGTGGCCATGGGTGAGACCAGCAGTAGCTGCTATTCCCACTTTGGGCTGGGGTTTTCTGCCATTCCTGCAGAACGGAGTCCTGTTCATAGCTTTAGCAGACTCGTTTACATTGTGCCATTCACTTTCAGTTCCCCTTCTTATTAATAGTTGACATTTTGGGGTCATTAAAAATGGGATGGTCAGCCAGGCACTTGGCTCACATCTGTAATCCCAGCACTTTAGGAGGCTGAGGTGGGCAGATTACCTGAGGTCGGGAGTTTGAGACCAGCCTAACCAACATGGAGAAACTCTGTTTCTACTGAAAATACAAAATTAGCCGGTCATGGTGGTGCATGCCTGTAATTCCAGCTACTTGGGAGGCTGAGGCAGGAGAATCGCTTGAAAGAAAAAGTCTAGTTATTGGAGGAAGCTGAATTTTACTTCAGAGGGGGAAAACATATAAACAGAAATGTTTATTTTAGGAATAATAAACATTTTTTTATTAAGGAAGTGATTATCTCGTGCTATTTTTCACTTCTTAGTTTTTTTCTAACTCCTTTTTAACAGTTTTAATTGTGTCCTCTGCCAAATATATTGTATTTGGAAATTAGTGGAAATTCCTTGTATATTCCTATAGTATGAGTGACTCCATATTGAAGAATTTTTGATGTAGTAGTAATTCCATGTTGAAGGGTTTTTTGATTGTTGCTGTATTTTTTGTAGCTTAGAGGCACAGACAACATTTGGGTATCAGTCTCTATTCCACACATTAGGTGCTTGTGTTCCTGGGCTTGCCTGAGGTTCCCAGCTTTCCACAGTGGAATTGCCTGGAAGAATATAACCACCCTTGCAGCATTTTATTTTCGGTCAGAAGAGTGAGCATTACTAAAATAGTTGCTTCTGTGAAGTGGGGCATACTGACATGCTTTCTGTCTTTAAAGACCCCTATCTCTGGAGACAAGGGTTACAGTCTTGCATAAAGAGACAAAACAAGACACTGCTTATGGTGTGAAATTGGACGAGTTAAAATTCAGTAGTTCAGAGGAAGGGAAGTTTGTTGTTTAATTAGTCGGAAGAAGTTTCATTACATAAATAAAATTGGACTAGGTCAGGCAGGGAGTTTGGAATCTGGCTTGAAGAAAAATTCCCATTCAGTCTAGGCAGAAAGCAGTTCATAAATGAGTAGAAGTCCAAAGAAATACATGGTGATTTGGGAGAGGGAGTTACAGAGCCTGACATAACACAGGTGGTCTAAATTACAGAGCAGTGAAATAGGGTTGCTTGTTAGATGTCCGTGTTCTGGTCTGGGAGGCGAGTAGATTCCTAAATGGTAGAATGTCTTGATAAAAGCATCGTGTTCTAGGGTGATTATTCTGGTGGTGGTTAGAGATGAGTAGACCAGAAGGAAGAGAAATCAAAAGGTCAGTATTTTAGAAGGCCCAGGGTTATGGATAGTAACAAGTTTGAGAGACTTATAGGGCTTTACACGAGGCTTTCTGATATTCTAGGGGACCTTGTTTTCCCTTCAGAAGAGGAACCTTGGTGGATGAATTTAAGAGGCATGTAATAGTCAGGTGTGTTTCTGATTTCCCAATATGAGAGTTCCTGTTTTCCCACCTTTGGTATTGGCTGGGACCTTTATCAGTGCTTTTCAAAACCATGTTTGTGCCTTACTGCTGAAGTCCATTTTCAGGCACTTGCCCTATGAGGTCTCCTCAGACTTGTAGGCAGAATTAGTGACTTCTTGGTGTTTCCATAACCCTTTCAGGTATCTCTGTCATGGCAGCTTGTCACACGTGACTGGTCTGTCTCCTCTGTTCCTGTAGGAAATTTGTGAGGCCTGGATACATGTCTTGATCCACTTTGAGTCCTTACTACATAGTAGACTGCCTGAAACATCAGAGCATCTTAGGAAATGCTTGCTGAACAATTGCATCATTATCTTTGTCAGTCATTATTTATATGCCTGCTGTACACCAACCAGTCTCCCAGTTTTAGAGACACAACAAGGTCCAGACCATCTCTATTGTCAACATAAGATATGGCAACCAAAGGGGTTTCTGTTATAGATTACCTTTTTAGTTAAATGAGAAAGTATTCAAGTTGTCCAGATTTTAAAAGGAGAAAGAAATTTTACATATTTTATACAAGTTTGCACGAAAGAAAATTGCACTAACTTTTCAAAATGAGGCAAGCATAAAAAGAAAAGAAAAAATGCAATATAAAACAATATGCTTTTAATTTTTTTAAGATGAAAAATATCAGCATAATAGCAGTAGCATTCAAAATGATATAAATATGATTTAGTTCTTAGGTTACTCATTTCTGAGTTCCCTCTTAGCTTTGAAATTTTATCATCCTATTTATTGATAGTATAAATTGCAAATATAATAGGAAAATCTTTGTATCAGAAAATGGATAATTAAACCAGTATAGTGGCTCATACCTGTAATCCCAGCACATTGGGAGGCTGAGGCAGGAGGATTGCTTAAGCTGAGGCGTTTGAGACCAGCCTGGACAACATAGTGAGACCTCATCTCTACAAAAAATAAATTTAAGAAATTAGCTGGGCATTGTGTTGCATGCATATAGTCTCAGGTACCTGGGTGGGTGATGTGGGACGATTACTTGAGTCTGGGAGAGATGGAGGCAGCAGTAAGCCGTGATCATACCACTCACTGCATTCCAGCATGGCCTATATAGAGATACCCTGTCTCAAAAAAAAAAAAGGATAGTTAGGAATATAAATTCATAGCAGATTAGCCACATTAGTAAATTATTTTATGACTATGTTCTTTGAAGTTAAATTTCTGTGTGGTAATTATGCATCCAGTGGTTTGCTTTTTACTAGTGTTTTTACTTTTAAAAACATTTTTATTTTTAAATGTAGTAAAAAATACATAACATACAATTTACCACCTGGACCATTTTTAAGTATAAAGTGGTATTAA
The DNA here is from genome assembly GCA_028533165.1 of Leontopithecus rosalia. Classification (NCBI taxonomy): domain Eukaryota; kingdom Metazoa; phylum Chordata; class Mammalia; order Primates; family Cebidae; genus Leontopithecus; species Leontopithecus rosalia. The sequence goes on along the minus strand of CM052655.1, from coordinate 22,003,130 downwards.
GTATGTTAACATTGTTGTACAATAGACCTTCAGAATCTTTCTATGTTGCAAAATGGAAACTCTATACCCGTTTATAACTCCTCAGTTCTCCCTCCAGCCCCTGAAGCTGCCATTCTACTTTCTGCTTCTATGAATTTGAGTTCTAGATACCTCATATAAGGGGAGTCATACAGTATTTGTCTTTCTGTGACTGCCTTATTAGCATAATGCCCTCAAGGTTCATGCCTTCCTTTTTAAGGCTGAATAATATTCCACTGTGTTGATATACCACATTTGGATTATCCATTCATCTGTCCATGGGTGCTTGGGTTGCTTTCACCTTTTGGTTACTGTGTGTAATGCTGCTTATGAACATGCATGTGCACATATCTCCTTGAAGTCCTGATTTTCAATTGTTTTGAATGTATACCCAGAAATGGGATTCCTGGACCATACGGTGATTCTATTTTTAATTTTCTGAGGAACCACCATACTGGTTCCATAGCGGCTGCACCATTTTATAGTCCCACCAACAGTGCACAAGGGTTCCAATTTTTCCATACTCTCATCAACACATGTTCTTTTCTTTCTTTCTTTCTTTTTTTAAATAGTATACATCCTAAAGGTGTATAAGGTGATATCTCACTGTGGTTTTTTACTAATTCTTGATATAGTATGGAATATAGTCATAGAAAATATTTCTATTGTCTCTGAGTTAGTGAAATTATGTTTAATGTAGTATACAACCTATTTGACAATTCATTGTAAGGTAAAGCAGATCCTTATTCAGTCTTGTTCTGAGATTTTGTGTTTTTAAAGATGTGTTTTGTGTTGCTTATTTTCTAAATTCCTTCCGTTTCTGTTAAATCTCCTTCACCATACAACTTCTCAAATGTTGGAAGACTTGATTTGCAATGATTTTACAGTTTTGTCAGCTCTGCTTTTTACATACTGACTTCTTTAGCACTGTGTGGAATTGTTCTGCTTCATCCAGCATTTTAAGGTTTGGATTGTCACATGCCTGTCAATAAGTACAGAAAAATACAGTGGATATATTAAAAGTTATTTCCAAAAGAGAGAGAAAGAATGAAGAAAAGGAGTGTAACACATAATTTGTACTGGATCAGCAAGGGTAAATTTTGGGTCATGGATAGATGAATGAAAGGGTTTTTTTAGATGTGTATAATAGAGGAAAACCATTTTAAGACTTGACAGCAAGTATGGAATAGAAAATGCCTACACCCAGAAGTCCATCCAGCTACCTTCTACCATTAAGCTGTTGTCTTAGTTCATTTGGGCAGCTATAACAGAATACCACAGACTAGGTAATTTTTAAAAAACAGAATTTGTTTCCCCACAGATTTGGAGGCTTGGAAATCCCAGATCAGGGTGCCAGCATCTGGTGTCTGGTAAGGGCCTTCTTGATGCTCCTTCACGTGATGGAAGGAGAAGGGTAAGAGAAAGATAAGCTCTTTGTTCTCACATGGTTGAAGAGAGAGAACCCACTCCCATAAGCCCTTTTTATAGTGCATTAATCCTGAGGGTGGAGCCTCAGGACCTAAACACCTCCTGTTAGGCCCCGCCTTCCAACACTTTTCCACTGGGAATGATTAAGTATCCAAGGTATGAGTTTGAGAGGGAACAAAAACAATCAAACCATAGCAGCCATCAGGTGGAGCATCACACCTTTTCTCTGTGAAAATTTCTAGCCGAAATAACATTGTTTAGAAATGTGGAACTCTTCCCTTAGAGTAATTTTAGGGAAAGTAGAATTTACCTTTTTTATTCCCCTCTTTCTAAGAGAATGAAAGAAGAGGTTCTGTTGCCTGTTTGTCCCACTGATGCACTGTAGGGGCAGCTGCAACTGGCTTTTGTCTGGTGTGGCTTTGTGACTGATGAAAAAAGAGCAAGTGAAACTTTTATCCAGTTATTTGGGCAATAAGGCAGGAGTGTGATTAGGCGACTGTCAGCAAAGCTGATGCATCTCTTTTGTGCAAGAGATTCTCTTATCATACCTCAAGCAAAATATTTTTTTTCTTTTTTTTAGAATCAGGATCTCACTCTGACACCTGTGCTGGAGTGCAGTGGTGCAGTTGTAGCTCATTGCAGCCTCAAACTCCCAGGCTTAAAGGATCTTCCCACCTCAGCCTCCAGCTGGGACTACAGGTGTGTGCCACCACACCTAATTTTTTAAAAAAATGTTTTTGTTGAGGCAATGTCTCACTAAGTTGCCTAGGCTGGTCTCAAACTCCAGGTTTATGCGATCTTCTCACCTCAACCTCCCAGGTTGCTGGGATTACAGACCAATTTTGTTTTCTTTCTGAATCACAGTGTAAGATCCCGGCTTGATATTTGACTAGTGGACTTTTTGTTGATCCATTTAAATACATCTTAGAATAAGCAGCTGAAACACTCCATAAACACAAAGCCTTAGACCAAAACAACGGCTTTTTTTTTTTTTGAGATGGAGTTTCACTCTTGTTACCCAGGCTGGAGTGGAATGGCGCGATCTCGGCTCACTGCAACCTCCCCCTCCCGGGTTCAGGCAATTCTCCTGCCTCAGCCTCCCAAGTAACTGAGATTACAGGCACGCGCCACTATGTCCAGCTAATTTTTTGTATCTTTAGTAGAGACGGGGTTTCACCATGTTGACCAGGATGGTCTCGATCTCATGACCTCGTGATCCACCCGCCTCAGCCTCCCAAAGTGCTGGGATTACAGGCTTGAGCCACCACGCACGGCCAAAACAACTGCTTTATATGTTCTCCTTCACAGAGCACCAGCCTCCCTACATCATCGCAGTGTTGCCTCGATATGTGGAGATCCGAACATTTGAACCAAGGCTTCTGGTTCAGAGCATTGAATTGCAAAGGCCTCGTTTCATTACCTCAGGAGGGTAAGGAATTTCTTTCTTTACCATGGCTGCATATTTTCCCAAAGTTGCAAAGTCACCTGTGTCATCACAAAACCTGTGATCTTTTGCTAATATTTTTACTCTTACCTCCAGATCAAACATTATCTATGTGGCCAGCAATCATTTTGTTTGGAGACTCATCCCTGTCCCCATGGCAACCCAAATCCAACAGCTTCTCCAGGACAAGCAATTTGAATTGGCTCTGCAGCTCGCAGTAAGTCTTCTTCCTGACTAGTCTGCCTTCCTTATTGTTATTGAAAATAGGTGATTTGGGTTTCAGTTTTCATATTTATTTTGGATTAGTAGAATAAGGACATAGCTGAAAGTCAGGGCCCTTGGATACTGGATCTGACTCCACCATAAAATATCTATGTAACTCTAAGTGATTTTGCTTTTTCACTTTATCTGTCAAATGTAGAATGAATGTCAATTATAGTAATAGTACCTTGTAGAATTAATGTGAGAGGCCAGGAATGGTGGCTTATGCCTGTAATCCCAGCACTTTGGGAGGCCAACGCAGGCGGATCACCTGAGATGAGGAGTTCAAAACCAGCTTGGCCAACATGGCAAAATGCTGCCTCTACTGAAACTACAAAAATTAGCTGGGTGTAATGTCAGGCACCTGTAATCCCAGCTACCTGGGAAGCTGAGACAGGAGAATTGCTTGAACCTGGGAGGTGGAGGTTACATTGAGCCAAGATCATGCCACTGTACTCCAGCCTGGGTGACATAGCGAGACTCCATCTCAAAAAAAAATAAAAAAGAATAGGAGACTAAAATATTTAATATATATTGTATGGTCTTGAAAAATTAAACATAATGCAGACATTAAAGTAAAGTAACCATCATAAATGTGCTGTTACAGTCAAGTTGAATGCAACAACTAGAGGATCCCTCAAAATTCCTTTCAACAGTAGACTTCCTATGTTTGGATAAGTAGGCTTTCTTTTGATATTCTGAAACTACTTCCAGTTATTGTATTCAGCCAGGCTGCAGTCTTATATTTATGATACTTACTCTGATGTATGCGAGGGATCTTGTTCACAGCAAAACAGTGACCACCTCTTGTTCCAAAGATGCTCTCATTTTGAAGATTGACATCAGAGTCTGTATCTTGTTCTTTTAAACATCCTCAGTCATGATTATTGTCATCTGTAGGGGATGGATTTGCTTTTAGGAAACAACCAAAAATCATTCTGAGGCTAACCTAGTTGTTAAGCCAGATATTGCTACTTTATGTATTTTTTGTTTTTTGAGATTTGTTTGTTTGTTTGTTTGTTTTTTTGAGACAGGATCTCTGTCACCCAGGCTGGAGTGCAGTGATGCAGTCTTGGCTCACTGCAGCCTCAACCTTCTGGTCTCAAGTGATCAGCATCTCAGCCTCCTGTGTTGTTGGAACCACAAGCATATACCACCACACCCAGCTGATATTTTTTATTTTTTGTAGAAATTGGGTCTCACTTCATTTCCCAGGCTAGTCTTGAACTCCTGAGCTAAGTGATCCTCCCATCTCAGCCTCCCAAAGTGCTGGGATTATAGATGTGAGCCACTATCCCTAGCCTCAGATAGTGGTACTTTAAAGTAGAGATTTTTATGAAGATAATAGTAATGAAACTGAATTTCTAGAGTGTCTTGTAAACTATTTCTGAAAGGAAAGCAATTTTTTAGAATGCAGGTGCTTCTAGTTACCTATGGTGGCTACTCGTGAAGAACATTTACTTTGGAGATGTATGTTTTGGACTTAAAAATCTTATCTTAATTGACATAGTTAATATTTAATAAAGATGATTGCTTTCTTGGAGCACTGAATTTCAGCATCTTACTGGTTTTTTTTTTGTAGTCATGCATTGTCCTGTATTATTTTATTTTCATTTTAAAAAATAATACATGAATACCCATGTACTTGACCATCCTACCCAAGAACCATATCTTTCATAACTTGTTATAATCCTTCCAATCTCATCCCTCTGCCTCTCCTCCAAATGTAATCATTATCCTAAATTTTGTATTTATCATGACCTTACTCTTACATATATATTTAAAATATATATTTAAAATGTAAATATGTTTAATATGTATATTATATAATATAATTTTGAAATATGTAATAAAGCCCTAGGATCAAGGGGGAAAAAAGAAAAATATATATATTTAATGATTAAACATATGTTTAATTTTTTACATGTATTTAATATATAGAAGTAATGTATTTAGTTTTTGAACTTTATAAAAAGGTTATGTGGTATGGAACTCCTTAGTCTATTTCTCTTAGCAGGAAGGTCTCAGAGTCTTTTCAGTGATCTTCCTAGTGCAGGTTATTTAATCTTAGGTAAAGAAAATGGAAGTGGGTTCCCATTTTTTCTTCTCTTTTCTAGGCTCATACTTATTTTGTGCTCTGCCCTTTTTATGACCAAAAAAGGTTGATTGACATCATCTTAGTCCGGGAGGAAGCTATCTCTTTTTTTTTTTTTTTTTGAGACAGAGTCTCAGGCTGGAGTGCAGTGGCGTGATCTTGGCTCACTGCGACCTCCGCCTCCCGGGTTCAAGTGATCTTCCTGCCTCAGCCTCCTGAGTAGCTGGGACTATAGGCGCATGCCATCACACTCAGCTAATTTTTTATTTTTAGTAGAGATGGGGGTTAATCATGTTGGCCAGGCTGGTCTTGAACTCCTCACCTCAGGTTATCCGCCTGCCTCAGCCTCCCAAAGTGCTGGGATTACAGGTGTGAACCACCACACCCGGCCGTAACCTTTTATTTAAATAGAAAAGCAAACATACATGGAATTTTCAGAGGGAATTACATACTAAACTTTAGCATTGGTAAGTCCTGGAGTCAAGTGTCAGAGAGGGACAGTTCACTGTGGGCTGCAAAAGGCAGCCTAAGGTTGGACACTTGAGTTGACCCTTTAAGAATATGCTAGATTAGGATCAAGAGCAGGAAATGGAGCATTACAGATGGAGAGGAAGTGAAGGAAGTGAAAAATGTGGCCGATGTCTCACATTTGGAGCCTGTCCTAATTGGAGAAGGTGTGGCCTAAGTGTTTGGGACTCAGCTAGATGAAGAGGCTGGCACCAGGTTTTGGAAGCCTTTGAAGCACCAAGCAGGAGAGCTGAGACCAGGGACAGCCACATGTTGATGGCTTGGACTAGGGTGGTGGCAATAGGAAAAGAAAAGAAGGAGGGAAATTGAGAGACATTTTGAAAGAAAATCTAGGTTTTGTAAAGATTGGGTAAAGAGGTATAAGGGGAAAATAGGTTATGAGGAAGAAACAAAGCTGATAGCAGCTCCATTTATTTAGCTTTTACTGAGAATACACCTTTCCCAACTCTGCCAGCTATGCCAGATGTCTTTCATTCCTTGAGTACACTGTGCTCTGTCTGCCATCTTAGGGCTTTGCACATGTGCTATCTCCCTTGCCAGGGACTACATGCTTCTCTTCCCCTCCCTGTCATTTGCTCAGCTGCACTTAGCTAACTCCAACTCATTCTTCTTTTTTTTTTGAAACGGAGTTTCGGTCTTTATCACCCATGCTGGAATGGAGTGGCGTGATCTCGGCTTACTGCAACCTCCACCTCCCAGGTTCCAGCGATTCTCCTTCCTTAGCCTCTAAAGTAGCTGGGATTACATACAGGCTTGTGCCACCACGCCTTGCTAATTTTTGTATTTTTAGTAGAGACAGGGTTTCACAATGTTGGCCAGGCTGGTCTTGATCTCCTGACCTCATATGATCTGCTCGTATCTGTCTCCCAAAGTGCTGGGATTACAGGCGTGAGCCACTGTGCCCGATCTAGCTCATCCTTTATGTCTTAGTTTAGGTCCCTCTTGGAATCCATCCTGGACTCCCGGATTCACACTGGATTGGGGACCCCTCCTGTTTTTAAACTCTAGACTTTATTTAGATTTGGCCAGTTTTTCTATTGTCCTTTTTTCTGTTCCAGAATCAAATCTAGAAATCAGGTTGCATTTCATTGTCATGTGTTCTAAGTGTCCTCTGGTCTGTGACATTTTATCTTTTCTTGTTTTTAATGACCATGACAATTTTCAGGATTACCGGTTAGGCATCTCGTAGAAACCCTGTTGTGTTTTAATTGCTTAGTTACTTAGCAGTCTTACAGGTAGACTGTAAAGGCAGTCTGCAAGGTGGATACCATGTGGCTGTCCTGTACACTTTGGTGTCTGTAGCTCCTAGCTACGTCTCTAGATCAAGAACATACTGAACAAATATTTATTGACTGTGGGACCTCTTACCTATTCTACTGTGTTAATAGGAAATGAAAGATGATTCCGACAGTGAAAAGCAGCAACAAATTCATCACATCAAGAACTTGTATGCCTTCAACCTCTTCTGCCAGAAGCGTTTTGATGAGTCCATGCAGGTCTTTGCTAAACTTGGCACAGGTAACAAGTGGTGAGGCCTTAGTTTAGGAACTAATGAAAGAGGGGAGCCTGAAAAATATGGGGAGAAATGATCGCAGACTTCTGAGAATGGAGAAAGTTTGGGCTCAGCTAAATTGATCCTTATACCTAGCAAGATCCTGTGGGGTGGCCACAGTGGTTACATGTCTGTACTCCCAATCCTATGAATTTGGTCTTCTCAATAAATGTGGACTCCCAGTTGTCCAGTATGATATGCCCTTGCCATTAGAGGAAGGTAACAGAAAGTCATTCAGTTCAACAAATGGGTATTTAATCAGCTAGTGTTTATTGAACACTGTTCTAGACCAAAGTCTTTGGATTAAACTGCTGATTATTTTTGAGAGCCAACACAGGGCAGTGCCATGAAGCCCTTCCTTTTCTTAATGTCCTGAAACCTCTAGACAGGAGTGTAGTGGCAAGGAGCAGGTAGCCTGGAGTCTGCCTGAGGTCTGGCAGAGTTACTCTCTGTGTTTTTGCTTTCTCCTCTGCAAGAAAGAATGATCATATTATTGCTTACCTTAGAGTGTTGCTGTAAGGATTCTATGAAGTGCTTCAAACAGCATGTGGCACTTAACAAGTGTCCTGTAAGTGTTTCATGTTGTTAGTATTGAATTTCATTTCTGTATATTCCATTTTTGCTAATCTATATATACTTGGTTTGACTCTATTATCATACTAGTATTTCCTCTTTTCTCCTCTTCATTGCTTTGCCTTTTTTCCACCATTCCTCAACCTTGGCCAGTAATGAACTGTGGTAACTCCCTGTATCAGTTAAGATTCTTGGTTGTGAGCAATGGATACCAACTCTGGATTGTTTAAGTAGAATCTGGATAAATTAAGCAGGGTTTATTGGAATATTAGGGTAATGATAGTTAGAAGAACCCATAAAATTGATGGGAGATTAGGCTGGAGAACAGATGGAAATGAAGGGAGCTCTGGAGGCCCTCCCAGCTGGAAAGAGGAAGCCAGACAGTGATCAGTTTATAGCCAGTGCAGGACAGGCTGGGCCATCCTGCACTGGCATAGCCACCTCCTTAGTCATTGCCCCGTCACTTCCCCTGTTATTGTATCCTTGATAAAAATTGCCCCCTACTAGTGTATTAGCTATCTAATGCTATTTAACAAATCTCCCCAAAACTGTATGGCTTTAAAGTCACAATAATCACCTGTCTCTGTTAATACTTGGTCAGGAATTTGGGAAGGGGTCAGCTGCACTGTCCTTGCTTCAGGTCTCTCAGGCATTTGCAGTTTTATGTCAACTGGGCTACTGTCATATGAAAGTCTGGAGCAGGCTAGAAGATCCACTTCCAATCTGGCTCACTCATATGGCTGACAAGGTGGTGCTGGCTGGAGCTGGGGGCCTCAGTTCTTGTCCAAGTGGGTCTTCAGAGCTGCTTGAGTGTCTTCATGCATAACAGCTGGTTCTTTCTAGAAAGAGTGTCCAAGAGACCTAGGCAGAAGCCTCAGTGCTTTTTGTGAGTCTCACTCCTGCTGTATTCTGTTGGTTTACAAGGGTCCTGCCAGGTTCAAGGCAAGGAAGGTCAGACTTCGCCTCTTTTTATCTTTTTTTTCCCCACGGACTCTTGCTCTGTCACCCCAGGCTGGAATGCAGTGGTACAATCTTGGCTCAATGCAACCTCCACCTCTTGGGTTCATGAGATTCTCCTGCCTCAGTCTCCCAAGTAGCTGGGTTTACAGGTGTGTACACACCTGGCTTATTTTTTATTTTTTTACTTTAGGTGGATACTATATCTGGCATTTCTCCCCATGTTATCACTCCCCACCCTTCCTCCCTCCTCACCCCCCACTCTCTCTCCCCTATACCCCGCAACTGCCCCCAGTATGTGATGTTCCTCTCCTTGAGTCCACATGTTCTCGTTGTTCAACACCCACCTATGAGTGAGAACATATGGTGTTTGGCCTTCTGTTCTTATGTCAGTTTGCTGAGAATGATGGTTTCCAGATTCATCCAAGTCCCTACAAAGGACACAAACTCATCGTTTTTTATGGCTGCGTAGTATTCCATGGTGTATATGTACCACATTTTCTTTGTCCAGTCTATCATTGATGGGCATTTGGGTTGGTTCCAGGTCTTCGCTATTGTACACAGGGCTGCAGTGAACATACATGTGCATGTGTCTTTATAGTAGAATGATTTCCAGTTCTTTGGGTATATACCCAGTAATGGGATTGCTGGGCCAAATGGAATTTCTATTTCTAGATCCTTGAGAAATTGCCACATTGTCTTCCACATTGGTTGAACTAATTTATACTCCCACCAACTGTGTAAGAGTGTTCTTATTTCTCCACATCCTCTCCAGGATCTGTTGTCTCCACATTTTTTAATGATCGCCATTCTAACTGGTGTGAGATGATATCTCAATGTGGTTTTGATTTGCATTTCTCTAATGACCAGTGATGATGAGCATTTTTTCATTTGTCAGCCTCATATATGTCTTCTTTTGAAAAGTATCTGTTCATATCCTTCGCATACTTTTGAATGGGGTTGTTTTTTTTCTTGTATATCTGTTTTAGTTATTTGGAGATTCTGGAAATTAGCCCTTTGTCTGATGGGTAGATTGCAAAAATTTTTTCCCATTCTGTTGGTTGCTGATTCAGTCTAATCATGGTTTCTTTTGATGTACAGAAGCTCTGGAGTTTAATTAGATCCCATTTGTCTATCTTGGCTTTTATTGCCATTACTTGTGGTGTTTTAGTCATAAAGTACTTGCCTATGCCTATGTCCTGGATGGTTTTCCATACATTTTCTTCTAGTGTTTTTATGGTGTTAGGTTTTATGTTTAAATCTGTGATCCATCTGGAGTTAATTTTAATGTAAGGTGACAAGTAGGTGTCCAGTTTCTGCTTTCTGCACATTGCTAGCCAGTTTTCCCAACACCATTTATTAAACATGGAGTCCTTTCTCCATTGCTTGTTTTTGCTGGGTTTGTCAAAGATCAGATGGTTGTAGATGTGTGGTGTTTCTTCTGGGGTCTCTGTTCTGTTCCATTTGTCCATGTCTCTGTTTTGGTACCAGTATCATGGTGTTTAGATTACTGTAGCCTTGTAGTATAGTTTGAAGTCCGGCAGTGTGATGCCTCCTGCTTTGTTCTTTTTGCTTAGGATTGTCTTGGCTATGTGGGGTCTTTTGTGATTCCATATGAAGTTTAAAATGGTTTTTCCAGTTCTGTGAAGAAGGTCATTGGTAGCTTGATGGGGATAGCGTTGAATCTATAGATTACTTTGGGCAGTATGGCCATTTTCACGATATTGATTCTTCCTAACCATGAGCATGGAATGTTTCTCCATCTGTTTGTGTCCTCTCTTATTTCATTGAGCAGTGGTTTGTAGTTCTCCTTGAAGAGGTTCTTTACATCCTTTGTTAGTTGTATTCCTAGGTAGTTTATTCTCTTTGTAGCAATTATGAATGGCAGTTCTCTCTTGATTTGGCTCTCTGTTTGTTATTGGTATACAGGAATACTTGTGATTTCTGCACATTGATTTTGTATCCTGAGACTTTGCTGAAGTTGCTTATCAGTTTGAGAAGATTTTGGGCTGAGACAATGGGGTCTTCTAGATATACAATCATGTCATCTGCAAATAGAGACAGTTTGACTTTCTCCTTTCCTAACTGAATACCCTTTATTTCTTTTTCTTGCCTGATTGTTCTGGCTAGAACTTCCAATACTATGTTGAATAGGAGTGGTGAGAGAGTGCATCCTTATCTAGTGCCTGATTTCAAAGGGAATGCTTCCAGTTTTTGCCCGTTTAGTATGATATTGGCTGTAGGTTTGTCATATATAGCTTTTATCATTTTATGATACGCTCTGTCAATACCTAGTTTATTGAGAGTTTTTAGCATCCCCGGGATGAAGCCTGCTTGGTCGTGATGGATAAGCTTCTTGATGTGCTGTTGCAATCTGTTTGCAAGTATTTTATTGAAGATTTTTGCGTCGATGTTCATCATGGATATTGGCCTGAAGTTTTCTTTTTCAGTTGAGTCTGTGCCTGGTTTTGGTATCAGGATGATATTGGTCTCATAAAATGAGTTACAGAGGATTCCTTCCTTTTGTATTGTTTGATACAGTTTCAGAAGGAATGGAACCAGCTCCTCTTTGTACGTCTGATAGAATTTGGCTGTGAACCCGTCTGGACCTGGACTTTTTTTTGGTTGGTAGGCTATTGATTGCTGCTTCTACTTCAGCCCTTGTTATTGGTCTATTCAGGGTTTCAGCTTCCTCCTGGTTTAGTCTTGGTAGAGTACAAGTGTCTAGGAATTTATCCATTTCTTCTTGGTTTACTGGTTTACGTGAGTAGAGCTGTTTGTAGTACTCTCTAATGGTAGTTTGTATTTCTGTGGGATCAGTGGTGATACCCCCTTTATCGTTTTTATTGCATCTATTTGATTCTTATCACTTTTCTTTTTTTATTAATCTGGCTAGCAGTCTGTTTTTTTACTGCTCTTTTCAAAAAACCAGCTCCTGGATTTATTTGAAGGGTTTTTTGTGTCTCTGTCTTTTTTAGTTCTGCTCTGATCTTAGTTATTTCTTGTCTTCTGCTAGCTTTTGAGTTTTTTTTAATCTTGTCCTCTAGCTCTTTCAATTTTGAAGATAGGGTGTTGATCTTAGATCTTTCCTCTCTTCTCTGGTGGGCATTTATTGCTATACATTTCCCTATCAACACTGTTTTAGAGGTGTCCCAGAGATTCTGGTAAATTGTGTCTTCATTCTGGTTGGTTTTGAAGAACATCTTTATTTCTGCCTTTATTTATTGTTTATCCGGTTGACACTCAGAAGCAAGTTGTTCAGTTTCCAAGTGGTTATGCGGGATTGAGTGTGTTTCTTAATTCTGAGTTCTAGTCTGATTGTGCTGTGGTCTGATAGACTGTTATGATTTCTGTTCTTTTGCATTTGCTGAGGAGGATTTGCTTCCAATGATGTGGTCATTTTTAGAAGTAAGTGCAATGTGGTGCTGAGAAAAATGTATATTCTGTGGATTTGGGGTGGAGCATTCTGTACATGTCTATTAGGTCTACTTGGTCTAGCTCTGCATTCAAGTCCTGGATATCCTTGTTAATTTTCTGTCTCGTTGATCTTGATCTGTCTAATATTGACAGTGGAGTGTTGAAGTCTCCCACTGTTACTGTGTGGGAGTCTAAATCTTGTTTTAGGTTGTTAAGAACTTGCTTTATGTATCTGGGTGCTCCTGTGTTGGGGGCGTATATATTTTTGATAGTTAGCTCTTCCTGTTGGATTGATCCTTTTATCATTATGTAGTGTCCTTTGTCTCTTTTGATTTTTGTGGGTTCGAAGTCCATTTTATCAGAGACTAACTAGGATTGCTACCCCTGCTTTCTTTTTTGCTCTCCATTTGCTTGGTAAATCTTCCTCCATCCCTTTATTTTGAGTCTTTGTGTGTCTTTGTATGTGAGATGGGTTTCCTGAATATAGCACACCAATGGGTTCTGACATTTTATTCAGTTTGCCAGTCTGTGTCTTTTGAATGGGGTGTTTAAGCCATTTACATTAAATGTTAATATTGTTATATGTGAATTTGATCCTGCCATTTTGTTACTGGTTGATTTTCTTTCCCATTAGTTGACTCATTTTCTTCATTGCATTTTTAGTCTTAGCCAACTGGTTTGCTTTTGCAGTGACTGGTAGTTGTTCATTTCCGTGTTTAGTGTTTCTTTCAGGAGCTCTTGTAGGGCAGGTCTTGTGGTGACAAAATCTCTCAATAATTGCTTGTCTGTAAAGGATTTTATTTCTCCTTCACTTAGTTTGGCTGGATATGAGATTCTGGGTTAAAAGTTCTTTTCTTTAAGGATGTTGAATATTGGCCCCTACTCTCTTCTGGCTTGTAGGGTTTCTGTTGAGAGATCTGCTGTAAGTCTGATTGGCTTCCCTCTGTGGGTGACTTGACTTTTCTCTCTGGCTGCCCTTAGCATTTTTTCGTTCATTTCAACCGTGGTGACTCTGACCATTATGTGCCTTGGGGTTGCTCTTCTTGAGGAATATTTTTGTGGAGTTCTCTGTATTTCTTGAATTTGAAATTTGGACTGCCTCGCTAGGCTTGGGAAGTTCTCCTGGATAATATCCTGGAGCATGTTTTCCAGCTTGGATTCATTCTTTCCATCATATTCAGGTACACCGATCAAGCGTAGATTAGGTCTTTTCACATAATCCCATATTTCTTGGAGTCTCTGTTTATTTCTTTTTACTCTTTTTTCTCTTGTCTTGCCTTCTCTTTTTATTTCATTGAGTTGATCTTAAATACCTGATATCCTTTCTTCTGCTTGATTGATTCGGCTATTAAAACTTCTGTTTGCTTCACATAGTTCTCATGCTATGTTTTTCAACTCCTTCAAGTCATTTATATTCTTCTCTAAGCTGGTTATTCTAGTTAGCATTTCGTCTAAGCTTTTTTTTAAGGTTTTGGTTTCTTTGCATTGAGTTAGAACGTGTTCCTTTAGCTCTGAAAAGTTTGTCATTATCCACCTTCTGAAGGCTGTTTCTGTCATTTCGTCGCACTCCTTGGTCAAGTTGTGATCCTGTATTCAGGAATTGTGATCCCTTGAAGGAGAAGAGGTGTTCTGGCCTTTGATGGTTTCATCTTTTTTGCGCTGTTTTTTTCCCATCTTTGTGGATCTACCTGGCTTACGGCTCCCTCTTCCTCCGGGGCAGGGGGCGCGATAGCTCCATCTGCAGGCTCTTACTCAACTCCATGCTTATAATTCCTGGTGCTTGATTGGCAAAGATCCCCTGTTCGGTGTATTGCTGAGGCTTTGGGGGAAGTGCTCCATCTGGACCAGAGTGTCAGAGGGGGAGCCTCTGACTCACTGATCGGATGCACTTTCTGGGTGAAGTGGCACCCCACCCCGCCTCAGTCTGCCCTGAGTGGGCTTTGCTTGCCATGGGACCAGACCCATTGAAATGCACCTGGTACCTTGGTTGGAGCTAGGAGATCTCTGGATTTCTGTGTCTCTCTCTCTCTGGGTGTTGTGCGCTGGAGTTGTGTCTAATCGGCCATCTTGGATCTTCTCTCCAGACTTCGCCTCTTGATGGAGGTGTGTCATGTTACCTAAGAGAAGCACATAGGATGGGATATATAATATATGTTGGTGTGTACCACACTGCTTGTCATCTTTGCATGATTTCCTCCAGATCAGGAGAATCTGATTAGCCAGGATTAGGTCATGGTCTGACCCCCAGGCTCTACCAGGGGTGGAGAAAGAGGTTTGGTTCCTCTCTGCTTCTGAATGCAAAGGTAGGTCCCTAGAGCTATCCTCCCGCCAAGACTCCACATAGTCTGGAAGAGAGAACTTGCTCTTCCTTATATGAAGCACCTAGAATAGGCAGATTCATGGAGACCGCAAATAAAGTAGAGGTTCCAGGGGCTGGAATGGAGGGAGAATAAGGAGTAATTGTTTAATATTGGATACAGAGTTTCAGTTTGAGATGATAGAAACATTCTGGAGATGGATGTAGTGATGGTTGCACAATAGTGTGAATGTATTTAATGCCACTGAATCATATGCTTACAAATGGTTAAAAGGATAAATATTGTGACATGTATATTTTACCATACATAGACACACGGATTGTTGGATGAGTTGAAGGAGCAGAAGATAGGGGTCTGCTACTGGACGTTGATTTTCTTGGCATATCCCTGTGATCCAGAGGTCACCAAGTTGCTGCTGCTTCCACTGCCTATGCCCTGCAGCGACCTCAGTTCCCACAGAGCTGGTGACTGGGTGCAGGCTGCTGTATCTGGGCGGGTGCCTCTACAGAACGGCAGAGCTGATAACCAGACACTGGAAATTCTGAGTCTGGCTACACCCACTCATGAGTTGAAAGAGGGAGGCTTCCATCTCACTATCTCATATCCTGTTTCTGGGTGGAACCAGATTTTCACTTAGAAAGCTGACTGCTAGGGAGTTTGAGAAAACTAGTTTTCAGTTTTATAGCCCCTGTGGGCAGAAGAGAAAATAGAAAGGAGTAGAAATGGATGCTAAATGACAATTGACCATAAACAATAGTGTTCCATGGTATTGATATACTATAAATTATATAACCAGTTAAGCAATCCCTAGTCAATGAAGATATGTTGGCTACTTGGAGCTTTTTGCTGTTACAGTCTGGGAGTGGGCAGGTATGGTGGCTCATGCCTATAATCCCAGTATTTTGGGGAGACCAAAGAGAAAGGATTGCTTGAGTCCAGGAGTTTGAGACAAGCCTAGGGCAACATAGTGAAACCTCATCTTTACAAAAAATTTAAAAATAATTAGCTGGCAGAGTGGTGCATGCCTGTAGTCCCAGCTACTTGGGAGGCTGAGGCAGGAGGATTGCTTGAGCCAGGAGATCAAGACTACAAGAAGCCAAGATCGTGCCACTGCACTCCATATCCAGCCTGGGAGACAGAGCAAAACCCTGTCTCAAAAAAAAAAAAAATCTATGTGCATCAGTGAGAATATAGTAAATTCTAAGATAGAAGGAAAATCTCACCTCTGACATTTTTAATGTATACCATTTTGATTCTTAATGTAGCAGAACATTTTCCCACTTTTTTGTGTTCTCTTGTCAGTTGGTCTTGTCTTTTGGTCATTTATCAAATGAAGTCTTACATTTTATTATCAATTTGTGTGCATTTGTTTCATCTAATCAACATATTACCCTGTTTTTAAAAATTATTTTGAGACAGGGTCTCACTCTTCCCCAGCTGGAGTACAGTGGCACGATCACAGCTCACTGCCTCCTTGACCTCTTGGGCTCAAGCAGTCTTCCCCCCTCAGCCTCCCAAGTGGCTGGATACAGGCACGTGCCACCACGCCCAGCTAATTTAAAAAATTTTTTGTAGACCTGTGTCTCACTATCTGTCCAGTCTTGTAATCAGCAAATTAGCCTCTTGCCATATATACTACAAATATATTCTCTAGCCTGTTGTCTGGGGTTTTTTTTTTTAGTAATTTTTTAAATATAAATTTTGTATTTAGTTTCTTGATCTCTTCTACTTCAATGTCAGCATTTTCCCTTAGAAATGTTTTATTCTCGGCCGGGCATGGTGGCTCACACCTGTAATCCTAGCACTTTGGGAGGCTGAGGCAGTCAGATCACGAGGTCAGGAGATTGAGACCATTCTGGCTAACACGGTGAAACCCCATCTCTACTAAAAATACAAAAAATTACCCAGGCATGGTGGCGGTCACCTGTAGTCCCAGCTACTTGAGAGACTGAGGCAGAAGAATTGCCTGAACCCAGGAGGCAGAGGTTGCAGTGCGCTGAGATCATGCCACTGCACTTCAGCTTGGGCAACAGACGAAGACTCTGTCTCAAAACAAAAAAAAAAATTTTTTTTATTCTCTACTTTTAGAGACTTGATAAATATTCAATTCTAATTCTGTGTATCTGTGTATTTGAATATAGAGTCATGCCATTTTTGTGCTGTTTTAGTGAATTTTAACATGTTTAAAAAGTGCTCAAATCATACAGTTCATTGAATGTTTATGAACTGTCCTTTTTTTTTTTTTTTTAAATTAGTCTGGAACTTATTTTGCTATAGTAATAGTCTCGTTTTATTTTATCCGCAAATTGTTGGGCTCCTTTCCAGGGGAATCATGTTTACCTTCCATATAGATCCTACCCATGTGATGGGCCTGTACCCTGATCTGCTGCCCACAGACTACAGGAAGCAGTTGCAGTATCCCAACCCATTGCCTGTGCTCTCGGGGGCTGAACTGGAGAAGGCACACTTAGCTCTAATTGACTACCTGACACAGGTAGGTATAATACAGAATGCGTGAAAGAGTTTGCCTGGGAGTGTCACTACTTGTTTCTTAATAGCAAGGAATTGAGGACCTTCTCTAATGCCAAGACATTCCATAAATGAATGCTCTAGGAAGTCTGCCTGGCGTAAGGTTTCTTTCTGCCACTTCTTCTAACTTAACAGTACCATTGAGGTGGGGTTTTTCTGCTAGATCTTGATAATAAACACACCCAATTCATAGTAAATTCACACTAAGCTGTTATAGGAACTAAAAAAGGTAAATTTTAATTGATAGAGGAGTACAAGTTTTTTTTAAAACAAACTTTCTGTAACATACATGGTTTTAGGGAAAATGCCTCCTATATATGGAACCACTTGGAAAACACACAAAAAAGGACAAAGCAGAAATACAAATTTCCTGTAACTCTACCACCAGAACATAAGAAACTAACATTTTATTGTTGTCCTTCTAGACTTTTATATCTATCAATTAGCTTTTGTTTATTTACATCTTGGTTTATTTATTGCAAATGGATATCAAATTAGATATTGTTTTATAGCTTACTTAAAAAAAAATTTAGCCATTTACTGAGAAAGCCCTTCCTTGTCAATTCATACTCTTCTATAACATGTTTTTTAGGGAGGTATTTAGATTTAAATTTTTTTATGATTTACTGTTATAGACAGATAAGTTAAAAATTGTTTTAAGTCAGCACTAACACCAACATCTCCATTAAAGCCTCTTAACCCCAGATTTCTGTCATAGAAGGCTATTGTTTATTTCTTGTGTACCCATTCAGAATCAGAGGCCTTACTGATATTTTTTTCCTCTTAAGTGTTCTGCAGACCTTTCTAAGGGGTCTCCAGAATGCTCCAGCATAGGCACTGAGAAATATCGCTGTGGGCTGGGGGTGGTGGCTCATGCCTATAATCCCAGCCCTTTGGGAGGCCAAGATAGGAAATCACCTGAGGTCAGGAGTTCGAGACCATCCTGGCCAACATGGCAAAATCAGACTCTACTAAAAATACAAAAATTGGCTGGGCCTGGTAGCCGGCGCCTGTAATCCCAGCTACTCAGAAGGCTGAGGCAGAAGAATCACTTGAACCCAGAAGGTAGAGGTTGCAGTGAGCCGAGATTGTGCCACTGCACTCCAGCCTTGGTGACAGAGCGAGATTCTGTCTGAAAAAAAAAGTATTGCTGGAAAAATTGTCATGCCGCTTTCCACTTTCTGCCTCTGGGTCAGTGAATGCCTGCAGGTCTGATCAGGCACAGGTGGCCTTGGTCCTTCCTTGACATTGGGCTCCAGGGGTCCCCTCCTGGGGCTGGCAGCCTGCAAGGAGCACACAAATTTGCCATTGCCTATACCCTGCACAACGCTGTGCCAAGTACAAATGATTCCTGGGAATAGTATCTCCCAAAGCCTGTAGCATTGTGGAAAGCCCTCCACTGCCAATGTCTTTGCCGTAGGAAGGTGAGTACACATTCTTTCCTGGCCTTCTTCACTGACACTGGGAATGCATGAAGTAACTGACACTAGTCTTGTGCCAGAGAGATGGCATAGCAAGACCATGGGCTTTGCCACACTCAAGAGAATACATACTGGATGAAGTTCTAGGATAGGCAGAAACTCATTTCCAAGGATTAAAAGCAGATCAGTGGATGGGATTGTTTGAGAGCAGCACGAGGAACTTTCTGGAGTGATAGAAATGTTACCTTCCTTCACTGAGGTGGTGGTTACATGCATGTGCACATCTGTTAAAATGTACCTGAAGGTACAATTTAAAAGGTTATATTTTGTTGTAAGTTACACCTCAATAAGGTGATTTTTTTTTTTTGAGATGAAGTTTCACTGTCGCCCAGGCTAGAGTGCCGTGATCTCAGCTCACTGGAACTTCCACCTCCTGGGTTCAAGCAATTCTCCTGCCTCAGCCTCTGAGTAGCTGGAATTACAGTGCATGCCAAGCATGCCACCATGCCAAGCTAATTTTTGCATTTTTAGTAGTGACAGGGTTTCATCATGTTGGTCGGCTGGTATCGAACTCCTGACCTCATGATCTGCCTGCCTCAGCCTCCCAAAGTGCTGGGATTACAGGTGTGAGCCACTGTGCCTGGCCAAGATTGACTTCTTAAAAAATTAAAGAACATGGGATTTGGAGACAGACCCCAGTTTCAGTCCTGCCCTGCCCCTTATATTGTAGCTGACCTCTGTGCCTTGGGTTCCTCACCTATAAAATAAGGATAATATTATCTGCACTTGTTCTAGGTTTAAGATGGTATATATGAAGTGCCTGGCATGGTACCTAGCCTGTAGTAAATATTCAATAAATAATTAGTGTTGTCTCTGTGGCAGTTTGGCAGTGCTAAAAATCAAATTGAGATCATGCCAATAGGCATGAGCTGATTTAGAATTATTCAGAATTACCCAGTAGCTCAGGTGACAAAGGAAGACTTAGTCCTGGCCTTAACCCCTGACCTTTGCAGAAACGAAGTCAACTGGTAAAGAAGCTGAATGACTCTGATCACCAGTCAAGCACCTCCCCACTCATGGAAGGCACTCCCACCATCAAATCCAAGAAGAAGCTGCTACAAATCATTGACACCACCCTGCTCAAGTGCTATCTCCATGTGAGTTACCACATGAAGTGCTCGGGTGCCACAATTCCCAGCTACCCTGACAGTCTGGGAAAGTCAAAGGGAGTGCTAGACCCTGGGGGATCTGCCACTAGTAAGAGTGAAGTCATCGATTCTGGAAACCATATAGACTTCTCCTGATGCCTATGAGTCTCTTGGAATTAAGAGGATAAGGCAAGATATTGTTGCAAAATTGTACATTGGGTTCATCTTCTCTGGTCAGATTGCAATTAGTGCTACAAAGTCAGCTGGGACAGTATTTCCTTCAAGAAGTTCTGTCCCTCTCCTCCCCCACAGAACATTAAAACATATTGTACAAAGGGTCAATGCGCTAAAAGCCACCATGTGCTGTCCTGAAAGAGGGCTGTCTGCTTTCTCTTGCTTGTGCTACATCCCTGGCCTTTCAGCATGGAGCAGGCCTATGCTAGGGAAGGTTGGGGCTTCCTAGGAAGCAGTTTCCACTGAAGTCCTGCTCTTTCTGTAGACGAATGTGGCCCTGGTGGCCCCCTTGCTACGCCTGGAGAACAATCACTGCCACATCGAGGAGAGCGAGCACGTGCTGAAGAAGGCTCACAAGTACAGTGAGCTGATCATTCTGTATGAGAAGAAGGGGCTCCACGAGAAAGGTGGGGTGGAGGTGGTTCCTTGGATCTGGGAGGGGCTGTTATACATGGCAGGGGAAATCGGCTGGGATAAGACAAATCTATGGGGAAAAGGCTCATGACCTTGTTCTTGGATTTGGTGGCCAGCTCTGCAGGTGCTTGTGGACCAGTCCAAGAAAGCCAACTCCCCTCTGAAAGGCCATGAGAGGACAGTGCAGTATCTGCAGCATCTGGGTAAGTCCACCTTTTGAAAGGCATGGGAAAGCACTCCTGTTCAAATGACCTGGTCTCCCTCCATTTCTGATTCTGGTTGGTTGCTCCCCTCCCTCCCGTGTTTGTGTTCACTCAATTTCATTCCTCCAGATGGCATAAAAATCCTTCAGTGGTTGACCTATGACAGCCCCCTGGTATGTAGCCAACCCGGTAGGGCCAGCAGCCCTGAGTGGCTCATGCTTGAGCTATCTTTTCAGGAAAATGAATTCTGGGGCAGCCTGCCCACCTGCCTTCCCAGTGCCACTGGCAGGGTGGGCCTCAGCTGATGACAAGTCCTGCTTTTCCCTCTAGGCACAGAAAACCTGCATTTGATTTTCTCCTACTCAGTGTGGGTGCTGAGAGACTTCCCAGAAGATGGCCTGAAGGTGAGCCATGGGAGTCTCTTGGATTGATCTGGTACCACACTTGGTCCTGATTGCACCTGGGACAGCAGTGGATGGAGAGGAGGGTGGATTCATGCATCTGTCCTCTTTGGTGTTTAAAAGGGTGCACTAGGAAGTATGAGGCAGTGCTGTTGTTGGTAGAAAGAGCCTTGCACCAGGCATAAGGAGGCCTGTGCCTCATCTGACTTGCTGACTGCCTGCAAATGTCTTCTTGTGCCCCTTCCCCTCCTAAAGTCTGTTTGATCCCTCTGCTCACATGCCCATGTGTTTGGTGGGACTGCAGTCAGATGGTTCTGCTGCTGGAACTCAGGTTCATTCTGACAGATATTTACTGAAGATCTCCCGGAGGTGGAGTCTCTGCCACGTGATCGAGTCCTCAGCTTCTTAATAGAGAATTTTAAGGGTCTGGCTATTCCTTATCTGGTAAGGTAATTTTTGGTCTGCACTAAAAAGCCTTAAACCCAGGATCCAGGACTGCATGGTTCAGTTATTGGGCTGTTCAGATCTGGGATTTATGTCACTCGGGGATTGGAAAGATGAGAGTTATTTCAACTTCCTCTGAAGAAAATGATCCCAGTAGACCAAGCTGGAAATGTTACTTTTGATGCTACCTACCAAATCTAGGTAAAATACAGAGATTTTTTTACCTAAATGATGTTTTAGAAAAAAAAAATTGCAAAGCTACATTTGTACAACCAAACTCAACAGTGACCACAGGACAGTCAAATAGGCTTAAGTACCAGGATGTAGATATTTAACCATAATTACATGGGCCGATGTGAGAGTTTGGAGGATTATGGGATGAAATTAATACAAAGGAGTTTAGACTAGAAATTGAGAAGACAGGTCCTGACATTACTGGGTAGCATTGTGAAACTTCCCGGTGGTTTTAGATGAGCTGCTTCTTTGTAATCTTTGAAGCCTGATTAGGGGATAATCTAGAAAGGACCTGTTGGGCCTTAAAAATGTGAGGGAGACTGGGAGACCAGGTCACAGCCTGGAGAATGCCAGTGACAAAGACCTACATCTTGCCTCAGGAACACATCATCCACGTTTGGGAGGAGACAGGCTCTCGGTTCCACAACTGCCTGATCCAGCTGTACTGTGAGAAGGTGCAAGTTCTGATGAAGGAGTATCTCCTGTCCTTCCCTGCAGGTACCAGTTCTCTTAGGAAGCCAGCGGCCCTAGGCCTTAGAGGAGAGCACAGACCCAGGTGCCACATGTGGTGGGGGTAAGCAGGCCACCCTGTTCTCTGCCCAGGTGGGCAGAAGTTATGAAGGGGAGTTAGGAGAGCTAAGTGACACAGGCCTTGCACATGAGACTCAGGAGGTCTCGTCTGGGTCCTGGCATCTCCAATGTCTCAGAGTCATCCCTGGGGGAGGGTGGAAGGAACAGATCTGTGTGCAAGGTGACAGTTGTATTGATAAGAAAAAGGTTTGCCCACAGAGTATATCTCTATTCAGCATTTTTTTTTAACTTTAAGCTGATGTTTTAGGGCCACATAGAGACTATGAATGAAAAGAAGTTAGTATGGAAGCCACCCTGGAGGCCCTTTCTGGTCATGTGGTGACATCCTTGAACCCCATTCCCTTAATTTTTCTTGAGGACCCCACATTGCCACCTGGCAGCGTCCTTTCATATTGAGTTTGGTTTCCCTTAAAGGCAAAACCCCAGTCCCAGCTGGAGAGGAAGAGGGTGAGCTGGGAGAATACCGGCAAAAGCTCCTTATGTTCTTGGAGATTTCCAGCTACTATGATCCAGGCCGGCTCATCTGTGATTTTCCCTTTGATGGTGAGTGTCTGGCTTAGGGCCAGAAACCACTTTAGCTGAAGGTTGTACAAAGACTGATCCACCCCTTTAATTGTTCCTCAACTCTCTGCAAAAGTTGGGCCTGGAAAAACCAGGTGTTTCAGGCCAGTGCTCCTGTTGCTTCCCCTCTGAAGACTTACTTTTGTACCATGACTGAGAAAAGTCTCCTTCCTGGATATGAACCACATGCTAATTGATAGCCAGGTTGCAACCTGTTTTTTGCTTCAGAACAAGTTCTTGGCCAAGTTTGTCATTCAGCGGTTTTGTAATCTGGCATCATTTGTCCGATGTATAAGCTCTGTAAGAGCTGAGAGCAAGCGTTTACTCATCTTACCTGAACTACCTGGCATGTTGTAGGTGCTTAAGTACTTGGCTGCTGAATAAATATTCTTACCCAGTTTATATGTGATCGCCAAAAAGATGGGATAAAGTACTGCCTAAAATAGCTCCCTCCCCCTTTTTAAAACTTCGGTCATTTTCTCCTTGAAGAAAAACCCAAGCAATAAGAATCCTGTCTTCGTCCCTTTTATATTGCCCTGTGTCCATTCCTCTGGCAGCATAGCCCTCACCTTGTGCTTACCTGATGGCGGCAGTGGGTCCTCATATTCCTTTTCCTCTTAGGCCTCTTAGAAGAACGAGCTCTCCTGTTGGGGCGCATGGGGAAACATGAACAAGCTCTTTTCATTTATGTCCACATCTTGAAGGATACAAGGATGGCTGAAGAGTAAGTTTGCCCCGCCATCCCACCTCCTAACCAGTCTAAAAGCAGGCCCTGCAGAGAGATGAGAGCTAAGAAGGCCATCTCCCCATCCTCTGCTGCAGGAGCAAGTCTCCTCTGTCCCAGCCCCCAGTTTTGACTATGGTTCAGCTGCTCAAGGAGGCTGCATGCACAGACAGCCTCTCATCTAGATGTGCCCCTCACCATCTGCTCATCACTTTCTCCCTTGCAGGTACTGCCACAAACACTATGACCAAAACAAAGATGGCAACAAAGATGTGAGTAGTGGCCCTGACCCAGGAAATGTGTGTGCATAACTCACCCCAGCAGTTTGATCAGAGGGGGCACTAATACTAGTGGCAGAATAAGATAGGGCATGGGTCAGGGCACTGATTGATCCTGCATGTATGTATTGAGGGAAAGCCGGGGACTATTCATCCTGGTGTGCTTGGGGTAGTTCCGGCACACATCTGTTGTCATCCCTGTGATTATTAATGGCTCTCCTGTCTCTACTCTCAGGAGTCTGGATTTGTATAATAAATGATAAGGTCTACCTGTTGAGCAGGAACCTGTCATGGTTCTGATGTACTTACTATATCTCGAATACACATTGACCTGTCAATGTCTACAGACATTTTTGATTGTTGGGACTGAGGGCAGGGGTGCTGCCAGAATCCAGGGAGTAGAGGCCAAAAATGCTGCTAAACAATGCATAGGACTGCCCCCAAACCAAGAATCATCCAGCCCCGAATGTGCATTGAGGTTGAGAAACCCTGTGGTACTGGCGCCAGTAGGAAACCTGAGGTTATCCCCACCTGCAAAAATGTGGACAGAATCTCAGCTTTTAAAGCCAAAGGAAATGAGGAATCTTTTTGAATTATTTTACAGTGGTAACATTTTGTAAATGGTATAATGGTAAACAAATAGAAGGCATTTGTTTTTTTCTCTCAGGGAAAAAAGCAATCCTTAATTAACATCTTCAGTTGCCTGTCTGACTTTACCAATTTTAAAAGGTGAAAATAACAAGTTTTAAATGCTCAGTGATAGGCGAGCCCCTCGAATCTTTAGGGTTGCTCAGGGCTGGGGGTTCTGGGAGGGCTGCTGCCAGCCTGATGTGGCTCATGTCTCTCTGAGACAGGTATATCTGTCCCTGCTTCGGATGTACCTGTCACCCCCCAGCATTCACTGCCTGGGACCAATCAAGCTGGAACTGCTAGAGCCAAAGGCCAACCTCCAGGCTGCCCTGCAGGTCCTTGAGCTGCACCACAGCAAACTGGACACCACCAAGGTCAGGAGTTGTTCCCAGGGAAGTGGAGGGTGTTTACAGGGAGCACCAAATGAGAAGAGGAAATGTGGAAAGGGACCAGGGTCCAAGAGCTCCATGGCTTCAGACATTTCTTCATTCTCTTCCTCTATCTCTGTTGCTGCCCCTAGGCTCTCAATCTTCTGCCAGCAAACACTCAGATCAATGACATCCGCATCTTCCTGGAAAAGGTCTTGGAAGAAAATGCACAAAAGAAACGGTTCAATCAAGTGCTCAAGAACCTTCTTCATGCAGAGTTCCTGAGGGTATGGGCTTCCAAACTCTAGGGTGGGCTTTTAATTTTTAGTACGTGACAGTGTCCACATGTTCCCTTCTAACCAAGGCAGAGCCTGTACAGTGCAGCTCAAGTTGATCCCTTAGCCAGCTTGATATTGAATTGCCAATGTTCTAAGCAGAAGAATCTGTGAAGACTGAAAGAGGAAACAGTGCTGGCCTTTGCCTCCTCTTTCTGGGTGCCACACCATGGAACTTCTTCCTCCGTCCCCCTGTTCTTCCAGGTCCAGGAAGAGCGGATTTTACACCAGCAGGTGAAGTGCATCATCACAGAGGAGAAGGTGTGCATGGTGTGTAAGAAGAAGATTGGGAACAGGTGAGCCTCCTCCACAGCTGTGCAGCATCTGGGCTCTGTGGAGGGTTCCCTGGCAGGTAGACGATGCTCAGGTTGGATTTCTGCCCTTTAGCCTGGAAGGAGAACATGCCGTTGGCTGTCCTGACAGTTTTCAGTTCTTGAGCCTTCAGAGAGCAGCCTGTGCTATCTACTGGGGGTGGGCTTTGAGAATGTAAAGACCTGCAATGTATGATATGGAGCTGTTGGATTCTTGTCCAAAAAGCTCTTCCCCTCTGGAAGCCAGAAACTGATATAGTGGGTGCCCGAGAGATGTAGGTCAGCAGAAAGTTCTTACATTTTAAAGAAGAGCCAGTGAAGGAAGAAAAAGACTTTCAAGCTACTACATTGTGACTTGAATAGGGTCCTGAGCCAGCCTCATACTGTATTAAGACATTTACTCTCATAAGTCCCCTTTTCTTCAAAGGAGAGTAATTTGCCCCTTTTCTTTTGTAGCTGGAAAAATCTTTTTCTTTAAAAAGACAACCCATTGTCCTTTTTAGAATTAGCCTGAAACCTGTTCCGATGAACATTGTCAGCTCTCAGTGAACCATTGCTGAGCTTTGGGCTGGTGCACTGCCTGTCTTTATTATGCCATGTGTTTTGCATAATAAAAAATACCCGATGCACTCTAGCTGTGTGCACCTCATCTGCTGATGGATTATTTGACAGAGATGGTGGCTGCAGAAATCTGGAGCCACTCAGGGCAGGCTGTTCTTTGAGGTCTGGGTGGGCTGCTTCTGGGATGGCCTCCAGCAATATGCCTCTTCTTTAAGAGGTGCCACGGCCAGAGAAGTGGTCACTTAGAGGCAGTCCTCACTCCTAAGCCATTTTCTTCACTGCAGTGCCTTTGCAAGATACCCTAATGGAGTGGTCGTGCACTACTTCTGTTCCAAAGAGGTAAACCCAGCTGACACTTGAGCCCAGCATCCTGGGGATCCAGCAGATGGACAGCTTGGCTCTCCCAGAGAGGTGAAGGAGCACCTGGCCTTAGGAATCCTGGCTGCCACCACCACAGGGCTCCCGATTTGGACACTACTGGCTGTCTTGTGCCCTGGAACAACTCTGAATTCATTAGACTCATGGTCTGGCATTGCCAGCTTTTTAATGGGAAAAGAGATTAGTTATACCTTATACCTTTATGCTGTGGGCAATTCCAGAGAATTCAGTATCTGCCTGGACAGGAGGAGGTGCACTGTCTTGCCTTTGCATATCTGCAAAAGGAAGCTTGTCAAAAATGTTTGTAACCATGGTGTTTTTCTTCAATGGCTTTTCTATTGAAATAAGTACACGATTTCAAAAGGACCCCTCAGCGTGGCTCACTGGAGAGTTCCATGAGAGAACAGTGCTGAAGCTTCTGGCCACATGGACATGACGGCTTGCGTTGTGGGTAGCGCGTTCTGTCCCCAGGGTGGGCATGCCCTGTTAGTTTTCAGTCTCCTTTTCTTTCTCACCATGTATCACTCCCCTCACTGCCCTATGCAGGCTTTCTCTCCCACTTCCCTGACTCTGGGAATAATGATATTTAAGCAAGGTAAGATGAGAAGCTAGGGGAAGTCTCAGTTCCTTGGAATATGGTAAGAGTTGATTGTCGACTAGGTTGTAAATAGATCCTCTTCGGCCATTCTCTGCCTAGGAAAGGCCCTGCATCCCTCTCCTCAGGCCAGGCTGAGTGTGATGGCAGCCCCTGAGGATGGGCCTGCCCTGTCTGGGGTATATGTGATCCTTAGACACTTGTTCCCACAGTGGTCCCTACTCCAGCTTTACTCACCAGATACTCAGGCAGGCTGGCTTAGTCTTTGTGAGTGAAGACTTTGTGCTCTGGGCCCTTTCTCTTTTTCCAGCCAGTTTCCATTCACTTACCTCACAGTCTGTCCTGGCCGTCACTTCCCAGCTTTGTTTGGCAGCGGTATGGTAGGAGGATTGTGCTGGGATAGTGCAGGAAGGTGGGTCACAGCAACATGCAGGGGATGAGTGGAGGGAGAACTGACAATGGTGTGATGCCACGTGTTCTTGAGAGATTACAGGCATGGCACAGGATGTGGGGGCAGGAACAGCAGCATGCTGGTTTAAAAATAACTCACCACCAAACCTGGGGAGCAGTGTCAGGGGTCCTGATGGATGTGCAGGGGCTGGAGTTTCAGGCACTGCAGGCTGAGGACACACAGGGACAGTGGTCCTGCCAGCAGTGTGTGGTGCCACATCCCGACTGGCCATACCCACACAGAAGCAGTGCTGCCAGGGCCTCGTCCGGGTCAGCTTGGACTCTGCTTCCTCCAGGAGCAGCAAGAAAGCATTGGGCTGCCTCCCTGGAGAGCAGGAACTTGCCCTACCATATGAGCCCTGCCTTCCTGGCCAGCTGTGCTTATATCTTCCATTCTCATGAACTGTGTTTGAAGCAATAGAATAAAGAATGTGGGTTTTCTTTCCTGGTATACATACACAACCCCATACTCCCAAACTCCATTCTTCCTTCCCTCAACTCTGCCCTCAACAGAGTTCTGGAGAAGGCTGGAGATGAAAGCTTTGTAGTGAGGACTGATAAGGATCTCATCACTGCTCCTCATAATAAACCTAATAAAGCAAGAAACCAAGCCTGTCTGGGTCTCTTATTTCCCCCTCCTGTGGAGTTTGATGAAAATAATAATGAAAAGATAGTAATTTAGCAAAGAACCTAGAAGAATAAGCCAATTAGTGACTAAGAAAAAATATAACGCTTGCATTACAAATGTCACCCCATGCCACCTGGTACAGCCAGGGTGGTCATGGCTGATGAGTTGACAGCACAGATACAGAACACTGCCATCATTACAGAGTTCTACCGGACACACTGGAGCTCCAGGAGATCCAAGTATCTTCCCCCCTCACATAGTAGGGCCTAGGGCCTTTACCTACAGACCATGATGACTGGAAGGAATTGGGATGGAGGGATGGAGGGGTGTTTGGGAAGTGGAGAAGTGTTGGTTCCTTTTGGCCAGGTCCAAAGAGAAAATGTAGTCCTTGTCTCTGTCACATCTGGCACTAGGGACAATGACTTTATTGTGCAGTTGGGCCGATGACTTCCAGAAGAGGGTGGGACAGCCTAGAAAGCACATCAGTTGGAAGCCAGGATCCCAGCCTGTTTCCATTCTAAGCTAGCTCTGTGCCCTCTCGTATGGATCCACAGGTCCTCTGCACACATTCACAAGGATCACCAAGGGTGCTGGATTCTCATTTCTTAGACCCTGGCCAGGTCTTGGCTTCACAATCCAAATTAAGCACACAGGCCCTTCTTTGTGGCCTGGTCACTGGCAGTCACACATCCCTTTTCAGGGGGAGTTTCTGGTCTGACCTTGCCCATTTGGTTCATTTTGGAGTTGAATCATATCTTTTTTGGATGTTGCATATTTCAGCCTGTGACTCTAAGCCTTGGGAAGAGTGGAGGTGACTGAATTTTAGTTGAGGGACAGAAATTTTCTCACCTCCCACAGTTCATGGCCCCAGAGATCCTCACTCTTCCTGGAGACTGCCTGTCTTGGCCATCTGATGGTTGTGGTGCACAGAAGAGCCGACATCATATCCACCTGCAGCCTAAGGCCTCCGATGGCCAGAGAGCACGATGAAGCCTGTATCTCTAGTTGCTGAAGGACAGGCAGACTCTTTTTGCCTGTCTTTACTTATACTTCCTACCCCTATTCCAGTCTGTACCTGGACCCCGTTCACTAACCCAGGAAGTGGGCCTGGGCAGAAGCCACAGGGAGTCACAAGACTAAATTTCTCCAGGATGTGGATGGGCCTGCCTCACCTTTGGGTTCCTGGGCCTAGCACAGATCTGGTACCCACCAGGATCTTGATGTTTGGAGAGTTAATGAGGGTGGTCAGGCGTGATTAGAAACATCTTTTATCCCTGATGAAACACTGAACTAGAGATTTCTAGGCTTCTGCTCAAGATCCTCGGGGAAGGTGGGACTTGAATGGTAGCTAGTTTTGGGCCTTTTCCACAGCTGGAGGAGACTAGTCCCTGATTTGCACTTGCCAGCTGATCTCTGGGCCCGCTGTGCCAGCCTTACCTAGAGTTCTTGTTGGAAGTGGCTCCAGTATCTATTTTTCACAAACAGCCCAGTGATAACCAAGGGGTTCATGAACAAGAGTGCTGACCAGAGACTCCGAGAGCCTTTTGGAGAGGGACTAAGCTGCCTCCTGCCTGGGAAAATTAGGCTCCAGTCTCTTCCTGGAGCATGTCAAACCCCACCTCCAGCAGGGCATCCAGCCTGAGTCCTCTGCAGAGCAGGCAGCTCCACCCTCCCCACTCAGCTCTACCTATCACACCTGAGCCAGCAGTTTGTGTAGTCAGAGGAGCACAGACGGGGCTCCGTGCTGGGGCCTGGGCTGCCCAGCCATGCTCTGGGCACTCTGGCCAAGGTGGCTGGCAGGCAAGATGCTGCCCCTCCTGGGGGCAGTGCTGGTTCAGAAGAGCGAGAAGAAGGGCCCTCCTTGGAGGCACTATTGGGTAATGTATCTGAGAAGACCTGGAAAACCCGGACTGGGGCAGTGGTGGGAGCTGCTGCGCCCTGTGGACACAGGCCAGCCCCAGCCCTGGGTTTTGAGTTGGGGTGGAACCTGTTTATTCTAGATTACCTGGCAGAGCTTAAATTAGACTGTGGCTTTTGAAAATAGCTTCCTCTTAGCTTAAATGTGGCTGTGAAAAAAAAAAAAAAGAGGAAAATAGCTCCTTCCAATTAGGAAATGGAGAGCTAGTTCACTTGACACCTGTCTCTGGTGGGTTGGCCTTTGCCAAGGAAGCTCGAGACTGTAGAGCCCACCACCCTCCCCCCAGCCTCTGGACTGGCCGGGTTGTGAAGGGAGAGCTTCCCTCCCAGCAGGTGCCATGCTGATGTTATCTCTCCTGAGCTCAACTGCAATCTCCTTGGTGACTCATCAGACCGGTACAGGCCCGGGCTGGTGACTCTTGGCATCCACTCACCTGCTCGCTGCCTCCTAGGTGGTCTTTGGACCTGTGTCAGGGAGAAATTGAGGGAGGGGGTGTCACCATTTTCTCTTTTAATACTGATTTTAAATTTAATATTGATTTAAAATTGCTCCTCAAGCACATTAGTGCAGCCCTCCCAGCCGCTCCCAAGCTCGAGTCGGGGCGTGGGTGTCTGTGGGGAGCTGCAGGTGTGTGGTGTGTGATAGCTGCCATTAGTTCAGTGAGTCCATGCTGGATGTAGATTTGAACCCAGCCCCGATGGGATCCAGGATCCAGACGTGTTACCAAGGTCCTGAACTCCCAGTGCCTGGGCGTTGCCAAGGTCTCCCTGCTCCGTGGCACAGAGACATCAGTGACCCTGTGCCAGGCTGCTGCTCCATGATGGGCAGAGGGGAACAATAGGGTGACGGACCAGGCTCACACCAGAAACTGAGTCCCCGGAGTTCTGTTGTTGCAGCGGGAAACCCACCCATACTATGACCTCCAGGTGAAGGTGCTGAGGGCCACAAACATCCGGGGCACAGACCTGCGTGAGTGACCCTGTCACCATCCTCTCCCTGTCCTTTCCCTGTGGCCTCCTCAGAGCTTGGCTCAGGCCAGCAAAGAGTGTGCGTGTGTGTGTGTGTGTACATTTGTGATTATAAGTGAGAGTGCGTGTGTGTATACATGTGTGCGTATGTGTATACATGTATGTGAGTATACTTGTGTGTATACATGTGTGCTCGTGTAAGTGCAAGTGTGTGTGCAAGTGTGAGGCATGTATATACATGTGTAAGTGCATGTATGTATACATGTGTGAGATGTATACATGAGTGCGTGTGGGAGCACAAATGTGTGTATACATGTGTGCAAGTGTGCGTGTATGAGTGCAAATGTGAATGTGATGCAAGTGTCAGCGTGTATACACATGTATGAGTGTGATGCAAGTGTGTCAGTGTGTGTATACACATGTACAAGTGAGTGCAAATGTGAGTATGTGAGTTCGAGTGTGAATGTGAGTGGGTGTGTGAATTAGTGTATACATGTGTGTGTTGTGTGTATATGTGTGCAAGAGTGTGAGGGCATGTATACATGAATGCCAGTGTGTGAATTTGTGAATGCGAGTGTGTATACATGTGTGAGTCCCAGTGTGCGTGTGTGTGTATACATGTGTGCCTGTGTGAGTGCAAGAGTGTGTGTGGAGTAGGTGGAGGAACTGTGCTGACTACGGAGGTGACGGCAGGCAGGGCTGGAGGGGAGAGCTGTGCCCACTTGGCCTCTTCCCTGTGCCTGTGAGTCCTGCCCTGGGTGAGAGTTTGAGGCCTGCTGTGGCTCCAAGTCAGTGTGTGCTCTCATGGAGCTTTCCATGCTAGTGCCCGCACTGGGAGGAGATTTGACTGCCTGAGTCAGGCAGTATGTGGAATGAATGGTCTGTGCTGCCAAGGGATCTTCCCAACTGGCTGCTGCAGGATTTCTGTTCAGGTGAATGGGAGATGTGTGGAATCAAGATGGAACGAAAGACATCAAAGCTCTCCCCCCACCTTCTCACCCATTCATGCCACATGGGCAGCTTCCCTTCCCCACTCAGCTCCTTTCCCTTCTGCCCCAGCCTCCCCCAGCAAACCTTTTCAGCGATGAAAGCCCCAGCCCCTCCCGTCCTACCTGCAGTGTCCAAAGCCGACTGCTACGTGCAACTGTGGCTGCCCACGGCATCCCCCAGCCCTGCCCAGACTAAGATAGTGGCCAACTGCACTGACCCCGAGTGGAATGAGACCTTCCACTACCAGATCCATAGCGCTGTGAAGGTGAGGGCCAGGGGCCAGGCTGCGGAAGGAGGGGACTCCTCAGGTGGCTGCCCTCCTGTCCTGCCTCAGGCTCCAACCTCCTGCCTACCCTATCCCCAGAATGTCCTGGAGCTCACCCTCTATGACAAGGACATCGTGGGTAGTGATCGGCTCTCCCAGCTCCTGTTTGACCTGAGGAGCCTCAAGTGTGGTCAACCCCACAGACACACCTTCCCACTCAATCACGAGGTGAGCCCACCAGTGCTGGCGGAGAGCCCAGCTGGAGGAAGGGAGGCCCAGCACAGGCTACCAAAGAGGGGGCTCTGACCAGCACAGGCCAAGCCTCCAAGACAGACCTTCCTCCATCCTACAGCCCCTACCTGATAAAGCTTTCACACATCCTCCTTGCATAGAACCAAAACACAAGCTCCGTCCGGGCAGTGTGTGGCCTGTCGCACTCACAATTGAATCCTCAGTGTCTAGAACAACGCCTGACACATATTTTGGAATGAGTGAGGCCTTCCATGGAGATACCACTGCCCCTTCTGTGTCCATCACAAGCCACAATGTCAGTTTTCCCTTCTGGTCCCTGGAGCTGAGCAGGGCTGGCAGACAAGAACAGCTGTGGGGCTTTTGGAGCCTTTAAACAATTGGTGCTCCCTCCCCCTCCATGTAGGATTTACAGGAGCTGCAGGTGGAATTCATTCTGGAGAAGGGGTGAGTTCTGGCAGAGCCCACTCCCTCAGAGACTCCAAGATTTGAATCATGGCAGCTCCTAGGGGCCCGTCACCATGTCCTGTACTGGCCTTGCAGGCCTGGCCTGGAGGAGACAGTCTGGTCTTGACATCCACTGCATGTTGGATGACAGCCTCACCCCACCCCAAATGCTGCCATGCTCCCCAGACTCTGCCTGCTGCTTCAGTTACATTCTGATTGTAGCAGCCATCACGATGGGGCCAGATGTCCCACATATTTCTCATCCTTTGCAGTCAGGTACCTGCGTCTGAAGTCATCACCAATGGGGTTCTGGTGGTGAGTCGGGAAGAGGAGCTTGGTGCTATCCTGGGCTGGGGGGCAGTGAGGAGCCTGTGTAGGAGCCCATCAGGCCCACTTGCCTCTGAAGGACACCCAAGCCCTTCTCAGAGGGGAGACATGCTAGGGAAGCACCTCCAGAGGGGAAGGACGAGAAGCTCCCAGGCACTTGGTGGACAGCCCAGAAGCCCAGCCTCCCACCTCGCACGTGGCAGATTACTCACTTGGGCATCCAGCTGCTGAGACCACTGGAGCAGCCACTCTCAAACGGCTCCTCACCTCCTTCCCCTTTCCCACCAGTGCCCACTTCCTCTGAGTCTGGGGAGAGGGGCTGGGTATGACCTTGGGCTGCTGTAGAAGACTCCTACCCTTGAGGCCCAGGTCCTGGGAGGGCTGTTTCCCAGACCCTGGCCCAAGCCCTCCTCCCTCCTTCCATCCTGGCTACGGCCCATGGGCTGTCTAGCTCCCACAGAGCTCTGCTTTCCTCAGGCTCACCCCTGTCTGAAAATCCAGGGCATGCTCCAGCAAGATGGGACAGCCCCACGTCAAGAGTTCGGTGAGTCTGCTCAGCGGCCTTGGGTCTCACCTTCTCTCCTGGGGTTGGGACTACTGATGTCAAGGAGGTGGGTCCAGGGCAGGAAGTTCTTAAAGTTTTCGCTGCTCAAAGCCAAACCATGGGATGGATTGCCCCTGGAGGCAGCGAATGACCTGTCCCTGGAAGCATTTGAGCAAAGAGGTTGTATCAGCCCAACTATTGCTATACAAGGAACACCCACATGATCTCAGTGGCATACAAGCAGCATTTATTCGGCTCACACACCTGGTGGTCAGCGGAGGGGTGGGCCAGCCCTGTGCCAGGTGTCCCTCCTCTGCCTCCTGTGACAAGCCCATTAGCCTAGGCATGTTCTCAAGGCATCGGCAGAGGCCTAAGAGAGCAAGCCCAACTGAGCAAGTGCTTGTCGAGCCTGGGCACATCCTGGCCACTGCCTAACATGTTATTGGCCAAAACAGGGTTGAACTCAAAGCTGGAGGGCAGGGAACATAGTTGGCTTTTTTTTTTTTTTTTTTTTTTGAGATTCTCCTGCCTCAGCCTCCTGAGTAGCTGGGATTACAGGCATGTGATACCATATCCGACTAATTTTTGTATTTTTAGTAGAGACAGGTTTTCACCATGTTGGTCAGGCTGATCTCGAACTCGCCACCTCATGATCCGCCTGCCTTGGCCTCCCAAAGTGCTGGGATTACAGGCATGAGCCACTGAGCCTGGCCTATAGTTGGCCTCTTTAGTGGGAGGAGCTGAAGTCACATGGCAGAGTGAGAATACAGGGGAAATGAAGAACTGGGGTTGTCAAACCCAGTGCCACAGAGGGAAGCCACCCA
The DNA here is from genome assembly GCA_028533165.1 of Leontopithecus rosalia. Lineage (NCBI taxonomy): Eukaryota > Metazoa > Chordata > Mammalia > Primates > Cebidae > Leontopithecus > Leontopithecus rosalia. The sequence goes on along the minus strand of CM052655.1, from coordinate 21,968,569 downwards.
GGCTGGGGAGTCGGAATGTGAGATTGCAGTGGTGGCTGTGTAACAGTAAAGGCCCTTTCCTTTGCTGACAGTCTGAGCCTGCAGGATGAGTCCCGCCCAGGGAACATGGAGTGCTCCCTCTGAAGCAGGCCCTGAGCTAAGCATTTTAATACGTCTTATCTCATAGTCCTCCTAACAACCCTGTAAAGCAGGCACAATCATTATCCTCTAATTCACGAGACCGAGGTCCAAAGAAGACACTTGCTCACGGGCACACAGCCAGTAAGTAGTAGAGCCAGGGTCAAACCCAGGTCTGTGACATGCTGGTTCTCTCAACCATGGATTATACCATTTCTTCTTATGAATAGCACATCTCCATCTCAGTCCATAGGCCTTGGCATGAATAAAATATCACTTTCCTTATTTTCTTGAATTCCCTCCCACACTTGGGTCATGTTGAGTCTCCGGGCCCCATCTACTGCAAGGAGGGCTGTAAGGCAGGGACCCCTCCAGACCTCTGACCCCTCAGTGTCCGCTGTCCTTGAATCCTTTGGGGCTTTGTTGCTCCCATGTTGTGTTAGGGGCTGGGACTCCTGGGAGGCTGTCTGTGGCCCCCTCTGCCTGGATGTCTTGTGCAGCCATTTCTCTCTGGGGTCTGGCCTCCTTCCCAGGAAGCTGCTGAGAAGCTGGGCAGGGAGCTCTGGAACCCACAAGCCCACCCCCTCATACCTCCCAGCCTGGGCGTCGCCTCCAGCCTGGGCATCATCTTTTAGCCTGGGCCGGCCTGCGCTGCTTCTCCAGGACGTGCATCTTTCTGTACCCATGCATCCCGTTCTTCCTCTTCCCACCTCTGCAAACCTTCCTCTCCCAACGTCTGACACTTTTGGAAACAAGGACCAGAACAACTTGCAGCCCATTGGTTTTCTCTCAGACCACAAACCTCCCCCAGCCCAGTGAGCAAAGAGCCTGAAGTGGAGCAAGAGAAGAGGAAACCACTGCCTGAAAGCTGCTTATTCTCATAATAAATGTAGAATCATCTCAAAATCAGCCTGTCAGCCCCACAGGCTATGGGCAGAGCCCTTCTTCCTCCCCACTCCCTGCCTTCCCCTCCAGGCCTTTCTGTGCTTCTCATCCTTCCCCAAGTCCCAGTTCTGACCAGGGCAGGCTAGAGTCCTTCTGGAGGCTTTCTCTATGATCAGAGTGCTGGAGAGAGCAGGGCGATAGGTGTTGGCATTTCCTAGGGGAAGGGAAGGGAGGAGATGCTGCTGGGGTACTGCCGGCATAAGCCGCGCAGATACAGACCCACCGCTCACCTGCGCGCTCACCTGGGCCCTCTGCTCTCAGGCTCTAGGCAGCTCCAGCTGGCAGTGCCTGGGGCCTATGAGAAGCCACAGCTCTTGCCTCTGAAGCCTCCTGCAGAGCCAGGCCTCCCACCCACCTTCACCTTCCACGCGAACCCAGTGCTGAGCTCCAGGCTGCACGTGGAGCTAATGGAGCAGCTCACGGCTGTGCAGGTGAGTGCACTGCTGGCAAAGGGCAGGACCTTAGCTCCAAGGCCATATTGGGGGAACCTTCTCTTCCCTGCTGGAGAGCTCCTTGGGTGTTTTATTCTCCACAGAGTGGCCCCAGTGCGGAGCTGGAGACTCAAACCAGCAAGCTGGGCGAGGGAAGCATCCTGCTCTCCTCTCTGCCCCTAGGCTGGGAGGAACAGCATTCTGTGGCCCTGGGGGAGGTAAGGCTCTATCTGGGTGCCAGAGGGACCCCTGCCTGCTCTCTGTGACCACCAAGAGAGGTCTGGATGAGGGAGCCAAGAGGGTGGCTGGATGAGCCCAGAGCTCAGTCACAATATCTACATCAGGCCAGAGATAGCAGGGCTGTGGAGGCTGCAGGTAGGTGAGCCATTTCCCTGGGATATTCCTGCTCAGAGAGCTCTGGGGTTGGGCCCCTGTGTCTTTCAGGGCCAGGAAGTGACTCTGAGTGTGAAGGTGGAAATGAGGTGAGTGGAACTCCAGGCAGAAGGCCTCTCAGGGCTGGGCTGGAAGTGCGGGGACATACTGCAACGTGCTCTGCTCTCTTGCCCACAAAGCTCAGGCCATGGGGTGGGGATGACACCTTTCCCTTCCCCTTGGGGCTGCTGCTGTGTGAAAGACCTGGGCTGGCCCAAGGCTTTTGTCCACTGGACAGTCACCCAGACCCTGCCCCTGCCCCACTTGATGCAGCTCTGCGGACCTGGACCTACGCCTTGGCTTTGACCTCTGTGATGGGGAGCAGGAGTTTCTGGACAGGAGGAAGCAGGTCGTGTCCAAGGCCCTGCAGCAGGTGCTGCGATTGAGTGAGGCTCCGGACAGTGGCCAGGTACGGAATGGAAAAGGAGCTGGACCACAGAGTCACTAGGACCAAATTGAGCCTCTTCCCTTGAGAGGACCATCATGGCTAAGAGGGGACGGGAAGGCCAGAGGAAGGTTGTGGGCAGAGGAGGTTGGCCTGTTCACCTGAGCTGATGGGCACCATCCGTAGAGCCAGAACCCCAATTGGGACTAGGGCCATTCAGCCCTGCCAGGGCTGGATGTCTTGGTCTGTGTGGGCTGCTGTAACCAAACCCCACGGACCAGGTAGCTTAAATGACAAAAATGACTTTTCTCTCAGTTTTGGAGGCTGGAAGTCTAAGATGCAGGTGCCATCATCAGGGTTGGTTTCTGCTGGGGCCCCTCTCCTCTTTCTGGTGGGGCCGTCTGGCCATGTTCTCACGTGACCATTCCTCTGTGCATGTGTGCAGAGCATGCCCCTTGGTGGCTCCTCCTCATCTTCTAAGGACCCCAGTCCTATCAGTTGAAGACCCCACCCTGACTCACTTCACCTTTTTTTTTTTTTGGAGATAGAGTCTGGCTCTGTTGCCCAGGCTGGAGTGCGCTGGCATGATGTCGGCTCACTGCCCCTTCTACCTCCGGGGTTCAAGCGATTCTCCTACCTCAGCCTCCTGTGTAGCTGGGATTACAGGCATGTGCCACCATGCCCAGCTAATTTTTGTATTTTTAGTAAAGATGGGGTTTCATCATGTTGGTCAGACTGGTCTCAAACTCCTTACCTTGTGATTGGCCTGCCTCGGCCTCCCAAAGTGCTGGGATTCAAGGCGTGAACCACCACTCCCAGCCCACTTCACCTTTATTACCTCCTTGTAAGCCCTATATCCAAATACTGTCACATTGGAGGTTAGGGCTTCAACATAGGAATTTGGAGGGGGGACACAGTTGGTTCTGTAACGTGGTAAAAGGGATGTGGAGGTGGGGGGTCCCTGGGACCCTCTGGGTATAGCGACAGCCAGTCTGTGTCTGGGAGGCAGGAAGAAAGGAGTGCTGAGAGAGGGACTTACTGGGGATCAGGAATAGGCTGCTGTCTTCCTCCTGGCTGCCTGTGCCCTCAGGAGACGCTGTCACTGTGGCCCAGCGCTGATGAGCCTAGATCGTTCATTCGGTCAATACATACGCCCGCTCTGTGCCAGGTGTCTGCTCTGCCTCATCCAGCACTCTGAAACGACAGCTCCTTCAGTGAGCAGTGGCCAGGGAGCCTTTTTTCAAGACAGGAGAAAAAAAGAGAACAGAGAAAAGGGCTGAAAATCCAGGGTGGAATAAGCCGAATCTTTGTGGAAAAGCTGAGCAGGCAAAAGCTTTGACTCTGACCCCTCCATGCACCTCCGATCCCAAGGAGACCTTAAAATCTCTGGGCACCTTTGGTGTCTGGGGGCAGGTCCAGGCTGCTTGCTGGCCTTTGTAAGTTTAGCTCAGTGAAGCTCAATGCAGAGCAGTTTAGTTCCTCTTCACCGCACCCCTGGGGACATTTGTCCATACGTAGAGATCTATTTCACTGTTGCTGCTGGGGAGAGGGGAGGTGGAGGGAGGCTGCTGACTTCTACCGGATAGAGGTGGCCAGAAATGCTGCTAAACATCCTACAACAACCAGGACAGTCCCCACAGCAAAGAGCCATCTGGTCAAGAATATCAAGAGTGCCATAGTTGAGAAAAACCTGCATTAGCTGTTTTTGGGGGAATCAAATGTACCTTCCCAGCCTATATCTTCCAGGTAGAATGCTTAAGGGCTATCCCTGGAGCCCTACTGCTTAGGTGTGAGAGCTCATCACTTAATAACTGTATGATCTTGGGCACATTACTTAACCTTTCATGCCTTGGTTTCCTCATCTGGAAAATGGAGTTCTCAATGGGATGCTGTGAGGATTCAATGAGATAATACATGTAAGGCTCTTAGAATAATGTCTGACATATGTAGGCAATAACATATAAGTGACAGTGGTAGCAGGAGTCATTATCATTGTTATTATTGTACCCAGGTGCCTGTTGTGGCTGTGTTGGGTTCTGGGGGTGGAACCCGAGCCATGTCTTCTCTGTATGGCAGCCTGGCAGGGTTGCAGGAGCTCGGCCTTCTAGACACTGTGACTTACCTGAGTGGGGTCTCTGGATCCACCTGGTAAGTGAATGGGGGCAGGGCACAGGGTAAAGGAGACGCCCACAAAGGGTGGGGATGTGACCTGGTGATCTAAAGGAGTCTCTGAGGGGCTGGAGTCATGGGGGTAAGGAAGGGCAGGAAGAGGCTGAGTCCCAAGGGCCCCTCTGAGTAGGGTTGCTTGCAGGGCAGCAGGTGTAAGTGATAGGGGTAGAGGGCCACTCACAGACTCTGCAACCCTCCCTCCTGTGGCTGCGCTCCCCTGCCCCTGACTCAGGCACACTCCCCATCCCTAGGTGCATCTCCACACTCTACAGGGACCCAGTCTGGTCCCAGGTGGCCTTGCAGGGCCCCATTGAGCGTGCCCGGGTTCGTGTCTGCAGCAGTAAGACAGGAGCTTTGTCCATGGAGCGGCTACAGTACTACACTCAGGAACTTGGGGTCTGGAAGCGCAGTGGCCACAGTGTGTCCCTCATCGACCTCTGGGGCCTTCTGTTGGAGTATTTCCTGTACCAGGAGGTGAGAGAAGAGCCGGAAGGAAATATATAGGCTCCTCCCCTCTCCTTCCATCTGCCCCTTGCTTCTGCATCATCCCTCTGGCTAGATCTGATTTGCAAAGCTGTTTCTGAGGTCTCAGCTCCCCTGGGGCCAGGAGTGAAACTCCAGGGTGGGCTGGGACCACTTCACCTCCCTAGCTCCTAACCCCTGCTGGGGGAGAGCCCAGCCCACAGTGCTGAACTCTGGCTGCTCATTAGAATCACTGGCCCAGCTTTTCAAACACTCCCATGCCTAGGCCCCCCTTCCAGAGATACTGGTTTTAGTTGGTCTCAGGATGTTTTGAAAGTAATTCCAGCCCATACCTGGAAGTGAGGCCTATCACCACGCCTACTCCTTCTTGGCCAATCCAGCTGTGACTCACTCAGCCTGGCTGCAGTTACAGTCAATAAGATTCAGAGCTGCTCCCCACCACTGCTGCTCTGAATGAAGAGACCACTTAAACAGGCTTTGTGTGAGCAACAAGGCTGTTTGTTCATCCGGGTGAAAGTGGGCTTAGTCTGAAAAGAAAGTCAGCGGAGGGCAGTGGGATAGGAGTTGGTTTTATGGGTTTGGGGTAGGCAGTGGCAAGTTGTAACAGTTGGCCAGGCGTGGTGGCTCACGCCTGTAATCCAAGCACTTTGGAGGCCAAGGTGGGTGGATCACCTGAGGTAGGGAGTTCAAGACCAGCCTGACCAACATGCTGAAACCCTGTCTTTTATAAAAAAAAAAAAAAAAGAAAAAAGAAAGTTATAACAGTTACAGTTCAAGGTGTTTTTTGCAAGCTAGGGGGTATTGCTGGGATGGTGGTTGTTGGGGGTCATAAGGTCCAGAGTCACAAGGTTGGGTTATCAGCTAAGGCAGGAACGTTTGAGGCAGGAACAATGGTATAATGTCACCAGGCCGGTTAATTAGGTTTTGCAGGAGCAGCCATTCTTCCTACTTCAGACTTTCTGGCTCTAGGAGGCCACCCAAAGGTGTACGTGTGGGTCATGGGGGTCATCATGGCTGGACTTATGGTATGGCCTATGGTGCAGCCAGTTCAAAGAACCTTGCACCCATGTGTGGTGATTAGTTGTGGGTGGATGTCACAAGTGATTTCTCATTTCTAAGTAAATAATCTACATTTTCCAGTAATTTATTTTTTAAAGAAATTGGACTGACTTTTCAAGGATTCCCTTAACAATGTCACCCTGTCTCCCTGGTGTTCTGATGTACTGTTTTGAATAGTAAGGAAGGAGGGAGGGTGTTCCCATAGTCCCTGGAATCCTACAGACCCACAGTGGGCTCCCCTCAGCCACAGCCTGAAGCCCGTCCCTCAGAGAGCTGTCCTTACAGCACTGGCCTTGGCGACCCAAAGCCTCTCTTACTGGCACGCCGTACCCTGCAGGGTACCAGCCCCAGGCCATGGGGATGGGGAATGGAACTCTCAAAAGGCTAAGCTGCCTCCCTTCTTTCCTGCCCAGGAGAACCCTGCCAAGCTGTCTGACCAACAGGAGGCGGTCCACCAAGGTCAGAACCCTTACCCCATTTACGCCGGTGTCAACGTCCGCACCAACATCAGTGGGGAAGACTTTGCAGGTGCCTGGGTGTGAAGACAAAGGAAGGAGGTAGAGGAGGTGGTGGGTAGGAGGGTGTGAGAAGCCAGGGCAATCAGGGTACCCATAGGAGGTGGTTGCACATGGGCACCTTGGAGCACATTGGGGTTGCTGCTTCCTATCGCTGGCAGGGCTAAGATTCCTGCTTGGGCACAAGCACCATGGGGGCAGCCCCTGGTGACTTTCCCTTCACTTGGGCCCCTAGAATGGTGTGAGTTCACCCCCTATGAGGTTGGCTTCCCCAAGTATGGGGCATATGTTCCCACTGAGCTCTTCAGCTCAGAGTTCTTCATGGGACGATTGCTGCAGCTCCAGCCCGAGCCCCGGATCTGCTACCTGCAAGGTGAGTCGAGGCTGGAGGGCTGGGGACAGGCAGGTGCCAGGGCCTGGCCCTGACATGGGGTGGGGCCCTGCCTGTCTCCTTAGGTGTGTGGGGCAGCGCCTTTGCTGCCAGCCTGGATGAGATCTTCCTAAAGACTGCCGGCTCAGGCCTCGGCTTCCTGGAGTGGTACAGAGGCAGTGTGAATATCACAGGTGAGGGTAGTGACTCTGAACCCCTCCCACACCACATTCCAGCAATAGGGCTTTGGCAGAGACGTGAAGAATGAGGGAGGGGACAGAGAAGGACTTGGCTGTCCCACTGGACTCAGGGAGGTCTGGAGGAAATGATGTCTAGCTTAGGGTCTCTAGATGCCTAGAGGTATGATCAAGCCACACCTGTGAGTTCTCTGTTCTGGGATCCAGTTAGGTCCATTCATCACAAGACTACTGGGTATTTGGTGGATACTCTGTCTACCGATTGTCAGTAGCTCCTCTACAGCCTGGTCCTTAAATGGCCTGTGGGAGCCGCACAGTTCAGGGCATCCTTTCCGCCTTTCTCCTGCGGATTGCTTTTGCTGTGTTCTTTCAGAGCAGCTCAGATGTCATTTTGTCAGACATCTCTCATCCACTCCACCCTCCAGGCTGCCTGAGTCTTACCACTGTGGTCCCCTAGGAACATGTACACATCCCTATCGTCATCCTTACCCTGGGGCATTGTCATAATTTATTGCCTTTTTATGCGACTTTCCCCAAAAGTAGGCCGTGCACCTGGGAGGGGCAGGCCAGGCCCCATTCACCTTTGCAGCCCTCATGACTAGTGCAGTGCCAGGCATAGTAACTGCTCAGTCAGTGTTTAATGGACAAAGCCCTGACTGGAAGCTGTAGATGCAAACTTTATTTTTGAAAGGGTGGAAGATAAATTATTATTTAGTAAATACAATGTTATAGGCAGTTTGCAAAACATAGAGGATACAAAAGAAAAAGTCGTTTCAAAGTAGTTCGATGAGGGATTGGTCAGAGGCCTGGGAGGTAGACAGAGGAGGAGGATGTGGGGAGGGCTCAAATAAGGACTGCCGGGCAAAGGAGGACACCACTTCTCCCTCTGTTTCGCTGTCCCACCCTGTCTAGATGACTGCCAGAAGCTTCAGCTGCACGACCCCTCGAGGCTTCAAACTAGGCTCCTCACCCCCCAGGGGCCCTTCTCCCAGGCTGTGCTGGACATATTCACCTCCCGCCTCACTTCCGCCCAGAACTTTAACTTCACCAGGGGCCTTTGCTTGCACAAGGACTATGTGGCTGGCAGGGAGTTCGTGACCTGGAAAGGTGGGTGCTGCCCTGGGTGAGAGATGGGGGGCTCCCCCTCCTGCCTGTGCCTCTGGCTCACTGGGGCCAGGGATGTCTTTGGTCTGGGAGTTGAGGTGTGGTCTCCTGCTGCCTATGGGCTGATGCAGAGTGACTCATTACTGCTGGAAGTGGGAAGGCAGGGCCTAGGACTTGGGGTGGGAGACTCCATGAGTGTCAGAGAGAATTCTATGGAGAAAAGCCAAATGTGAATGCAAATACAGAAGGGGTTGCTCACAAGAGCAACTGCATTCATCCCTGTGCGTACACGTGCATTCCTTGCAGACACACACCCAGATGCCTTCCCCAACCAGCTCACCCCCATGCAGGACTGCCTGTACCTAGTGGACGGAGGCTTTGCCATCAACTCCCCATTCCCACTGGCTCTGCTGCCTCAGAGAGCAGTGGACCTCATCCTGTCCTTCGACTATTCCTTGGAAGCCCCTTTTGAGGTTAGCTGGGGAGGCAGGGGTGTGGGGAGCACCTGCAGTGAGTGAACAGAGGGTGAGGGAGGAGAGGAGGGGAAGAAGGCTCTAGTGAGGAGGGGCTGGCTGGGTGTGTGGGGATCACCCTTTGTGGACAGCCTGGGTTCTACGCCACGTGTGAGGGGGTGCCTTGTGAATGCTGTTGGTGTCCCAGTTCTCCCAAATGGAGGAGGAGAGTTGCTGAGATTATGGTGGGAGTGGGAAGAGCAGGCCAAGGAGGGTCCCCAGGAATCTTCTAGCCTCATCTATAGAAGACCCCCAGTTCTAGACTCTGCCCGTTCATGACAGAACTCCCCACTCCAGTTTGACCTGGGTCTGTGGCCCCTTTGTTACCATGGTAACAACAGAGCCATCAGGGTCTCCTCTGATGCTGGAGCCCTGCAGCGACTCCCTCAAACCCTGCAGGGTGGTGGGCAGAGGCCGCATTCCCATGTGGGTTCTGGTGGTGCTGCTGAAGCAGCCCTTTTTTGGTCTCCTCCTTGTCCTTGGTCCAGTGAGAGCCTGGGATTGATTGGGGATTGGCAAAGCCTCTTCTGACATGGTGTGTCCATCTTGTGAAACTGACATCAGTCCCTATTAGGGAGCAGAGAGGGGTGACAGAAGGGAAGACCATGGTAGTTTTGAGAGCAGTGATGTTGAGGCAGTAGATGATTGTCGATCATTACTGATTATTGTTAATTTTTACAATAAACCCCCTGGGTAGGGGAGTTTAAAATATTTTATTTTGCAAATGAGAAACCAGCTCAGAAAGGAGCTGTCACCTGCCTTAAGTCACTCAGCTAGTCAGAAACAGAAAAGGGTATGTGTGAGTCTGGGGCAGTAGGAAGTGGACAGGGTAGAGAGTGGGGGGTCAGAGGCTTGCTCTTGCCCAGGTCTTGAAGATGACAGAGAAGTACTGCCTGGACAGAGGAATCCCCTTCCCTACCATCGAGGTGGGCCCTGAGGACATGGAGGAGGCCCAGGAGTGCTACCTGTTTACCAAGGCTGAGGATCCCCGCTCGCCCATTGTGCTGCACTTCCCCCTTGTTAACAGCACCTTCCGTACACACCTGGCCCCAGGTAAGGGAAGCTCCAGGCCAGGGAATGACCCACAGAGCCCTGGGAGGGAGACAGGATGCTGTTCTGAGGGTGGGTTCCTGAAGAATGTCCCTAAGCATGCCTCCTGGTAGGCCTGAGCTGGCCCCTAGAGCCCTCTGCTCCCTGGGTCTCAGTGTTTACATGGGGCCAGCCTCTCCTGGTGGGTCTGAGAGCTGAGATGCAGCCCAAGCAGGGCCCACGTGGAGCCAGCCAGGTGTCCTGCACAAGGACAGCTGTACCAGCCAGTTCCATGGAGGACTCCAGCCTGGCCTCTCCTCTGCCTCCCCCATCCACAGGTGTGGAGCGACAAACAGCTGAGGAGAAGGCCTTTGGGGACTTTATCATCAGCAGGCCAGACACCCCCTATGGCATGATGAACTTTACCTATGAGCCCCAGGACTTTGATCGGCTGGTGGCCCTGAGCCGGTACAATGTTCTGAACAACATGGAGACCTTGAGGTGCGCCCTCCAACTGGCTCTGGACCGGCAGAAGGCTCGGGAGGACTGTGACCCAGAGGAGACACCCTGCTCAAGGCCAGGGCATGTAGAGGGAGGAGCAATGGGGACTCTGTGCGGGGTCTGCTGCCCTTCTCTCTAGGACCTGCCTTGAGGTGCCCTAGGCCCTGGAAAGCTCTTGCAGAATTGCAGCTTGGACTTGAAGCAGCTGCCTCCTTGTGTGTTTCTTGGAGAAGATGAGGCAGTAGATCTCTCCAGGGGCTCTTGGGGAATCGAGGCCAGAAGTCAGCAGCACTCATTTCACAGCCAGGTGTGGAGAGAATCAGGTGCACCACAGGGCCCTCCCCAGGCACAGAAGGACCTCAGAGGGCCCAGGTCCTCAGACGCACACAGAATAGGGGCTGAGGGTGCCGAGGTGCCAGCTGTCCTCCTCACACCAAGATGGAAAGCAGAGATGCATCCACCCATACTACCTGCAGAATGGCCCAAGCCCCAACCCCACCTCAAGCTCCTGGATGCACTGCTATCAAGAATCAAGAACAACAAGGGTCTGGGTGGGTGACCAGTCTGCATCGCTGACTCCATCACCCTAACCCTCCTTCTGCTTTCTGGCCTCCTCATGCCTCCTCCCAGATCACCCTTTTCTTCTCAGCATCCTAAAGCCTGTGGGATGCTCCAGGTGGGAAATGTGCACATGTCCCCCTGCTAATCACCCATGCTTCAATCTTTGAGTGTGTGCCAGCCTCTGGTCATGTGCATGGTGGCCACATTATGCAGATATAGTCTCACCATTCCTAGGAGTTAAATGGGTGTGTCCAGAAGGGACATCTGTTCATCGGGGGAGAGTGGATGTGTACCTGTATGTGGGGCAGGGGTTGTGCTAGTTCCGGAGGGGTGGATTGGTGGCAAGGCCTGGGCCAGACAGAGGGAGCCTCACCTGGGCTCCTGCTTCTTTCCCAGATGCATCGCTGGCCTGGGAAAGTCTTGTTTGTTGCTCTCCCTCTTTCCCATTCCTCTGACCTGCCAGGAACTCTCCAAATATCTAGAACCTCCCTAGTGTGGGCAGCACTAAGATCTGTGAAGAGGAGATCCCTTTCCAGCCAGGCCCTCTCCATCTGGCCATGCCTCTGCAGCATATGCCCCAGTGCTAAGCCACCTGGGACCCTGCAGTGGCACTTGAGCCCTTTTTCCTTCTTCCCCCTGTGCCACCTTCTCTGTACTCTCACACAAACATGCTGTCAGGGACCAGAGCCACAGTCCCCCTTCAGTCAGGGACACCAGTGCTGGGAAGCCTCACCTGTCCTGAGTCTGGGAAGAAGATGCTAGTTCTGGCTCCTGGGTGGGGGAAGGGTGACCAGAGCCCAGCCTCTGTCTTGGCCTGGCCTGGCCTGGGACTCACAGGCATCCAGCTGGCATGAGCTGTGAGGATGGGGGGAGCAGTGCTTTGGGCTGGCATGGGGTGGGGGCATCTCAGTTCTACCGCCCCGCCTCCTCTCTATGGCTGCCTGTCACAGGCCACAGCCTCTCCTCTGGGCTCAGCAGTGAGGGGTTTATCTGGGAGTTGATCTGGCTCCTGCTGCGGCCATCGTCATTAACACTGCTATGCCTGCCACCATCAATAACTTGTTAGTAGAAATTCATAGGGTTCACAGCTTAGAACTGCACAGCTTTCACAACTTAGAATTTGCAGTGTTTCTTCAGTGCCTCATAGAGCTTCAGGCTGTCTCTGGCTCCTAGAAAGTCAATCTACTGACGGCGAGGATTTTCATCTGTTTTGTTCATTGCTGTATGCTCAGTGCCCAAAGCAGTGGCTGATACATGGTAGCTGCTCAGTAAATATTTGATAAGTGAATGGGAACTTACATTCTTTTTATTTTTTATTTTTTTTGAGATGTAGTCTTGCTCTGCCACCCAGGCTGGAGTACAATGGCTCAATCTTGGCTCATCACAACCTCCGCCCCCTGGGTTCAAGTGATTCTCCTGCCTTAGCCTCCCAAGTAGCAGGGATTACAGGTGCACATCACCATGCCCGGCTAATTTTCTATATTTTTAGTAGAGACGGGGTTTCACCATGTTTGCCAGGCTGGACTTGAACTCTTAACCTCATGATCCACCTGCCTCGGCCTCCCAAAGTGCTGGAATTACAGGAATGAGCCACCGTACCCAGTGGGAACCTACATTCTAAGAGATGAATCATCACTCACCAACCACAAAAAAGTGTGCAGTGCTTTCATGATTCTTAACCCTTTTGGACATTTTGAAAAGTTGATGTAAACCACAGATCCTTTTCCAAGAAAAAGGCACACACACGTGACAAGTTGCTTACAATAGAGTCTCTGCTTCAGCTATGTGATCCCCAATCCCAGGAATATAGAGGCCAGTGTCTGTCCCCGCAGGCCAGCAAGACTTGTAAAGGAGGCAAACGTTGGCTTGTGCAGAGCAGTTGGGGACCTTCTCTCACACACAAGTGTAGGGCAATGCCATTTGTGCTCAGATTAGACTTGGGAGGACACTGGGACAAGATGGAATGGCAGGGAGCAGGAGGTTGGGCTAGGCTGTGGCCCAGATATTGGCCAGCGGTGCAGGGAGGACCTCAGCTGGGGATGGGGAGGCACCATCAGGACTGAATCTGGGAGCCTCGTAGAATGAGGAGCCAGGGGAGGGAACAAAGATAACCTGGCCAGTTTGATGCCTACTCCTCAGTGAGGCGGGATCTGAGTCTTTACCTTATTCCCAGCCCTTGTCTAAGATGGCTGGAAATAAGCTCCAACATCCTCAAGGTGACAGAGTTGGAGGGATTTATCCAGAAGAACAAGCTTGATTTCCCTTGAAGCTGGGTAGGAAGACGTGAGTGGGGACATCATTCATCAACTTGTCAGAGCTCCTCATGAAGCAAGGGAAGAAAAAGGGGGCCACACACCTGACACATATGGCTGCACAGGTTGTGCACTGCACATCAGGTGATGCTGTTCACATGAACTGATGATGTGAATTTGTCTCTTGGAGTTGTGTGACCTAGCAGTCCTGGGACCACAGCTGCAACTGAGGATGAGGACAGAGGCTGGTTGTAGTATCAGGCCCCCTGGCTGCTTCACTGCATCTCTGGGCATTCACAAGAATCTCCCACAGAAAATAAAAATTGTAAAGCAAGTATCCCTTCCATTCTTTGGATAGTGCAGCACTGGGAGAGAGGCCTCAGATACTGGGAGGTGGCTGGTGGGCATGAGTAACCCCCACCTTCTCTGAGCCCAGGCCATGCAGCTAACATTGCTCAGTTGGTGGTGGTAATCAGCTGAGGGTTTAAATGAAATTTCCTTCATTTCAGATGGAAACATTCTTGTAGGGGAGAAAAGAAGGACACCCTGCATAACCCTGCAGAAATCTCTTTTTCCCTAGCACCTCTGTTCTGTAAAAATCCACAGGGACACCCAACAAACATGGCAGGGAGTCCAGAAATTTTCTCAATGCAGGATATAGGAGTCTGTATGGAGCTGTCCTGGGAACCAGGGAGGCTGTTTGCCACTAGAGATCAGGGCTGGGGACTGATGTTTTTCCTATTAGGAAAGCTGAGGCACAGGAAATACTAAGCAGTCAAGGACTCACTATGTTAGAAAGCCAGTTACTTTAGTAAGATTTAGGTCTTGGTTCTGAAAAACATGTACAGATGCTTCTCGACTTATAATGGGGTTACATCCTAATAAACCCATCAGAAAGTCAATATTGTAAGTCAAACCATCATTGAGTTGGAGATCATCTGTATAAATATGTAATAAAGGCCGTTTTTTTAAAAGTCTAACTACCAACTCTAGGTGGGAAGTTTTGGCAAAGTAAGTGAAAAAAGGAGGCAAGGTCAGGGAGAGAGGAAAAGACTAAGGGGAGGAAGGTATGAGTAAGGAAGAGAAGCGATGGGGAGCTACCCAGAGAGGGGCCACTTGGGTTGGGGGGAGGGGGGACGGTGCTCTTGAGAGAGGCTCTGGCTGATTTGCTGGCGTTCACAATTCCTCTCTGGCTCTTATCCTTTGGCCCCAGAGTAATGGATCTCTGGGGTGCACATTGATTTCACCTGGGGTGCACCTGAGCTGCACATTTAATTCATCTGGGGATCTTTAAAATGATGCCTACCGTGGCTCTGCTTAGTCTACTGCAGGGTATCTTTCTGGTCCCACTTTCCCCACTGGGCTCCTCTGGACCATGGTGGCCGACACTTCCACAGGAGGGTCCAGGTGGCCCTTACCTGTGCTTCGTCTAGTTTGGGTTGGTACCACTGAAGTGCCTTCTTGCTTTTCCTGCCTCCCTCTGGCCTCAGCGCTTCTCCCATCCTTGCCCTCCTGCCTTCTCTGCTCCCTGAAAACTGCCAGAATTTCCTTGAGGCACCTCAAGGCCTCTAAGGGCCTGTAGATTTTTATTTCCATCTTGGGTACCAGGAAACGCTGAGCCCAGGTCTCCTTTCACTCCCCATCGCCCTCCTCTCCATTTATTTTACCATGACTGGATTTCAAACACATTGTCCTATTCAGGGGTTTCAGAGCAAGTCGTGAGTCTTGAGACACACTTATTTTTGGTTTGCCATGCTTTTTCTTTCTCCTCACCTTTCCTGCTTTCTTCTTTGATTTTTTTCTTTTCCATTATCCCCCGCTTCTGCTGATTTGAATGTTATGCATCTTATTTCCACCATTCTAATGGTTCCTCTTGTCAATTTCATTGACATACCGTTTATATGCAATAGCACATGTTCACTCTAAGTGCACAGTAAGTGTACAAGAGAGTAAGTGTACAGTTAAATGAATTCTGATAAATTTACATACATGTGTAATTACCACACAGTCACGATATGGAACATTTTCATCACCCCAAAACGTTACTTGCATTCTGTCCCAGGCAATTTCCCCATTCCTGGCCCCAGGTGACTACTGATCGGGTTTCTCCCACAATGGATTTGTCTTTTCCAGAGTTGCATACAAATGAAATTATATAATTAAAAAAATTGTTACATTGAATCACTTAAAATGTTTTTTGACTTACAATTTGTTGACTTTTTATTTACTGTGTCCAGCTTTTCTCAATCTGTTCTGCATTTGCGAGTCATCTCTATTGCTGGGTCTGTAGTTCATTCCTTAGTATTACTCACTAGGATTTATGTGGGTATCTCACAACGTTTACCCATTCCCCTGCTGATGGAAATTTGGTTTATTTTCAAATGTAGCTCTCATTAAAGTCTTACTACTTAAACATTTATTTATTTATTTATTATTTTGAGACAGAGTCTTGCTCTGTTGCCCAGGTTGGAGTGCAGTGGTGCAATCTCTGCCTCCCAGGTTCAAGCGATTCTCCTGCCTCAGCCTCCCAAGTAGCTGAGATTATAGGCATGTGCCACCAGGCCTAGCTGATTTTTGTATTTTTAGTAGAGACGGGGTTTCACCATGTTGGCCAGGCTGGGCTCGAACTCCTCATCTCAGGTGATCCACCCACCTCGGCCTCCCAAAGTGCTGGTATTACAGGCATGAGCCACTGTGCCTGGCTGAACTATAGAGTTAACAATGTGCAATTCCAGCCTGGGAGAACTGAAGGCACCATACATCAACCCATGAGCGCTTCTGCCTATAGCCTGGTGACAGAGCAAGACTCCGTCTCAAAAAAACAAAAAACAAAAAACATTCTTAGGTCACTCTGCTGGTGGGAATCATACATGAAACAAAGCCCAAGTATCTACATTTACTTTTTTTAAAAATTTTTTTAATGGTTTTTCTGCTTTTTTTGAGATGGAGTCTCACTCTGTTGCCCAGGCTGGAGTGCACTGGTATGATCTCGGCTCATTGTAACCTCCGCTTCTCGGGTTCAAGCAATTCTCTGGCCTCAGCCTCCTGAGTAGCTGTGATTACAGATGTTCCTGTCACCATGCCCATCTAATTTTTGTATTTTTAGTAGAGACCAGTTTCACCGTGTTGGCTAGACTGGTCTTGAACTCCTGACCTCAAGTGATCCCCCGCCTCAGCCTCCCAAAGTTCTGGTATTAGAGGTGTGAGCCACCACACCTGGCCAAGAATCTACATGTAAATGCAGTTGTTAAATGTTCTTCTAAGTAACTACACACATTTATCTATTTTGTGGAATTACTGGAGTATAGATCAGTTAAATTTTGGATAGCTTTAAACCAATATGATAATTTTAGGTTTTGAATGGCAGTTTATTTTAAGCATTGCTTCTGGAAAAATTTAATCTGATCCAGTGTTGGATTTTTCTTTCACTCATAGAGACAAGAATAAAGATAATAGCTATAGCATTTATTGAGCACTAACTATGTGCCCACCACTTGATCCTTGTCAAACCCTCTGAGGCAGAGACCACTGTACTACTGCCATCCCCATTTTATGGAGAAGATACTGAGGTAAAGGGGGGTTAAGTACCTTGCTAGGCATGGGCAGCTATTAATGCAGTAAAGCTGGCGTCCTGAACCACTCTTGTAACCAATGTGACACTGTGTCTCTGGACTCCAGACCAATTTCTCTGATGCTCAAAATTTGCCTGCATTAAATGCACTTTTGTGAAATATATTTCTTTTTTGAGATGAAGTCTCACTCTGTCTCCCAGGCTGGAGTGCAGTGGTTCAATCTCAGCTCACTGTAACCTCCGCCTCCTAGGTTGAAGCAATTCTCCTGCCTCAGTCTCCTGAGTAGCTGCGATTACAGGCAGCCATCACGACTCCTGGCTAATTTTTGTATTTTTAGTAGGGACAGGGTTTCACCATGTTGGCCAAGCTGGTCTTGAACTCCTGACCTCAGGTGATCTGCCCGCTTTGGCCTCCCAAAATGCTCGGATTACAGGCATGAGCCACCATACCTGGCCAAAATATATTTCTTATATAAAAGAAAAAGTTTTCATTGTGCTGTGTTCTATTCATGGCTAAAAGTTTCCTAAAATGGATGTTGTTCTTTTTTCTTCTTCTTCCTCTTCTCTAGAGCAACTAGAAAGAAAGAGCATTGTTCTTAACCCAAAGAGGCCTCTTCTAAAAATTTCTATATCAGCGAAACTAATTATATTGGAAAATATCGCCAACTAAAGAAATAAAACAAGGCAAAGCTTTTTGCTATTTTTTTAAAAATAATTTATTCCTGGGCTCCCTATGACTCTTTGAGGAATTGCAAGATACTGGAAACTCTCAAATTAGGGAGTTTTAGAATAAACAGAGATATAAACATTCATAGGAGTTAGATTTGAAGACAACTGCTTTTAACATACAGACCCACCAGGAAGTTAGCATCTTGGTGGGAGTTATTTATTATATGTTTTAGTTTGAACAGAGAACATGCACTCTGATGATCTCAAAAGTGTTCTTATCCTTGTATAGTGAAAGAAATGTATGCAAGGCAAGGTGAATGTGCTATGCAGGGAGATCCAGGCACAGCTGGTGTTTGGCTTTGCTATTGGCTGCAATGGGGACTGTGGGCAAATGAACTCACCACTCTGTGAATGGCCCTTAGAGAGGAAATCCTAAAAAGATCCCAGGACTTGCAGCAGTCACAAAGATTGAGTCTTCAAGGGAACACAGTGCTGGAGAACACAGAGACACTTAGGTTAGCTAAAAAAGATGAAACATGAGGCTGGGCACAGTGCTTCATACCTGTAATCTCAACACTTTGGGAGGCCAAGGCAGAAGGATCACTTAAGCCCTGGAGGTTGAGGCTGGCCTAAGCGACATATGAGACCCCCATCTCTACAAAAAATAAAAAGAAACCAATCGGGCCAGGCACGGTGGCTCATGCCTGTAACCCCAGCACTTTGGGAGGCTGAGGTGGGCAAATCATAAAGTCAGGAGTTTGAGACCAGCCTGATCAACATGGTTAAACCATCTCTACTAAAAATACAAAAAATTAGCCAGGTGTGGTGGCATGCATCTGTAATCCCAGCTACGCCAGAGGCTGAGGCAGGAGAATTGTTTGAACCTGGGAGGTGGAGGTTGTGGTGAGCCGAGATTGTGGCATTTCACTCCCACCTGGGCAACAGGGCAAAACTCCATCTCAAAAATAAAAAGAAAGAAAGGAAATAAAAGAAAAAGAAAAAAAAGAAACCAATCAGGTATGGTGACATGTGCCTGTGGTCTCAGCTACTCAGGAGGCTGAGGTGGGAGAATCACATGAGCCTGGGGAGGTGAGACCCTGTCAAAGAGGAGGAGGAGGAAGAGGAAGAAAAAGGAGAAGAAGCAGCAGAAGGAGGAGGAAGAAGAAGAGAAGGAGGAAGAGGAAGAAGTAGAAGAAGGAGAAGGAAGAGGAAGAGGAAGAAGAGGAAGAAGAAATAGAAGAAAAAGAAGAATCTGGCTGAGCACAGTGGCTCATGCATTTAATCCTAGCATTTTGGGAGGCTGAGGCAGGTGGATCACCTGAGTTCAGCAGTTCAAGACCAGCCGGACCAAGATGGTAAAACGCTGTCTTTACTTAAACTACAAAAATTTGCTGGGCATAGATGGCAGGCACCTGTAATTCCAGCTACTCAGGAGTCTGAGGCAGGAGAATCACTTGAACTTGGGTGGCAGGGGTTGCAGTGAGCTGAGATTGCGCTACTGCACTATAGTCTGGGTGACAGAGGGAGACTGCATCTCAAAACAAAAAAAAAAAGAAGAAATGGAAGAAGAAATAGTTTCTGAGTGGCTATGAAGAGTAGGAAGAAAACCCAACCTACCTCTTGCTGGGTCTACGGGGAAAACATTGATTAAGGCAGAGAAGGTCTTCTGAGAGAGACTAGGTTTGGTGAGTAAGAGATTCGAAAAGCTAGAAGAAAAGGAAAATATTGAAATTACTCTTATCGTGTAATATAGAACCCCAAAACTTTGGGTGCTTAAAATAACAATGTTTTTCTTTTTTTTCATGGTCTGGGAGTTGACTGGGTTCATTCAGGTAGGTGATTTTCAGTTGGGGTCTCTTATGCTGTTGCTGTGGCTGTGGCTGCGGCTGGAGTCACAGAAAGCCTTCCTCAGTCTCATGTCTGGCAACTGATGTTGACTGTCATCTGAAACCTGTGTTGGGACGGTTGATTGGAAGATCAAAATGTGGCCTCTCCCTGTGATCTGGGCTTCCACACAGCATGGCAACTGGGTGAAAGTGCAAGTATCCCAGGAAGACCACGGACAAATGGTGTCACCTTTTATGATATACCTCGAATCACTTGTGCCAGTCATAGACCTTCTCAAATTCAAAGGGAAGGAGCACAGACTTGACCTCATCATGGAGCAATGTTAAGATCATGTTTGAAGAAGCACATGCTATTATTATTGTTGTTATTATTATTATTAAGAGGGAATCTTGGGTCCAGGTGCAGCAGCTCATGCCTGTAATCTCAGCACTTTGGGAGGCCGTGGTAGGCAGATCACCTGAGGTCAGGAGTTCAAGACCAGCCTAACCAACATGGAGAAACCCTGTCTCTACTAAAAATACAAAATTAGCTGAGCTTGGTGACGCAAACCTGTAATCCCAGCTACTTGGGAGCCTGAGGCAGGAGAATCGCTTAAACCTGAGAGGCAGACGTTTTGGTGAGCTGAGATTGTGGCACTGCACTCCAGCCTAGGCAACAAGAGTGAAACTCTGCCTCAAAACAAACAAACAAACAAACAAACAAACAAACAAAAACAGAGGGAGTGTTGCTCTGTCACCCAGGTTGGAGTGCAGTGGTACAATTTTGACTCACTGCAACTTTCGCCTCCCAAGTTCAAGCAATTCTCCTGCTTCAAGTAGCTGGGATTACAGGTGCGTGCCACCATGCCCAGCTAATTTTTGTACTTTCAGTATAGATGAAGTTTTACCATGTTGGCCAGACTGGTCTCAAACTCTTGACTTCAGGTGATCCGCCCACCTACACCCCCCCAAAGTGCTGGGATTACAGGTGTGAGCCACTGTAGCCAGCACATGCTATTAGTAAAAAGTCAGAAAACAGCCAGATATGGTGGTTCGCACCTGTAACCCTGTACTTTGGGAGGCCAAGGTGGGCCGATCATTTGGGTCAGGACTTTGAGACCAACCTGGGCAACATAATGAGACCCCCCCCATCTCTATAAAAATTTAAAGTCAGAAAACAACAGATAGTGGCAAGGATGCAGAGAAAAGGGAATGCTTATACATTGTTGGTGGGAATGTAAATTAGTACAATCATTATGAAAAACAGTATGGAGACTTCTCACAGAACTAAAAATAGAATTCAACCAGCAATCTCACTACTGGGTATCTACCCAAAGGGAAATAAATCAATATATCAAAAAGTACCTGTACATATGTTTATCACAGCACTATTCATAGTAGCAAAGATATGGAATCAACTTAAGTGTCCCTCAACAGATGACTGGACAAAGAAAATGTGGTACATATACACTGTGGAACATGACTCAGCCGCAAAAAGAATGAAATCATACCTTTTCCAGCAGTATGGATAGAAATGGAGGACATACCCTTAGTGAAATAACTCAGAAACAAAGTCAAATACTGATGGTTCTCATGCGCGGGAGTTAAACAATAGGTACACAGGAGGAAAAATATGAAGACTTCGAAAGACGGGAGGAGGGTGAGGGGTAAATATTCTCCTATTGAGTACAATGTTCACTATTTTGTCATGGCTACACTCAAAGCCCAGACCTCAGCACTCCACAATAAGAAAACCTGCACGTGTACCTGCTAAAAAGATCAAACATTTTTTCGGATTTATTTATTAAAAAATTCAACTGGCCAAGTGGAGTGGCTCACGCCTGTAATTCCAACACTTTGGGAGGTGAAGGCAGGTGAATCAACTGAGGTTGGGAGTTTGCGACAAGCTTGACAATATGGGAAAACCTTTTCTCTACTAAAAATACAAAAATTAGCCAAAAGTTAGCCAGTCTGTGGTGACATGCACCTGTACGCCCAGCTACTTGTGAGGCTGAAGCAGGAGAATCGCTTAAACCCAGGAGGCAGAGGTTACAGTGAGCTGAGATGGCATCATTGCATTCCACCCTGGATGACAGAGTAAGAGTCCATCTCGGGGTGGGGGGGCGGAAATTAACTTTTGGCTGAGTATGGTGGATCATGCCTGTAATCCCAGCACTTTGGGAGGCTGAGGCAGGCAGATCACTTGAGGTCAGAAGTTTGAGACCAGCCTGACCAACAGGGTGAAACTTTGTTTCCATTAAAATATAAAAATTAGCTAAGCATGGTGTTGCACACCTGTAATCCTAGCTATTCAGGAGACTGAGGCAGAAGAATCACTTGAACCCAGGAGGCAGAGGTTGCAGTGAGCTGAGATTATGTCACTGCACTCCAGCCTGGATGACAGAGCAAGATTCTGTCTCAAAGAGAAAAAAATTCAACTTTTATTTTATTATTACTTTTGAGACAGGCACCCAGGCTGAAGGGCAGTGGTGTGATCATGGCTCACTGTAGCCTTGACTTCCTGGGCTCAAGCAATCCTCACTTCAGCCTGCCAAGTAGCTGGGACTACAGGGACACACCACCATGACTGGCTAATTTTTTTATTTTTTTGAGATGAAGTTTCACTCTTTTTGTCCAAACTGGAGTATGATGGCTCGATCTTGGCTCGCTGAAACCTCCGCCTCATGGGTTCAAGTGATTCTGCTGCCTCAGCTTTTCTGAGTAGCTGGGATTACAGCCATGCACCACCATGCCTAGCTAATTTTGTATTTTTATTTTTTGTGGATATAGGGTCTTGCTATGTTGCCCAGGCTGGTTTATAACTCCTGGCCTCAAGCAATCCTCCCACATTGGCCTCACAAAGCATTGGAATTACAGGTATGAGTCACTGTGCTCCACCACAAAACACTCTTCTTTTTTTTTTTTTTTTTTAAAGATGGAGTTTCATCTCTTGTTGCCCAGGCTGGAGTGCAGTGGCACAATCTCGGCTCACTGAAAATTCTGCCTCCCAGTTCAAGGAATTTTCCTGCCTCAGCCCCTTGAGTAGCTGGGATTATAGGCATGCACAATCAGGCCTGGCTAATTTCACAATTTTTAATAGCGATGGTGTTTCTCCATGTTAGTCAGGCTGGTCTTGAACTCCTGTCCCTAGGTGATCTGCCTGCCTTGGCCTCCCAAAGTGCTGGGATTACAGGCATGAGCCAACATGCCCAGTCTACAAAACATTCTTTTAAAAGTATTCATATTTTTTCTTTTTTCTGGAGTGGTGAAATAATCTCTGTGGTGAGGACTTCCTTTTTATTTGGGAAAATATATTTGCTGTGGGCCTATTGTTTGTGAAAAGATACTAATAGCTAACATTTTTTGAGTGTCCATTGATTCATTCATTCAAAATATATATACTGGGGCTGGCATTGGGTCTCATGCCTATGATCCCAGCACTTTGAGAGGCTGGGGCAGGTGGATCACTTGAGATTAGGGGTTCGAGATAAGCCTGGCCAACTTGGTGAAACCCCACTTCTACTAAAAATACAAAAATTAGCCAAGTGTGGTGGTGCGTGCCTGTAGTCCTAGCTACTTGGGAGGCCAAGGCAGGAGAATCGCTTGAGATTGGGAGGCAGAGGTTGCAGTGAGCCAAGGTTGTGCCACTGCACTACAGCCTGGGTGACAGAGCGAGACTCTGTCTCAAAAAAAAAAAAAAAAAGAAGAGACCCTACTGCAAGAAGTCTGGCTGGCCAAGACACTCCATCTGCTACACACCTGGGCCCACCACAGGCTTCATGCTGAGGCATGCTTTTCCTAGGCTGTGCCAGCCAATGACTCTGCATGCCATGGATTCCAGATTCAGGCCATTCCTGCCTTACAAACAGCTCCTATGTGGAGAGTCTGCTCTGGACTCTCTGCAGAGCTCTCAAACAGTTGTCAGACCTGCATTGTGGTCAGTACACTCTCCATGAATATTTGTTTATTTTATTTTATTTTATTTTTATTTTTATTTTAGATAGGATTTGGAGTGCAGTGGCTCGATCATGGCTCAGTGCAACCTCCACCTCCTGGGCTCAAGCAATCCTCCCACCTCGGCCTCCTGACTAGCTAGGACTACAGATATATACCACTATACTCAGCTAATAATTTTATTTTTTTGTAGAGACAGGGTCTCACCATGTTGCCTAGGCTGGTCTTGAACTCCTGGCCTCAAGTGATCCTCCTGCCTTGGCTTCTCAAAGTGCTGGGATTATAGGCATGAGCCACGTTGTCCATCCATGCCTTAAAAATTTTTTTTTAAAATTTTTATGATTTTTTTCTTTGAGACACAGTCTTGCTCATTCTGTCACCCAGGCTGGAGTGTAGTGGTGTGATCTTAGGTCACTGCAAACTCCCCCTCCTGAGTTCAAGCGATTCTCCTGCCTCAGCCTCCCAAGTGGCTGGGATTACAGGCACCCACCACCACGCCAGGCTAATTTTTGTATTTTTAGTAGAGATGGGGTTACACCATGTTGTCCAGGCTGGTCTCAAAGTCTGGACCTCAGGTGATCTGCCTGCCTTGGCCTCCCAAAGTGCTGGGATTACAGGCATGAGCCACCACACCCGCTCATCCATGCTTATTCTTGCTCCCGCTGTCTTTTATTCTTCACAGGCTTTATTTTTCCTGTCAGTCTCTTGCACATCAAATTTCACCTTGGCATCTGCTTCTTGTGTTATGGAACCGAACTGGGATCAGCTCACCTGGTTCCTCCTTTGTTTATTGTTTTCTCGTGGCACAATGGCTACCGGGAGTACCCTTCCTGCAGTCCAGGAAGTAAAAAATTGTATTGCTGAAAGAGCTTTTGTCTCAGTGCTAATTTTTCTTCCGGTACCGAGCAACTATTTCCAACACTACCCTAGGACAGGAGTTTGAGACTAGCCTGAGCAATATTGCAAAACACCATCTGTATGAAATTTAAGAAAATTAGTCAAGCATGGTGGTGCAGACATGCAGCTGGGATTACAGGCACGCGCCACCACGCCCAGCGAATTAGGGGAGACAGGGTTTCACCACGTTGGTCAGGCTGGTCTCGACCTCCAGACCGCCGGCCAATCCAGCCTCCCTGGCGGTTACGAGCCCCGTCCCCTCCTTCCGCGCTTGCGCGAGCGTTCCCCAGCAACTGCTGCCTCACTCCTTTCCGAGCAGTTCCGCGGCGGGCTTGTGGGTGCGGGGCCTGGAGCAAGCGACCGGGCCATTGGGGCGCTGGGCGGTGGTGGTGGCGGCTGCGGCAGAGCTGGATCCCGAGCAGCTGGCCCTCTTCAACCTGAGCCCTGGGTGAAATGCTCTGCCGCCCTTGCCTCCCGGTAGCTGGCTGGGGAGTGTGCTGGGAGCGGCTGCGCGGCGGCGAGGGTGGGGGCTGGGGCTGGGGAGCGCGAGGCCGGAGCTATGGATTGGGGTCGGCGGGGACCTGGCCGCGGGGGAGCAGACGGGGCCGGGGCCGGGCTGGGGCGGCGGCTGGGCACTCCCGCCCCAGGAGCGGCCCGAGCCCAGGCTGCGCGGCGAAGGTGGCGGTGCGGGGGGGTTGGGCTCGAGGTCGTCAGGGAGGGATGAGGTGACAGAAAGCAGTCGGGAGGCCGGGGCAGTCGGGGTGCGGTCTGACGGGCGGGGACCGCGCTGGAATGGAGCGCGAGAGTCTGAGGAGGGTGGATCCTAGCGGCCTGACAGGTTTCCTGGTTCTCGGGAGGCGGGCCGGGGGTGTGAGACCCTGTCCGCCGCACCCGCGAGGCCAGCGGCCACCTCTTGTCCCCATCGCTGTAGCCGAGGCTTTGGGGCCGGCGCCAACTCAGGGTCTTCCTGGTGCTAGGACAGCTGTTTCTGTGGTCAGGCCTCTTTGTACTCCAGCGCTAGTAACAATTTTCAGACTTTTTAGGACGGTGACATTTGCGGGCAAACACAAATTTGACCCTACTCTGGAAGAAGATACCGGCACTTAACATATCTGATTTCTTTGATTTCCCCTCGTATATTTCAGTGTGCCAGAAGGACGAAATGGTGTGAGTTTGGGTCTGAGTTTAAGCTTCATCAGAGTAAAAGGACAAGTATCTTATGTGTATGGTGGTGTTTTAGGCATTGGGGTGACTTAAACGTTATTAGTATAATAGGATACCTCCAACAGATTAAAAAGACACGGTTTGCTAAACTTGAGCGATTTGTGTTACTGATCATTTTAGTTTTTTTTTTTTAATGTTGTAACTGGTTTGTCTGTTACATTTTATTTTAATGCATTAAATTTTCCTAGGCAAATTACTTTGAAAAGGGAGGAATTTACATTTTAAAGGTAGCTGCTGTTTTTTTATGTGTTTGTTTTTTTTTGGGGGGATTAAAAACATATCAGAAGTCGAAGGGATGATTTCAGAATTGATAGGTTACAATTTTAATAGAGACTATGTCTAATATTTAGATGTTTGTTAACGGTAGTCACATTTGAGCAATTTCTTCCCCTCCTGTTATTGATAAATTGGTATGTAGACAGAAATGTATAGCTCACTAGTTTATTTTGTCTCACATATTGTTGATTACATGAACAAGGTAGCATTGGAGTTTGTCTTGTTATTGGTTACAAATTTCAGGGTGCTGATCTTTCCACTTAGCATTCTCATGGACCAGATACTCTATTTCATTTGTTCTTAAACTACAATCATGTAGCTTTTTACAGAGGAAATGATTATCACATGGACAAATGAAACATTTTCAAAATGCATTTAAAATGTAGGTATTAGTTTACAGGGGAAAATACATAGATGTGACAAAAAGCTCACATTTGTTGTTGGTGGTTATTCCGAACCAAGTTAATAGGCTGATGAGACTCTCAGATACCCTTTGAGAAACACTGAGTTCTTTTACATAAAATTTTTATGTTATTTCCACTTGGGAAAGGGCTTTTAAACTCGTAAGTACCTTCCACCTGAAGTTAGTTGAATGAATAAATATATAAAGAAAACATGATGCAGCAGCACATTTCAAGTAACTATCTTGCATGTTCTGCACATGTACCCCAAAACCTAAAATGCAATAAAAATTAAAAAAAAAAAATAAACAGATGTTCAGGAAAAAAAAAAAGAAACAAGAAGAACTAAAACTAACTTTGATCCTAGGTTAATATGGAATTTAAGCAGAATTATGATCACTTTTAGATTATTTTTTGAAACAAGTAGTCTAAAATAAATGGATATTTTAACACTGGGGCATAGAAGGAGTACTTTACTGTATGCTTAAGTTCTTAAAATAGACTTTCTTTAAAAATGTTTTGAACCATTTAATAAGCATACATTATAAATATTCTCATAGTTATATATCCTGCAAGAGCTGCGTGTTTGTGCATCATAAAACATCAAGAAGTATATTAAAAGATATATAAGTATATGTAAGACTAAATGTAACTGGATCTCTTTATAGTTTTAAATGCGAATTTAATATGTTGTGACTGAAAGTGTTGTTTCAGTGTGTTCCTGTGGACATAAAACAGTTTAACTTAGATGCTTGTTAAAGGATAGGTGAAAATAAGGTATGCTAATAGGAAGAGTAAGTAACTTACTTGCTACCTATACAGTGAAATTATTTTATGAAATTTGTTCTGTTTGTTCAGCCTGTTTATAAACTACTTGCAAAAATCAAGTAGTTTATAAGCTACTCATTTAATAAATAAATGTACAGGTCAACTTATTTCGGAAATAGTTTATAAACAGGCTGATCAAAATCATGTATGTATACATATACAATCACATATATATACATATATAGACTAATTTTCTTTTGGACGTAGGTAGACAAAACATTGCAATTTTTATTTTGTCTAGCTGAAAGAGACTTTAAATGAAAGCTGATTATTGGACACCTCAAGTTAGTTTATTTCGAGTAGTGATTGCTATGTAGCAGTACTACTCAAAGATATGACTATTAGGAAAAGAAAGTTTGAGCCCAGGCCGGGCACGGTGGTGCATGCCTGTAATACCTGCACTTTGGGAGGTGGAGGCAGGCAGATCACCTGAGGTTGGGAGTTCAAGACCAGCTTGACCAACATGGAGAAACCCAGTTTCTACTAAAATACAAAATTAGGTGGGTGGGCATGGTGGTGCGTGCCTGTAATCCCAGCTACTCGGGAGGCTGAGGCAGAAGAATTGCTTGAACCCAGGAGACAGAGGTTGCAGTGAGCCGAGATCGCACCACCGCACTCCAGCCTGGTTAACAAGAACTAAACTCCGTCTAAAAAAAAAAAAAAAAAAAAAAAAAGTTTGAGCCCAGAGAAAAGTTAACAGATGAAAAAAGATTCTGAAGAAAGCCCTCTTCCAGGATCCAGTGTCAGCACGTGGTTTTGGATTGCTTATACTCAACTTGATTCTCATTTCACAATTCCCAAATGTCCTAATCCAAACAGAATAAGGTAGAGGTTAAAGAGAGAATCTTGAGGGGCATGTGTTATCTGTGTGTAAAGTCCCCTATTATTTTGGGGCCATAATGATGTAAAGGGCCAGACTTTTAGATTTCTAAAGAAATATTTTCCCAAAATAAGGAGGCTACAATAGAAATGCTGATTTATTTAATTTATTTTTTTTTGAGATGGAGTCTTGCTCTGTCACCAGGCTGGAGTGCAGTGGCATGATCTCAGCTCACTGCAGGCTCTGCCTCCTGTGTTCAAGTGATTCTCTTGTGTCAGCTTCCTGAGTAGCTGGGATTACAGGTACGTGCCACCACGCCCAGCTAATTTTTGTATTTTTAGTAGAGACAGGGTTTCACCATGTTGGTCAGTATGATCTCAATCTCTTGACCTCGTGAGCCACCGTGCCTGGCCTGACTTTTTATTTCTACCAGGTACAGCCAATAAAAACAAATATCACACCACTGTCTCCTGTCACCATCATTTCATTTAACAAAAGGATATTTTCATTCAAACAATTGGAAAGAACAGAATCTCTCACAATAAATTTATTTTTTATTTTTTTTGAGTCTTGCTCTTTCGTCACGCTGGAGTGCAGTGGGACGGTCAGTCTTGGCTCACTGAAACCTCCACCTCCTTGGATCCAGTGATTCTTCTGCCTCAGCATCCTGAGTAGCTGGGACTACAGGCTCGCGCCACCATGTCCAGCTAATTTTTGTATTTGTAGTAGAGATGGGGTTTCACCATGTTGGCCAGGATGGTCTCAATCTCTTGACCTTGTGATCTGCCCGCCTTGGCCTCCCAAAGTGCTAGGATTACAGGCATTAGCCACTGCACCCAGCCGGAATAAAAGATCTTTAAATGGAATCATTTAGTTATATTGAAAAGTTTACTTTCAGACCAGCCTGGCTAACATGGTGAAACCCTGTGTCTACTAAAAATATAAAATTAGCTGGGCATGGTGATGTGCATCTGTAATCCCAGCTTCTCTGAAGGCAGAGGCAGGAGAATCACTTGAATACAGGAGGCAAAGGTTGCAGTAAGCGGAGATGCCATTGCACTCCAGCTGGGTTACAAGAATGAAACTCCGTCTCAAAAAAAAGAGTTTATTTTGTGTCCTTACTTTTCCCCATTTTCTCATAAATCAATGAAAATTCTGCGCCAACTCACATCAGCCTGCCAGCTAACATTAAGTTAGTCCTCCCTGACCCCTTGTTTTGGTATACTGAGCTCAAATCTAAGGGATGGAGCGGGGGCTTCCAGCTCTCTCAGTTCTTAAACTTGTGGCCTTATGTTCATAATGCCTCAATTTCTTATGTTAAATTGGGATTTTTACACCTACTTAAGGGTTGGCTCACACCTGTAATCCCAGCATTTTGGGAGGCTGACATCTGGCAGATCTCTTGAGCTCAGGAGTTTCAGACCAGCCTGGGCAACAGGCAAAACCCTGTCTCTAAAAAAAATACAAAAATTAACTGGACATGGTGGTGCATGCCTTTAGTTCCAGTTTCTTGGGAGGTCGAGGTGTGAGGATCACTTGATCCTGGGAGGCTGAGGTTACTGTGGAATGAGCCATGATGGTGCCACTGCACTCCAGCCTGGGTGGTAGAGAGAGATCCTGTCTCAAAAAACCAACCAACCAACCAAACAAACAAACCTACTTTTTCAGATGAATGTTAGGATGAAAAGTGATTACATATATGTTCCTGAAATAAAATCTGTCCTCAGTTATAGCTGTTACCATTGATTAGAGATGTTACTTTTTTTTCAGTGTTTGATAATAAATGCCTTTAAGTATAATAAGTTTCTTGTATATAGTCATTTATGTTTAAATGTTAATTGTTTTAATGTATTTTATTGCTGATCATGGCATAGCATAAAGATGTGTTCATTTAAAATACTTTTGAAGTTGTGCAAGAGAAACTAATATGCAGAATATTCTTTTTTTTTTCAGATGGGGTCTTGCTCTGTCAACCAGGCTGGAGTGCAGTGGTGTGATATCAGCTCACTGGAACTTCCACCTCCTAGGTTCAAGCGATTCTCCTGCTTCAACCTCCTAAGTAGCTGGAATTACAGGCACCCACCACCATGCCCAGCTAATTTTTGTGTTTTTAGTAGAGACAGGGTCTCACCATGTTGGCCAGGCTGGTCTGGAACTCCTGACCTCAGGTGATCTACCCACCTCAGCCTCTCAAAGTGCTGAGATAACCAGCATAAGCCACTGTGCCCAGACCTAATATGCAGAATATTGAATGTAGAATACCTGCATTCCCATATATTAGACCCCCTCTAAGTAGGGTTTCTATGTAAGAATAGTACAAATGATCTGAAAAGGTTAATAGGCTTGACAAATTTATGTTTCTTAACACTGTAAAAGTAGTCTCGTTGTCCTATGGTATATGCATGGAACATATACCATATGGGGTTGGTTCCAGGACTCCTATTTCTACCAAAATCCTGGCATACTCAAGTCCCTGCTGGGGGCCCTGCAGATCCTGGGTATGTGAAAAGTTGGGTCTGCATATATGCAGGTCTGCATTTAGTCAAAAAAGATCCACATATAAATGGGCCCATGCAGCTCAAACCCATGTTGTTCAAGGGTCCACTGTATTTGAAAATAAAGTCCACAAAATTGCCTTATTTTACAAAATGTTGGATTACTACCTCTCTCATATCTTAAAAAAAAGTATCATCTATTTGCTACCACATTGAGATAATGCAACTTTTAGAATAGAACCTAGGGCCAGGTATGGTGGTTCACATCTGTAGTCCCAGCACTTTGGGAGGCCAAGGTGGGCAGATCACCTGAGGCCAGGAGTTTGAGACCAGCCTGACCAACATGGTGAAACCCCATCTCTACTAAAAACATAAAAAACCACCTGGGTGTGGTGGTGCGCACCTGTAATCCCAGCTACTCCTGAGGCTGAGGCAGGAGAATCACTTGAACCCTAGAGGCAGAGGTTGCAGTGAGACAAGTTCACGCCACTGCACTCCAGCCTGGACAGCAAGCAAAACTCCATCTCTAAAACAAAAAAACAAAACAAAGCAAACAAACAAAAAAACCCAGCCATGGTGGTGGGTGCCTGTAATAGCTACTCAGGAGACTGAGGCAGGAGAATCACTTGAACCCAGGAGGTTAAGGCTGCAGTGAGCTGAGATTGCACCATTGCACTCCAGCCAGAACATCAAGAGCAAAACTCTGTCAATAAAAAAAAAACTTAGAAGTATTTATTGCTCCTTGCTTTGTCTGAAACTCAGAGGTTAAGCCACTTGCCCAAGATAACACAGGTAGTAGCAAATTGAGACTTGACACCTGGCTTCCAGAGTACTTATTTAGAATTACCTCTGTATTCTCATTTTAAAAATTAAATCTAGTCTAGGTAATGCATTTGCTGCTTCAGGTTTGAAAGATAACAAGGCAAAGAAAAAGAAAATATGAGGAAGATCCAAGATGGCCCTTTAGGAGCAGCTCAGGATTGCAGTTCCCAGTGAAAGCACAGAGGGTGAGTGGACGCCGCATTTCCAGATGGATCTTAATTGCCCACAGACCAGGAGATTCCCAGATGGAGGAGCCCCATGGGTCACCAGCGCAACTGTTTCAGCTGGCATGGCTGTTTCGCCAGTGCCCCAGCACGGTGGCTCTCCATACAAAATACACTGGTCTGGTTGCCCTTTTAAGCTGCCAATTGGAGCTCTGAGAAGGCAGATTCATTCATCTGATTAAACAGGGGTCTGAAACAGGGAGACAGACCAGGAGATTCCCGGGCAGTGCCATTGTTTCAGCTGGTGCAGTGGATTGCCACACAGGAAATCACACAGATCCCGGCATGCTTTCAGCAGGTGACTGGAACACCTGGGAGAGAGTCAACAATTCAACTTAAAAAAAAAAAAAAGCCTCCATGGCAGGGAGCCAGGAACCAGGCTCGGCGGGTCCCACCCCAACAAAAACAAAAACGAAAAACAGCAATTGGAAACGCTAAAGGTTTAGACTTTCATGGCAATCACAGCTGAAGCCGGGATGGTCCAGCTTTGTTGGGGAGGGGCATCCACTATTACTGAGGCACTCTACCCCAAGGGGGTAGTCTGCCATTGCGGAGGCAGCCTGCCATTGCTGAGGCAACCCACCATAACAGAGAGACTCCACCATTACAGAGGCAGGCCACCATTGCTGAGGCAGTTCTAACCACACCCATATAAACAGGACTGCAGGGAAGTTCACATGGCAGCAGGGCAGAGCCCACAGCAGCTAAGCAAAGCCTCTGCAGGCAGACAGTGATTAGGCTGCCTCCTTGCTAGGCAGGGCAGCCCTGAAAAAAAAAAAAGGCAGGAGCACAATGGATACTCAAAAATAAAGCCCTAACTCCCTGGGACACAGCACCTGGGGAAGAAAAGGTGGTTTATGAGTTCTGCTGCAGAAGACGTAAATGTACATGCCTAGAAGCCCTGAATAAATAATGGAGATTATAGCTCAGCACTTGAGCTCCTATAAAGAACAGACTGTCTCCTCAAGCAGCTACCTGATCCCTATAAATCCAAAGAGTCAACTCACAAAGGACTGATAAGAGTGACATTTGGAGGGCATCATGCTGGGACAAAAATAGCAGAAGAAGAAACTGGTAGCAACCCTTACAGTTCTCAGCTGCTGCAGGTGATACCCAGGGAAGCAGGGCCTGGAGTACACCTCAGCAGGCCTACAACAGAGGGGCCAGACTGTTAGAAGGAAAACTAAGAAACAGAAATAACTTCATCATCAACAATCTGGATGTCCACTCAGAGACCCAATCTGAAAATTAGCAACTACACAGACGACAGGTGGATAAATCCACAAAGATGGGAAGAAACCAGCACAAAATGGAGGAAAACACCTGAAACCAGAACACCTTTTCTTCTACAAGGGATCACAACTCCTCACCAGCAAGGAAACAAAACTGGATAGAGAATGAGTGTGATGAAATGACAGAATCAGACTTCAGAAGGTGGGTAATGAAAAACTTCTGTGAACTAAAAGAACATGTTCTAACTCAATGCAAAGAAACTAAGAACCTTGAAAAAAGATTTGACAAAATGATAACAAGAATGGACAATGTAGGAATATGAGTGAATTGATGGAGCTGAAAAACACAACATGAGAACTTCATAAAGCATGCACAAGTTCAACAGCCAAATTGACCAAGCAGAACAAAGGATATCAGAGGTCAAAGATCAACTCAATGAAATAAAATGAGAAGGCAGGATTAGAGAAAAAAGCACAAAAAGGAAGGAACAAAGTCTCCAAGAGATATGTGACTATGTGAAGAAACCTAATCTACGTTTGAAAGGTGTACCTGAATGTCACGAAGAGAATGAATCCAAGCTGGAAAATACTCTTCAGGATATTATCCAGGAAAACTTCCCCAACATAGCAAGGCAGGCCAATATTCAAGTCCAGGAAATACAGAGAACACCACAAAGATATTCCGCAAGAAGAGCAACCCCAAGGCACATAATTGTCAGATTCACCAGGGTTGAAACGAAGGAGAAAATGCTAAGGGCAGCCAGAAAGAAAGGTCAGGTCACCCACAAAGGGAAGCCCATCAGACTCACAGCAGATCTCTTGGCAGAAACCCTACAAGCCAGAAGAGAGTGGGGGCCAATATTCAACATCCTTAAAGTAAAGAACTTTCAACCCAGAATTGCATATCCAGCCAAACTAAGCTTCATAAGTGAAGGAAGAACAAAATCCTTTTCCAACAAGCAAGTACTCAGAGATTTCATGACCACCAGGCCTGCTTTACAGGAGGTCCTGAAAGAGGCACTACACATAGAAAGGAACAACCAGTACCAGCCACTCCAAAAATAT
>CM052655.1:21908715-21934703 GCA_028533165.1 Leontopithecus rosalia | reverse complement strand
AAAAAAAAAAAAAGAAAAGTGGAGAGTGAATCTTGGTAGGAAAAAGAAGAAAAGCAAAAGAAACAAAAATTTTTAGCTGTCTGGCTCTTGTTGGATTTTACAATATTTGCTGATGTCTTGATTAGATCTGTGACATGTGACTGAATGGAATCTGTGTCACTTTTTTTTTTTGAGACAAAGTCTCACTCTATTGCCCAGGCTGGAGTACAGTGGCATGATCTCAGTTCACCGCAACCTCTGCCTCTCAGGTTGAAGCAATTCTCCTGCCTCAGCCTCCCGAGTAGCTGACATTACAGGTGCACAGCACCACACCTGGATAATTTTTGTAGTTTCAGTAGAGATGGGATTTCACCATTTTGGCCAGGCTCATCTCAAACTCCTGATCTCAAGTGATCTGCAGTCCTCAGCCTCTCAAAGTGCTGGGATTACCTGCATGAGCCACTGTACCTGGCCACCTGTGTCACTTTTTACCAGAATCTTTCAGAGTCAGCAAGTGGTTGAGCATCTCTTCTTTTTGCCACAGAACTCTTGATGTTTCCAATGCAGATGAATCCGTTAGGCTGCTGTGGATGTGTCATGTGGGACAGAAATCAATCTTGGATTTTGTAAGCTATTGAGAATGGGGGTGGTGCCGGGTGCAGGGTCTCATGCCTGTAATCCCAGCACTTTTGTCATACCCCAGTGAGTCAAGGAATGCACCACCTCTGAGACTGAATTATGAGTCCTTTATTTTAAGGACTCGAGTCTGTCCAGCTCAAGAAATTAACATGAAGCCTGAACAGCTCTCAGTCTGAGAAAGAGTCAGTTTTAGATGGAAAAAGCAGGTTATCACACTTTGGGAGGCCAAGTGACTGAGAGGTGGCTAATGCCCAAAATTCTCTTGGCCCCTCAGAAAAGGTTAGGTGGTCTTTCATATCCTAGTTTTAAAAGGGAGGGGGAACCTAGCTGAAGCAAATTTTTCACAGAAGCAGAGTAAGCAAAAAGTTAAAAGATAAACTAGTACATGAGAAATAAAACAGTGCCAGGTGCAAGGGGTAAAGATGTCATGAAAGACATTCAACTTATAGATAACGGGGGCTCTGAAGGCTCTACAGCACCTACATTCCCAGGCTCTGCTGTTACCATTTAACTCAGCCTCTTATTAACAAATGGATTCCTGGAGGTGCCCAGTGTCAGCCTGTCCCAGCTATATACTACAGTTACATATTTAATGGTGAGAAGATAACTAAAATGAAGAAGGTAAGATGGAGTCTGTCCAGCTCAAGAAATTAACATGAAGCCTGAACAGCTCTCAGTCTGAGAAAGAGTCAGTTTTAGATGGAAAAAGCAGGTTATCACACTTTGGGAGGCCAAGGCTAGAGGATCATTTGAGGCCAGGAGTTCAAGACCAGCCTGGCTAACATGGTGAAACTCTGTCTCTACCAAAACTACAAAGTTTATCTGGGTGTGGTGAGGTGTGCCTGTAATCCCAGCTACTCAGGAGACTGATGCTGGAAAATTGTTTGAACCGGGAGGTGGAAGTTGCAGTGAGCCAATGTCACACAACTGCAATCCAGTCTGGGTGATATAGACTCCATCTCTAAAAAACAAAAAACAGAAAAAAGAGAGAATGGAGGTTTCTTGTTATTGCCTCATAATCTTGTTTATCCTGATTGATGCATTAGAGGAACAGTTTCCTGAGACACAGTTTACTGACCATGAATTTCCTCCAAACCCCAGAGAGCAGGCTTCTCAGGAGGAGGTGCAGTGTAGAATCTCTTTCCAAGGTAGACCCTGTTTCAAGTTCCAGCTACAAACCCTCACCACCTGTGAGACCTTGGGCAGTTCACATCCCCTCTCTGCGGCTCAGTCTGCTCAGTTGCAAAATAGGTTATATCCTGAAAGATCAAAATCCCTCATATCTAAAATATCAAAAATTACAATCCCCCAAAATTTAAATCCGTCATGTTGAAATCCTGAAAGATGAATTCTGGGGAATGGATGTGTTTTTGGTTGCATGCCAGATAGTTGCATCATGTTAGTTTAATCATGACAGGTGAATGATTACCTTTTAATTTATTTATAAATTAAGCATGGGTTGAGGAGATAGAGAAGAGTACCTTGTAGACAACAGATGGGCTTGGGGACTTAATTTTAGGTGTCAATCAGGCAAGGTGGCTCACGCCTGAAATCTTGAAATCACAGAACTTTGGGAAGCCAAGGCAGGCAGTTTGCTTGAGTCCAAAAGTTCAAGATCAACCTGACCAACATGGCAAAATCCTGTCTCTACAAAAATTAGCTGGGTGTGGTGGTGCCTGCCTGTAGTCCCACCTACTCCAGAGGCTGAGGCAGGAGGATTACTTGAGCATGGGTGGTCAGGCTGCAGTGAGCTGAGTTCCAGACACTGCACTCCAGCCTGGGTAACAACAACAACAAAAAAAAACAGAATTGTAGGTATTATGTTGACTGAATGAAAGAACACATGGAAATCAGGTAAAAGATTATTTTGGGTATGTCTGGGAGGGTGTTCCCCAAAGAGATAACTGTGTGAGTTTGAATGGACTAGGGAGGGAATATCTGCCCTCGAGTTGGCAGGCACCATCCATCAGCCAGGGACCCAGAGAAAACAAATCCAGAAGGCAGACCAGTCTCCTAGAGCTGGGGCAAACGTTCCCTCCACTGCCTTGGACATCAGATACATGACTCCACAAAGTGCATTATCAAAATTTTAACTTTGTTTTTTGAGAGGGAGTCTCACTGTTACCCAGGCTGAAGTGTAGTGGCATGATCTAGGTTTGCTGTAACCTCCCCGTCCTGGGCTCAAGCGATTCTCCTGCCTCAGCCTCCTCAGTAGCTGGGATTACAGGCACCTGCAACCACGCCTGGATAGTTTTTGTATATTTAGTAGAGATGGGGTTTCTCCACATTGGCCAGGCTGGTCTCAAACTACTAAATTTAAGTGATCTGCCTGCCTTGACCTCCCACAATGCTGGGATTACAGGAATGAGCCACCACACCCAGCCTCATAATGTTCACTTTGTATGTAAGCATTGGTGTGTAAAAAACACTGAAACTCCCTCAATAAATGAAGAGATGTCCTTTTTGTACATCTGCATTTGTGAAAGACATTTCTCTAAATCTTGGCTACTTAGGTGACTGCATATGCAATGGAGACTCATTGAGGTTTCTGTTTGTTTTGACACAGGGTCTCATTCTGTCACTCAAGGTGGAGTGCAGTGGTATGAACATGGTTCACCGCAGCCTCGATCTCCTGGGCTCAAGTGATCCTCCTGCCTAGGACTCTGAAGTAGCTGTGACTAGAGGTGTGTACCAGCTGTAATTTAAAAAACATTTTCTGTGGCTCATGCCTGTAATCCCAGCACTTTACAAGACTGAGGCAGGCAGATCACCTGAAGTCATAAGTTCAAGACCAGCCTGGTCAACATGGTGAAACCCTGTCTCTACTAAAAATCTAAAATTAGCTGGGCATGGTGGTGGGTAGCCTGTAATCTCAGCTACTCAGGAGGCTGAGACAGACTTGCTTGAACCCAGGAGATGGAAGTTACAGTGAGCCGACATGGTACCACTGCACTCCAGCCTGGGCAACAGAGTAAAACTTCATAGAAAAAAAAAAAAAAAAAAAAAAAAGGCTGGGCGTGATGGTCTGCCCCTGTAATCCCAGCTACTCGGGAGGCTGAGGCAGGAGAATTGCTTGAACCCAGGAGGTGGAGGTTGCAGTGAGCCAAGATCACAAGGCTGCACTCCAGCCTGGGTGACAGAGCAAGACTCTGTCATAAAAGAAAAAAAATATGCGCCTAGGTAGAGCAACAACGACAAACAACAAAACCCCCAAAACGGCAAGAACAATATCCAAGACATGTCCTCATTCATTAACTAATCTTTTTTTTTTTTTTTGAGACCAAATTTCCCTCTTGTTGCCCAGGCTAGAGTGCAGTGGTGTGATCTCAGCTCACTGCAACCTCCACCTCCCTAGTTCAAGCAATTCTCTTGCTTCGGCCTCCTGAGTAGCTGAGAATAGTGGTGCACACCACCAGCCAGACTAATTTTTGCATTTTTAGTTGAGACAGGGATTCTCCACATTGGCCAGGCTGTTCTCCAACTCCTGACCTCAAGTGATCTGCATACCATGCCAGGCTGCAGCTTGCACCTTCTTAAGAACAGTTTCTTTGTGGATCCTTTCTAAGCTTCTGATTTCTAATCCTTCCTAATCCAGGTCACTGCCCCAACCCCAGCCCTCCATTCTGCGCCTTACTTTTCAGGAGGTGGAGGTTGCAGTGAGCCAAGATCGCACCACTGCCCTCCAGCCTGGGTGACAGAATGAGACTCCATCTCAAAAAAAAAGGTTATAAATCAACAATGTTTTAACTACATGTTATAAAGACATTATCTTAATTTTATGAATTTTTTGTTTTGCTTCATCTTAGCAGTTTTGAACACTTAAGTTTCCTTATTAGAGTTCTATAAATTGTTTTTTAGTTTATTTATTTTTATTTTTATTTTTGAGATAGTGTCTCAATCTGAAGGGCAGTGGCACAATTTTGGCTCACTGCAACTTCTGGCTCCCAGGTTCAAGCAATTGTCATGCCTCAGCCTACCTAGCAGCTGAAATTACAGGCATGCCCCACCATGCCTGGCTAATTTTTGTATTTTTAGTAGAGATAGGGTTTCACCGTGTCAGCCAAGCTTGTCTTAAACTCCTGACCACAAGTGATCCGCCCACTTTGGCCTCCCAAAATCCTGGGATTACAGGTGTGGGCCACTGGGCCTAGGCCTTTGATATTTTTTAATTTTTTAATTTACTTTTAATGTATTGAAGGGGTGTACGTGTGACTTTCTGACATGCTTATATCGCACAGTGGTGAAGCCTGGGTAGTTCATTGTTGTGAGTTATCAGAAACCTGTGTTCAAGAAGAAATTGTAGAGTTTTTTTCATGAAAAGCAAATTTGGGGGCCAGGCATGGTGGCTCATGGCTATAATCCCAGCACCTTGAGAGGCTGAGGTGGGTGGCAGTTCAAGACATCAGGAGTTGAAGACTAGCTTGGCCAACATGATGAAACCCTGAGGTTGCAGTGAGCAGTGATGGCACCACTGCACTCCAGCATAGGTGACCGAGTGATATTCCAACTTAAAAAAAAAAAAAAATTGAGTTTGGACTGTTGCTGATTCCAGATATTTTTAGAGAATAATTCAAAACAGTAAATGTGGATTATGGAATAAATAGCCATGATAAAGATCTGCTGAACATTTCCAATCCACAAGGAAATTTAGTTAATAGTCTTATGTGCAGCATTTTAAGAGAGTAACTAGAATCCTGACTGACAGCATCACATCAGGACCACCAGAGATTTAAAAAATTTTGTATAATCCTCCAAATACATTAATAACTTTTTTTGTTGTTCTTTTTTGAAATGGAGTCTTGTTCTGTTGCCAGGCTAGATGCAGCAGAAACCTCCGAGAGGTAACTACCCAGTCTTGTACCTACGATGGAGAGACCAGAGGTGATCATCTGTACTTACACTCTAGGGTCACTAGATGGCACTATGACCTCATGTGTGGCTCTGAAAAGGAAGATTTGGAAGGAGTTCATCACAGCTCATGTTTAACAAGCCCCTACTATTTGCCAAATCACTCATTCCTGGCAACAACCTAAGGTGCTGGGGATTCTTATTATATATCTTTTATAGAGAAGGACACAGAGACATAAAGACATGAATTATCTTGCTCAGATCACTCAGCTAATAAGTGGTGGAGGCCAAATAAGACCTAACAATGTGGCTGTGGAGCCCACATGCATTGATTGAACAAGTGTGTATTGAGCACCTGCCTTGTGTGATTAAATACAGTTATCATTAATAATTTAACAATGACAAATCACTGACACTTTGTAGACACAAGATTTTCTCTTTTGTAGGTTTCAGGCACAGAACTGTATATCCAATAATAGTGACAATGATCCCACTAGTTATGACAGAATGATTATACATTTAAATGAGTTGGGTGTTTTAGAATCCTTAACAGAAACTGAATGAGGAATGAAATTGTTTCCATTTCAGACATAAGGAAACTGAGATGAAGAAGGGTAAATTAATTTTGCATGGCATGAAGTAGAAATTCAAAGTATAGAAATTTGAACTTGCTTCTGACCTTTTCTAAGGCCCCCATGCTCTTGACCACTATAGACTCAAGCATCACCTTGTTTTTCCATTCATTCAAGAAACTTTTTTAAACATTGAATTATCTAATAGATTGGCACTCATCATGAGCTTCTTTTCCTATTCTTCAAGAGGTGAAACCTTCTATTGTCCTGACCACACAGTTCCTGCCCCATTACCAGGGCCAGCTCACCAAGGAGCTGCAGCAGCACTTAAAGTCAGTGCCATTCCCCATGCAAGTACCTGGAAAGGTGAGTGAGCACAGATGGGGTCCGGAGCTCTTGAACAGTTCCTGGGTCTCTGCTGCCCCACATCTCACAGGAGGCCATGCTGGGGGAAGCATAGGCAGTCACAGTACTGGCTTTTTTCCTCCTGTTTTTTTTCATGCAAGTGGCTTAGAGATGGGGTAGAGTACTTGACTCACCTCGATAAAAACCACTATCTTGGTTAGAAACTCAAAAAGAATTATTGCTGGCATGTTAACCTAAAGAAAAACAATCAGACAACTGCCCAGCAGTACTTCAAAAGGCTATTTATTATCCTGCAAAATTTAGGCAGGAGTTGTGGCTCATGCCTGTAACCCCAGCATTTTGGGAGGCTAAGTCGAGTAGATCACCTGAGGTCAGGAGTTCAACACCAGCCTGACCAACATGAAGAAACCTCGTCTCTACTAAAAAGACAAAATTAGCTGGCAAGGTGGCACGTGGCTGTAGTCTCAGCTACTTGAAAGGCTGAGGCAGGAGAATCACTTGGACCTGGGAGTCAGGGATTGAAGTGAGCTGAAATAGCACCACAGTACTCCAGCCTGGGTGACAGAGGGAGACTGTCTTTAAAAATATATTTTTTTTTTTTTGCAAAATTTGAAACAAATCAAAATCGGCAGCTTTCAAACTATTTTAACATAATTTATAATTAGAAATACATTTTATATTATATATATAGTTCTATCTTTTTGAAAATAATAAAATCACATTTATTTTACAACATGTAATACTTTTTTTATTCTCCTTCATTTGTTTTGAATGCTCTGTGCAATCTACAAAAAGTCTAATAGTAATAATTAAATTATTCAATAACATTATCTTCTCATTTAAAATGATTTCATAAATGGTCATTTGTTTTGGAGATTATATGTATGTGTATATATATATATGTACATGACCTTGGCTCACTGCAGCCTCGATCTCCCAGGTTCATACATTTCTTTTTCCTCAGCCTCCCAAGTAGCTGAGACTGCAGGTGCATGCCACCATGCTTGGCTAATTTTTGTATTTTTAGTAGAGAGAGGGGTTTCACCATATTGGCCAGGCTGGTCTCAAACTCCCGATTTTGTGATCCATCCGCCTTGGCCACCCAAAGTTCTGGGTGTACAGGCATTAGCCATCATAGTGGGCCCAAGATAAAAATATTTTTAGCAATATTTTAATTATTAAGAGAAAAACACTGAATATGAAACAATATTCATAATTTTATCCTATCTGTTTAAATAAAGATTGAAAGAATACATATACAAATAAGTTTACATTTTTGGTAATATTTTGCTGCACTGTCTGAATATTGACAATCAATATGCATTATGAAGTTCCATGGCTAATATAAAGTACTCACTGTGTGTGCCAGGCCCTAGGCTCAGTGCTCTACATGCATTTTTGTTTTGTTTCAATCCCTCCAAAACCTGAAGTAGTATAATGAACCCATTTTAGAGTTAAAACTGAGGCTCAGAGACTGAAAGTTAAATACCTGAGGTTGCAGTTAATAAGAGGCAGTGCTGGAACTGAAAGCTCTGCTTCACAGAGCATGGAATAGATGGTGCATGCCTGCTAGGATGGACCAGGTATCACTGTAGGTAAACAGCCCCCAAAAATGAAAATTTACAACATTGAAGGCTCTTTGTCTGCTCATGCTGCATATTCTCCATGGCACTCCTGGGCCCTGTGCTCCACATCCCCTCATCTACCACCAAAATAAATGAGCAGTCTTTATATGGGTCCTATCAGTGGCTCTAAGAGATGAAGGAAAGGGTGGCCAGTCTCAATGGCTTCCAACTTTTGCCTCGAGGTGACACACTTCACTTCCACTCATGTCTCCTGAGTCAAAGCAAATCCCGTAACTACCTCCACCTTCAAGGGGTCCAGAAGAGAACCACTTGGGGTCACCATATGGTGTCAGCCTGTGGAGGAGCAGAGGAGGAGATATGGGAAATGACAGCAGGACAGAGTCACCTCAGCTTTGCTTTATTCTCAACCAGGTAGAGGTTGTCCCTGAGCTGCACAAAATCAGCAGCAGCATGATCAAACAGGGTAAATGTCAGAAAAAGCGGTTTGTTCAGATGTGATCAGTAGTAAGCTCAGAATCAGCTGAGTGACATTGAGTTAGTAAATCTCAGACTGCCTCAGTTACCTTGTATGATAGTGGTGAAGATGTGAGCATTGAGAGAGTTGATTTGGAAGGATATCAGGAGTGTGGACATTCAACCTTTTAGTTCCTTTAAATTAAATCCAGGCACTATCTTTCCTGCAAGTCTACTGTATCTTTCAGATTGCAGAAGTGAGAGTGCTCAGATTAGGACTGGAGGTCATAAAATATTGGCTCCCACACCAACAGTTCCCCTGTGTCATGCATGCATTCTGTGCATTTTCCTGTGCTAAACACTGTCCCAAGACATAGTGGGTCCTGATTCTTCCTCCTTGTTCCAGTGGCCCCGGGTGAATCAGGTGCCATTCAATGATCAGGACAGAGGTCTTAGAGTTCTGCTTCATGAGGCCCCAGGTGCCAGCCACTGCCTTGTCAAAGTGTGAGGCAAGGAACAGGGCATCATATGTGGGGGCAGTGGTCAGCCAGGCTTGGTGACTGTACTTGGTGGACAGATGGTTCTACACCTGCCACCTCTGATGGATCCACTGCCTCTGTGGCTGTTTGACCTGCTGATGCTCCAGTGGCTGCCCCAGCATCCCAGCCTAGACCCAGTGCCTCTGAAGACAGACCTGGCCCTGGGGACCCAGGAGTCCCACAGGACTCACCCAGCTGTCCCCAGGAGTCCCCAGACCCTCATTCTTACCAAGGACCTAGGACCCTCATTCTTATCAAGAAACCTCCATCAGCCATAAATGATGATTTGCTGCTGTTATCATCATCACTACCTTCAGTGACCAAGGACCTTCCAAGGTGCCAACTCTGGAAGAAAAGATGTCCTTGAGAAGTGATGACATTTGATACACAGGTGCTCAACATGTTGCCTCCTCCTATCCTCAGACAGTCTTTGACACAGCCATTGACACTCACATTTTGTATAAGGAAAGCAGCCCAGAGTCACAAAGCTGGTCTCAAATCTAAGGTGCCTGGCTCTGCCTCCACGAGGGACCTGCCTGCAAGGGAGATCGACCCTGGCTTTGGGGAGCCTTTCCTGGGCTGCATGAATCACCTCCCCTGTTTGAGGCCCCAAATTCTGCTCAAATTTCCTTCCTTGCCCTGTCTATGCTTGGGCTGTAATCAAGGTGACCCCAGCAACCCTTCATGAACATCATGGTACTCTCTGCCATTCACTTTTGGGCAAATCTGACTTCAACACCCACTTACTGGGTCTCTCCGTTTACAACCAAGACAACCCAAATCTGGGGCTCTTTATGCAGGTGACAGCATATGAATAGAATTGAATGCCGTAGTTGTGTTATCCTGGTTTTGTTTTTGTTTTCCTTGGTCTCAGGGTTGTTTTTCTATTCATAGTAAAGGCATTGACTTTCCATTTGTAGCATGAATAAAATATATGCAGTTTACAATAACTTTATGTCATAGCAAATTGTAAGGATATTTAAAGCAGTGGTTTTCAGCTGTGAGAGGCCTGAGCATGTTTGAGCACTCTGTGTGATTAGGCAGAAGCAGGCTTTTGGAAAATTTAGCTGAGGATGGGTCCAGGAAAGATAATGAACAGTGGGGGTCTGAGCTGGTCACCAGACCCCTGGGTCCTGCTCACCAGCTTGGCACTCTTAGCCATCACTCATGATGCTGCCAAACCCTCTGGGTATTGTGGCCAAATCCCCCAGGAGAGAGGCTGATGTACTTTGTCTCCTGAAATGCAGATTCCTTGGACATCCCTGGGAGCTCAACCATGAGAGTCAACTTGGCTTTCTCCCCCTCATTAGGGTTCAGAATTAAAAGTCCACCTTCACAGGAAGTAAGATAATATAGATAAGTGACACCATCACCCTGTTTCAGATGTTAACATGTCTAGGTGTGTTAGGGGTGATTTGAGATGACACAACCTTGTGCCACACAGTGGGATTCCCGGGCCAGAGGGAGACATTTGATTGCCATGTTATGATCTTCTCACTGAGCATAAAGGCAGTCTTGTTTCACTTTGGATTCTTTCTTCTGTTGATATCTTATAAGGGCACTTTGAATTTCCAAGTATATAATAATTTTTGGTTAGCTTTTAATCATTGACTTCTAGCACAATTCTGTGATCAGAAATCTGCTGTGTGATTGGATTTGTCTGAAATATATTGAGATTTGCTTGATGAACAAAATAGGTCGGTTAATTTTTGTAAATGTACCAGGCATGCTTAAAACCAGCATAGCTCCAACATTTGTTCCCAAGATACAGGATGATGGACGGATGGATCCATGAATGTAACGGAGATGGTTTACTATTGGGACTTCCCACATCCTTCTGCTTTGTTGCTTAGAATATGAATGGCTGAGAGGGCGCTGTGGAGCTCCCACTCTGCTTGTGTGTGAGGTTCTTCCTGCCATCCTGCCATCATTTGTTTCTTATGTTTTGCAGCCAAGAATGACCATGAGAAATCCTGGGAGCTCAGGAAGGAAGAAGCCGCCCAGAAGCAGAGACAGGGAGCTGGTAGGGAAGACCAGAAATCAGGTCTGTGAAGGTTCCTGAGAGCCTTGGGAGGCACATGGGAGGCTGAGATGGGGTAGGGGCATTGAAGGATGTGGGTGCTTTGTGGAATGTCCACTGTGAGGTACCACGTTCCGGGGCCGGGCATTGGTGGAGAGGGAGTATAAAGCCCCAGGATTGCATAGGCAGCACCCAGACAGAAGGTGTGGTGGAAACCAGAACCCTGGTCTCTATCTAATTGCTCCTGAGCCTCCTGCTTTCTTGCCTTGTGTGTCCTGTGGC
This sequence comes from Leontopithecus rosalia, assembly GCA_028533165.1. Lineage (NCBI taxonomy): Eukaryota > Metazoa > Chordata > Mammalia > Primates > Cebidae > Leontopithecus > Leontopithecus rosalia. The sequence goes on along the minus strand of CM052655.1, from coordinate 21,923,419 downwards.
TTCCCTAATAAGACTTTCTTCCTGACTTGTAGCTGAACCTCCCACTCACCCTTGAAGACTTAGTTTGAACTGGATCCTTTCCCAGACCCCTCCTCCAGGTGCCCAACATCCCCCCTTCTCCTCCCTCCCCTGCCCTCCAGTCCCCCTCTGAAACTCAGATCCCACCCCATCACCATCCCCTTCCCTCCCCCAGCCCTAAGCCACCCCCACCTCTGTCCTGGCCACCTCAGGGTGCCCTGAGAGCATGATGACATGTGGGTGCTGTGGCTGCTCTTTTGGCTCTTCCTGGGGTTTCCCAGCCATCAATCTACCCAAAGGAGTAGATGCTGGACCCGTGGGGTTTCTTCTTTGTTATTGGGCTGTGTCACATGGCAAATTACACAGTGCAGGCCTGTAATTTCAGTGCTTTGGGGGGCTAAGGTGGGCAGATCACCTGACTCCAGGAGTTTAAGACTGGCCTCAACATCAGAGACAAACCCCATCTCTACAAAAGTTTCCAAAAAGATTAGTTGGATGCCCACTGCACTTTTGTCTCAAACAGAATAAACCAAAACAAAGTGAAATGTCATTTGAGTTTTGTGTCATCTGGTTTGATGACTTTATAGGAACTTCTGAGTCATCTGTGTCTTCTGCTCTTGGGGGCTGCATCTAGAGAGTCTGTGTCCAGTCAGTGTAATGGTAGCTGAGAAACCCATCAGATAGAGAAGAAAGGGCTGCACCTGCTGGGAGGTTTGCAATATGGGAGTCACTAAGAGTGACATGAGCAGGAAGTGAATGAGAACTGTATTGTCCTTTGTTTTGTAAAATGTGTATGGTGCAGATCATTGACTGACTCAAAGGAGAAAGGGTCTTAAAGTCCTTTTGTTATCCAAATATAAAGAAATGACAGGCCAGGTATGGTGGCTTATGCCTGTAATTGGGAGGCTGAGGCCAGCAGATCAGTTGCGGTCAGGAGTTCCAGACCAGCCTAACCAATGTGGTGAAACCCTGTCTCTACCAAAAATATACAAAATAGCCAGGTATGGTGGCAAGTGCCTGTAATACCAGCTACTCAGAAGGCTGAGGCAAGAGAATGGCTTGAACTCAGGTGGCAGAGGTTGCAGTGAGCCAAGATTGCACCACTGCAGTCTAGCCTGGGAGAATGAGCAGGACACTCTCAAAATATATATATATATATTTGTCTCTATATATGTCTAAATATATATATATTGTCTTTGTCTATATATATATAGAGGGAGAGAGACAGAGAGAGAGAGAGAGAGAGAGAGAGAGAGAGTGTGTGTGTGTGTGTGTGTGTGTGTGTGTGTGTGTGTGTGTGTGTGTTTGAGACAAAGTCTCCCTCTTTTCTCCCAAGCTGGAGGGCAATGGCAGGATCTCGGCTCACTGCAACCTCTGCCTCCCTCATTCAAGCAATTCTTCTGCCTCAGCCTCCTGAGTAGCTGGGATTCCAGGTGCCTACCACCACACCTAACTTTTGTATTTTTAGTAGAGATGAAGTTTCAACATGTTGGCCAGGCTGGTCTGGAACTCCTGACCTCAGGTGATCCACTAGCCTCAGCCTCACAAAGTGATGGTATTACAGGCATGAGACACCATGCCTGGCCTTTTTATAATTTTTTTAGATCATCAGCTATTGTTAGTGTTAATGTATTTTATGTGTGACCTAAGACAAGTTTCCTTCTTTTAATACTGTCCAGGGAAGCCAAAAAAGTGGATATGCATGCCTTACATAAAAAAAAGACACTCTACATTTAGAATGTCTGAAAACACTACCAGCCAGGCAAAAAACATGAGACTGATGACTTCCAATCTTTTTGAAGCAGTGGAATCCCCTGGTGATATCTGAGGGATGTGATTACCTCTTAAAGGAGGTTGATGGTGTCTAAAGTTTATCATGTTTTACTGAAATATTGTAAATGTCACTGAACTTTTCATTATTTCAACTATTATTATTCTCAGCCATCAGTTTTCCACCTGATTATTTGTATCCTGGGCATGACTTTCTTGGCGTTCTGTGGATGCTTATCACTATTGTGTTTCTGGGAGCTTCTACACTTGGACTTCACACTCTGAAAAATTAGCTTGTGTGAGAGTATACTAACTTCCTGTAGAGGTATACTTGTAATCACACATAAGAAGAAATTATTTAAAACAATTCATGGTTCTGGACTTTATTATAAATATTGGGTTTTACCAAAAACATCAGGGAAATAGTTTATTAGCATAATAATTATAAAAATATCTGTCATTTACATTATGAAAATTAAATAGGTTGGTGTTTAATAGAATGCCAACACAGATTTGGGACAAAAATAAGTTTGGTGTTTTTTTAACCTTTGTGCTCTTCAACGGAAATGGAGTATGAAGTTTTGGCACTTAAATGGAAGATTCTGTCTAAACTTTTCTGCTTTCTAATTCTATTGTATGGCTGGAAGGAAAGCTTCACTTTCCTCTATAAGGTTCACTGCAGAAATGAACCAAAAACAGACAGCTTAACAGTAGAAGAAAGACACAGAACACGCATAAACATGGGAGCCACCAAAAAATGAGACTGCAAGAAGGGTCAGATGGTTGATGCTAAATGAGTGTTGTCTTTTTAGGAGAGAGGGAGATAGATGGAGATGGAGGCAATGTAAAGGGGGAGTAAGTCATTTCTTTTTTTTCTTTTCCATCAAGTTACTTGTTTTCTTCTCTAAGGAGTAAGTCATTTTTAAGGGAAATGAAAGAGTCCAAGGAAGAGTCCTTTTGTTTTTCACACATAAATTGCATCACACACACATGCACACACACACACACACACACACACACACACAGAGGTAGGCTTACCTACCTCTCAGAAAATTGCACAGATTCAACAAGAACAAATACTAATCAATGTATTCCTTAATGGCTAGTGAATAATATTAACTAAAACAAAAACAAATATTATTTTTACACCCACTAGTGCCCCCCACCAAATATTTAAATTATGAAGCCTAAACTGACAGAACAGCAAATTAATACAGTCCTTTGGGAGGGAAATCTGGTGAAACATATTACAAACCTGTTATTCATTGCTTTTTTTAAAAAAATGACAAAAAATAATTATAAAATGTTGTTTCATAAATCATAGTGTCTTCTTGAATACTATGTAAACACTTTAAAAATGAGATTGTGTGAGAACTAGCTTTGAAGGAGACACAAGGTATTTACAAATTATTCTATTGAAAGATAGCTAGTATTTGTAGAACACCTGTGTACTAGGGCTGTGCTAACTGACTGTACACCTGCTGTTTAATTTTATAATAATATTACAAGGGAGGTGGCATACTAATCTCATTTAACAAATAAAATGTAAGCAGAGGCTTAAGTTTATTATCTAGTATCAATGAAGGAGGACATAGCAAAATCAGAATTTAAAACCATGAAACCTTGATTTCAGAACCTATACTTCCATTCACTGTGCCAGTGTGTCATAAGTATACATACTTTTGAACAAACCAGTATTTAATATGCATAGATGTTATATATTTCTTATTATAAAGCAGTGTACATAAAACATCAACTTTATGTATTTATGTAATATACATCAATGTATGAGTTCACAGCTCTTATCACTAAGGATTTTTTTATTTCTTTAGTAAATTTTGAGAAAACTTTTACAAATTAACGGTACAGATGATACAAATACATGGCAAAAGTAACAAGGAGGCACGTCAATGACTGAAAGTTCAGAGAACAAAATTCTCACCTTCTCAAAGGCATTTTCTTCTTTATATGCTGCAATATTGTATGAAATTTTCACAATTACTTATTACCTCAAATAGGTTTTTCAAAAAAATACCCCCTCCCAAAATATTTTTTAAATAAAGCAAGAGTAAAGGCACTATCTTAATGTGTACTCTCTGAAACTAGAAACATCCTTCTTATCTAACATGAGTTAAGAACAGTTATCAACTTGATTAAATAGTCCTTAATCATTAAATTAATGACAATAAGAAAGAGAGATTATACTATGCCACCAATTATTACAAGAGCCTGAGTATACACATGCCAAATATCATAATAAAGTCTCTTCAGACCCAAAATTAAAGGTGAAAAGAGAAATAAAAACAGGAAGAGATAATATGAGGCTTTTCCCTCAACTAATTTACTCTAATACTATCATTGTAATACATGTATTTAGAACAAAACAGTGCTACAATGAGCTTCTAGGTTAAAACCATTATCAGAGAGGCAACTCCAGAATAAACAGATACAGTATGCTTCTTGATGGAAAGACCTGCTAGTGAGAACTGACTTCTTCCCATATTCATCTATAAATTTAGCACAATTCTAATCATAATCTCAATGGGATTTGTCTTAAAACTCATCAAAATAATTCTAAAATTCACCAGAAACAGTAAATTCATGGGAATATCTAAGAAAAATTTGAAAATAAGCATATTTGCCCTATCAGATATCAAACTTCTAAAAAGAGCCACAGGGGAGGGGAGGTAATGGAATAAACATGAACAGACCTGCCACTGGAAGAAAACTGAGAATCCAAAAAGGCCTTATGGATGCAGGAAGAAATATCTGAAATATGAACAGGTCAGTAAACTGAGAGACACAAAACCTATCCTTTTGGGAAAATTCTAGATTTCTACCCTCACACTAGACACAAAAGGAAATTCTATACAAACTAAATGAGCTCAGTGAGAAAAAAAAATTTTCACTTATAATATGTGAAAATTTTTAAAGATAATCTTGGGATGGTAGAGATTTTGCTAAACAATAAAAAAAAGCTATAAAGAAGTGATTTTCAAGTTGAATAATGAAGAATTTTTTTAAATGAAACATCTGACCATGTAAGTTAAAAATTCTATATAAAGACACTATTAACAAAATTAAAAGACAAGTAACAAATGAGGAGAAAATATGTGTAACACATAAAATAAAACATTAACAATTGTGATATCTAAAGAATTCCTATAAAGCAGTAAGAAGAAAAGATAAACAACCCAGAAGGGGCAAAATCGGCAAAGGTATGAACAGGCCATATCCAGAAGACTAATGTAACACCTAGTAAACTACAATCTAGGGAATTAAAGAAGTCATGTTTTTTAAAACTAACAAATTACACGTATTTACATGATATCAGAATGGAAAATGCCCTTCTAAACTTGAATCTACAGTCAAAAATTACCAAGAAAAATCTTTAAAACTTTCATAGACTTAAAAAGACTTTTGTACTAGCATTTTCTAAATCAATGTGAAAAATTCTAAGATTTATCTAAGCAGGAGAAGAAACACAGTTAATAAAAACATGAAAAAATTATTATTAAACAAGGTGATTATAAAGTACAAAATACTTTTTTAAAGTGTGAAAAACATTAAACCTTGCTGATGCTTGGGGAAAATGCAAATCAAAACAATGTCATGACAGTTTTCATATATCATATTGGCAAATATCTAAAAAGTGAGAATGCCCAATATTGGCAAGGGTACAGGGCACCCAATATTCTCTTACATTACTGATGGAATTTTTTAACAACATGGGAAAATATTTGTGTTTTTTGTTGTTGTTGTTGTTTTTTGAGACAGAGTCTCACTCTGTCACCCACGCTGGAGTACAATGTCACAATCTTGGTTCACTGCAACCTCCACCTCCCCAGTTCAAGTAATTCTCCTGCCTCAGCCTCCCAAGGACCTGGAATTAATTTTTGTATTTTTAGTAGAAGCGGGGTCTCTCTATGTTGAGCAGGGTGGTCTCAGACTCCTGACCTCAGATGATCCACCCACCTCAGCCACCCAAAGTGCTGGGATTATGGCCATGATGCTTAGATGCAATATGTTAAGTAAGGAAAAGACATATTAAACATAAAATCTCAACCATGTTCTAAAATAATAATAACTACGTTTTATGAATACCTTTATGCCAGGACTGTTTACATCTACTAGGGCACTTCATATTCACAATAATTCTATGAGTTAACACTATTATTACTCTCATTTTATGGAGGAAGAAACAGACAAGAGATCAAGTGACAGAACCAAGACGTCAACTCAGGTTGATTCTAGAGTCTCAGATCTTAACCACAATGTACAGAAATTCATTAAAATCATTAAATACAGTGGAGTTGAGTACACTGTCTACTTTAATTCTCTATTTCATCATAGATTTTCTACTACTTTACTTCTCAAATACAACGATTTTTAAAAGGATCAATAATCACAAGACAGCAATAGTGTCCCTGAAATTCCCCTAGAGATGCTAACTACAAAATAAAACTTATAAATTATAATCCAATAGCTTTAAATATATTAGTACAAGAACATTTCATGTGGATCTATAGCATAACAGATTAAAACAGTATTTTATTCTATCAGTGTATTTTAAAGATCAAATGTGGCTGAGTTCAGTGGCTCATGCCTGTAATCACAGCACTTTGGGAGCCTGAGGTGAGCAGATCATTTGAAGTCAGGAGTTTGAGACCAGCCTGAACAACATGGTGAAACCATGTCTCTACTAAAACACACACACACACACACACACACACACACATTAGCTGGGCATGGTGTCACATGCCTGTAGTCCCACCTACTCAGTAGGCTGAGGCAAGAGAATCACTTGAAGCTGGGAGGAGGTTGCAGTAAGCTGACACTGCACCACTGCATTCCAGCCTGGGTGACAGAGAGAGACTCCATCTCAAAAAAAAAAAAAATGGCAGCAAAACACACTGCCACGTGTTTACCTATGCAACTATCTTGCATGTTCTGCACATGTACCCCAAAACCTAAAATGCAATAAAAATTAAAAAAAAAAAAACTCTAACGTAGAATATGTATAATGAGAACAATAAAATTCTTCTGATGAACGCAAACTTTAAATTATGGATGATTAAGCAGTCTTGCATCAAATTTGTTTTGTTTTAATTGCATGGTATCAAGAAAAACCTGATTCACAAAGTTGAGTAGTTGATAAAGCACTTTGCAAATGATAAAGAATGTTTTCTGTTGTTTAAATAGTACATTAATGCTATCTAAGGATTTAATAACACCTGTCCATATGTTTTAAAAGTAGAATACCTCCAAATTAATTCTGTAATAATGTTAAGGACTGTGAATACTTGGTAGCTGTAAACTCTTTGGTAAATTAAAACTTTACAATATATACTAATGCTGATATATGCATAAGGCAGTCATGTTGTTGCATAATGCAGTTAGTTTTGATAGTACTGAATGTGCTTATATAATGTTACAGGAGCAAACAAGCACCACCTAAAATTTCAAAATATCAACATAAAACTACAATCTTACTAATCAATAAAATTTTTATCCTTTCTGAGGAGAAAAAGAAAAATAACACTTTTAATTTTTTTAAAAAATGGCTTCCCTCTCCCCCCACACCCACCCAGACAGAGTCTTGCTCTGTCACCCAGGCTGGAGTGCTGTGGCATGATCTTGGCTCACTGCAACCTCCATCTTTCAGGTTCAAGCATTTCTCCTGCCTCAGACTCCCTAGTAGTAACTGGGACCATAGGTATGTGCCACCACACCCAGCTAATTTTTCTATTTTTCATAGAGAAGGGATTTCACCACGTTGGCCAGGATAGTCTCAATCTCTTGATCATGTGATCCACCCACCTTGCCTTCCAAACTGCTGGATTACAGGCATAAACCACTGCACACAGCCTAAAAAATAAAATGGCATTTAAAAAGTTTCAAGTCCATACACAAAGTGAGAAACTCTATCCCAAGGATTGTTGTCCTGGCTATGAGCATTATAGACAACTTACATTGTCTTCCTTTTTCTTATTTTCCTTCAAATACTCTAAATGTATTGCTTTTTCTGTTTGTTTGGTTTTGGCTTTGCTTTTTTGCTTTTAATTTTGAGACACAGTTTTGCTCTGTTGCCCAGGCTGGAGTGCTGTGGTGCAATCTCAGCTCATTGCAACCTCTGCATCCCAGGTTCAAAGCAATTTTCATACCTCAGCTTCACAGGTGGCTTAGACTACACGTGCACACCCCACCATGCCCACCTAATTTTTGCATTTTGGGTAGAGATGGGGTTTCACCAAGTTGGCCAGGCTGGTCTTGAACTCCTGACCTCATGTGATCCACCTGCCTCAGTCTCCCAAAGTGCTGGGATTACACACGTTTGCCACCATGCCTGGTCAACTTTTTATGTTAAAAGGACTATAATTACAAAGAACAGGAATTTGCAAAAAAGTACACAGGGAGGCCCCAAGTATGCTTGCCCAAAGTCCTTTAATGTCATAACTTATGTGACCCAAGTACACTGTCACCATCAGGAAAGTGAGCAAGGTACAATCCCAAATTTATTCAGGTTTCAACAGTTTTGTATGCAAAACGGGACTTGAGACTGCTAGAATTTGTATGCAGTAAGTGTGTGTGTGGTTGTATGAAATTTTATCACATTTGCAGCTTTGTATAATCACACCTGAGACAGAGAATTGTTCCATCCCTAAATAGCTCTCTCATGCCACCACTTTACAACCAAACCACCTCTCACCTCCCATTCTGAACTCCTAGTAACCACTAAATCTGTTCTCCATCTCTGCAGTCTTATTTCAATGTTATATAAATGCCATCATAACATATGTAACCTTTAACTCTCTATTTTTGTTTTGTTTTGTTTTGTTTTGTTTTGTTTTGTTTTGAGATGAAGTCTCACTCTGTCACCCAGGCTGGTGTGCAGTGGAACACTCTAGGTTCACTGCAATCTCTACCTCCCAGGTTCAAGTGATTCTCCCACCTCAGCCTCTCCAGTATCTGGGATTACAGGTATGCACCACCACACCTGGCTAATTTTTGTATTTTTTGTAAAGACACGATTTTGTCATGTCAGTCAGGCTTGTCTTGAACTCCTGCCCTCAGGTGATCCACCCACCTTGGCCTCACAAAGTGCTGAAATTACAGGTGTGAGCCACCATGCCCAGGCTTCACACAGTATAACTCTCTTGAGATAACCTGGCGGTACAAATCAGTTGTCCTCATATATTAAAATTTAGCATGATATGAACTTGAGTGTATATAAACATTTATAACATTTTAAAGTTTAAAACATTAAAATGTGAATCAAAGGCATATGAAATCCATGTTTCACTGACACAGAATAAGAATTCTGAAATACAAATTTTGAAAACTGGTAATCTAATACATATCTAGTACAATCCATTACAGGTTGAGTGTTCCTTACCTGAATGCTTTGGAGCAGAAATACTTTGGATTTGGAATTTTTTCAGATTTGGTAATATGTGCATTATATACCAGTTGAGCATCCCAAATCTGAAAGTGCAAAATCCAAAATGTTCCAAAATCCCAAAACTGTGACTGCCAATATGACACTCAGAGGAAATGCTCACCAGGGAATTTCAGAGTTTGGATTTTCCGATTAGGGATCCTCAGCCTGTACAAGCACTTTATAGAAGAAAGGCCCAGGGCTCAGTGCTATGTCTTATCAGTGTTTACTAGAGTACATGGTTTACAAGGACGCCTGGTTTTGCACTTTTTATGATCAACCTCTAGATTACAGTTCTTTCCCAACCCAGTTGCATATGTTACATTCAACTATGCCCACTTGCTCTTCTTCTCAAATGACCATAGTTTACTACCCTTTCAAGTTCTTTGTAATGATCGAGAAAATGAACTCCTCTTAAATTTCCATATCTGGGTGGTGCTTTAGATAGCACCACACCTCAGGTCCAATTCTCCCATCTCTATGTGCAGTAGGTCCACATGACAAGGCCTCACTCAGAAAGAGCTACCCCAACCTAGGACAGATTCAAACAAACTCTTCTCTCTCTCCATCCCTCCAGGTGCCTAGATTCCCTATCTCATTCCTCCCTAGGCTAACTGGCCAAGTCTTCAGGTAGCTCACCCCTACTGTCTATCTGTTAGCTAACTCAGTGTGACAAACCAAGTCCTCACACCTTCAGGTTTACAAGGCAAACACTCCAGGAACTTACTTCTTGAATAAGAAGTTACTGTGAAGGTATTGACTCCACAGGGTAGTCAGGTACTGTGAAGGTCAATACCTTCACAGTAACTACCCTGACTTTCCAAAATGTGCTCTAAACAGGTAAAAGCTATAATACAAACTATAAATATTTTTGTCATACAGATACCAAAAATGGTGGCTTTTTTTCTTGCAATTAAAAAAATCTGATTGATATCGTTATTGCTCTAACAATATTAGATCTAAATGTAATTTGAAATAGTCATAAAAGGCTGGTTGTGGTGGCTCACAACTGTAATCCCAGCACTTTGGAAGGCCAAAGTGGGAAGATCACTTGAGACCAGCCCAGGCAACAAAGTGAGACCTTGTCACTACAAAAAAATAGAAAAAATGAGCCAGACACGGTGGGGTGTGCACCTGTAGGCCCAGCTGCTTGGGAAGCTGAAGTAGGGGGATTTGTTGATGTGGGAAGGTTGAGGCTGCAGTGAGCCATGAATGCACCACTGCACTCAGCCTAGGAAGACAGAGTGAGACAATATCTCAAAAAAATAAAGAAAGGAAAAAAAGAAAAAAGGAAAGGAAGAGAAAGAAGTGAAGAAAGGGAAAGCAGGAAAAAGGAAAGGAGCGGAAGGGAGGAAAGAGAGAAAAAAGAAAGGGAAAAAGAGGGAAGCACAGAGAGAGGAAGGGAAAGGAAGAAAAAAAAAGGGAATACAGGAAGACAGAAAGACAGAAAGAAAGAGTAGTGGTAAAGAGCTTGGACTCTTGAGCCAGACTTCCTGGGTTAGAATCTGGCCTCTGCCACTGTACTACCTGGATCAAGTGTTAGGTTGTGTGGCTCAGTTTCCTCATCTGTAAAATGGCAATAAAAGCTACCTACCTCATAGGACTGTTGTGAGACTTTAATAATATATGTAAAGAATTTAGACCACTGCCTAGCACATAGTACCATCTGAAAGTATTAACACTTATCTCTACTACAATCCAGATTCACTTCTTTGTGATATTTCTCTATTCCGCTTGGACTCTTTTCAGTTCAAACTGCTTCTAAAATTTCCATAACAAGACGCAATGACAATGTTAGGAATTTAATTTTTTAAATTCATCTTTGCTAGTCAAAACGAATTTTCTTTTATGTCCTAGCAGTTATTAACATTTCACTAAATACAAATGCAAACATTTAAAGTACAGGAGTAATGGACCAAATGCCAAGCTAAAGCAAGCTACCTATCATAATATATACATGACACACTCCTCTTAAAAAAACAGGGGGGAGGAAAAAATACGGTAATATGGATGTTTGTCTATGTGTCAAATGGCTCTGAAAAGTTTCACAGCAGCCTACCGACAGGGAGAACTCTCTATTTGGGGGAAGGGATGTGAAGAGCTTTCACTGTACATATCTTGTTATCTTTCATTTTTTAATCTTATTTTATTTTTTTATTGTATTTTAGGTTTCGGGGTACATGTGAAGAACATGCAAGATAGTTGCATAGGTACCAGATATAGGTGAAGGGGACGAAGGCAGCAAGTCACATAGGTACAGTGTGACTTGCTGCCTTCCTCCCCTTCATCAATATCTGGCATTTCTCCCCCTACTATCTCTCCCCAACTCCCCACCCCTTGTTGTCCCACCCCTATTCCCCCCAATAGACCCCAGTGTGTAGTGCTCCCTTCCCTGTGTCCATGTGTTCTCATTGTTCAACACCCGCCTATGAGTGAGAACGTGCGGTATTTCATTTTCTGTTCTTGTATCAGTTTGCTGAAAATGATGTTCTCCAGGTTCATCCATGTCCCTACAAAGGACACGAACTCATCGTTTTCAATTGCTGCATAATATTCCATGGTGTATATGTGCCACATTTTCCCTGCACAGTCTATCATCGAGGGGCATTTGGGTTGATTCCAGGTCTTTGCTATTGTAAACAGTGCTGCAATGAACATTTGTGTGCATGTGTCTTTAGAGTAGAATGATTTATAGTCCTTTGGATACATACCTAGTAATGAAATTGCTGGGTCAAATGGAATTTCTATTTCTAGGTCCTTGAGGAATCGCCACACTGACTTCCACAAAGGTTGAACTAATGTACACTCCCACCAGCAGCGTAAAATGGTTCCTATTTCTTCCCATCCTCTTCAGCATCTGCTGTCTCTGGATCTTTTACTAATCGCCATTCTAACTGGCATGAGATGGTATCTCAATGTAGTATTGATTTCAGTTTCTCTAATGACCAGTGATGAAGAGCATTTTTTTCATATGTTTGTTGGCCTCGTGTATGCCTTCTTTTGTAAAGTGTCTGTTTATATCCTATGCCCACTTTTGAATGGGCTTGTTTGTTTTTTTTTCTGTAAATCTGTTTTAGTTCTTTGTAGATTCTGGATATCAGCCCTTTGTCAGATGGGTAAACTGCAAAAAAAATTTTTTATTCTGTTGGATATCGATTCACGTTAATGACAGTTTCTTTTGCCATGCAAAAGCTGTAAAGTTTGATTAGGTCCCATTTGTCCATTTTGGCTTTTGGTGCCAATGCTTTTGGTGTTTTGGTCATGAAGTCCTTGCCTACTCCTATGTCCTGAATGGTTTTGCCTAGATTTTCTTCTAGGGTTTTTATGGTGTTAGGTCTTACGTTTAACTCTTTAATCCATCTGGAGTTAACTTTAGTGTAAGTTGTCAGGAAGGGGTCCAGTTTCTGCTTTCTGCACATAGCTAACCAGTTTTCACAACACCCTTTATTAAACAGAAAATCCTTTCCCCATTGCTTGGTTTTGCCAGGTATATCAAAGATTGTATGGTTGTAGATATGTTGTGTTGCCTCCGACACTTCTGCTTTGTTCCATTCGTCTGTATCTCTGTTTTGGTGCCAGTACCATGCTGTTTCAATTACTGTAGCCTTGTAGTATAGTTTGAAGTCCGGTAGTGTGATGCCTCCCACTGTGTTCTTTTTACTTAGAATTGACTTGGCTGTGCGGGCTCTCTTTTGGTTTCATATGAAGTTTAAGTTGGTTTTTTCCAGTTCTGTGAAGAAGGTCATTGGTAGCTTGATGGGGATAGCATTAAATCTGTAAATTAGTTTGGGTAGTACGGCCATTTTCACAACACTGAATTCTTTCTAACCATGAACATGGCATGTTTCTCCATCTGTTTTTGTCCTCTCTTATTCCCTTGAGCAGTGGTTTGTAGTTCTCCTTGAAGAGGTCCTTTACGTTCCTTGTTAGTTGTATTCCTAGGTATTTTATTCTCTTTGTAGCAATCGTGAATGGCAGTTCGTTCTTGGTTTGGCTCTCTCTAGGTCTGTTCTTGGTGTATAGGAATGCTTGTGATTTTTGCACATCGATTTTGTAGCCTGAGACTTTGCTGAAGTTGCTTATCAGTTTCAGGAGATTTTGGGCTGAGACGATGGGGTCTTCTAGATATGGTATTATGTCGTCTGCAAATAGAGACAATTTGGCTTCCTCCTTTCCTATTTGAATACCCTTTATTTCTTTTTCTTGCCTCATTGCTCTGGCTAAAACTTCCAGTACTATACTGAGTAGGAGTAGTGAGAGAGGGCATCCTTGTCTAGTGCCAGATTTCAAAGGGAATGTTTCCACTTTGTGCCCATTCAGAATGATATTGGCTGTTAGTTTGTCGTAAATAGCTTTTATTATTTTGAGATAGGTTCCATCAATACCGAGTATATTGAGTATTTTTAGCATAGAGGGCTGTTGAATTTTGTCAAAGGCCTTCTCTGCATCAATTGAGATAATCATATGGTTTTTGTTTTTGGTTCTGTTTATGTGCTGACTTGCGTTTATAGACTTGCATATGTTGAACCAGCTTGGGATGAATCCTACTTGATCATGGTGGATAAGCTTTTTGATGCAGTGTTGCAATCAGCTTGCCAGTATTTTATTGAAGATTTTTGCGTCTATGTTCATCATGGATATTGACCTGCAGTTTTCTTTTCTTGTTGAATCTCTGCCGGGCTTTGGTATCAGGATGATGTTGGTCTCATAAAATGACTTGGGAAGGATTCCCTCTTTTATGATTATTTGGAATAGTCTCAGAAGGGTTGGTACCAGCTCCTTTTTGTGTGTCTGCTAGAATTCAGCTGTGAACTCATCTAAACCTGGGCTTTTTTTGTGTGGTAGATTCTTAATTGCCACCTCCACTTCAGATCCTGTCATTGGTCTATTCATGGTTTCAACTTCTTCCTGGTTTAAGCTTGGGAGGACGCAAGTGTCCAGAAATTTATCCATTTCTTTCAGGTTTACTAGTTTATGTGCAAAGAGTTGTTTGTAATATTCTTTGATGATGGTTTGAATTTCTGTGGGATCCTTGGTGAGTTCCCATTTATCATTTTTTATTGCATGTATTTGGCTATTCTCTCTTTTCCTTTTTATTAATTTGGCTAGTGGTCTATTTTGTTGATCTTTTCAAAAAACCAGCTCCTGGATTTATTGATTTTTTGAAGGGTTTTGTTTGGTGTCTCAATCTCCTTCAGTTCTGCTCTGATCTTAGTTATTTTTCGTCTTCTGCTAGGTTTTGAGTTTTTTTGATCTTGCTCCTCAACTTTTTCGATTTTGACGATAGGGTGTCAATTTTAGATGTCCTTGCTTCTCACGTGGGCACCTATTCCTATATGTTTTCCCTTAGACACTGTTTTAAATTTGTCCCACAGATTCTGGTATGTTCTGTCTTCATTCTCATTGGTTTTGAAGAACATCTTAATTTCTGCCTTCATTTCATTGTTTACCCAGTCAACATTCAAGAGCCAGTTGTTC
>CM052655.1:21872720-21889306 GCA_028533165.1 Leontopithecus rosalia | reverse complement strand
GTGTTTATGGTGCCTGGTCTTATGTTTAAGTCTTTAATGCATCTGGAGTTAATTTTAGTGTAAGGTGTCATAAAGGGGTCCAGTCTGCTTTCTGCACATGGCTAGCCAGTTTTCCCAACACCATTTATTCAACAGTGAATCCTTTCCCCATTGCTTGTTTTTGTCAGTTTTATCAAAGATTGTATGGTTGTAGATATGTTGTGTTGCCTCCAATGCCTCTGTTCTGTTCCATTGGTCTATTTCTCTTTTTTGGTACCAGTACAATGCTGTTTTGATTACTGTAGCTTTGTAGTATAGTTTGAAATCTGGTAGTGTGATGTCTCCTGCTGCGTTCTTCTTGCTTAGAATTGACTTGGCTATGCGGGCTGTCTTTTGGTTCCATATAAAGTTCATGGTGGTTTTTTTCTAGTTCTGTGAAGAAAGTTAATGGTAGCTTGATGGGGATAGCGTTGATTCTGTAAATTACTTTGGGCAGTATAGCCATTTTCACAATATTGATCCTTCCTAACCATGAACATGGAATGTGTCTCCATCTGTTTTTGTCCTCTCTTATTTCGTTGAGCAGTGGTTTTCAGTTTTCTTTGAAGAGGTCCCTTACGTTCCTTGTAAGTTGTTTTTCTAGGTATTTTATTCTCTTTGTAGCAATTGTGAATGGCAGTTCATTCTTGATTTGGCTCTCATTCAGTCTGTTATTGGTGTATAGGAATGCTTGTGATTTTTGCACATTGATTTTATATCCTGAGACTTTGCTGAAATTGCTTATCAGTTTCAGGAATTTTTGGGCTGAGGCGATAGGGTCTTCTTTGAATAGTATCATGTCGTCTGCAAATAGATACAATTTGGCTTCCACCTTTCCTATTTGAATACCCTTTATTTCTTTTTCTTGCCTGATTGCTCTGCAAGAGCTTTCAGTACTATATTGAATAGGATTGGTGAGAGAGGGTAACCTTGTCTAGTGCCAGATTTCAAAGGGAATGATTTCCAGTGTTTGCCCATTTAGTATGATATTGGCTGTTGGTTTGTCATAAATAGCTTTTATTACATTGAGATACTTTCCATCAATACCGAGTTTATTGAGGGTTTTTAGCATAAAAGGCTGTTGAATTTTGTCAAAGGCCTTCTCTGCATCAATTGAGATAATCATGTGGTTTTTGTTTTTGGTTTTGTTTATATGGTGAATTGTGTTTATCAACTTGCATATGTTAAACCAGCCTTGCATGTCTGGGATGAATTCTACTTCATCATGATGGATAAGTTTTTTGATGTGCTTTTGCAATCGGCTTGCCAGTATTTTATTGAAGATTTTTACATATATGTTCATTATGGATATTGGCCTGAAGTTTTCTTTCTTGTTGAGTCTTTGCTGGGTTTTGGAATTAGGATGATGTTGGTCTCATAAAATGATTTGGGAAGGATTCCCTCTTATTGGATTATTTGGAGTAGTTTCAGAAGAAATGGTAGCAGTTCCTCTTTTTGTGTCTGGTAGAATTCGGCTGTGAACTGATCGGGATCTGGACTTTTTTTGTGTGGTAGGCTCTTAATTTCTGCCTTGACTTCAGACCTTGTTATTGGTCTATTCGTAGTTTTGGCTTCCTTTTTGTTTAGGCTTGGAAGGACTCAGGTCTTCAGGAATTTATCCATTTCATCCAGGTTTACTAGTTTATGTGCATAGAGTTGTTTGTAATATTCTCTGGTGATGGTTTGAATTTCTGTGGAATCTGTGGTAATTTCTCCTTTATCATTTTTTATTACATCTGTATGGTTGTTCTTTCTTTTCTTTTTTAACAGTCTGACTAGTGGTCTGTCTATTTTGTTGATCTTTTCAAAAGATCTGTGTAATATTTCATGTGGCAACTCACTGTGCCAGCTGAAACAGCATCGCTGATTTGTGGTGCTTCTTTGCCTGCGAAACTTTCAGTCTGGGTCCCTGTTTCAGTCCTCTTTTTAATCAGATGAATGGGCGGCTCTGCCTTCCCAGAGATTCAATCACCAGGTCAAAGGGGACCCTGACCAGTTTTTTTTTTACAGAGAACTGCTATGCTGGGGCACTTGCAAAGTATGCTTTCCAGCCAAAACAGCTGTGCCGGTGACCCTTGGGGCTCCTCTGCCTGGGAATCTCCTGGTGTGTGGGCAATAAATCCCTCACCCTCTGTACTTTCACTGGAAGCTGCAATACTGAGCTGCTCTTAATTGGCCATCTTGGATCTTCCCCCCCATGTGTTTTTTTGAGATGGAGTCTTTCTCTTTTGCCCAGGTTGGAGTGCAATGGCAAAGTATCAGCTCACTGCAATCTCTGCCTGCTGCGTTCAGGTGACTCCCCTTCCTCAGCCTTCTGAGGAGCTAGGACTACAGGCAGGAGCCACCATGCATGGCCAGGAAGTATCCTTCTGTCTCTCATTTGCTAAGAGCAACGTCTAAAAGACGGGCTTTAAGTGGATTTTCTGCCATCTGTTTGTACTGCATTCTGGTTCTTTTGCAGTATGTAATTTTCAGTAATTAGTAAATTAGCTGATTGACTAAATTACTAAGCTATAAATTTTGTGATTGATAATTTTAATAATTTCTTGTTCCCTGCTGAAATCTATGTTCTCTGTCTGTTAAGCCTACTATCTGAGTCTTGTGTGTCTGTGCCTATTATTGTCTGTCTGTGCTAGTTTTTACAGTTAGAATTTTACCTTTCTAAGAGTGCTGTTTTCTGACAATGGTGTTCATAATCATGTCATCATGCCCAGCATGGAGATGCTCAATACATATACATAAATAAATAAAAATAAATAAATATATGCTCAATAAATATACATTTCCAATGTCAAAAATTTTAAATGTGATAAAACACAAAAGATTTACCACATCCATTTAAAGTAGACACTTCAGTGTAAGTACATTCATATTTTTGTGCGTCCAAGTTCTGTAACTCATTAAATCCTTCCAAACTGAAACTCTGTCCTTATCAAATAAGCCATTACTGCTCTCTCTCAGCTCCTGTCTACCACCACGCTACTTTCTGTCTCTGTGAATCTGATTACTCGAGGTCCTTCCCATAAGTGTACTCATACGGTATTTCTCTTTTTGTGACTGCCTTTTTTCACTTTGCATAACGTCCTCAAGGTTCATCTGTGTGCTAACATGTGTCGAAATTTTCTTCCTTTTTTTGGCTGAATAATGTTTGACTGTATGGAGAGACCACATTTATTTATCTGTCGGTGGGCACTTGGGTTGCTGCTATCTTTCGACTCCTATGAATAACGCTGTGCCGAGACCAGCTCAGCCTTGGAGACCCCAACCCATGTGGCACTGAAGAAATTAAGAAACAGACACAGAGATAGCAAAAGATGGGTTCAGAGTGGAGCACAAGGGGTCTCACAGCATTTCCAGTTTACAGTCCAGAGTAAACTCTGACCTATGTATTTATTCTTGACTTACCAGTGACAAGTTTCACAAGTGGATGCTCTGTGTTCTTTCATTGGTTAAAGGTAAACTAACCAGGCAGCTAGTGTGTGTTTACTATAGGTTAAAGATGAACTATAATGTGCTCTTTATGAGGGAACAAAGGAAAGAGTCACACATCTTGTGTTCAAAGAACTAATTCATCTGGCGTGAGACATAATTATATTGGATACCGTTTTATAATGCTTTAAGCAATTTGCTGCTTTGGGGGCAGTTTTCCGCTCTGGGGGGCCGATTAGGTTTCCCTTGCCGACACTCTCAATAGGATTTCTCAGCAAACAAAATGATTTCTCACACATGTCAGAATTTGCTCTCAACAACGCTGCTATGAACATTAGTATATAAATGTGTGAGGTACATACCCAGAAATGAAAATGCTGGATTATATGGTAATCCTTTGTTTTGAGATAGAGTGTTGCTCTATTACCCAGGGTGGAATGCAGTGGTGCAATCTTGGCTCCCTGCAAGCTCTGCCTCCTGGGTTCAAGTGATACTTAAACCTCAGTTTCCAGAGTAGCTGGGATTATAGGCCTGCACCGCCATCCGGGCTAGTTTTTGTGTTTTTAGCAGAGATGGATTTCACCACGTTGGCCAGACTGGTCTTGAACTCCTAGCCTCAAGTGATTCACCTGCCCCAGCCTCACAAAGTGCTGGGATTACAAGTGTGTGGCACCACACCTGGCCTGTTTTTAACTTTTTGATGAAAAGTTTAAACACTGTTTTCCATAGCTACAGCTCCATTTTAAACTCCCAGTAAGAGTGCACAAGGCTTCCAACCCCTCAGCATCCTCGCTAACACTTTATTTTCTGTATGGATTACAGCCATCTTAACGAGCCTGAGGTGGCCTCGTCATGTAGTTCTTTTTTTTTTCCATTTTTGAGATGGAGTCTCGCTCTGTCACCCAGGCTACAGTACAGTGGTGCAATCTTGGCTCACTGCAACCTTCACCTTCCAGGTTCAAGAAATTGTCCTGCCTCAGCCTCCTGAGCATCTGGGACTTCAAGCATGTGGCACCACACCCAGTTAGTTTTTTTATTTTCAGTAGAGATGTGGTGTTACTACATCTGCTAGGCTGGTCTCAAACTCCTGAACTCAAGTGTTCCACCACCTTGGCCTTTAGGAGTGCTGGGATTACAGGTGGGAGCCACCATGCCCAGTCTCTCCGCATGGTTTTGGTTTGTTTTTCTAATAGTAATGGTGAGCATCTTTTTATGTGCTAATTGGCCATTTGCATCTCTTATTTGGAGGACTGTCTATTCACGTCTTTTGTGCATTTTTGAACTGCCTTATTTGGGTTTTAGTGTTGCATTGTGAGAGTGCTTTATCTATTCTACATGGGAAGTCTTTGACATGTAATTTTCACATCTGTCATTCCGTAGGTTGCCTTTTTCATCTGTTAATAGTATCCTTCAATGTAATCCAATCTGTCTACTTTTCCTTTTGTTTTTCGGGCCTTTGTTGTCATATCCAAAAAATCATTGCCAAAGAAAGCTCTCCTTCTATGTTTTAAGAGTTGTCAGCTGGGAACAGTGACTCCCGCCTGTAATTCCAGCACATTGGGAGGTGGAAAGGGATAAATGACGAGGTCAAGAGTTCAAGACCAGCCTGACCAAGATGCTCTGTCTCTACTAAAAACAGAAAAATTAGCTAGGCATAATGATGGGTGCCTGTAATCCCAGTTACTTGGCAGGCTGAGGTAGAGAATTGCTTGAACCCAGGAGCTGGAGGTTGCAGTGAGCCTAGATCATGCCACTGCACTCCAGCCTCCATGTCAGCCTCCTCTGTCTCAAAAAAACAGGAGTTGCATAGCTTCAGATCTTACACTTGGGTCTTTAATTCATTATTGAGGTTTTCTTTTCTTTTTTTTTTTAACATGATATAGGGTAAGGTTTTAACTTCATTCTTTGGCCTATGGATATCTAGTTTTTCACACCATTTGTTGAAAGACTGTCCCTTCCCTGATTGAAAAATTTTGGCATCCTTATTGAACTCAGTTGATCATATGTGTAAAAATTTCCTTCTGCATTCTGTATTACATTCCACTGGTCTCTCTGTATGTCTTTACTGCTGTACCACACTGTTGAACACTGTAGCTTTTTTTTTTTTTAAGACAGAGTCTTGCCCAGTCACCAAGGCTGGAGTGCAGTGGTGCAATCTCAGCTCACTACAACCTTTGCCTTGTAGGTTCAAGGGATTCTTCTGCCTCAGCCTTTCAAATAGCTGGAAGCACAGGCATATGCCACCACACCTGGCTAATTTTTGTATTTTTAGTAGAGATGAGGTTTCATCATGTTGGCCAGGATGGTCTTGATCTCTTGACCTCATGATCTACCCACCTCGGCCTCCCAAATTGTAGAATTACAGGTTGAGCCACCATGCCCAGCCCACTCTAGCTTTTAAGAATACATTTTGAAATTGAGAAGTAAAAGACTTCCAACTTTGTTACATTTTCAAGGTTGCTTTGGCCATTTGAGATCTCTTGAAATTACATATAACCTTTACACAATTTATCAGGATGGATTTTTCTATAATTGAAGAAAAAATGTCACCGAGGTTTTGAGAGCAATTACCCTAAACCTGTAGATCTCTTTGAGTCGTATTGACATCTTAACAAAACTAAGCTTTTTAATACCTAAGTATGAGATGCCTTTACGTTTGTTACACAATCGGTCTCTGGAACTCAAAATTCTGCCAGAGTCTTTGCCTCCTGGTTGAGTTTATTTCTGTTTTATTCTTTTTGATGCTATTGTAAACTGACTTTTTTTTTCTTTTTTTTTTTAAGATAGTGTCTTACTATGTTGCCCAGGCTAGGGTACAGTGGCTATTCACAGGCATAATTATTACAAAAACTGACAGCTTTGACCTCCCAGGCTCAAGTGATTCCCCTGCCTCAGTCTCCCAAGTAGCTGGGACCATAGGCATCAACAACGAAGCCAGCAAAAAATGTTTTCTTAATTTCCTTCTTGGATTGTTGACTGTTAGCGTGTAGAAATGCAACTGACTTCTGTATATTGATTTTGTAGTCCTGAAACTTGGACAAATTGTTAGTTCTCACAGTTTATTTTGTGCAGTCTTCAGGATTTTCTACAGAAAAGATTATGTCATTTGTGAACAGAAAAAATTTTACTTCTTCATTTCCAGTTTTGATGCCTTTTCTTTTTTCTTTCTTTCTTAATAGCTCTGGCTAGGATTTCCAGTATTATGAAAGCAGGCATCATTGTTTTATTATTCATCTTGGAAAACTTTGTCTCTCATCATTGAGAATGATGCTAGCTGGACCTTTCTGAAAATGAGGTTCATATGACCTTTATTACATTGAAATTGTTTTGATCTCTAGTCAGTATGTTTTTAATCATGAAACGATATTTAACTTTATTAAATGCTTTTTTTCTGAACTAATTGAAACAAATTGTCATGGGTTTTCTTTCCTTCATTTTGTTAATGTGGCATCTTATCCTAATGTTTATATGATAACCACCTTTTGATTCCAGGAATAAATCTTACTTGATCATTTAAATAAGTCTACTATGATGCTGTTGAATTCTCATTATTATTTTCTTTTTTTAAATTATTATTTTATTTATTTTCTGTTGCATTTTAGGCTTTGGGGTACATGTGCAGAACATGCAAGATAGTTGCACAGGTACACACATGGTAGTGTGTTTTGCTGCCTTCCTCCACTTCACCCACATTTGGCATTTCTTCCCAGGATGTCCTTCCCCGTTCCCTCCCCGCTGTCTCTCCACTATTCCCCCCAATAGACCCCAGTATGTAGTACTCCCTTCAATGTGTCCATGTGTTCTCATGTTTCATCATCCGCCTATGAGTGAGAATATGCGGTATTTCATTTTCTGTTCTTGTGTCAGTTTGCTGAGAAAGATGTTTTCCATATTAATCCATGACCCTAAAAAGGACACAAACTCATCATTTTTAATTGCTGCATACTATTCCATGGTGTATATGTTCCACATTTTCCCAGTCCAGTCTACCATTGATGGTCATTTGGGTTGGTTCCAGGTCTTTGCTATTGTAAACAGTGCTGCAATGAACATTCATGTGCATGTGTCCTTATATTAGAACGATTTATAGTCTTTTGGATATATACCCAGTAATGGGATTGCTGGGTCAAATGAAATTTC
This sequence comes from Leontopithecus rosalia, assembly GCA_028533165.1. Taxonomy (NCBI): domain Eukaryota; kingdom Metazoa; phylum Chordata; class Mammalia; order Primates; family Cebidae; genus Leontopithecus; species Leontopithecus rosalia. The sequence goes on along the minus strand of CM052655.1, from coordinate 21,881,719 downwards.
TATTTTTAAGGACTTCACGAATCGCCACAGTGTCTTCCACAATAGTTGAACTAATTTACACTCCCACCAGCAGTGTAAAAGTGTTCATATTCTTCCACATCATCTTCAGCATCTGTTGTCTCCAGATTGTTTAATGATCACCAATTCTAACTGGCATGAGATGGTATCTCCATGTGGTTTTGATTTGCATTTCTCTAATGACCAGTGATGATGAGCATTTTTTCATATGTTTGTTGGCCTCATGTATGTCTTCTTTTGCAAAGTGTCTCTTCATATCCTTTGCCTATTTTTAAATGGGCTTGTTTGTTTTTTTCTTGTAAATCTGTTTCAGTTCTTTGTAAATTCTTGATATCAACCCTTTGTCAGATAGGTAAACTGCAAAAATTTTTCCCCATTCTGTTGGTTGCCGATTCACTCTAGTGACTGTTTCTTTCACTATGCAGAAGCTGTGGAGTTTGATTAGGTCCCATTTGTCTATTTTGGCTTTTGTTGCCAATGCTTTTGGTGTTTTGGTCATGAAGTCCTTGCCTACTCCTATGTCCTGAATGGTTTTGCCAAAATTTTCTTCTAGGGTTTTTATGGTGCCAGGTCTTATGTTTAAGTCTTTAATCCATCTGAAGTTAATTTTAGTGTAAGGTGTCAGGAAGGGGTCCAGTTTCTGGTGTCTACAAATGGCTAGCCAGTTTTCCCAACACCATTTATTAAACAGGGAATCCTTTCCCCATTGCTTGTTTTTGTCAGATTTGTCAAAGATTGTATCGTTGTAGATATGATGTGATGCCTCCAATGCCTCTGCTCTGTTCCATTGGTTTATATCTCTGTTTTGGTACCAGTACCATGCTGTTTTGATTACTGTAGCCTTGTAGTATAGTTTGAAGTCTGGTAGTGTGATGCCTCCCTCTGTGTTCTTTCTGCTTAGAATAGACTTGGCTACGTGGGCTCTCTTTTGGTTCCATATGAAGTTCATGGTGGTTTTTTCCAGTTCTGTGAAGAAAGTCAATGGTAGCTTGATGGGGATAGCATTGATTCTGTAAATTACTTTGGGCAGTGTAGCCATTTTCGCAATATTGATTCTTTCTAACCGTGAACATGGAATGTTTCCCCATCTGTTTGTGTCCTCTCTTATTTCGTTGAGCAGCGGTTTGTAGTTTTCCTTGAAGAGGTCCCTTACATTCCTTGTAAGTAGTATTCCTAGGTATTTTATTCTTTTTGTAGCAATTGTGAATGGCAGTTCGTTCTTTATTTGACTCTTTTTTAGTCTGTTATTGGTGTATAGGAATGCTTGTGATTTTTGCATATTGATTTTTTATCTTGAGACTTTGCTGAAGTTGCTTATCAGTTTCAGGAGTTTTTCGACTCAAACAATGGGGTTTTATGTGTACTATCATGTCGTCTGCAAATAGAGACAATTTGGCTTCCATCTTTTCTATTTGAATACCCTTTATTTCTTGCCTGAATTTTCTGGCTTGAACTTTTAGTACTATATTGAATAGGAGTGGTAAAAGAGGGCATCTTTGTCTAGTGCCGGATTTCAAAGGGAATGATTCCAGTTTTTGCCCATTCCATATCATATGGGCTGCTGGTTTGTCGTAAATAGCTTTTATTACTTTGAGATACGTTTCATCAATACCGAGTTTATTGAGGGTTTTTAGCATAAAGGGCAGTTGAATTTCGTCAAAGGTCTTCTCTGCATCAAATGAGATAATCATGTGGTTTTTGTTTTTGGTTCTGTTTATGTGGTGAATTATGTTTATAGACTTGTGTATGTTGAACCAGCCTTGCATCCCAGGAATGAATCCTACTTGATCATGATGGATAAGTTTTTTTGATATGCTGTTGCAATAGGCATGCCAGTATTTTATTGAAGATTTTTGCATCTATATTCATCATGGATATTGGCCTGAAGTTTTCTTTTCTTGTTGAGTCTCTACCGGGTTTTGGTATCAGGATAATGTTCATTTCATAAAATGATTTGGGAAGGATTCCCTCTTTTGGGATTATGTGGAATAGTTTCAGAAGGTATGGTACAAGCTTCTCTTTGTGTGTCTGGTAGAATTAGGCTGTGAACCCATCTGGACCTGGGCTTTTATTGTGTGGTCAGCTCTTAATTGCTGCCTCAACTTCAGACCTTGTTACTGGTCTATTCATAGTTTCAGCTTCCTCCTGGTTTAGGCTTGGGAGGACACAGGTGTCCAGGAATTTATCCATTTTTTCCACGTTTACTAGATAATGTTCATATAGTTGTTTGTAATATTATCTGATGATGGTTTGAATTTCTGTGGGATCTGTGGTGATTTCCCCCTTATCATTTTCTATTGCATCTATTTGGTTATTCTCTCTTTTCTTTTTTATCAGTCTGGCTAGTGGTCTGTCTATTTTGTTGATCTTTTCAAAAAACCAGCTCTTGGATTTATTGATTTTTGAAGGGTTTGTCGTGTTCCTATCTCCTTTAGTTCTGCTCTGATCTTACTTATTTCTTGTCTTCTGCTAGGTTTGGAGTTTTTTTGATCTTGCTCCTCTAGCTCTTTCAATTTTGATGATAGGGTGTCAATTTTGGATCTCTTCACTCTTCTTATATGAGCACTTATTGCTATATATTTTTCTCTGGAGACTGCTTTAAATGTGTCCCAGAGATTCTGGTATGTTTCATCTTCATTCTTGTTGATTTCAAAGAACTTCTTTATTTCTGCCTTCATTTCATTGTTTATTCGATCAACATTCAAGAGCCAGTTGTTCAGTTTCCATGAAGCTGTGCGGTTCCGAGTTATTTTCTGAATTCTGAGTTCTAACTGGATTGCAGTATGATCTGAGAGACTGTTTGTTATTACGTCAGTTGCTTTACATTTGGTGAGGAGTGCTTTACTTTCAATTATGTGGTCAATTTTAGAATAGGTGTGATGTGGTGCTGAGAAGAAGGTATATTCTGTGGATTTGGGGTGGAGAGTTCTGTAAATGTCTATCAAGTTTGCTTGTTCCAGGTCTGAGTTTAAGCTCTGGATACCCTTGTTAATTTTCTGTCTGGTTGATCTGTCTAATATTGACAGTGGAGTGTTAAAGTCTTCCACTATTATTGTGAGGTAGTCTAAGTCTTTTTGTAAGTCATTATGAACTTGCCTTATATATCTGGGTGCTACTGTATTGGGTCCATATATATTTAGGATGTTTAGCTCTTCTTGTTGTATTGATTCTTTTACCATTATGTAATGTCCTTCTTTGTCTCTTTTGATCTTTGTTGCTTTAAAGTCTATTTTATCAGAGAGGAGAATTGCAACTCCTGCTTTTTTTTTGCTCTCCATTTGCTCGGTAAATCTTCCTCCATCCCTTTATTTTGAGCCTTTGTGTATCCTTATATGTGAGATGGAATTTCTGGATGCCGCACACCAATGGGTTTTGCCTTTTTATCCAATTTGCCAGTCTGTGTCTTTTGATTGGTGCATTTAGCCCATTTACATTTAGGGTTAATATTGTTATGTGTGAATTTGATCCTGCCATTTTGATGCTAGCTGGCTGTTTTGCCCGTTAGTTGATGCAGATTCTTCGTTGTCTTTATTCTCTTTAGCATTTGGTATGTTTTTGGAATGGCTGGTGCTGGTTGTTCCTTTCTATGTGTAGTGCCTGTTTCAGGAGCTCTTGGAAAGCGGACCTGGTGGTGACAAAATCTTTGAGTACTTGCTTGTTTGCAAAGGATTTTATTTTTCCTTCACTTTTGAAGCTCAGTTTGGCTGCATATGAAATTGTGGGCTGAAAGTTCTTTTCTTTAAGGATGTTGAATATTGACCCCCACTCTCTTCTGGCTTGCAGAGTTTCTGCTGAGAGATCTGCTGTGAATCTGATGGGCTTCCCTTTGTGGATGATCTGACCCTTCTCTCTGGCTGCCCTTAGTATTTTCTCCTTCATTTCAACCCTGGTGAATCTGACGATTATGTGCCTTGTGGTTGCTCTTCTTGGAGAATATCTTTGTAGTGGTCTCTGTATTTCCTGGACCTGAATATTGGCCTGCCTTGCTAGGTTGGGGAAATTTTCCTGGATAATATCCTGAAGAGTATTTTCCAGCTTGGGTTCATTCTCTTCATCACATTCTGGTACACCTATCAAACGTAGATTAGGTCTCTTCACATAATCCCACATTTCTTGGAGACTTTGTTTATTCCTTTTTGTGCTTTTTTCTGTTATCTTGGTTTCTCGTTTTATTTCATAGAGTTGGTCTTCAACTTCTGATATTCTTTCTTCTGCATGGTCATTTGGCTGTTCAATGTTGTGTAAGCTTCACAACGTTTTTGTATTGTGTTTTTCAGCTCCTTCAATTCATTGATATTCCTCTCTAAGTTGTCCATTCTTGTTATCATTTCCTCGAATATTTTTTCAAATCTTTTTTCAATGTTCTTAGTTTCTTTGCATTGATTTAGAACATTTTTTTTTTAGCGCATGGAAGTTTTTCATTACCCACCTCCTGAAGTCTGATTCTGTCATTTCATCGCATGCATTCTTTTTTCAGCTTTGTTTTCTTGCTGCTGAGGAGTTTTGGTCCTTTGTAGGAGGCGAGGTGTTTTGTTTTTGAGTGTTTTTCTCCTTTTTGTGCTGGTTTCTTCCCATCTTGTTGGGTTTATCCACCTGTCGTCTGAGTAGTTGCTGATTTTTCGATTGGGTCTCTGAGTAGATGCCCAGATTGTTGATGATGATGTATTTCTGTTTCTTAATATTCCTTCTAACAGTCTAGCCCCTCTGCTGTAAGACTGCTGAGGTCCACTCCTGGCCCCGCTTGTCTGGGGTACACCTGTAGCAGCTGCAGAACAGTGAGGGATGCTACCAGTTTCTTCTTCTAGTATCTTTGTTCCAGAATGATGCCCGCCCAATGTTAGTCTGATCAGTTTTTTTTGAGGTGACTCTTTGGATATACAGGGGTCAGGGAGCTTCTTGAGGAGACAGTCTGTACTTTATTGGAGCTCAAGTGCTGAGCTGTGAGCTTCGTTGTTCATTCAGGACTGTTAGGCTGGTATGTTTAAGTCTGCTGCAGCAGAACTCATAAACCCCTTTTTTCCCTCAGATGCTCTGTCTCGGGGAGTTAGGGCTTTATTTATGAGTATCCGTTGCACTGTCCTGCCCAACTAGGAGAGAGTCTAGTCACTATTTGCCTGGCTAGGCTCTGCCCTTCTGCCGTGTGGTCTACCCTGTTGCCAGGGGCTCTGCCCTGCTGTTGTGGGCTCTGCTCTGTTGCCTCTGTATTGGCGGAGTCTGTTTTGGTGGGTTTTCTTGGCAATGGCAGGCTGCATAAGTAATGGGAGTGTACCTTATTAGGGGTGGAATGCCTCGTTAATGGCGGACGCCCCTTCCCTACTGAGCCGCACCATCCTGTGTTCAGCTGTACCCGCAGTGAAACTCTCAACCCCGAGTGTATCAAATCGCTGTTTTGTTTGTACCTGTTGGGGTGGTACCTGCTGAGCCTGATCACCTGGCTCACTGTCTCAGAGCCCCCCCTTTTTTTTATAAGTTGAACGGTTGACTCTTTTTCAGCTGTTTCAGTCACCTGCTGATTGGGAACCAGGGTCTGTGTGATTTCCCATCCAGCGACCCATTGTGACGGCTCTATTTTTGCTTCTTGGGAACGTCCTGTTCTGGCTCACTGTCCAAGTCCCGTTTAATCAGATGGATATCCTAATCTGCCCTCCCAAACCTCAGATTGCCAGTTTAACAAGGCACCCAGACCAGTGCGTTTTGTGCGGAGTTCTGCTGCACTGTGGCACCAACTGAAATGGCTGCACCAGCCAAAACTGCTGCGCTGGCATTCCGTGTCTCTCCTACACCTGGGAATTTCCCCTTCGTGTGGGCAACAAAGATCCGTCTGGAAATGCGGCTTGGACTCACCCTCTGTGCCTTCACAGAGAGCTGCAATCCTGAGTTGCTCCTCAATAATTTATTTTAAAATAAAAATAGGAACAGCTCTATGTGGGTCAGGCTCTCTCCATCACAGGCTAGCTTTCAGTCATAGCAGAAGGCAAAAGAGAAGCAGATACCTTCCTCACAGGGCAGTAGGAAAGTGAGTCTCTCATTAGTATTTTCTTGAGCACATTTGCATCTGTGTTGATCGGGAATAGTGGTGTATTTTCTTCTTCTGCTTTGTCTGTCTTTGGTATCAGTAATGCTGGCCTCACAGAATGGGTTTGAAGGTATTCTTTCCTCAGTATTTTGGAACAAGATGAGCAGAATTCGTATTGATTCTGTAAATGTTTGGTACAAGTCACTCATGAAGCCATCTGTTCTTGTACTTTCTGGTCAAGTTTTTGGTCACTGATTCATCATCTATTTCATGAATTTCTGTTCTAACCTTTAGTATTTCCTTCCTTCTCCTAGCTTTGGGTTTAGGCTGTTCTACTCTTTCTAATAATTTAAGGTACAATGTTAGGATTTTGGTTTGAGGGCTTTTCCTTTTTCCTTTTTTGGAGAGAGGATCTTGCCACTTGCTGAGTTAGTCTCAAACTCCTGGGTTTAAGCAATCTCTTGGCCTCAGCTTTCCATGTAGATGGGATTATAGAACAGTTTTTCTAGGCCTGGCTGCTGCTGGTGGGGGAAAACAGAGTCTAGCTGTGTCTCCCTTGTTGGAGTGTAGTGGTAAAATCTTGGTTCACTGCAATCTCCTCCTCATGGGTTCAAATAATTGTCCTGCCTCAGCCTCCCAAGGAGCTGAGATTACAGGTGCTTGCCACCACGCCTGGCTAATGTTATGTTTTTAGTAGAGATGGGGCTTCCCCATCTTAGCCAGGCTGGTCTTAAACTCCTGACATCTGGTTGTCTGCCTGTCTTGGCCACCCAAATTGCTGAGTATACAGACGTGAGCCACCACCTCCAGCCAGCTTTTAAAATTTATTTTATTTATTTATTTATTTTAATGTGTCACATTATTTTTATTTTTTATTGCGTTTTAGGTTTTGGGGTACATGTGTAGAATATGCAAGATAGTTGCATAGGTACACATGTGGCAGTGTGTTTTGCTGCCTTTTGCCCCTTCACCCACATTTGGCATTTCTCCCCATGCTATCCCTCCCCCGCTAACCCCCTGCTGTCCCTCCCCTATTTCCCCCAAAAGACCCCAGTGTGTAGTACTCCCTTCCCTGTGTCCATGTGTTCTCATTGTTCATCTCCCACCTATGAGTGATATTATACGGTGTTTCATTTTCTGTTCTTGTGTCAATTTGCTGAGAATGATGTTCTCCAGATTCATCCATGTCCCTGCAAAGGACATGAACTCATCATTTTTGACTGCTGCATAATATTCCATGGTGTATATGTGCCACATTTTCCCAGTCCAGTCTATCATGGATGGGAATTTCGTTTGGTTCCAGGTCTTTGCTATTGTAAACAGTACTGCAATGAACATTTGTGTCTATGTGTCCTTATAGTAGAACAATTTATAGTCCTTTGGATAGATACCCAGTAATGGGATTGCTGGGTCAAATAAAATTTCTATTTCTAGGTCCTTGAGGAATCGCCACACTGTCTTCCACAATGGTTGAACTAATTTACACTCCCACCAGCATGTAAAAGTGTTCCTATTTCTCTGCATCCTCTCCAGCATCTGTTGTCTTCAGATTTCTTTTTATTAATTGTTTTTTTTTAAATTTTTATTGCATTTTAGGTTTTGGGGTACATGTGCAGAACATGCAAGATAGTTGCATAGGTACACACGTGGCAGTGTGTTCTGCTGCCTTCTGCCCCCTCACCCATATTTGGCATTTCTCCCCATGCCAGATTTTTTAAGGAACGCCATTCTAACTGGTGTGAGATGGTATCTCAATGTGATTTTGATTTGCATCTCTCTAATGACCAGTGATGATAAGCATTTTTTCATATGTTTGTTGGCCTCTTGTATGTCTTCTTTTGTAAAGTATCTGTTCATTTCCTTTGCCCATTTTTGGGTGGGCTTGTTTGCTTTTTTCTTGTAAATCTGTTTGAGTTCTTTGTAAATTCTGGATATCAGCCCTTTGTCAGATGGGTAAACTGCAAAAATGTTTTCCCATTCTGCTGGTTGCCGATTCACTCTAGTGACTGTTTCTTTTGCCAGGCAGAAGCTGTGGAATTTGATTAGGTCCCATTTGGCTATTTTGGCTTTTTTAGCCAATGCTTTTGGTGTTTTGGTCATGAAGTCCTTGCCTAATCCTATGTCCTGAATAATTTTGCTTAGATTTTCTTCTAGGGTTTTTATGGTGCCGGGTCTTACATTTAAGTCTTTAATTCATCTGGAGTTAATTTTAGTTTAAGGTGTCAGGAAGGGGTCCAGTTTCTGCTTTCTGCACATGGCTAGCCAGTTTTCCCAACACCATTTGTTAAACGGGGAGTCCTTTTCCCATTACATGTTTTTGTCAGGTTTATCAAAGATTGTATGGTTGTTGATATGCTGTGTTGGCTCCGATACCTCTGTTCTGTTCCACTAGTCTATATCTCTGTTTTGGTAGCAGTACCATGCTGTTTTGATTACTGTAACCTTGTAGTATAGTTTGAAGTTCGGTAGTGTGATGCCTCCTGCTGTGTTCTTTTTGCTTAGGATTGGCTTGGCTATGCAGGCTCCCTTTTGATTCCACATGAAGTTCAAGGTGTTTTATTCCAGTTCTGTGAAAAAAGTCAATTGTAGCTTGATGGGGATAGCGTTGATTCTGTAAATTACTTTGGGCAATATAGCCATTTTCACGATATTGATTCTTTTTAACCATGAACATGGAATGTTTCTCCATCTGTTTGTGTCCTCTCTTATTTCATTGAGCAGTGGTTTGTAGTTTTCCTTGAAGAGGTCCCTTACATTTCTTGTGAGTTGTATTCCTTGGTATTTTATTCTCCTTGTAGCAATTGTGAATGGCAGTTCATTCTTGATTTGGCTCTCTTTCAGTCTCTTATTGGTGTATAGGAATGCTTGCAATTTTTGCACATTGATTTTATATCCTGAGACTTTGCTGAAGTTGCTTATCAGTTTCAGGAGTTTTTGGGCTGAGACGATAGGGTCTTCTAGATAT
>CM052655.1:21854184-21872220 GCA_028533165.1 Leontopithecus rosalia | reverse complement strand
TTGGGGAGTTAGGGCTTTATTTGTGAGTATCCGTTGCGCTGTCCTGCCCAGCTTAGAGGAAGTCTAGTCACTATTTGGCTGCCGTGGCTCCGCCCTGCTGGCTTGAGGTCCGCCCTTTTGCTGTGGGCTCAGTCCTGCTGTTTTGGTTTCCGCCCTACTGATGTAGGCTCTGCCTTGCTGATGTGGGCTCTGCCCTGTAGGTGGAGTCTCTCTGTTTTTGCAGGGTGCCTTGGCAACGGCTGACTGTGTCAGCAGTGGGCGGGTACCTCAGTAGGGGCCGAAGCTCTCGGCAATGGTGGACGCCCCTCCCAGACCGAGCTGCACAGTCATGTGTTCAGCTCTTCCCGCAGTGGAACTCTCAACCCCCGGCACTCCGAATCGCCTTATTGCTTGTCCCTGTGGGGGTGAGACCCGTCGACCTCCCAGAAATCTCCTGGTCTAGATCGCCGTCCAAAACCCGTTCAATCAGGTGAGCATAGCAATCTGCCCTCCCATGTCTCAAATTGCCAGTTTAACAGGGCGCCCAGCCCCGCGTGTTTTGTGCGCCGGCTGCAGCGGCGGCGCTGGTTGCCTGGCCGCGCCAGCGGAGAGCGCTGCGCTTGAGTCCTGCGTGCCTTTTACACCTGGGCTTTTTCCCCCGCTCTGTGGGCTATAAGGATCCATCTGAAAATGCGGTGTTTGCTTACCCTCTGTGTCTTGACTGAGAGCTGCAGTGGTGAGTTGTTTCTACAGCGCCATCTTCCTCCCCCTCCTAATTCGGAACTTTCTTCATCAAGTCAGATAGAGTTGGTCTAACCCAACGAGAGAAAGATGTAAAAAACAACAAAATTAGAAAAAACAACTACAAAAAACAGTTATGCAAAACAGGCAATCACAGAACTGCATGCTATAATTTTAAAGGGAGATTAAGATTAGCTGCTTGTTAAACTTCAGGAAAGGCAAAACCGCAGTTCAGCTATTTAGCTAGAGATGGGTCTCAGGCTGAAGACTGTTCTCTACCATCCTAGAAGTAGCAGAAGAAAACCTCAAACTTTTCTTCCCCACTATGAGTGAACTCAGAATACATAAGAAGGTTACCTGCCTTTCATTGTCATGGAAACAGGAAATCTTGCCTTACTTGTTGGAAGCAAGTGAAACTCCAGAAAGAAAAAAAAAGAGTTGTGAAACAAAGTAAACTTTAGATCTCTACCAAGTTTTGAGAGGTCAGGGATTCTTTAGAGGAGGTGCTGCCAGACCTCAGCAAGTATTCCTATTAGTTTGAGCCATAAAGTTAGCTCATTCTGGTACCTAAGGATCAGATTGCAAAAGGAGAATTGGTGAGGCAAAGCAAACTATAACCAAACCATAGTGATGATTTTGCTAGATATTAAAATTTACTTCATGGTTACAGTAATGAGACAGTATGATACTGGTGGAGGGATGGATACACAGATCAATGGAACACAGTAAAAAACCTAGAAATGGACCCATTCAATTATGCTCAACTCATTTTTGACAAGGTACAAAAGCAATGAAAGGAGAAAGAATAGTCAAATGCTACTGGAGAAAATAAGCATCCATAGGCTCAAAATCTCAGCCTAATCCTAACACCTTATTCATAAAAAATGGATCACAAGCTTGTAAATAAAACCTACATTACAAACCTTTATGTATACCTACACTTATAAACACTTATACACTGTTTGTGAGGATGTAAATTAGATCAGCCACTGTGGAAAGCAGTTTGATAATTTCTCAAAGAACTTAAAACAAAACTACTGTTGACCCAGCTAACCCATTACCGGGTATATAACCAAAAGAAAATAAATTATTCTATGAAAAAGACACATGCGTCCTTATCTTCACTGCAGCACTATTCACACTAGCAAAGACATGAAACCAATCAACTTGGCTATCAACAGTGGGCTGTATAAATAAAATGACATGGATGCAGCCAGAGGTCATTGTCCTAAGTGAATTAATGCAGGAAGAGAAAACCAAATTCTGCATGCTCTCACTTACAGGTGGGAACTAAGCATTGAGTACACATAGACATAAAGATCAGCACAGTACATACTGGGGAGTAACAGAGGGGGAAGGAGGGAGGAAGGAGTACATTGCCTAAAAAACTTTCTACTGTATACTATGCTTTCTACCTTGGTGATGCGATTATCTGTACCCAAACCTCAGCCTCACACAATGCACCCATGTAACACATAGCCCATGAATCTAAAATAAAAATATTGCCTTTGGTAACCATTTCAAAAATAAATTTATGGAATGTTTCAAAGAATATTTTGAACCAATTTTACTTTTTCCAAAATTTTACTTTGAAGAATATCAGAAGTTACAAGAATATTCATGTTTTACCTATAAAATAAATAACTAAGATTGAATAATTGGGAGTTTCTTTGCACCATTAAATTTGAAGTATTAATGCTATTTTATTTTGAAAGATTTTTTTGAAAACAATTCATTGACTACTTAAAAAAGTTAAGACTATTTTAAAAAATATTATTACCAAAAATATATATTATTACAGTGTTCAACTTACATCTAAGGTAGATTAGGAAGCATTGATTCCTGTGCTCATTAATTAAGAAGATTTTATAAAATTATTTTTAACACAGGCCACTGTAAGTAAGTACCAGGAATGTGGTTGGGCACACATCCCTCCTCACTTAGCCCACAAAAAGCTTTAAGGGTGCTAGGAGCAACATGTCCAGGTGTACAGAGGCTGTCATAAGCGAAGAAAGGGCAGGGTCCTCGGTAATCCAGCACCCAGGGCTTGGTCTCATAGCAGAGTCCAAAAAGAACAAGAGCAACAGTAACTCCTCTATGAACCAAGCCAACCTAGATCAAGCTGTGTTGATTACCTTCATGGTGAGAGAGGAGCGCAGCCTGAGAAGCTGTGGGTAGTCTCAGAAGGACAGAATCAAAAGAAACTTTCGTAGGATATGGACTGTGATTGGGTGACCTGAGGGAGTGTCTGACAGTGTAGGGGTGTTGCTCTAAGTTCTATACCTTCTGATGGAGGAGGCTTTTCTATTGTTCCATATCTCATTGAATCTTATCTAGAAGAGAGCAGCCAATGGCCAGGAAAAAACTGTTACTGAGAATGTGTATGTCAGTAACACATTCACTGACATGTCACTCATTTTAACCAAGTGGATGTCACTCATTTTAACCAAGTCAGTGAAGTGTCTGGTATTTTGGGGGGTGGCACAGTGTTCTTGAGATTCTCTTTACTTGGAAATTCTTGTTAATGGCCCTCATCTTGTCTTGCTTTATCAAGGTGTCAGGTGAACCTTGTCTGGGATCAGGGGTCTGTGACACCTTCTGTGAGTGCCAGGACCCCTTCTACATATCAGGGGCTGCCATTTTTTTTGTTTTCTTCCACCAGGAAAGAAAGCATGGGAGGGAAATTTTTCATTCAAGAGTTTAAGAAATTAATGCAAAAATACATATCTCTTAGCAAACCCACTCCATGTATGAAGGAAAAAGTAAACCAAGAGAGTGACATGCTTTGTGCATGTAGGAGGGAGGGATGATTTCACATTACCCTGTGAAGGTTCACTGAAAATTAACTAACAAAGGCAGGTAAATAGGTGAAAAGACACATACATTTATGTAATCACAGTTTGACATGACACAGAGACTTTCATAATGAAGACTCAAAGATACAGGGAAAACTGTACATTTTTTAAATAACAACTTTATTGACATATTCACATAACATATAATTTACCTGGTTAAAGTGTACAATTCACTAGGTTTTAGTATTTTTACAGAGTTGTGCCAAGAATTACTGTAGTCATTTTTAGAACATTTTTATCTCTCCTAACCCTCTATCCTTTGGCATCTGCTAATCTACTTTTTATTTCTATAGATTGGCCTGTTCTGGACAATTCGTAAAATGGAGTTATACAATATGTGTTTTTTGGGGGAATTGATTTCTTCCACTTAGCATGTTCTTTTTTTCTTTTTTGAGACAGAGTTTTTGTTCTTGTTACCCAGGCTGCAGTGAATGGTGTGATCTCGGCTCACCGCAACCTCCGCCTCCTGGGTTCAGGCAATCCTCCTGCCTCAGACTCCTGACTAGCTGGGATTACAGGCACGTGCCACCATGCCCAGCTAATTTTTGGTATTTTTAGTAGAGACGGGGTTTCACTATGTTGACTAGGATGGTCTCAATCTCTTGACCTTGTGATCCACCTGCCTCGGCCTCCCAAAGTGCTGGGATTACAGGCATGAGCCACTGAGCCCGGCAAATTTTTATTTTATTTTATTTATTTTTTATTGCATTTTAGGTTTTCAGGTACATGTGAAGAACATGCAAGATTGCTGAAATAGGTACACACATGGCAGTGTGATTTGCTGCCTTCCTCCCCTTCACCTATATCTGGAATTTCTCCCCATGCTATCTCTCCCCAACTCCCGACCCCCCAGCAGACCCCAGGGTGTAGTGCTCCCCTCCTGTCCATGTGTTCTCATTGTTCAACATCTGCCTATGGTGAGAACATGTGGTATTTCATTTTCTGTTCTTGCGACAGTTTGCTGAGAATGATAGTCTCCAGGTACATCCATGTCCCTACCAAGGACATGATCTCATCCTTTTTGATGGTTGCATAATATTCCATGGTGTATATGTGCCACATTTTCCTTTTCCAGTTTATCATCAATGGACATTTGTGTTGGTTCCAGGTCTTTGCTATTTTAAACAGTGCTGCAATGAACATTCGTTTGCATATGTTCTTATAGGAGAACAATTTATAGTCCTCTGGATATATACCCATTAATGGTATTTCTGGGTCAAATGGAATTCCTGTTTCTAGGTCCTTGAGGAATCGCCACACTGTATTCCACAATGAATGAACTAATTTACACTCCCACCAGCAGGATAAACGTGTTCTTATTTCTCCACATCCTCTCCAGCATCTGTTGTCTCCAGATTTTTTATTGATCGCCATTCTAACTGGCATGAGATAGTATTTCAATGTAGTTTTGATTTGCATTTCTCTAATGATGGTGATGATGAGCAATTTTTCATATGTTTGTTGGCCTCATGCATGTCCTCTTTTGTAAAGAGTGTGGTAATATCCTTTGCCCACTTTTGAATGTGCTTGTTTGTTTTTTTCTTGAAAATCTGTTTTAGTTCTTTGTAGATTCTTGATATCAGCCCTTTGTCAGATGGGTAAATTGCAAATTTTTTTTCCCATTCTGTTGGTTGCTGATTCACTCTAATGACTCTTTCTTTTGCTGTGCAGAAGCTGTGGAGTTTTATTAGGTCCCATTTGTCTATTTTGGCTTTTGTTGCCAATGCTTCTGGTGTTTTGGTCATGAAGTTCTTGCCTACTCATATGTCCTGAATGGTTTTGCCTAAATTTTCTTCTAGGGTTTTTATGTTGTTAGGTCTTTTTTTTTCGAGATGGAGTCTTGCTCTTTTTATGCAGGCTGGACTGCAATAGTGCAATCTCGGCTCACTGCAACCTCCGCCTCCTGGGTTCAGCCAATTCTCTGGCCTCATCCTCCTGAGTAGCTGGGATTGTGGGAATGCACCACCATGCACAGCTAATTTTTTGTATTTTCAGTAGGGTTTCCCCTACATGGTCAATGGGGTTTCACCATATTGACCAGGATGCTCTCAATCTCTTGACATCGTGATACACCTGCCACAGCCTCCCAAAGTGCTGGGATTACAGACATGAGCCACCACACCTGGCCCCTGGTGTTAGGTCTTATGTTTAAGTCTTTAATCCATCTGGAGTTAATTTTAGTGTAGGGTGTCAGGAAGGGGTCCAGTTTCTGCTTTCTGCACATAGCTGGCCAGTTCTCCCAACACCATTTTTTGAACAGTGAATCCCTTCCCCATTGCTTGGTTTTGTCAGATTTGTCAAAGACTGGATGGTTGTAGATCTGTTGTGCTGCCTCTGAGGCCTCCGTTCTGTTCCATTGGTCTGTATCTTTGTTTTGGTACCAGTATCATGCTGCTTTGATTACTGTAGCCTTGTAGTATAGTTTGAAGTGCAGTAGTGTGATGCTTCCTGATGTGTTCTTTTTGCTTAGAATTGACTTGGCTATGCAGGCTCTCTTAATTCCATATGAATTTTAACGTGTTTTTTTCCAGTTCTGTGAAGAAGGTCATTGGTAGTTTGATGGGGATAGCATTAAAACTATATATTACTTTGGGCAGTATGGTCATTTTCATGATATTGATTCTTCCTAATTATGAACATGGAATGTTTCTCCATCTGTTTGTGTCCTCTCTTATTTCGTTGAGCAGTGGCTTGTAGTTCCCCTTGAAGAGGTCCTTCACATTACTTGTTAGTTTTATTCCTAGGTATTTTATTCTCTTTGTAGCAATTGTGAATGGCAGTTAGTTCTGGATTTGGCTCTCTTTAAGTCTGTTATTGGTGTATAGAAATGCTTGTAATTTTTGCACATGATTTTGTATCCTGAGACTTTGCTGAAGTTGCTTATCAGTTTGAGGAGATTTTGGGCTGAGACAATGGGATCTTCTAGATATAAAATCATGTCGTCTGCAAATAGAGATAATTTGGCTTCCTCTTTTCCTATTTCAATGCGCTTTATTTCTTCTTCTTGCCTGACTGCTGTGGCTAGAACTTCCAGTACTATATTGAATAGAAGTGGTGAAAGAGGGCATCCTTCTCTAGTGCCAGACTTCAAAGGGAGTGCTTACAGTTTTTGCCCATTCAATATGATATTGGCTGTTGGTTTGTCGTAAATAGCTTTTATTATTTTGAGATACGTTCCATCAATACAGAGTTTATTGAGGGTTTTTAGCATAAAGTGCTGTTGAATTTTGTCAAAGACCTTCTCTGCATCAATTGAGATGATCATGTGGTTTTTGTTTTTGGTTCTGTTTATGTGGTGAATTACTTTTATAGACTTGTGTATGTTGAACCAACCTTGCATCCCCGGGATGAATTCTACTTGATCATGATGGATAAGCTTTTTGATGTGCTGTTGCAATCAGCTTGCCAATATTTTATTGAAGATTTTTGCGTCTCTGTTCATCATGGATATTGGCCTAATGTTTTCTTTTTTTTGTTGAGTCTCTGCCGGGCTTTGGTATCAGGATGATGTTGGTGTCATAAAATGATTTTGGAAGCATTCCCTCTTTTTGGATTATTTAAAATAGTTTCGGAAGGAATGGTAACAGTTCCTCTTTGTGTGTCTGGTAGAATTCGGCTGTACACCCATCTGGACCTTGGCTTTCTTTTTGTGTGGTAGGCTCTTAATTGCTGCCTCAACTTCAGACCTTGTTATTAGTCTATTCATAGTTTCGACTTCCTCCTGGTTTAGGCTTGGGAGGACACAAGAGTCCAGGAATTTATCCATTTCTTCCAGGTTTACTAGTTTATGTTCATATAGTTGTTTGTAATATTCTCTGAAAATGGTTTGAATTTCTGTGGAATCTGTGATTTCCCCTTTATCATTTTTTTATTGCATCTATTTTGTTATTCTCTCTTTTCTTTATTATCAATCTGGCTAGTGGTCTGTCTATTTTGTAGATCTTTTCAAAAAACCAGCTCTTGGATTTATTAGTTTTTGAAGGGTTTTCATGTCTCTATCTCCTTCTGTTCTGCTCTGATCTTAGCTATTTCTTGTCTTCTGCTAGGTTTTGAGTTTTTTTCATCTTGCTCCTCCAGCTATTTCAATTTTGACGTTAGTGTGTCAATTTTGAATCTCTCCACTCTTCTCATGTGGGCACTTATAGCTGTATGTTTTCCTCTAGAGACTGCTTTAAATGTGTCTATCAGGTTTGCTTGTTCCAGGTCTGAGTTCAAGTCCTGGATATCCTTGCTAATTTACTGTCTGGTTGATCTGTCTAATATTGGCAGTGGAAAATTAAAGTCTCCCACTATTATTGTGTGGGAGTCTAAGTCTTTTTGTAAGTCATTAAGATCTTACCTTATATATCTGGGTGCTCCTGTATTGGGTCCATATATATTTAGGATTGTTAGCTCTTCTTGTTGTATCGATCCGCTTACCATTATGTAATGCCCTTCTTTGTCTCTTTTGATCTTTGTTGCTTTAAAGTCTATTTTATCAGAGACAAGAATTGCAACTCCTGCTTTTTTCTGCTCTCCACTTGCTTGGTAAATCTTCCTCCATGCCTTTATTTTGAGCCTTTGTGTATCCTTCCATTTGAGATGGGTTTCCTGGATACAGCACACTGATGGGTTTTGGCTTTTTATCCAATTTGCCAGTCTGTGTCTTTTGATTGGTGCATTTAACCCATTTACATTTAGGGTTAATATTGTTATGTGTGAATTTGATACTGCCATTTTGATGCTAGGTGACTGTTTGGCCTGTTAGTTGATGCAGATTATTCGTTTTGTTGATGCTCTTTAGCATTTGGTATGATTTTGGAATGGCTGGTACTGGTTGTTCCTTTCTATGTGTAGTGCCTGTTTCAGGAGCTCTTTTAAAGCAGGCCTGGTGATGACAAAATTTCTGAGTACTTGCTTGTTCACAAAGGATTTTATTTTTCCTTCACTTATGAAGTTCAGTTTGGCTGGATATGAAATTCTGGGTTGAAAGTTCTTTTTTTAAGAATGTTGAATATTGGTCCCCACTCTCTTTTGTCTTGTAGGTTTTCTGTGAAGAGATCTGCTGTGAGTCTGATGGGCTTCCCTTTGTGGGTGACCTGACCTTTCTCTCTGGCTGCCCTTAGCATTTTCTCCTTCATTTCAACCCTGGTGAATCTGACAATTATGTGCCTTGGGGTTGCTCTTCTTTTGGAGTATCTTTGTGGTGTTCTCTGTATTTCCTGGACTTGAATATTGGCCTCCTTTGCTAGGTTGGGGAAATTTTTCTGGATAATATCCTGAAGAGTATTTTCCAGCTTGGATTCAATCTCTTCATCACATTCAGGTACACCTATCAAACGTAGATTAGGTCTCTTCACATAGTCCCATATTTCTTGGAGACTTTGTTCATAGCTTTTTGCACTTTTTCCTCTAATCTTGGCTTCTTGTTTTATTTCATTGATTTGACCTTTGACTTCTGATATCCTTTCTTCTGCTTGGTCATTTCAGCTGTTGAAACTCGTGCATGCTTTGCAAAGTTCTCGTGTTGTGTTTTTCAGCTCCATCAATTTACTTATATTCTTCTCTAAGTTGTTCATTCTTGTTATCATTTTCTCAAATCTTTTTTCAAGGTTCTTAGTTTCTTCGCATTGAGTTAGAACATGTTCTTTTAGCTCACGGAAGTTTCTTATTACCCACCTTCTGAAGTCGGAGTCCATCATTTCATCACACTCATTCTCCTTCCAGCTTTGTTCCCTTGCTTGTGAGGAGTTGTGTTCCCTTATAGGAGGCGAGGTGTTTCGATTGAGGGTGTTTTTCTCCTTTTTGTGCTGGTTTCTTCCCATCTTTGTGAATTTATCTCCCTGTCATCTGAGTAGCTGCTGATTTTTCGATTGGGTCTCTGAGTAAACATCCAGATTGCTGATGATGAAGTATTTCTGTTTTTTAGTTTTCCTTCTTACAGTCTGGCCCCTCTGCTGTAGGACTACTGAGGTCCACTCCAGGCTCTGCTTGCCTGGGTTATACCTGTAGCTGCTGTGGAACCCGTGAGGGTTGTTACCCATTTCTTCTGCTATCTTTGTCCCTGAATGATGCCTGCCAAATGTCAGTCTAATAAGTCCTTTGTGAGGTGACTCTTTGGAAATACAGGGATCAGGGAGCTGCTTGAGGAGACTGTACTTTATACTTGAGGAGACAGTCTGTACTTTATAGGAGCTCAAGTGCTGAACTGTGAGCTCTGTTGTTCATTCAGGGCTGCTAGACAGTTACATTTAAGTCTGCTGCAGCTCTGTTCATAAAGCCCCTTTTTTACCTCAGGTGCTGTCCTGGGGAGTTTTGGCTTTATTTATGAGTATCCGTTGCACTGTTCTGCCCAAGAAGGAGGCAGTCTAATCACTGCCTGCCTGTAGTGGCTATGCTGAGCTGCTGTGGCCTCTGCCCTTCTGCCATGGGCTCTGCTGCCATGGGCTCTGCCCTGCTGCTGTGGGCTCCACCCTGCTGTCATGGGCTCTGCCCTGCTGCTGTGGGTTCCGTCCTGCTGCAGTGTGTAATTCCCTGTAGTACTGTTTATATGGGTGTGTTTAGAGCTGCCATGGTGATGGCAGCCCACCTCTGTAGTGGCGGACTCTTTGTGTTATGGCAGGTTGCCTTGGCAATGGCAGGCTGTGTCAGCAAAGGCAGTGTACCTCTGTAAGGGTCGAGTTCCTCAGTATTGGTGGACGGACCTCCCCCTCCGAGCTGCACCATCCTGGGTTCAGCTGTGCTTGCCATGAAACTCTCAACCCCGAGCATTTCCAATTGCTGTTTTGTTTGTTTTTTGGGGGTTGGGACCTTCTGAGCCTGATCACCTGGCTCCCTGCCTCAGACCCCCCTTTTTTTTAAAGTTGAACAGTTGACTCTCTCCCAGGTGTTCCAGTCACCTGCTGAAAGGGGGCTGGGATCTGTGTGATTTCCCATGCAGCGACGCACTGCACTGGCTGGAACCACATTGCTGCCTGGGAATCTCCTGGCCTGGCTTTCTGTTTAAGTCCCATTTAATCAGATAAATGTGCTAATCTGCCTTCTGAAATCTCCAATTGCCGGTTTAACAGGGCTGCCAAACCATTGTATTTTGTATGGAGTGCCACTGCACTGTGGCCCTGGCCCAAACAGCGGCACTGGTCCAAACAGCCACGCTGGTGGCCCATGCGGCTCCTACACCTGGGAATCTCCTGGTCTGTGGGCAATAAAGATCAGTCTGAAAATGCAGCATCCACTCATCATCTGCGGTTTCACTGGAAGCTGCAATTTCGAGTTGGTCCTACAGCACCATCTTCTCTCGGTAGGGCACTGATGCTTTAACCTCGAGGTGCTGGCCCTCACTCCAGGCAAAGCCTGCTGCCCATTCTTCAGGTAGTGGATTGTAATTTGGATCCTCATCCGGTGTATTAAAAAATAGCTTTCATAATAGATGGCGTTTTCAGAATTCTTATTCCATTAAGCTGATTAGAAAATACATCTTCCAAGAAAACATATATGTGTCCAACTGCAATACCCAAAAGGTCCACAATGATTGAGTTCCCAAACAACAAGAAAAACCCCATGAACACCCAGGGCAGAAAGGGGGCCTGGAAGTTGAGAAGGCTGAAAAAGTTCATGCAGACATAGGGGTTCCTTCGGCTCCACACGTAGATGAGCATTATTGTAAAGGCATGGCCAAAGAAAACTAAGCTCACAAAAAAATCAAAAAGGGTCATTAAGAATCCACCAAAAAGAAACATAAATACAAAGTCTGCTGTCCGACCCTGGAAAGAGCCTTCTTCTAGCATTCAACAGTAATGATATAGAAAAATCATGTTATATAAAAAATTGAATCCAACTGGCTCCCAAAATAAGAAATTGGTGATTAATCTCCACATTTGAAAGTGTTTAAGGATTAATTCAGGATTAAAGTACAACTGAAAATTTATAATCAATTCCAACTGCACGGCTGCGGTGGTGAGGATGCAGGCAGTGGTGTAGGCTCGGCTGACCGGTGGGATCTGTTTTTTATTTTTTAAAGAAATAAAGAGAAGTTGCTGCAAGGTTTGGCCCTACCGCCCTGCAGGCCAATTGATGGTGCGTCGGCAGCAGCGGGCAGCATCCAGGGCAGGGCACAGGGGCTGCTGTGGGCAGTCTGGAGCCTGCAACGCCGACGCCAGTGTGGTGGCCGCTGCTTGTGACTGCGGAGGCCAGGCCGGGCCAGTGAGGACGCTGCGGGCAAGCAAGAGAGCGAGGTGTTTTCTTCACTCAGATGGTGAAGAATGGGGGAGATAGAAGGAACATACAGAGTCTTGTCGACTGCAGAGATGTGCTTGGGTGCCCAGACTTTTGTGGGAGTTAGCACCCTTGAGCCAGGGCAGACTCTCTTGCCCACAAGGCAAGAGAAGTAGCTGCACCTCAGTATAAGGCTGCTGGACAGCACCATGGAAATATTTGACATTGAGCCTAAATGTGATGGCCAGCTATTACTGACACAAATGTGGAAGCGTTTGAATCTGGTGGAATGCAACTACTTCAGGTTGGAGTTTCAAAATACTCAGTCCTACTGGATTTGGCTTGAACCTATGAAACCCATCATTAAGCAAATATGAAGGCCAAAGAATGTGGTGCTTCGCCTAGCTGTAAAATTTTTTCCGCCTGATCCTGGTCAGCTACAAGAAGAATATACAAGATACCTGTTTGCCTTGCAGCTTAAGAGGGACCTGTTGGAAAAGGGTTTGACCTGTGCTGACACCGCATCAGCCCTTCTCACATCCCATCTTCTGCAGTCAGAAATAGGAGATTATGATGAAACACTGGACTGTGAGCACCTCAAAGCCAATGAGTATTTGCCTGGCCAGCTGTGCTGCCTTGAGAAGATACTAGAATTCCATAGGAAGCACGTGGGCCAGACACCTGTGGAGTCAGATTTCCAGGTGCGTGAAATTGCTCAAAAGTTGGAAATGTATGGCATCAGATTCCACATGGCTTCTGAAAGGGAAGGAACCAAGATTCAACTGGCAGTTTCCCACATGGGTGTACTTGTGTTCCAGGTAAGCCAGTGGGGAAGGGAGGGGTGAGAACAGGGAAGAGGAGGTATTCTGCAACCGGGTAGGGTTTTTTTTATACATGCCAGTAAATTTTTGTCCTGATGAGTAAGGTCCTGGATTCAGAAAAGGGGCTTTTCATATCATTCGATCCAACCTCTTACTTGGTGGGAAAATTGTTCTCTTATCCTTCTCTGACACAAGTGTGAATATCCTCCATATCATGGAGCTCACTGCTTCTTGGGACTACCTCCCGCCTCCCTGGATTCCCGACTGCCTCCTGCCCCACCAGGGCTGCCCACTGCCCCCTGATACCTCCCATTCTCTCCTCTGATTCTCTCTACCCCCTTAGAATCCTAAACCACAACCCCATTTTTTTTCCAGTGGAGTCTGTGCTGTGGGTGTGAGTCTGTGCCAGACTGTGACTGCTTATTTATAGTGGGTCACAGTCATTTAAGTAAACAAAATAGAAAGTATCAGAAGGATTGCTTGTGATAAGAGTCAGTGTTTCTTCTGAGGTGTTTGTATTTGTTGTGATCCATAGGTAAATAATTACATAAATGGTGATCACGGCCTGCTCAGTTCTTTGTGGTTATGTGTGTGCCTACTGGGGTTTGTGATGTCCAGGAATCTTAAGAGTGACTGCTAGTGCAGAGTAGGAGGAGCTTTTCTTTTTATTCAGGCCCTTCACATATCTTCATATCTTCACATATCTGAAAATTCTTGTTGGGGGCTCCCCAAATCCTCCCTCACCCAGACTAAATATGTCCAACTTGTCTGGTCCCCTCCTTTTGGGAGCACTCCAGTCACTGGCCCTTGTAAAATTTTGCACCTCTGATAGACTATGGTAGTCGTGAAAAGGTCTCTTTAATGCTGAATGTCATGGGAATCATAACTCTTGCAGTCTGGGAACCTGTTACCTGTATGATCTGCTGTTTCTTTGTGAGCTTGTTTTAACCTGTAACCATCAAAGGGCTTGGTCTGAATCAGACCTCCTTCATCAATCCATGTTTATTATTGTTTTCTTTTCCTTTTTTTTTTAACCTAACCATCTATCAAGTTTCAATTTCCTGTCAGAATAAAAGTTAATTTTGAACTTAAAATATTGTGTTATATTTCGTACTAAATGTGATTAGAGAAATCTGCTAGAGACTAAAAAAAAAACACTCATAGGCAGGTGTTGAACAAAGACAACATATGGACCCAGGGAGGGAAGCAGTACACACTGGGGTCTGTTTTGGGGAATAGCGGAGGGACAGCGGGGGTGGGGAGTTGAGGAGAAATGCCAGATATAGGTGAAGGGGAGGAAGGCAGCAAATCACACTGTCACGTGTGTATCTATGCAACTATCTTGCATGTTCTTCACATGTACCCCAAAACCTAAAATGCAATAAAAAAAAGAAAAAAATTATATATAGTATATTACTGTATACAATTGAGTATTTAGCAGCAAAAGTTTTTTTTCTGGTTTGAAGAAAGAAATCTTTATTAATAATCTTAATAATAATAATTCTGTTAATTTGAATGGTTACACCTTGGTAGCATACAGAATGGTAAGAAAGGAAGCCCGGGGCACAGGCTGCAGTCCTGGGGATCTGGGCTGGGGGGGTGGTTGAGCTGCTGCAGGAGAAGGGTCCGGAACAGCAGAGGGACAGGGCCTCTGTTCAGAAAACAAAGCTGGAGGCAGGGCGGGAATAGAAGAGGAAAATTCCATTTCGAGAGCTTCAGTAGCTGATGCTGAATAGAAAGTGAGGTGTATTTTTAAATTTTTGACGTTTCATTAGACAGTGGAGTTGCATCGGGAGCCTGGAATTTTTGCTGCTTGCCTACTCTAGTGCTCCCTACTTTGAGAGGGGCTCCTCCCTGCAACCTGCTCTACTCCTGCTTTGCCTGCCCAAGAGCTTGGCTGTACTTGGTGCTGCTCCTGCCACCTGGACACCTGCCCTGAAAGCAGGGAGGGGTGGGCTCAGGCTCCCCTACCCACTGCCCTTCCTGTGGGCCTCTGCTCTGGCTGTGTCCATCCAGGCCCACAGCCACTGTGACTCCTAACCTTGTGGTGCAGCCAGGTGCTGGCCAATCTCTGGGTGCCCCTGGTGGGACTGGACTCCCAGGGGCACAGCAGAGATGGCTGGATCTTAGCAGGCAGCAGGAGGTTGGCCTTGGTGTGCACAGGCCCCAGGCCTCCTCCAGAAAGCGAGTGACGGCCAGGAGCAGCATGTCCTCGGCCTCAGGGCCTGCCTGGCCACACTGGCGGTGTGAGGAGTGGCATGTGGCTGGCCAAGGTTGCTTTATTCTTCCTGGGGTGCCCCTGAGTCCTGGAGCCAGTTCTGCCTTTTCTGTTGGAGTCGACACTGGGCTGCTGTTGGTCGACTTCCTCACCAGGCTGGGGGCGAGGACTGCCGGGCACGAGGGAGGTGGGATGCAGAGATCACGACACAAGGGTAACGGGGCCCAGTGAGCCCCTGGGATGAAAGCTGCTCACACCCCCAGCCCTGCCAGCCCCGCCCTGGCACAGCTGGCCATAAAGGTAAGTCTTGTTCACAGTGCTTCCCTGCTCAGGTTGGGTACTGCTCTGTGCTGCTGAGCCCCACACTGCCTTGGGAGTAGGGGACTGGGAAAGAAAGACTGGATAGAAAACAGAGCCCACCACAGGCCCCACAAGGAAGGTCCCTTCCCCTCCAACTTCCCCACTGCCTGAGATGGAGGGGGGCTCCCCACTGCACTGGAGCCAGGATGGGGACGAACGACGAGGAGAGGCCATCCTGTCCAGGGTCTCCCCGGCGCCCCTGCCGCGTGCTCCCTCGGTGTGGGTGTGTGGCCGGGATGCGGGACGTGGATTCAGTTGGATTCCTCTAGGTTTGGTTGTTTTTTTTGTTGCTTGGATCTTAACATCTTTTTTTGTTTGTTTGTTTTGTGATTTTGTTTTTGTTTTTGTTTTTTGTTTTTGCCCTTCATGATCCGAGAAGGAAATGGTGGAAGGTTTCACTACAACAGAAACAGAAAGGCAGGACTTGCAGCTTTGCCCTGGCCGGGCAAATTGAGGAAGTTTTTACACCACCTCCTCTAAGCCCTCAGTCACGTCCTCCATCCTGATGGCCTTGGGTTCCCTGTTCAGCAACGTGCAGTGAGCTCACCAGAGTGTTCTGGGCCTTTCGCCTGCTCTGCCTTGAAATGATGGTTTGGGCCTTTCTTTTTCTTTTTAAACAGGAAACTTTTAATGGACTATTTATTTAACATTGACTTCTCAATGAAGTTACATTCTTAATCTCTTGCTAATAATAATTTCTACTTTTTTTTTTTTGAGACAGAGTTTTGCTCTTGTTACCCAGGCTGGAGTGCAATGGCCCAATCTCGGCTCACCACAACCTCCACCTCCTGGGTTCAGGCAATTCTCCTGCCTCAGCCTCCTGAGTACCTGGGATTACATGCATGTGCCACCATGCCTGTCTAATTTTTTGTATCTTTAGTAGAGACGGGGTTTTACTATGTTGACCAGGATGGTCTCGATATATTGACCTCGTGATCCACCCATCTTGGCCTCCCAAAGTGATGGGATGACAGGCTTGAGCCACCACTCCCAGCCTGATTTTTACTTTTAAGTCACTTCTGGGCTCACTAGTGGACTAACCAGAAATGATTGCAGTCGAGTCCAGTTTTGATTTTTAATAATGTTGTTGAAGTTTTACTTTTTACTCTTTGTTGACTTTGCTGCTTATTGGCACCAGGCTGAGTTTCTAGACACAATTTTATGGATTCATTTTAATTTTAAGAATGTGTCTCTGCAGTGATTCAGATTTTCAGTCTCATGGCTTCTTAGTTTTACTTTCTATCAGAATGACATAGTAGCCACTAGTGGAGGACAGCCAGGGGCAGCACAGTCACTTCTGCCTGTTGCTCTGGCACCAACCCAGGCAGCTGTGCTGTGTCTTCTACTGGGCATTAGTTGTCCTGTGTCACATTGTCAGAACAGGTGGCTGCTGTGTGGTGCCATCAAGTCCCTGGTAGTTCCCCTTGTCCTGGTGGAGTCACCTGTTGCCCAAGGAAGCCCATGTACCTGGCAGGTAACCTGGAGAAGTAGCTTCCCCGAGGATCTTTAGGCTTGGCCTGTGAGTGTCCAAATCCATGACTCCTAAGCATCCTGGGCACCCTCCAAGTGTGGGTTTTAACATCCCTGTGAGATTGAGTACCTGTGCCACAAATGCCACAAAGAGTATGGAAATAAAATAATATTTACCTGCAGTGAAAAAAAATTATATTTAGAGATTTTAAAATTTATTTAATTATTAACAGAGTAAATATTTTTATATTCATATATACCTATATATAAAAAATAGGTATTATGCATTTACCTATTTTGTGTATATTTTACATATATATTATTTTTAAAATTAATAAATATAAATTTTTACATGTATAATTTTAATATATAAAAAATATACATATCGTATTTTTTTCAGTATACATGTATTACATGTATACTAGCCTTTATTGTTCACTATGACCCCTGCATTATCTTTAAAATAAAGAAACACGCCATCTTTTCTCCAGTATGACTTTCATTGTCGAATGACCACTGTTGGATTTACTTTTTTCTCAGCTCTGGTTTGCCTTTCTTGACTGTGGCCATCACCATATCACTGACACCAGCAGCGGGAAGTCTGTTCAGCCATCCCTTGATCCCCTTCACAGAGATGATATACAGGTTTTTGGCTCCTGCGTTGTCAGCACAGTTGATCACAGCTCCTACGAGAAGACCCAAGGAACTTTCTTTCTAAAAGTTATACTATAGCTCTAAATTACTGCATAAAAAGCTGATGAGGGTGGCCTATACATTACAATTGTATACAGGTATATGTAAAACATATATAATATACATATATACATATATATGTATGTATATGTATGTTGAACTCTGGAAAGTGAATGCACACACCACAAAGCAGTTTCACACATAGTTTCCCATGAGTTTGTAATGTGAGATATCTTTCCTCAGCATAGGCTTCCATTCAGTCTGAAATGTCCCCTTCTAAATTCCACATGAAGTGTGTTTCTTTCTTTCTTTTTTTTTTTTAATTTTTATTGCATTTTAGGTTTTGGGGTACATGTGCAGAACATGCAAGATAGTTGCATAGGTACACACGTGGCAGTGTGTTTTGCTGCCTTCTGCCCCCTCACCCATATTTGGCATTTCTCCCCATGCCATCCCTCCCCCGCTCCCCACCCCCCGCTGTCCCTCCCCTATTTCCCCTAATAGACCTCGGTGTGTGGTGCTCCCTTCCCTATGTCCATGTGTTCTCATTTTTCATCACCCACCTATGAGTGAGTATATACGGTGTTTCCTTTTCTGTTCTTGTGTCAATTTGCTGAGAATGTTGTTCCCCAGATTCATCCATGTCCCTACAAAGGACACGAACTCATCGTTTTTGATTGCTGCATAATATTCCATGGTGTATATG
>CM052655.1:21837971-21853684 GCA_028533165.1 Leontopithecus rosalia | reverse complement strand
GTGCACTCCGGGCCCTGCTTTCCTGGGGTACACCTGTAGCAACTGCAGAACAGTGAGGGATGCTACCAGTTTCTTTTTCTATCTTTGTCCCAGAATTATTCCCGTCAAAAGTCAGTCTGATCAGTCCTTTTTGAGGTGATTCTTTGGGTATACGGGGATCGGGGAGCTGCTTGAGGAGACGATCTGTACTTTATAGGAGCTCAAGTGTTGTTCTGTGAGCTCCGTTGTTCATTCAGTGTTGCTAGGCAAGTACATTTAAGTCTGTTGTGGCAGAACTCATGAAACCGGTTTTTTTCCTCAGATGCTCTGTCTCGGGGGTTAGGCCTTTATTTGTGAGTATCCGTTGTGCTGTCCTGCCCAGCTAGGAGGCAGTCTAGTCACTATTTGGCTGCCGAGGCTCTGCCCTGCTGGCGTGAAGTTCGCCCTTTTGCCGTGGGCTCCGTCCTGCTGTTTTGGGCTCCGCCCTACTGAGGTAGGCTTCGCCCTGCTGATGTGGGTTCTGTTCTGTAGGTGGAGTCTCTGTGTTATTGAGGGTTGCCTTGGCAACGGCTGACTGCGTCAGCAGTGGGCCTTTACCTCTGTAGGGGCAGAAGCTGTCAGCAATGGCAGACGCCTCTCCCCCATCGAGCTGCACAGTCATGTGTTCCGCTCTTCCTGCAGTGTAACTCTCAACCCCCGGCACTCCGAATGTACTTATTGCTTTTCCCTTTTGGGGGTGGGACCCGTCGAGCCTGATCACTTGACTCCCTGCCTCTGAGCCTTTTTCTTTTTTTCTTTTTAAGTTGTAGGGTTGACTCTCTCGTAGGTGCCTCAGTCGCTGGCCGAAAGGGCATGGGGATCTGTGTGATTTCCAGTGCAGCCACCCGCTGCGCTGGTTCACAATTCATCTCCCAGAAATCTCCTGGTCTAGTTCACCGTCCAAAACCCATTCAGTCAGATGAACATAGCAATCTGCCCTCCCAAGTCTCAAATTGCCGGTTTAACAGGGCGCCCAGACCCGTGTGTTTTGTGCGCCGGCTGCTGTGGCGGTGCTGGCTGCCTGGCCGCTCCAGCAGAGAGCGCTGTGCTTGATTCCTGCGTGCCTTTTACACCTGGGCATTTTCCCCACTCTGTGGGCTATAAGGATCCATCTGAAAATGTGGTGTTTGCTTACCCTCTGCCTCTTGACTGAGAGCTGCAGTGGTGAGTTTCTTGTAGAGCGCTATCTTCCTCTTTTTCCCCCTGAAGTGTGTTTCTAAACTGCTGAATCAAAACATAGGTTTAACTATCTGAGCTGAATGTACACAGAGCAAAGAAGTTTCACAGATAGCTTACTTCTAGGTTTTAAAGCCAGTTATTTGGTTCCCCCGACAAGTCAGAGTACAGTTGAAAATATCTGCTTTAACATTCTACACAAAGAGTGGTTCTAGACCACTAACTCCAAACATAAGTTAAACTCTGGTAAGTGAATGCACACATCTCAAAGCAGTTTAACAAATAGCTTCCCATTAGTTTATATCATGAGATATTTGCCATTTCACCATAGACTTCCATTCCGTCTGAAATGTCCCCTTCTAGTTTCTATACCAAGTGTGTTTCTAAACTGTTGAATCAAAACATAGGTTCAATTCTCTCAGGTGAACGCACACATAGAAAAGCAGTATCACAGATAGCTTGCTTCTAGGTTTTAAAACCAGTTATGTGGTTTTCCCCCATAGGCAGAGTGGTATTGAAAATATCTGTTTTTAGATTCTACTCAAAAAGTGTTTTTAAACTGCTGAATCAAAAAAAAAAAAAACTTTGGAAGGTGAGGCACACATCTCAAAGCAGTTTCACAAATCACTTCCCATTAGTTTTTCTCATGAGATATATTTTTACCATAGGCTTCCATTTAGTATGAAATGTCCCTTTCTAGATTCTACACAAAGCGTGTTTTCAAACTGCTGAATGAAAATGTAGGTCCAACTCTCTGAGGTGAAATTAGCAAAGCAGTTTTACAGATAGCTTGCTTCTAAGTTTCAAAGCCAATTATTGGCTTTTCCTCCATAGGCAAGAGTGGAATGAAAAATATCTGTTTATAGAATCTAAAAAAGAGTATTTCCAACCTGCTGAATCAAATCATAAGTTAAACTCTGGAAGTTGAAGGCACACATCACACACCAGTTTTCACAAATAGTTTCTGATTAGTTTTTAAAGTGGGATATTTGTCATTTCTAAGTAGGCTTCAATTAAGTCTGATATGTGAATTTCTAGATTCTACATGAAGTCTGTTTCTAAACTGCTGAATCAAAACATTAGTTAAACTCCAGAAGGTGAATGGACACATCAAAAAAGCAGTTTTACAAATAGCTTCCCATTAGTTTTTATCATGAAATACTTGCCTTTGTACCATAAGCTTCCATCAAGTCTGAAATGTTCCTTTCTAGATTCTACACGAAACTGCTAAATTAAAACATAGATTTAACTCTCTAAGGTGAACTCATACATAGAAATGCAGTTTCACAGATAGCTTGCTTCTAGGTTTCAAAGCCAGTCATTAAGGGTTTTCTCAGAGGCCAGAGTGGCATTGGAAATATCTGTTTTTAGATTCTAAACAAAGAGTGTTTCTCAGCTGCTGAATCCAAACATAAGTTAAACTGTGGAAGGTGAATGCACACATTGCAAAGCAGTTTCACAAATAGCTTCCCATTAGTTTTGATAGGAGATATTTTTCTTTTCACCGTAGGCCTCCATTTAGTCTGAAATGTCCCTTTCTAGATTCTACACGAAGTGTGTTTCTAAATCGCTGAATCAAAACATAGGTTCAACTCTCTGAGGTGAACACACACAAAACAAAGCAATTTCACAGATAGCTTGCTTCTAGGTTTTAAAGACAGCAATTTGGGTTTCCCACATAGGCCAGAGTGGTATTTGAAATATCTGTTCTTAGATTCTACACAAAGAGTGTTTCTCAGCTGCTGAATCCAAATGTAAAGTAAACTCTGGCAGCTGAATGCACACGTCACAAATCAGTTTCACAAATAGATTCCCATTAGTTTCAATCAGGAGATATTTGTCTTTACACTATAGGCCTCCATTGAGTTTGAAATATTTCTTTCTAGATTTGACATGAAGTGTATTTCTAAACTGCTGAATCCAAACATAGGCTCAACTCTCTGGGGTGAATGCACACACAGCCAAGCAATTTCATGGAAAGCTTGCTTCTAGTTTTTAAAGCCAGTCACTCAGGGTTACCCCATAAGCCAGAGTGGCATTAGAAGTATCTGTTTTTGGCTGGGTGGAGTGGCTCATGCCTATAATTCCAGCACTTTGGGAGGCCAAGGCAAGTGGAACACGAGGTCAAGAGATCGAGACCATCCTGGTCAACAAGGTGAAACCCCATCTCTCCTAAAAATACAAAAATTAGCTGGGCATGGTGGTGCACACCTGTAGTCCCAGCTACTCGGGAGGCTGAGGCAGGAGAATTGCTTAAACCTAGGAGGCAGAGGTTGCAGTGAACCAAGATTGTGCCATTGCACTCCAGTTTGGTTAACAACAGCAAAACTCTGTCTCAAAAAAAAAATCTGTTTTTAGATTTCACAAATAAGGTGCTTCTCATCTGCTGAATCCAAACGTAAGTTAAACTGTGGAAGGTGAATGCATACATCACAAAGCAGTTTCACAAATAGCTTCCCACTTGTTTTGATCGGGAGATACTTGTCTTTTCCCCATAGGCCTTCATTTGGTTTGAAAAATCCCTTTCTAGATTCTACATGAAGTGTGTTTCTAAACTGCTGAATCAAAACATAGGTTCAACCTTCTGATATGAATGCACAATAGGCCAGAGTGGCATTAGAAATATCTGTTTTTAGATTCTACCCAAAGAGTGTTTCTCAGCTGCTGAATCTAAACATGAGGCAAACTCTGGAAGGTAAATGCACACATCACAAAGCAGTTTCACAAATACATTCCCATTAGTTTTGATCATGAGATATTTGTCTTTTTACCATAGGCCTCCATTCAGTCTGAAATTTTTCTTTCTAGATTGGACACGCAGTGTGTTTCTAAACTGCTAAATCAAAACATAGGTTCAACGCTCTGAGGTGAACACACACAGTAAACAGTTTCACAGATAGCTTGCTTCTAGGTTTTAAATCGAGTCATTTGGGTTTTTCCCATAGGCCAGAGTGGTGTTGAAAATATTTGTTTTAAGATTTTACACCAAGAGTGTTTCTCAGCTCCTGAATTGAAACATGAGTTGCTGGGCCGGGTGCGGTGGCTCACACCTGTAATCCCAGCACTTTGGGAGGCCGAGGCTGGTGGGTCACGAGGTCAAGAGATTGAGACCATCTTGGTCAATGTGGTGAAACCCTGTCTCTATTAAAAATGCAAAAAATTAGCTGGGCGTGATGGTGCATGCCTGTAATTCCAGCTACTCAGGAGGCTGAGGCAGGAGAATTGCCTAAACCTAGGGAGGTGGAGGTTGCAATGACCGGAGATCGTGCTATTGCACTCCAGCCTGGGTAACCAGAGTGAAACTCCATCTCAAAAGAAAAAAAAGAAAAAGAAAAAGAAACAAGAATTGCTAGGTTCAGTTATACCTCACTATCTCCGTTTTTGTCAGGGCTAAGGAAAAGGAGAAGAGTCAGAGCTAAAGAAATATCATAACGTCTCTGTGGGCAGGTCCTATGCATAAGAGTTGCATCACCTAGCCATTGAACCCAGCTGTATATAAAAATACACAGTATATACAGGGCCCAGTCAAAAAAGGAGAGTAATATCCCCTAGGCACTGGGTCCAGCAATATCTCACAACACTCCCTGAGGGGAGAGTCTGGGCAACAGGGTAACATTACCTAAGTGAAGTACAAAAAAGTTGTTTCAATGCCCCTGATGGGTAGAATTTTAAAAAAGAAGTAAATAACCTAGGGGCTAGGCCTAACTATGTGTCAGATTCAGCCCAAAGATGGGGCTCAGGCATGAGAGAAAAGTCACATCATGTAGGTAATGGACAAATTAATAGGTCATAGTCTTTACTGTGAGCAGTCTGTGGGAAGAAGTAGAGAGTCACACAGTCTAGGTGATGGGCTGAGGTATTTGACAGTGACCCTGTAGGTAGGGGCCAGGAAGAAGAATCACATCACCTGTGTGCTGTGCCCAGTTATAAGTCACACTTCTTTCAGAGGGCTTGACTTGGGCAGGAGAGAAGAGTCACATTATCCCAGTTCTAGACTTAGAAATATGTTACAACCTCTCTTATGGGCAATATTCAGGTAAGAGAGAAGAGTCACATCATCTAGGTAATGAACCCAGAGGTATATCACAATGCCTTCTTTTAACTTGATCCAGGCAGAAGATTCACATCAACTTGGTGCTAAGCCCAGTAACACGTCAAAATCCCTTCTATGCAAAGGGACTAGGTAGGAGAAGAGAATCACATTACCTGGTGATGAGCACAGAGATATGTCATAATGCCCCTTATAGGCAGGGCCCAGGGAGTAAAGTTACATTGCCTGGGTGTTGGGTATACCAAAGTGTTTCATATGGGCAGTGCACAAGCAGGTGAGTCACATAACCTGGGTGAGGCAAAACTATATACAACAATGCTTTCTGAGGGCAGAGCCAAGGAAGAAAAGGATATTCACATGACCTTGTTGCAAAGTCTAGCCATATGTAAAAATGCTCACTGTGGGCAGTGCCAAGAAAGGAGAACAGAGTTACATCTTCAAGGTGCTGGATTCAGCAATATGTTAATATCCCATCTGTGGGCTAGTCCGTGCAAGAGCATCAAGTCACTCAGGTGCTAAGCACTAGCAGATTTCAGTCAAACCTGCAGAATGGCCCAGAAATGAGATGAACACAACTGAGTTGTAGGTATGGCATTCAATATCTCCTGTACGTTGAGTGTAAGCCCAAGAGTAACCAGCTCAACAGCTGACTGAATTTGTGCATGACAGCATCAATTTCTGTGCAGTCTGTGTCTCCTTAGGGAAGTCACAGCCTCACAGGTGTGCTGAATCTTGGTCTGAGAGTCACCAACCTACATGTATCTATGTATGAGTCAATTTTTCCATCTTTGAGATAGGTGTGAGATTCAGAACCTCAACAGTGGCATGTGTT
The DNA here is from genome assembly GCA_028533165.1 of Leontopithecus rosalia. NCBI lineage: Eukaryota > Metazoa > Chordata > Mammalia > Primates > Cebidae > Leontopithecus > Leontopithecus rosalia. The sequence continues at coordinate 21,847,607 of CM052655.1, read as the reverse complement.
TATGTCAGAGGATGACAATATTTACTGTTGGCTGGGTGTGCATATGAGTGTCACAACTTCACCTTTTGTGCTCGGCCTGGTTAGCACACTCTGTATACTATCTAATGGCCTTATACAGTATGAATGAGAGTTGCAATCAATTTTGAGACCTTCCTGGTGGTATGGACCCATTATTGCACCGTGGCATTAAGTTTGGGTATGAGAGTCAACATCACTACAATTAACTAGTTCAAGATAGGAGAGTTCTCTTTTGCCTGTGAGCTGGGTTTAGAAATGAGTCTCCCTGGCTGGGTGCGGTGGCTCACGCCTGTAATCCCAGCAGTTTGGGAGGCCAAGGCAGGAAGATCATGAGGTCAAGAAATTGAGACCATCCTGGCCAACACGGTGAAACCATGTCTTTACTAAAAAGATACAAAATTAGCTGGGTGTGGTGGTGTGCCTGTAGTCCCAACTACTCGGGAGGCTGAGGCAGGAGAATTGTTTGAACCCAGAAGGCGGAGATTGCAGTGAGCTGAGATTGCGCCACTGCACTCTACCCTGGAGCCTGGTGATGAAGTGAGACACTGTCTCAAAAGAAAAGAAAAAAAATGAGTCACCCTTTCAACTGTAATTGAATGTTTACATATAAACATGGGCCTAGCACCAAGATGATGTGAGTCTTTGGCCTAGACACTTTAAGCAGGAGGCAGTGGAACATATCTCTGGGCCTATCTGAGCTTTTCCCATAAAACGGATGTGACATATGTCTAGACCCAGCTCCGTCTTATGGTGACATTTGTGTTGCAAAAGTATTTTGCATTAAAGTGGTGAAAGCAGTGAAAGTTGTAGTGTTTTCTGTTTTTTACCAACAAGCAAAAGTTTTGTGCAGCTAAGTTGACAGCAGTCATTGGGTCTATTTATGGAAAATAAAGCTGAATGTTGGACAAAGAAGTAAACGCCCTGAAGTTCTCTAAGAGCCATCAGAGTTGTTTCTTACATTGGATTAGATCATTTATTGGGAATAGAACATGCACTCTGATGGACATCTCTGCATTTGGAACTTTCTGTAGGAGGAGCAATTTTGCTGGCACTGGATGGTATGAAGTTCCACTGTGAGTACTGCAGCTGGGCTGGTCTCTATTGTACCTTGCAAAGGCCTTCACGGAAGAGCATAGAAAGGAGGTGAAGCAAGATTAGATTCTACATATGGCTCTGATAGTGTGTGGGATGATGGGGATTCTAAAGGAGGTGTGGGCTCAGAGCCCCTATCTGGAGCTGGTGTTGGGCTCTGGAGTCTCTTCCCCTTAATAAGAATGGGTCTTCTAATGGGTCTGAGAGGCTTTCTTCCTTACTAGGCTTTAGCCCACAGGTGCTGCATAGAGCTGGGTTTTGTTCTCAGGCCATAAAGGCTTGCACATAGGATATTTCAGACCATTTCCCTGATTTCTACAGAAAACATCTAGCTGTAGGATGCTATTAAAGTTCACAGTCTCATTCTCCAGTTATGTTTTGTCAGCTACTCTGTACACAGGCTAAATAGTGTTACAAAAGAAGATAAGTTTTTTTTTTTTTAGTTAATCTAGCCAAAAGCCGTTCCAATAACTTCCCAGTGGTGTTTCTATGACAGTAGAGGTAAAGGCTCCCCACAGCGCTGAGAGAATCCCTCAATGGCAAAACATGTAATGAAGTCCAGGAGGCCACGGGCATCCCCATGAGCCAAGTGGAACAACCAAGGTGTCCAGAACATCCCTTCAAAATCCACTAACTAAAGCTCTAGGAGGTCATAGGCATTTGCCATACACTGTCCTACCTCTCGCCAGTGCTGGACATTTTCAGCTCTACTGAGATGACTCCCACTGCTGGCTGTGGGGCAGATGTCTGGCCGACAAGCCTTTTCTTAATTCACCGGTTTGCCATTTGTGATGCTCAACTATTAATACCTGGAATGCTAAGATGCAATCCCCATGACAGCACTTTTTGTTCAGCAAAGAAGACCTGTTGAAGAACAATGTCGAGGAGCTGGAAAATGCATAAAGCCCGAAGGGACAGGGTGCTCTTATTCTGCCCCTCAAAATGAAACAAAACAAAAATTTTGTATACAGAAAACCTGATCAGAAAATAAATTACAATAGCCACTAGGTGGGGATCGAGTATTGCTGAAGGAACAGAAAACGGTAAGCCGGGTCTGAAGTGTGGCCAGAAAGATCTGAAACTAAGCACCAATGTAGCCCGAATATGAAATGTTGAAAGTGACCCATGTGGTTAGTGTATTTATGGATAGTACAGAAGTAGCAGCCAAAAGGAGATCAGACTTATATTCTCTCTCTAAAGAATATTGGTGACTTAAAAACGTTTCCCTCTGAACTTTGCTGAAACAGCACTGGAACAAGCAGTGATAGTTAACCAGGTAGTCTGGAACTGCTGTAGTATTCACTGCAAGTAAAGGGAAAGTGAAATTAATGAAGTGGACAAACCTCTCATCGCACCAGAAATGTTGATGGCTGTTGTAATACCTTGGTTCTTATCTTCTTAGTTTAAAAGAATTTAAACAAGACACAAAGCAAAAGAAGTACAACATGATTTATGGAAAAAAAGAATATTTTGAAAATTAAATGCAGAATAGATGGTACATTCTGATAAAGAAATTCCAGGGCAGCCTGCTCATAAGGGTGAGATAGTGTTAAGTATTGGTGGAGAAACCCTCTTTATGAGGAGTTTTACATGATTATTTATAAGAAGGTGGAAAGAAGTGTTACACTAAGCATGTTCTGTGTGATATTCTCAGTGCACATGTGCAGCAGCTCCACATATTTTGCATCTTAAATCTTCCCCCAAGAGCGTGTTTTTTTATTACTGAAATGAGCAAAGCGTCAGCTTGAGGACAGGTAAAATAAAAACGCACGTGTTCTCTAGAAGTAAAAGTCCCTACAGAAGACAGGTTTCAAATGACCCCAAGTACTCCACATCTTAAAAGTTGCTCCCACAAAGCTGGAACGCTGTCTGTTCCAGAAGGATCAGATCCCATTTGTGTCTCCGAGACACTGGCAAGTCAGGCCCTACTTGAGATGAGACCGATGATTTCAATTGAAAAATGCCTAAATCGTCAGCAGCTTCAGGTTGCATTTTGGAGCTTGTCCACTTTAATGGGTTGATGAAAATGGCTCACAAGATTCATGCCTTGGAAATGGGGTTTTCTCCTTTACTTTTAGCAGATTTTGTGCAACCCTACACTTAACCTTCCTAATGCTTCGACTTTCACATTCATGAAAAAACCGCCATTGAGAGTGACATTTCCAGGAAGTCACAGTCCTGGTCACTGTTCTAAAGAGCTCTGAAGCTGTTCATAATTAAGCCAGGTGGAAGATTTCTCTCAAAAGCAGTTGAGCACACATCCTGGCTAGAGGAAAAAGAGGGTTGTGACACAATGGAGAGTGTCTCAGATATCAGGTCAGTTTCCCCAACAGTTTAGGAAAGAAGGCAGCGCCCTGGTCTGCAGAAGATGCAATGCTCTGGAAAGAACCCTGGGTGCAGGCGAAAGAGAAGATCAAGCAGGACAGGACCAATCGGGTGAGGACAACCCGCTGGATTTGGGCAAAGATAAGGTATCTTTGTAGGATAATGCCCTTCTCAGTGCCCAGCCCAGGCCTTCCCTTAACATCCACATCTGTACTGACTATCCTTGGGAAAGTGTCGGCATGGATTCAGAGTCCAACAGTACTTTGTACACCAAGAAGTCAACACCGGTCTGCCCCTTCCTCCAGGACTATGCACTCCAGATCCCAGGACATGATGGGATTATGATTCTAAAGCCTACCGACAAACAGGCTGAGAGCAGTTAATGGACTAGAGCTCCCAGCATATGACTAGGTGGGATGTGGACCACTCTGCTCCTCTTTCCAGAGCTGTGCAAAGCCCTGAAGCCTGCTGCATGCTGGGATTGTAGTCCTGCAGCTGCTTGACCAAAGGGCTGGGAGTGTTTATAAGCATACAACTCCCAGCAAGCCTAGGGAGGTGCACACAGCCCCATCTCTTGTCTTGTCCCTGAGACTGGTGCATGCTAGAATTGTAGTCCTGCAGCCCTATGACCAAAAGGCTGGGAGTGTTTATGAGCATATATCTCTCAGAAAGCCTGGGGAGAGTCACATACAGTCCAGCCTCTTCCTCCAGTGACACGCGTCACTGGCCCGGGGTGTACTGGGATTGTAGTCCTTCAGCCCCCTAACAAAAGTTCTGGGAGTCTTTATAAAACTACATCTCCCAGCAAGGAGAAGGAGGCACTCACTGCCCTGCCACTTCCTGATGTAATGTGCAGTGTTCCTGAGCCGAGTACATGCTGGGATTGCACTCCTGCAGCCTGGTGGTAAAAAGGCTGGGAGTGTTTATGAGACTACATCTCCTAGCATGCCAAGCGAGGTGCGCACAGCTCTGCCTCTTCCTCCAGTGAATTGCCCTCTCCCTGAGCTCGGTGCATGCTGGAATTTAGTACTGCAGTCCTGTGACCAAAGGGCTGGGAGTATTTAAGAAACTGCATCTCCCAGCAGGACCAGCGAGGTGTGCACAGCCTCACCTCTTTTTCCAGTGACTCGAGAACGGTCCCTGAGCCCCATACATGCTGGAATTATGGTGCTGCCGCTCTTTGACCAAAGGGGAAGAAAGAAGCCATGAGACTACATCTCCCAGCAAGCCCAGCAAGGCTCACAAAGCCCTGCCTCTTTCCCCAGTGATTGATGCACTGTCCCTGAGCAGTGTGAATGCTGGGATTGTAGTCCTGGAACACTGTGACCAAAGAGCTGGAAGTGTTAATGAGACTACATCTCTCAAAAAGCATAGTGAGAAGTGCACAGCGCTTTCTCTTCCTCCAGTGACGTGCACTGTTCCTGACCCCGGTGTTAAAGTATTCCAGTCATATGACAAAAGGGCTGGGAGTGAATACATTTTCCAGAAAGCTCAAGGAGGTGTACGCAGCCCCGCCTCTTTCTCCATTGACGTACATTGTTCCTGAGCTCGGTGTATACTGGGATTGTGGTGCTGCAGCCCTGTGACCAAAGGGCTGAAAGTGTTTATGAGACTACATCTCCCAGCAGGCCAAGCGAGGCATGCGCAGCCCTGTCTTTTCCTCCAGTGACATGGTATTATGACACGGCATTGTCCCTGTGCCCGCTGTATCCTGGGACTGTAGTCCTGCAGTCCTGTGACCAAAGGGCTAGGCGTGTTCATGAAACTACATCTCACAGAAAGCCCAGCGAGCTGCACACAGCACTGCCTCTTTCTCTAGTGACCCACACTGTCCCTGAGCCCTGCACACGCTGGGATTGTAGTCCTTCAGCCCTGTGACCAAAGGGCTGGGAGTGTTTATGTGACTACATCTCCCAAAAAACCTAGCCAAAAGTGCGCAGCCCCGCCTCTTCCTCCAGTGAGGGGCACTGTTTCTAAGCCTGGTGCATGCTGGAAATGTAGTCCTGTAAACAAAGGGCTGGGAGTGTGTATTAGCATACATAATCCAGCAAGCCCAGCGAGGCCCACACAGCCCCGCCTCTTCCTCCAGTGACACGCACTGTCCTGTGCCCATTGCATGCAGGGATTGTAGTCCTCCAGTCCTGTGATAAAAGGTCTGGGAGTGTTCTTGAGACTACATCTCCCAGAAAGCCCAGTAAGGTGCTCATAACTTGCGTTTTTCTCCAGTTACCGGCACTGTCACTGAGCCCGGTGCACTCTGGGATTGTAGTCCTTCAGCCCTTTAACATAAGAGCTGAGAGTGCTTGAGAATTCATCTCCCAGCAAGCCCAGCAAGTCACAAACAACCCAGATCTTCCTTCAGTGATGCAAAATATCCCTGAGCCAGGTGCTGACTGGAATAGTCCCACAGCCTCGTGACTACAACTCCCAAGAAACATAGCAAGGAGTGCACAGCCCTGCCTCTTCCTTTAGTGATGGGCAATGTCCTTGAGCCAGGTGCATGCTGGGATTGTAGTTCTGCAGCCCTGTGAACAGAGCTGACAGTGTTTATGAGAATACATATTCCAGCAAGCCCAGCAAGGCACGCACAGCCCTGCCTCTTTCTCCAGGGACACGCACTATTCTTGATCTTGGTACATAAGGGAATTGTAGCCCTGCAGCCCCGTAATGAAAGGGCTGGGAGTTTTTTTTTCATAAAACTACATCTCCTAGCAAGCTGAAGGAGGCACGCACAGCCCTGCCTCTTCCTCCAGTCACACACACCATTCCTGAGCTGGGTGCATGATGGGATTGTAGTCCAGGAGCCCTGCGACCAAAGGGCTTGGAGTGTTTATGAGACTGCATCTCTTAGCAAGCAAAGCGAGGCATGCAGAGCACCGCCTTTTCCTCCAGTGATGCACACCGTCCCAGAAGAAGTGTTCATGAGATTACATTTTCCAGTAAGCCCAGCAATTCACTCACAACCCTATCTCTTCCTCCAGCGATGTGTACTGTTCCTGATTCCTGTATATGCTGGGATTATGATGCTGCATCCCTGTGACCAAATGGCTGGGAGTGTTTGTAAGACTACATCTCCCAGCAAGCCCAAAAGGTGCTTATAGCCTCTCCCCTTTTTTTCCAGTGATGTGCGCTGTCTGTCAGCCCGGTGCATAATGGAATCATCCTGTAGCCCTGTGACGAAAGGGATGGGAGTGATTATAAGACCACACCTCCCAGCAAGCCTAATGATGTGCACACAGCCTCGCTCTTCCTCCAGTAATGCACATTGTCCTTGAACCTGGTCTATGCTGAGAACCTGGTCCTGCAGCCCTCTGACCAAAGGACTGGGAGTGTATTCTTACAGATCTGTTCACTTGTCATAAGAATGTTTTCTTTACCCCATTAACATACTTACAATAGCTTTCTTCAAGTCTGATATACTGATTACAGCATCCTGGACATGTTGAGAATAGGTTCTGTTGTCTGCTTTTTATCTTGTGAATTGATTGCATTTTCATGCTTCTTCACACATCTTATGAATTATTAAATGGTGTAATAGGAAGTACGGAGACTCTGAATTCTGTTGTATATTTTTGAAAATGGTTATTATTTTAAGAGGGAGTTAATTTGAATAGATTCAAACGTCAATTCTTACATCTGTTACAGTGACATAGCTGAAATCCTCATTCAGTTCTTCCAAACATGCATATTATATATGTATTATACATAGATGTGTATTTCTATATAGCAAAATATAATATTTTATTAAGTTTTATTATAGTTATCTGTGAAATAGTTATTCAACAAACTACTTCATTATTACTGGAAGTCAGAACCTCAGTTTTGTTCACTTTTTGGATTTTATGTAAGTGAAATTATATAGTATGCACACTTTTACATCTACTTTCTTTTATGCAACATTATATTTATATTTCTGCTATTGCAGATAGCTATAGATTGTTCATTTAAAAATAATTTTTTATACGGGCTCTTTCTGTGAAGAAAGTCAGTGGTAGCTTAGAGGAGACAGCACTGAATCTGTACATTACTTTGGGCAGTATGACCATTTTCATGTTATTTATTCTTCCTATTCATGAGCATGGAATGTTTTTCCATTTGCTTGTGTCCTCTCTTATTTCCTTGAGCAGTGGTTTGTAGTTCTTTCTAAAGAGGTCCTTTACATCCCTTGTTAGTTGTATTCCTAGGTATTTTATTCTCTTAATAGCAATTGTGAATGGGAGTTCGCTCATGATTTGGCTCTCTGTCTGTTATTGTTGTATAGAAATGCTTGTGATTTTTGCACTTCGATTTTATATCCTGAAACTTCTGAAGTTTGCTCATCAGCTTAAGGAGATTTGGGGCTGAGATAATGGGATTTTCTAAATACAAAATTATGTGATCTGCAAACAGAGACAATTTGACTTCCTCTCTTCCTATTTGAATACTCTTTATCTCTTTGTCTTGCTGATTGCCCTGGCCAGAACTTCCAATACTATGTTGAATAGGAGTGGTGAGAGAGGGCATCCTTGTCTTGTGCCAATTTTCAAAGGAAATGCTTTCAGCTTTTGCTCATTCAGTATGATATTGGCCATTGGTTTGTCATAAACCAAGCTTATTATTTTGAGATATGTTCCATGAATACCTAGTTTATTGAGAGTTTTTAGCATGAAGGCTGTTGAATCTTTTTGAAGGCCTTTTCTGCATTATTGGATTTGAAGGCGTTTTCTGGATTATTGACATAATCCTGTGGTTTTTTTCATTAGTTCTGTTTATGTAATTGATTACATTTATTGATTTGCATATGTTGAACCAGGTTTGTATCCCAGAGGTAAAGTAGACTTGATCATGATGGATAAGCTTTTTGATTTGCTGCTGGATTCGGTGTGCCAGAATTTTATTGAGGATTTTTGCATCGACATTTATCAGTGATATTGGCTTAAAATTTTTGTTGTTGTTGTGTCTCTATTATATTTTGGTATCAGGATGATGCTGGCCTCATAAAATGAGATAGAAAAAGAGTCCCTCTTTTTCTATTGTTTGGAAGAGTTTCAGAAGGAATGGTACCAGCTCCTCTGTGTATCTCTGGTAGAATTCAGCTGTGAACCCATCTGGTCCCTAACTGTTTCCTATTGCTAGGCTATTAATTACTGCCTCAATTTTAGAATGACTGCCTCAATTTTGTTGTTGATCTATTCAGGAATTCAACTTCTTCCCGGTTTAGACTTGGGAGGGTGTATGTGTCCAGAAATTTATCAATTTCTTCTAGATTTTCTAGTTTATTTGCATAGAGGTGTTTATAGACCAATGGAACCAAACAGAGGACTCAGAAATAACACCACACATCTACAAACATCTAATATTTGACAAACCAGACAAAAACAAGCAATGGGGAAAGGATTCCCTTTTTACAAATGGTGTTCTGAAACTAGCCAGCCATTTGCAGAAAACTGAAACTGGATCCCTTCCTTACACTTTATACAAAAATTAACTCAAGATGGATTAAAGACTTAAATGCAAGATCTAAAATTATTAAAACCCTAGAAGAAAACTTGGCAATACCATTAAAGACATAGACATAGGCAAATACTTTATGACTAGACACCAAAAGCGATGGAAACAAAAGTCAAAATTGACAAATGGTATCTAAGAAAACTAAAGAGCTTCTGCAAAAAAAAAAAAATGCTATCATCAAAATGAACAGGCAACCTACAGAATGGGAGAAAAATTTTACATTCTATCCATCTAACAAAGGGTTAATATCCAGAAGCTACAAAGAACTTAAATTTACAAGAAAAAACAACCCCATTGGGGGGGAGAGAGGAAGATGGCGCTGTAGAAGCAACTCACCACTGCAGCTCTCAGTCAAGACGCAGAGGGTAAGCAAACACCGCATTTTCAGACGGATCCTTATAGCCCACAGAGCGGGGGAAAAAGCCCAGGTGTAAAAGGCACGCAAGGACTCAAGCGCAGCGCTCTCCGCTGGCGCGACCAGGCAACCAGCGCTGCCGCTGCGGCCGGCGCACAAAACACTCAAGGCTGGGCGCCCTGTTAAACCGGCAATTTGAGACTTGGGAGGGCAGATTGCTAAGCTCATCTGATTGAACGGGTTTTGGACGGAGATCTAGACCAGGAGATTTCTGGGAGGTCGACGGTCTCACCCCAGCAGGGACAAGCAATAAGGCGATTCGGAGTGCCGGGGGTTGAGAGTTCCACTGCGGGAAG
>CM052655.1:21811126-21837471 GCA_028533165.1 Leontopithecus rosalia | reverse complement strand
TGTGTGTGTGTGTGTGTGTGTGTGTGTGTGTGTGTGTGTATACCCATGCATCCATACATACAAATGCATATGTATATGCTTTTCTGGCTATCTTCTACATATGGATAACTGATTTTCTTTTTTGGTGGCGGAAGAGGGTTTGCTTTTTATAAAAATATATTTAAGAAAATTTTAGTGATTTCAGTGTGAAATGATAGATAAAATGTGCACATGGCAGCCGCAATGGCAGTCATTCTATATCTGACATGAGGCGCAGCATCTTGCTTATAGCTTTATAACCCTGTTTTGATGATGTATTTGTGGGAACAGTGAATGGCTTTCTTTGGTCCACAGGACTCATGTTTAAGTGGTAGATGACAATGACAGCATACACAGCTAGGCACTCCAGGCCTAGCTGCTTTGTCCATGAATAAACTAATACCCCCTATGCTATGTGTAATGATTTTTTACAAAAAGCAATAGCTAATATTACAGACTACTCACCACTTGCCAGGCATCATTCCAAATTTCTTACAGGTATTAAACTGTTTCATCGTACAAGCCAGATGCCATATTATGCACCTTTTACACGGGAGGAAACTGAGCCACCGAGAGGTTGTGAAGCACCCTAAGTGGCAGAGGTGGGATTTCCACTCATGCATGCTGACATCAGCATCATGCCCTTACCCACCACTCTATGCCACCAAGTGGCAAAGAAGATGAGGACACAGAAAATCTGGCCCTGAGGCAGCAGTGGGAAGCACGTTCAGCTGGCACTCATTGTTCCCATGCACAGCTCTGTGACCTCTCCGGGCTTCAGTTCTCATCTTTCAAGCCCAGTGCAAAATCAGTCTATCCCAAAGCATGCTTCTAGATTTGAACCAGGACAGGCAGAGTTTAGCATCTGGTGATGAGCCGATCACCATCTGCCAGCTGTGAACAGGTCGACAGGCCAGGGTAGCACAGGTTCATTTATCTCTCTACTTCTGAGCTACGTGGCCTTAGTCAAGTTTATTAACTACTCCGGAAGACAACACAGGCACTCCAGGCCCTGCATATTTGCTGTCTTAGTTCTGAGGCCTGTGGCTCTCATTCCCAAGGTTGTTTGAAAATCCAGTGATGTGAATGGTGAGAAAGGCTGTCTGTACAAATGCCAAGCAGCAGCATCTTATCCAACATCACATTCCTCCTGGCAAGATCTTCAGGCTACAGTCTCATTCCCAGCATCTAATCCAGAGTCATGCTTCCAAACCCATGAGCCTTTCTCCAGGCGGTTGTTGGGATTTAACAGAATTTGTCTGTATAAGAAAGTAGAGGCCCCATACTGGCCCTTGCACCCACACTGCTGAGTCTTCACTGCCCGTGGTCCTTGGCTGGGCTGTGAGCAGTGACCTGGTCTGGTTCAGGACTGTCATCTTCACCTTCCCTGGATGCCATGTGCAACTCCAGCCTCGTGTTCAACTTTCAGAATCAGCAGTAGTGGGAGCATAGGGAGAGAGTTGTGTGCAAAGAACTGGTGGAGGCTGTGACCTTTGGATTTCTGGCCTTGCCTGAGTCTGTCTCCAACTGGGTCCTTCAGCCACATTTCTCCTGTGCACAGCAACAGGACAGACACAGGGCTCTGTCTCCCTCCCTTCCATTCTCCACTCTTGAGAGGCTGAATGGGCACATTTGTCCCGGTCCTCCTCTGCATAAATCTCTCCAGGGTCTCCCCACAGCCTAGCCCGGCAACCCCCTACAGAATGGCAGCTTGGAAAATGTGAGATTTCCCCAGAAAATAAATCATGCAGATTCTGTCTTCAATTAAAAAGCAATTTCTTTTTATATTCCTATTACACTACATAATATTAATCCGTGTTAGGCCCTGTTTAGTCACTTTCCATCTTTGGACCCTCACAGCAATCGAAAAGGGACATACATTCTATTTATAAACCCATATCCTAATTTGGACAATGACAAATATAAAGAGGTCAAGCCACTAGCTCAGGGTTAGAGGGCTGGGAAGTGGCAATGCTGGGTCTGAATCCTCTCAGCTTCCCAAGGGAGAGAGGGCAGTGATTAAGTTTCCCTTTGGTCTAGGTAAGTTCATCTCTTATGGCTTTAAATCTCTAAACAAATATCAAACATCAAGGTCAGTCCTGGAAGCAAAACAGAGGTGCAGAGGGGATATGAATAGGGAGAATCTGATGGCAACATTCTATGTCTGGAAGTTAAACTGATTCTTTTTTTGGTAGTGCTAATGAGTTTGATTTTCATGTAAATATATCTAAGAAAATAGAATCATTTAAAAGAAAAATGTTGCATCAAGTATTGGTGCAGGTGATAGTGGAACTGGCAGACACCCTTCTGTTTCTGTTATGGGGACAGGGACTGTCTTGCTTGTGGCTTTATATTTCTGGTGTGAATCTCTATTCTGTGGGAAGAGTGCAGGACTTTGTTCAGGACCACAGGGCAATGCTCATGGGGCAGATAAGAAAGAGGACACACAGGGAGGGACGTCAGGCCTGGCTTTTTTGTCTAGAGTAAAAATGTCAAGCATGCTATTGCCTGAGTTCATTTGAGTGGCTATAACTAGACACCTTAGACTGGATACCTTAAAACAACAGAAATCTATTTCTCTCAGTTCCAGAGGCATGGAAGTCCAAGGTCAAGGCACCAGCATTTGGAGTCTTGTGAGAGCCCCATTCCTCATGGATGTCTCTTTCTTGCTGGGTCTTCACGTGGTGGAAAGGATTAAACAAGCTCCCTCAGGCCTCTTTAATTAAGGTGCTAATCCCATTCGTGAGTGCTTTGCTCAAATACCATAGTCACCTTCTAGATGCACTACCTCTTAAAAGCAACACAATGAAAGTTAGATTTCAACACGTGAATATTGGATGGACACAAGCATTCAGAGCATAGCAGCCATGAATAATAATAACAAAATAGCAACATTCTGAATTTTTTACATCCATGAAATCATTTATCTTTGCTAGTCCAACCCTATTACAGCCATGTGTCGCTTAATGAGAGGTATGCATTCTGAGAAATGTGTCTTTGAGCAATTTTGTCATTGTGCAAACATCGTGGAATGTACCCACACCTAGATGATACTGGCTACTGCACACATAGGCTGTATGTGTTAGCCTATTGTTCTTATGCTTCAAACATGTATACTTTAGGCAATTTTAACACAATGGTAAGTATCTGTGTAGCTAAACATAGAAAGTAAAAATATCATATAATAGGCCAGGCACAGTGGCTCATGTCTGTAATCCCAGCAATTTGGGAGGCCAAGGCAGGTGGATCACAAGGTCAGGAGTTCAAGACCAGCCTGGCCAATGGAGAAACCCCGTCTCTACTAAAAATACAAAAATTAGCCAGGTGTGGTGGTGCATAACTGTAATCCTAGCTACTCAGAAGCCTGAGGCAGGAGAATCACTTGAACCAGGGAGGCAGAGTTTGCAGTAAGCCGAGATCACACCAATGCACTCCAGCCTGGACAACAGAGCAAGACTCAGTCTCAAAAACAAACAAACAAACAAAAAATTATAATCTTAAGGGACCATCATGCTATATGCAATCCGTGGCTAAAATGTTACGTGGTGCATGACTGTATTATCCCCCTTTCACAATGCAGGAGGTGGAGCTACAGAGAGGTTGTGTTACCCAGATATAAGCAGCACAGCTGTGAATTGCACTCATGCAGGCTGACTGCAGCATAATACCCTCAATTAAAAACCTATATAACCCTGTCAGGGGAAAGACCAGGACACTGAAATGTGGCACAGAGGCAAGGGGCAAGAGTATGGAGCTGGCATTCAGATTCCTCTGCATGGCTCTGTGACCTCTGTGGGCTTTGGTATATTCTTTCTTAAGCTAGGGACACAATTGGCCTTACTGACCAAGGGCCCCTCTGACTGTGAAGCAAGGCTTAGCAACCAGTGACATTATATCTGCCAGCTCTAGGGAGGACATGAGGACCTCTGTACCGTAAGTTAATCCATTCCTATACTGCTGAGTTGTGTGACTTTGGACAGGTTCTTAACTACTCTAGAGGACAGTGCACCCCTGCATAGCCAACTTCTGTACACTGTTACTCTGGTTTGTGTTAACATCAAATGACTTGCAGATGGGCCTTTCCCTAGGAGCTTGATGGGAGCTAACAGGATTCTCTCTCCAGAAGGTCCGTGTGGACAAATGATTATAACAGGACTGTTGATTAATCCCAGCCAGGTGCCATGCCACTGTCACATTTTATCCCAATGTGGAGATATAATCTTTCTACAAATGAGTAAATGGGGACTCAGAGAGATCAGGTGACTTGTGCAGGCCACACAGCCAGTAAGTGGCACAGTGGGCTGTGAACCCGGTTGTGTGACACCGAAACCTGCGCTTGGTTCAGGCTGTCTTCCAAAATGTGCTGTTCACAGAGGGCATCTGTGGGCAAGCATGGTCCTGACTCCTGGGCCACAGGCCTTATCTTCCCCTGTGGCTGAACATCAAATAGCAATTCAAAAAGAAAAGAAAAGAAAATACAGAAAACAAATAGCAATACCCTCAATAAATAAGCAGGGCAACCACTGTTGGCCTAATTACCAGTCACACTCCTCACTCCTCCTTAATGAACAGCAAAGCATCTTCAGACCACAGAATATGCCATCACACCCCGCACAGGTGGACTCAAAGTACATCATCTGGTAACCAGCTTCTATCTACAGACATCTTGCAGAAACAATGCTGGGCATTTCCTCCTCCATTCCCATTCACTCAGCTGGCCTGAAGTACCCAAGGGCTGAGGGAGAGGCCAATTTCAGCCTCACCTTGGAAGAGGTACAGATTCAGAGCCAAGTCACAGGAGGGAGTTTTGAGGTGAAAGGAGACTCCCATCAGTGGCATGGGGAAGGTCAAGATTGATGGGTCCTAGGGGAATGTCCCCTCCAGGGATGCTCAAGTTGTGCTAGCCATGCACAAGGACTGATTGGATAACTGTCTCCAGTGTGAAATGTACACTCCAGAAAAAATGGGTAGTGTTTGTAATTCTTTTATTGCTCATGTAATTTTGTTTTTCATATATTCAGATGTTTGTAGATACTTGTTTACTTGTTGAATATAAATATGGATTTTCTCTTATGATTTTATCATACTAAAACAGTTTATCTTATCAAAGCTTAGGTATACAACAGATTCCTGTGCCCTTTTGTGAGCTGACTTTCTCCTCTCACATCTACCAGTGATTAAGTGGACTATGTAGCTCAACATAGAAAGGCACAAAAAACACACCATATTATCATCTTATAGAAATCTCTTTTAGCTGAAAAAGTGACCTGAGACAGGGAACCTGATTTTCCTTAAGCCATTCAGCATGCAGGATGAGAGGACATGGTGCCGGCACCCGCATCTCTGGACAACGAAATCACCCATGCCAGCTCTGTTGAGTATGGGGCCCCCTATTTCCAAGGCACACAAAGAAAACCAGAGCCAGAATAAAGGCAACAACTTTTATTATCATTCACATATTTTATAAAAGAGAGACAAATATAGTAAGGCCATGGTTGTATGAAAAAAATTCCAAATTGTTTAGGTCACTCTTTCTACATCTGAGAGCAGGGCTGCCCTGACATAAGGCATGGCAGTTGCACTTGTCTGATGCCTCTTTGCAGATGCAGCCCTGGGCACAGTTAGCAAAGCCCATAGGGCAGCGGGAGCAGAAGTCTGGGGAAGAAGGGGAGAGTCAGAGGTCAAAGAAGACTTGACTGGAGACCTCTCTGTCCCAACAGAGGCCTGGCTCAAGGCCTACATCCAGCTCCAGAGAACCTTTAGTCCAGGGTGGCATTGCTTTGTCAGGAGTCAACTGGATCTTTGGAGGGAGGGTCTTCCAGTGAAAAAGCTGCCCAGCACAACCTATACCCAGGAGAAGACAGAAGACTGGAGAGGCAGTGGCAGGGGCTACAGGGACAAAGGAAAACCAGTTCCCCAGAACCATTTGCTTAAGTGAGAAAAGTCCTGAAGTATTGGGTCTGTGCTTGGCAGGCTGGTGCATTCATGTGGCCTCAGTTTTCCTACTTTAAGAATGAAAGTTGGGAATCAACCATCTTGTGTTTTTCCAGCTGTGATCCTGAATCAGTTGCCAGAAAGGAGATGTGGAAAGCTGGTCACTGTCCTGCTCCTGCCCGCGAAGCTCTGGGCTTCCTCCTCTGACTCTGCTCAGCCCACAGATTCTCAGAGAAGACCCGGAACTCACTCACCCTGTAGGGGGTGCATGTGCACTCTTTGCATTTGCAGGAGCTAGTGCAGGTGCAGGAGCCACCTTCAGGGAAGAGAAAAAGGCAGTGAGAAGTGACTGTGGTGCAGGATTAGAAGCAACCCCTCAGCATCCTCCTGCTCACTGCACGGGAAACCTGTTACCTTGTTCCATCCAGGCACGTGAAGCCCAGTTCCGCCTTTCCTCCCCACAGGCTCTGATGGGCAGGTGCCCTCTTTTTCATACCACACAGAGACTTAAGTGGGGAATCTTGAAGAAGCAATGTCTCCCGCCTCCCTACCAGCCCAGGCAGCTCAAATGCTGGACAGAGCACTGGGTCCCAGCTCAGCACACCTCTGGCCTACGGGTGACCTGGAGCAGGGGCAATTTTGAGCCTCATTCCTCTCTCCTTGGAAACGGGAGGCACTGGGGCAATGGTAAGGTTTTCAGTGATAATAATAAAGGTTCCTGGTAAGAAAAAAGCAGCAGAAATACAAAGTAAAAAAAAAAATTCACTTTAGGTAGAGCTCAAAATGCACCTGCCTCCTGCATTTTTAAATCCCCCATTAAAAACTGGGGATTCTAAAGGCCCCGAAACCTGGCAAACTTTACCAGTGATGCAGGAGCAGTTGGAGTCCATCTGGAGAGCAGGTGAGGCTGGAGTACCTATGTCAGAGGTGAATAAGCAGGCAAGCCAGTGGGAGGTGGAACAGAGAGCTCAGGAGCCCCCTCTGGCTTTGTAGTTGGGGAGTGTTGCTGGGTGCAGAGGTCCCTCCTGGGTCTGGCTCTGGCTCCCTCAGTGTCAGAGGCACCATGGGTTCAGGGCCCGGGCAAATGGAAAATCTTCCCTAGTGCAGCTGGTGCACACCCTGGGGCAGCCCTTTGGCTCCCACTCACTTTGAAGGGGTTGCATGCCTGGTGGTAGGCGGTGTCCCTACTATAATCCCAGCCCACCAGAATTTCTCAGATATTGCGGTCCACTCCTGCCCCTGTGCAGTCTGTGAACCCAGCCTCAGGTGGTCACTGTGTTCCCAGCCCAGCACCCTGCACCAGTGACCTGAGCCTCACATCTCTTGGAGTCCATGTGCAACTCCAACCTAGTGCTCCCGTCCCTAGATGGGGAAGTGCAGTGAGGGAGTTGTGTGCAGAGGACCAGCCTCCCATGTGACCTTTGCCTCACCTGCATTGCCACCCAGGTCCTTTGGCCATGTTTGTCTCATTCACAGCAACAGAGCAGACATAGTGCCCTGCTTCCCTCCCATCCATTCCCCACCCCTGGGAAGGTGATGGGGACACTTGTCCACATCCTCCTTTGCTGTAACTTCTTGGGGCGTCCCACAGCCTAGCTGGCCCACCAAGTCCAAGGATGGAGCTTCCCAAAACTTGGAATGTTCCCAAGGAAGGGATATTTTTCCTGATGTACTCACCCTTGCATTAAATTAAGAAGCATGAAAAGTAGTTATTACTTTCAGGATTCTTAACTATTACAGAGCTTTTAGAATCAGCCAGACCCTGTTTAGTCACTTTGGATGTTTTAACCCTCACAGCAACCCTCAAGGAAAATATTCTTTATGGCAGTGTCTTACTAATCAGACAAAAACAATACAAGGAGATAAGTAACTAGCTCAGGACAGAGAGTGAAAGCAGTGCTGCAGGTTTTAAGCCACTCAGCTTTTCTTTTCTTTTCTTTTCTTTTCTTTTCTTTTTTTGAGACAGAGTCTTGCTCTGTTGCCAGGCATCAGGCTGGAGTGCAGTGGCACAATCTCAGCTCACTGCAACCTCCACCTCCCAGGTTCAAGCAATTCACCTGCCTCAGCCTCCCAAGTAGCTGGGAGTACAGGCACACACCACCACACCCAGCTAATTTTTGTATTTTTAGATTGAGACCATGTTGGCCAGGATGGTCTCAATCTCTTGGCCTGGTGATCTGCCCACCTTGGCCTCCCAAAGTGCTGGGATTACAGGCTTGAGCCACCGCACCCGGCTGCCACTCAGCTTTTCAAGGAAAATAGGTCAGTGATGAAACTTCCCTTCACCCTCACTATGTCTTCAGCACCTCTTCACTGCTAATTTTTCGCTTGGGTCTCTTGGGCACATATACACCATGGAATATTATGCAGCAATGAAAAATGATGAGTTCATGTCCTTTGTAGGGACATGGATGAATCTGGAGAACATCATTCTCAGCAAATTGGCACAAGAACAGAAAAGGAAACACCGTATATACTCACTCATAGGCGGGTGATGAACAATGAGAACACATGGACACAGGGAAGGGAGTACCACACACTGAGGTCTATTGGGGGAAATAGGGGAGGGACAGTAGGGTAGGGGGAGCGGGGGAGGAATGACATGGGGAGAAATGCCAAATATGGGTGAAGGGGCAGAAGGCAGCACAACACACTGCCACGTGTGTACCTATGCAACTATCTTGCATGTTCTGCACATGTACCCCAAATCCTAAAATGCAATAAAAATTTAAAAAAAAAAAAAACAGGCCATGTTGCAGCTGATGTAGGGAGAACAGGAGTCAAACAACTAAAGGAAAAAGAAGAACCAAAAGAAGGGCCAAAACCCCTAAGCCAATTAAGGATGGAAAGGTTGGTAAATTTGACCACTGAGTCCATGAGGACAATGTATCCACAATATCTTTGGCTATATTAGTATCTATAGGAAGTTGTTCTCTAGAAGCATCAATTGCATGAATTTGTTTTTGCAATTTATAAATATCCAAAGACAAATCATTATGAGAACATATACCTTGCAAATGAGCCTTAACTAAAGGCCATTGCCATTCAGAGGCATTATATTCCTTATTAGTGACACAAATGAAAGCAAATTCAGCATGGGCACCGAAGTACAAGACGATTTTGCTTTGTCTCCAAGAAGAGCAACAGTTTCTTCCAGGACATTTAACTTTGCTTCTAACTTCTTTTCTATATCCATTTGAGTTCCTAAAGACATAGAAATATTATTAGCTAAATAATTAACATATGCAGCAGTTTGTATATTATGTGCTAAACTATCAGCAGCAGTGGCAGCAGTTGCAGTAATTGTGACTATAGAAATGATACTAGCAATGAGCAATCCTAAAAATCTTTTTGGACGTTTCATTAAGTCCCTAACCCGTTGCAAAACTTGTAATCCTCTATCATCATACCAAGGTTCAGAAATATTAACAGGTAGCATAATATAAGGAGGTTGATGTACAATCATAATAACTGGAGTTGGAAAAACAGTTGAATCAATACAATTAGTAAGAATACAATCAGGGAAAGTTATAGAATAATGTCCATTGATTTCATTTATAGCTATATTTCCATAAAGAATAGCATAAGGGGAAGCTAACAAGCTTGTATGTAGATTGTTTGTCTTTTAGGAGAATAATTGCTTCTTATGCCAGCTTTTATTCCACTAGGGTATAAAGCTAAAAATAGTCTCCAGATAGAGGAGTGAGTCTGACCAGAAGGAGTTGTTAAAAAAAGGAGTAATCCATCCTCCAGGAACTTCATAAAGATCATACCCTGCTGATGAGGGAGTAGAAACAGACCAATCATACAGAACAAGACCAGTTGGTAAAGTACATGTTACAACCTGTCCATGATAACATTGCCTCCAAGGAGGAGTTCCAGAAAAGAATTGTGTAAATGAAACACAGAAAGGGTTTTTTGAAGAGGGGAGAGATGTTACCTTTTCAGACTCTTTAATTCCTAAATAAAATACTCCCCAATCTCGATTAGCATAAGTTGCTTCTCCTGGTCTAAAATCAGGTTATCCCTCAAATGTCCACTGTTGTTGCTGTCCCAAATCCAAACAATTAGGTCCTCAGTTAGAGTTGTCATTCAATTGCTGTCTATAAAGAGCCCCACCCCGTATATGGGAGGCATAAAAGCACACAGGCGGTGCAGCAGCTTGAGCAGTAAATGCATATGCTGCCTTCTGGGATGTAATGTGAGAAGAGGAAGGAAGCCCAAAAATAGTGGTGTAATTTACGTACACAGTAAAGGAAGGGTCATTCCAAGTGGCAGGGCACAGCATGGGAGGATCTGGCACATAAGCCCACAAAGATTGCTCTTTCGCCTTTCCCCCTGGAACCTGACAAGACAAAACAGCCATCATAGCTATGAACATTACAGCTGGAGTTCTTGGGGTACCCTGAGAGTCCACAATTTGGTCTGTTTCAGCACAAAGGTGCTTCAGTTGACCCCAAGTGGGAAGATGTTGTGCGTTCTGGGCAGGCCAACGTCTTCTTCGACGATGACGTGATGGTGGAGGGGACAAATGCAGTCATCTCAGTCAAGGGATCGGTGTCCCGGGCTTTTCCTCTGAGAGGAGATCCATGTTTCACCAGCCGCTCTGGGACCCAGAGAGGACTTTCAGCAGATCTAGGAAAAACACAAACATGTCCTCATCCCCATATGAGGACTGGATCAGGTTGATTCCATTTGTTAGTCAGTACATCCTTCCATAGCACTTCAGCTTGTGCTCTGGGACTAGGGTGCCAAAAACATTCAGCAGCAGAATGTCCTTCTTCATCAAAAGTTAAAAATTTTAAAACATAGAAAGCATGTCTGAGCCATGTATGAGGAGTCCTATGTAAATCAGCTTCTGACTCCCCTTTCTTTATTTTTTCTGAAGTTATTTTTAAAATTGCATGAGCACATTCAACAATTCCTTCTCCCTGTGGATTATAAGGTATAACTGTATGATGTTGAATGTCAAACTGAGAACAAAAATGATTAAATCCTTTGCTGGTGTAAGCAGGAGCATTATCTGTTTTAAGGATTTAGGAGGTCCTAAAATAGAAAAAACTAATAAACAATGAGCTATGGCATCTTTAACAGCTTCTCCAGTATGAGCAGATGCCACTAAAAAATGAGAAAAGGTGTCAATGGTTACATGTATATATTGAAATTTACCAAAGGGTGCAAAATGAGTAACATCCATTTGATATATGTGGCCACTCTGTAGCCCTCGAGGATTAACTCCATAATGAACAGGAAGTGGCAAGTAAGGAAGACAGGCAGAGCATTGTTTAACAATTTGTCGAGCCTGTTCTCAAGTAATTTTAAATTGTAAATGAAGACTGCAGGCATTTTGATGACGCAAGGCATGAGATGCTTGTGCCTGCTGTAAAGGAGTTAAAACAGGAAACAGAGAGTGAGTGAGTGAATCAGCTTGTTGATTACCGTCACTGAGAGGTCCTGTCAGGTTAGAGTGAGCTCTACTATGTCCTATGAAAAAGGAATGACGGCGTTGTCAAATGGATTTCTGCAATGGAATTAAAAGATGAATAATAGCAGAAGAGTCTGAAGAACACAAAGGAGCAGTCTCCAGAGTTTGCACAAGTTGCACAATATACTGACTGTCAGAATAGATGTTAAGAGGAATATCCCACTGGAGCAGAACAAATTGTACTGCAAGGAGCTCAACTCTGAGCTGAAGTTTCCTGCATCTGAAAAGAAAAGGGTTGTTTGCCAACAGTTCCAACAGCAATGCCAGATGAGGATTCGTCTGTGAATGCCAGTTGTGCCTGTGACAAAGGTGTTTTAACACATTTTTTAGAAAAATAAGAGAATTTAGAGCATAAAATTGCAAAATTTTATCAGCTGGAAAATGACGGCTAATGTTTCCTGGAAATCCAGCAAAAGCAATTTGCCAAGTTTCTGAGAATTGCCAAAGCCAAGTTTGTTGAGGGTCTGTATAGGGAACAACAATTTCTGAAGGATCGTATCCAAACAGTGCAAGAGCATGAGTTCTGCCTTTAGCAACCAGGGCAGCAACCAAATCATAATAAGGAGTGACTACTTTTCCACGACTAGCAGGAAGATGTAACAATTCTAATATTCCTTGTTGCCAGAAAACACCTGTAGGCGTATACCGTGTACACAACACACAAAAGCTCCAGGGTGTCTTGTCTTGTAATCTATTTAATTTTTGCTTTGTTAAGGACTTTTGAACAACTTGCAGTGTCTGCATAGCTTCAGGAGTAAGCTGGTGTGGGGAAGTAGGGTTAGAAGGCCCTTTTTAAAATGTTGAATAAGGGATTTAAGTTTCCTGTGGTAAATTTGAGGCTAGGTCTGATCCAATTTAAGTCACCCAAAAATTTTTGAAAATCATTAAGAGTTTTTAATTGAGAAGTATTTAATTTTGGAATTTCATAAGATATTCTTTGTGATTCAATTATTTTCCCTAAATAATGATAAGGAGCAGTGGATTAAATTTTTTCTGGAGCAATTACCAATCCAGCATTAGCCAAACAATTCTGCAATTTCACAAAGGCAGACTGTAAGAGATTATTGGATGAAGCAGCGATTAAAATATCATCCATGTAATGAATAAGCATAATATTAGGATGTTGTTGTCTTACAGGAAGAATAGCCTTTGCAACGAAAGTTTGACATAGAGTAGGACTATTGACCATGCCCTGAGGCAGCACTACCCATTCATATCTGTCCCAAGGTTGTTCATAATTAGTAGATGGGACGCTAAAAGCAACTCTTTTACAGTCTTGTGGTTTAAGAGGTATGGTAAATTGTCTTTTAAATCAATAACAATTAGTTTCCAACTCTGACAGGAGATGGCAGGCCTGGTTGAAGAGGCCCCATTATTTCCATAGTTTCATTAACTTTTCTTAAATCCTGTAAAAGTCTCCATTTGCCAGATTTTTTCTTAATAACAAAAATTGGAGAATTCCAAGGGCTTTGAGTAGGTCGGATATGTCCTGCCTCAAGTTGTTCCCAAACCAACTCTCGAGTGGCAGAAATTTTTTCCTTAGATAAAGGCCACTGTTCTACCCACACTGGAGAGTCAGATTTCCAGCAAATGGCATCAGCATGGCCATCAGGAGGATAAGTGGCCCCTAAGAAAAATATCCTAAACCCCATTTGTCATATTCTGGGGAAGGACAAACAGGTTTTGTTATTCCTTGTAAGTTTTTACCCAGACTTTTCCCTTCTTGATAGCCTTTGTCTCTCATAAGTTGCCAAGCAATATTTCCTGTAACAAGTTTAACTCCCATTGTCTCTAAAACATCTTGACCCCATAAATTAAATGGAAGTCCTGGGAGGACATAAGGATGAAAATATCCCTCATATCCTTCATCATCAGTCCATTTTAGTAAAATAGTAGATTGTTCAGGATTTTTACTCATTCCAACTCCTTGTAAGGAAGTCATAGAAGGAGAACAAGGCCATTGTAAAGGCCAATGATTAGCAGAGATAATAGAAATATCAGCTCCGGTGTCTAACAGTCCTTTAAAAGGCTTGCCATTAATCCATAATGTTAGTTCAGGGTGAGAAGCAGTAATAGATTGCACCCAAAAGGCATGATCTGAGGACCCAAAACCTGAACATCCTTGAGTCTCAGTGGAAAGAGATTTGCCTATGGTAGTATTTATAGGTATCAAAAGAAGCTGAGCAATAGGCTTCTCAGGAGTCAAAGTAAATATTCCTCGAGATGCCCATGCCATAACCTTTATTTCTCCTGTATAATCTGCATCTATGACCCCAGGAAGGACTTGTAGTCCTTTCATAGTCCATCCACTCCTGCCTAACAGGAGACCAAAATGAACTTGAGGGAAAGGGCCAAAAATTTCTGTAGGAATAGCTTGTGGACCCATTTCTGAAGTTAATACTTCTTGGGAGGAGGGAGAGAAGTCAAGTCCTGCACTACTTGGTGTTGCCCTATAGAGTTGAGAATGGCCATTCCCTGAGACAGTGTCTCCTGGAGAGCAGGTGCCACAAATTTTTGTGGGGGTCAGAACAGCCCCCTCTGGCCATTTCCCAACTTAGGCTGCAAATAATTTCCTTGTGCATCTCACTTAGAGTGACACTCACTAGCCCAATGAGTCCCTCGATGACAATGAGGACATTCTCCAGGTTGTCTTTCATTATTATAAGAATTTGAAGGCACTTTTCTTTCCTCAGTCCCATCAGACTGACATTTCCTGGCAATATGTCCAGAATTACCACATTTAAAACACTTAAGTCCTTGTCCTCCCTTGTTATTAAATTTTTGTTTCACATAAGTGGCAACAGACATTCCTGCTTGGGCAGCAGCCATGGCTAATCCCTGCTGATAAGCAGGTCCAATATCGGCACAAAGGCGGATATAATCAGTAAGTGTGCCTCTTTTTTTCCATGGCCTTAGCTGCTTGACATGCTGTGTTAGCATTTTCATATGCCAATTGTTTAACTAATAGAGCACTGGCTTCTTCATCCTGTACTAGTCTGCCTACAGCTTGTAGTAGACGAGACACAAAATCTTGATATGGCTCATCAGGGCCTTGCTTAATGTTTGCCAATTCCTCAGTTTTAACTCCTGTCGTTGGCAGTTGTTTCCAAGCTTGCAAGGCTAAAACATTAATTTGTCCATAAGCTATTTCAGAGAATTGTATTTGAGCATTAAGACCTTCATACTGTCCCTTTCCCACAAGCATATCTAAAGTAACTGGAATTTGATGAGCACAATTTCTTTGTGCCTGATCGTAAGCATGATCAGCATAATCAGCTCTCCAGATGAAATAATCACCACCAGAAAGGCAGGCTTTAGCAAGCCAACCCCAATCATGAGAAGGAAGTGCTTCTCCAGCTAAGTTTTCTAAAAGAGAAACAGTGTTTGGGGCTGTAGGGCCATATTGAGCAATAGCCTCTTTTAACGTTTTAGGAGAAATAGGCTGATATCTACAAACTACTTGTCCTTGAGCATCATGAACTTCCATAACAGGAAAAAGAGAAGGAAACATGTTTTTGTAAATATAAAGGCCTAAAGAGTTCTTGTAAATACAAAGGTTTGAGAAATTTTTGTAAATACAAAGGTTAACGAGTGAAATTAATCAGGAGTAAAAATGGGGCAACTAGAATCTAAGGAACAAAAGTTGTTTGTACATTTATTGTATTCTATGATTAAATCTCAAGGTCATGATATAAGGTTTAGTCAAATACAGCAGTACAACTACATCAGAAAACCCTCTTTTAATTGACAACAAAGCATGCATTAAAGGAGTCACAGGAGCAGCATCTGTAACTCACAAAGGTAAAGGCATACCTCCAGGAGAGTAACTTCCCATATTTGTTTCATTTCCCTGTGCCACAGGAAAGCACTGTTGATTAGTAACAGCATGGGAACAAAGTGAAAGTAAGTCCTGGAACTGTTTTTAAAAATCAGGGGGTAGGGTAGGCATAATGGGACCAGGTTGCCAGTTAGGCACATTTTCTGGAGGTTCAGGGGTCTGCACCATGACCTCCTCAAGAGGAACATCATAAAGATCAGAATCATACTCACTATGATGACTACAAGAGCCTCTTTCAGCCATTTCCTCTTGCTCCAGCAGTATCGGAGGAAATGCTGAGTCTTCTGGAGCAGGGCCTTCTTGTGCCTGGCAAGCCATGGGTGCAGAGACAGGCAAAGGCGGCATGGAATTAGGAGGGGCAGGGGGCAGCAGAGAAGGACAAACACAGCCACAAAGCTTACTCTAAACAGTAGTTAATATAGCAGTTTGAGGTAGATTATTATTTTGAGAGCAAAATTGATTAATTTTTTCTCCAATACATCCCCAAGCCTTTTCATCCAAACTTCCTCTTTCAGAAACCCAGAAACACAATTCACGAACAATATGCAAAAACTGCTGTACTTGACTAAACCTTATATCATGACCTTGAGATTTAATCATAGAATACAATAAATGTACAAACAACTTATGTTCCTTAGATTCAAGTTGCCCCATTTTTACTCCTGATTAATTTCACTCGTTAACCTTTGTATTTACAAAAATTTCTCAAACCTTTGTATTTACAAGAACTCTTTAGGCCTTTATATTTACAAAAACTTCTTTAGACCTTTGTTACTCACTGCTGCAGCCACTCACCTTAAGCGTCACTAAGATCCCCGATTTCAGGTCCAGTTTTTGGGCACCACGTCTGCCAGGAACTCTTGACCAGCAAGTGGGTTCCAACCTGAATGGGGAGCACGCAGGAAATAATAAAGGAGACAGAAAGAAGGGTCAGGAGGGATGAAGAGACACTGCTCTCTCATCAAGTTTATTATCTGAGGGCTAAGAATATATAGTTTTCAGGGTCTGATTGACGTCATGGTAAGGGGAAAAATAAGTAGCTAAATCATCAATTCTATACAATAAATTGACAGCTAAGCGAAAGGTGGCTATGGAAGATAATAATAACTTTGGTGCTCATAAGCAAGTTTCTTGTAGCAAAAAAGTTTTTTCCTCTTGAATGCAGGGGGCCATCTGGTTTTGCCCATCTGGTTATCTTTTAGCTAGATTCTCATTTTTTCCTGTCCTCGACTTCCCTATCTCTACTTCCCTCTGCCTAGGGGCTCTGCTTCATATATTGAACACCTGCTTTGCAGTCTCACATAGGAGGGTCCCCAACACTTTGCACTTGCAGGAGCTGGTGCATGTGCAGGGCCATCTGCAAGAAAGAGAAAAGGTGGTGGGCAATGAATGAGATGCAGAAGGTACAGCAGTGGGTCAATGTGTCTCCAGTGCCCCCTCCTCTGTGCAAGGCCAGCCCTCAGAGCTCTTTTCCTGATTGGGACAGAAGAACACAAGCCCCATGTCCTCTCCACTCAGGCTAGGAAGGGCAAACACCCTCCTGTTTTACCCCACCAGGAAGGTCCCAGGTGCACACACAACCCAGAAATACTGAGATTCCGAGCTGGAACCTTCTGTCCTGAACGCTGAGGATTCAGGGTTTCCAGTCCCCATCCACCCTGATTGCCGAGAGCCTGGAAAGAGCATTGGGGGCGGTGGGACGGGGGGGCGCTGACTAACTGGATGATTTGCAGCAGGACAGCCTTGAGCCTCGGTATTCTGAACTCTTACTTAGAGGCCCAGGGAAGAGGGCCTCTCAGGGCTGTGATCAGGAAGATAGCACCTAACCAAGTAAAGGAATCTGCTTCCTTTCAGAACTTAAAATGCGACCTCCAGGTCGGGCGACATGGCTCACGCCTGTAATCCCAGCACTTTGAGAGGACAAGGTGGGGGGGATAACGAGGTCAAGAGTTGGAGATCAGCCTGACCAGCATGATGAAACCCTGTCTCTACTAAAAATACGAAAATTAGCTGGGTGTGGTGGTGTGCATCCCATCTACTCCGGAGGCTGAGGCAGGAGAATCGCTTCAACCCAGGAGGCAGAAGTCCTAGTGAGCCGAGATTGAGCCATTGCACTCCAGCCTGGGCGACAAAGCAGGACTCGCTCCCAGCTCTGCCCACCCCCCAAAAAGCAACTTTCTGAATCCCAGAGACCCTCTCTTCAGGGGCTGGGAAATGGGGATTCCAGAGCGCAGGGTCTGGCTTCCCTTACCAGTGGCTCAGGAGCAGTTGGGGTCCATTTCGAGCCGCGATGAGGCTGGAGATCCCACGTGAGAAATTCACGTACTGTGAGGCACGTGGAAGGCGTGGTGGAACCCAACAGCCGCGGCTGCTTTTTTATAGTCAGGGAGAAGACCTGGCGCAGAGGCCCCGCCTCACACTTGCACTCCAACTCGCTGAGGTAGCGCCGCTGGCGTTCCTGGGTTGGGCTGTGCACAGAAGAGGGACCGCGCACACCATCCCCAGCTCTGCTCCGTGCGCACCGCGGGACTTCCCTTCTGGCTGTGCGCCCAGCGGTGCGATGGGTCCCCGAGGTCACCATCACCTTTCCCAGTTTCCACGAGGTTGCCTTCTACCCTTCTCCCTGCGGGTTCCGGGAACCCAGACTTACCGTAGCGGTCGTCTCCACCCCACACCTCGCCCCACCGTTTTCTGCCCGGCTCCCAGAGTCCGTGTGCAGCTTACTGCTTGCGTACCAGGATCGGCTGAGTGCGGGGGCAGGGAGGGTGCGGTTGCAAGCGAGTTGTGTGCAGAGCATCCGCCACCCCTCTGGCTTTCATTTCTCCTCGTCCTGTGCCATGCTTGTCCCTGTCCACACCTAGGTCCCTCGGGCCAGCTCCTCTGTCCACAGTAACATGGGAACACGGGTCAGCCTCTCTCTCCTGTCCATTCTACTCGCCTGAGAGGATGTGGGGGCAAATTTATCCAGGTCCTCCTTCGCAAAAAACTCTCCATGTCCCCACAACCTTAGGGCCACCTCACTACCAGATGGCAGTTCTGGACATGCAAGATGTCCCCAAAAGAGTGATGATTTCAGGTGATATGCAGACCCTGCTTTAAATTAGAAAAGCAAGATGGGGGAGGTGGCGGGAAGCTGTAGTCCCAGCTACTTCAGAGAGGCTGAGGCGGGAGGATCGCTTGAGTCCAGGAGTTTGAGTCATGCCTGGACAACACAGGGAGTCAACGTCTCTAAAAAGTATTTTTAAAAAGACACTCAGTTATTCTCCAGTACATCTGACTATTGCATAACATTAAGTCTATACCATTCCCACCCTCTCCTACCCCATGCCTTTCTCTCTTTTTTTTTTCTTTTTTTTTTTGAGATGGAGTCTCCCTCTTGTGGCCCAGGCTGGAGTGCAGTGGCAGTATCTTGGCTCACTGCAGCCTCCGCCTCTCGGGTTCAAGTGACTCTCCTGCCTCAGCCTCCTGAGTAGCTGGGATTACAGGTCCCTACCACCATGCAAGGCTAATGTTTTTGTATTTTTAGTAGAGACAGGTTTCACCGTGATGGTCGACTACCGGATGGCAGTTCTGGACATGCAGGATGTTCCCAAGGAGAGATGATTTCAGGTGATACGCAGGCCCTGCTTTAAATTAGAAAGCAAGATGGGGGAGGTGGCGGGAAGCTGTAGCTCCTGCTACTTAGGAGGCTGAGGCGGGAGGATCGCTTGAGTCCAGGAGTTTGAGTTATGCCTGAATAACATGCGGAGTCAACCTCTCTAAGAAAATATTGAAAAGAAGACACTTCGTTTTTTCTCTTCAGTATACCTACTGCATAACATTAAGTCTATATCAGTGTTTTCTTTTGTTTTTGTTTTTTGGTTGTTGTTGTTGTTGTTGAGACATTCTCACTCTGTCCTCCAGGCTGGAGTGTGATGGGGCGATCTCCTTTCACTGCAGACTCCGCCTCCCAGGTTCAAGATATTCTCCTGCCTCAGCTACATTGGGGCATGGCAAAGACAACCATAAATATAATACACGCACACACACACACACACATTAAAGTGGGGCTATCTTCCATGTGTGGGACAAGATTTATTTTCGTTTTCTTTGGTGGAAAAGTTTTCTTTTTATAAAAGTATGTTTAAGAAAATATTAATAATTTCAATGTAAAATATTAACTAGAAGATGGTGCAGGTGGTAACAGAAAGGGCAGTCATTCCTCTGTATCTGACATGAAGCACAGAACTTTGCTCATAGATTTATAAGCCTAGTGTTGATTAAAAGTTTGTGGGAACAGTGAATGGTCTCTTTGGACCAGAGGACACATGCTTGCGTGGTAGATGAGAATAACAGGATACACAGCTGAGCACTCCAGGCCTTTGTGTGCAAAGAAATAAATATCCCCTTTGCTCCTAAAAGTGATCCAAAAAAGCATTAGTTAATATTGTAGAGCACCCACCTCACATAATTATAAGTTCCTTCTAAGTATTAAAGGCTGTAATGCTATAAGCCAGAGGTTAGTATTATGCCCCTTGTACAGTGGAGGAGACTGAGCCACAGAGAGGTTATGTCATGCAGCTAAAAGTGACAGAGGTGGGATTTGCACTCATGCCTGCTGACGGCACCATGATACCCTCACCCACGACTCTGTGCCACCAAGTCACATGAAAGATAAGGACATGGAAAATGTAGCAGAGGTAGCAGTAGGAAGTGAACTCTGTTGACAGTCATGTCCTGCTGCACAGCTCTGTGATTGCTATGGGCATCAGTCTCATCTCTCAAGTGAAGAGCCAAATTTGTGCATCCCAAAGAGTCTGTATCTTTGAACTGAGATAGGCAAGGTTTAGCATCCAGTGGCATCATAATCTACCAGCTGTGTTGAGAGCAACAGGCCCAGTGCAGCATAGGTTCATTCATCCCTTTACTTCTGAGATATGTGACATTGGGTAGGTTACTTAACTACTCTGGAAGACAGCATAAGCACTCCAGGCCCTGCATATTTGCTATCCCAGTCTTGAGGCCTGTGACTCTCATTCCTGAAGTCGTGTGATCAGATGAGATGAAGGATGGGAAAGGCTTTTATGTCTGCTCAAATGCAGGGGCAGCATATGATTGAAAAGTGCTTTCCACAGGTCCTCCACCCTCCTCCTGGCAGGATCAGCCAGGTTGCAATCCTATTCCCAGCATCCAATCCACAGCAATGTTTTCAAACCTTTAAGCATTCTCTTAGCTTTGTTATTTAACAGGATTCATTCTCCAAAAAAGCCAGTGTACAGAGAATGATCATGATTGCTACTATTTATTAAACCCTAGTCAGGGGCCAGACCATGCTGTTGTTTAATCCCTGCCTTGAGATACAATCTGCTTTCTACAAATAAGGAAGTGAAGGCTCAGAGAGTTTCTGTGATGCACTCAGGCCACTTATTCAGTACATGGAGAAGTGGGCCGTGAACCAGGACTGCCTGACACCAAAATTCATGCCCCAGACACAGGCTGCCTGCTGAAATCTCTTCACAGGGCAGCAGTCAGCAAACCTGTTTCTCACCTCTAGGCCAGGAGGATCATCTTCCTCTTTGATTGAACATCAAATTGCATTCTCTCCACATAGCCAGGGGAACTAATTGTTGGCTTTAATTGCAAGTCAGCCAGGGCCTCACTCCTTCCTAATGAGCCCCCACACACCCTTTGAACTGCAGAATCTGCCATCATTCCTGCACAGGCTGACATGAAGTATTTCATGTGGAACCCATGATCACATACACCTCATTGTCAGGAACATGCGGGCATTTCCTTCCATATTTCCAGTCACTTTACTGGTTTGAAGTAGTCAAGGGATGAAATTTGAAAGAGGAACAAATTCAGCCTGAGCTTGGGGGAAATTCCCGAATATTCAGAGCCATTTCACAACAGGGAGCTCTCAGGTGTCAGTGAGTGCCCTGTCAGTGACTCTGGGAAGGCCAATCCTGATGGTCCCTTGTGGGGATGTGCTGGGCAGTGCTTCTCAGGGTGTGTAGCCACACACTGGGGCCTGTTTGCTCTTTCTTTTTCCTTTTTTTTTTTGAGACAGAGTCTCAGTTGCCCAGGCTGGAGTGCAATGGTGCAATCTTGACTCACTGTAACATTGACCTCAGGGGTTCAAGCAACTCTCATGCCTCAGCCTCCCAAGTATCTGGGATTACCAGAACATGATGTCATACCCGATTAATTGTATTTTTAGTAGAGATCAGGTTTCATCATGTTGGCCAGGCTGGTCTTGAACCCCTGGCCTCAAATGATCCACCCACCATGGCCTCTCAAAGTGCTGGGATTCAAGACGGGCCTGAGCCACTGTGCCAGGTCTAGTTTGCTGTTTCCTGTCTGCAGTGAACATCATCATATGTTCAAAGCTTGTACATCTTTCATTTTCCTTTATTTCTTCATGTATTCATTGAATTTTTTTCTAGTTGAATATTAAATATTAGTTTTGTATCTTTTGTTTTATTTCATTATCTCCATAATCGATACAATTACATTTACCAAGGTTTGAGTCTGCCATGAATAGAAAATAAACACTGTCCCTTCACCATAGTGTTTGAAAAGCCCCATTGTGTTAGTCTGTTTGCTTTGCTAGAAGGGAATCCCTGAAACTAGGAAATTTAAAAAAAAAATGTTTGTTTTGACTTCTGCTTCTGCAAGCTGTGCAGAAGTGTGGTGCAGGCATCTACCTCTGGTTTGGGTCCCAGGAAGCCTACAATCCTGGCAGAAGACCAAAGGAGGAGAAGGTACATCACATGGAGAGACAAGTAGCAAGAGAGAGAAGGGGATGGTGCTTGGCTCTTTTAAACCACAAGCTGCAGAGTGACCTACCAGAGGAAAAACTCTTTTCATCATGGGATGGCACCAAGCCATTCTTTAGGGATCATGCCTCATGATTCCAAAACCTCCCACTAGACCCAATATTGGAGTTCACATTTCAACATGAGATTTGGCAGTGACAAAACATCTGAATCATAGCACCCATGTAGGATTCAAGGAAGTGAGGAGTTGGGTTCCAGCACTGTGGACACTTTAGAGCCTAAGATACAATGTGGATCAAAGTTGGGTGGGAAAATCAGAAAATAAAAATGAGGGATGAAGTTTCTGTGCCACATTTGACATGAGACTGGAAGCGATCATGCATGGCTTCCACCCATGTGGTGTGGCACAGTGCAATGTCACTTTACAGTGTAGACTGAGTGAGGTAGCCTGGCTTCCTGAAGGTGTTCACATTTTTAGTAACTCACATTTTCATCCAGAGACTGGTCTCTAAAATCCCGGTTCAACAGCCACCCCAGTCTATTTTTGCCAAGGCCACACAAAGAAGACCAGAGTAAGATTCAAGTCGAAATTGTTTTATTGTCATTCACACATTTAATAGAAAAAGAAATGCAGCAAGTGATTCAGGGTTGTATTTTTTAAAATCCACGTTTGTACAGGTTGGTCTGTCTACATCTGGCAGCAGGGCTGTCCCCACATCAGGCACAGCAGCTGCATTTCTCTGATACCCCTTTGCAGATGCAGCCCTGGGCACACTTGGCACAGCCCATGAGGCAGCAGGAGCAGCAGCCTGGGGAAGAAGGGGAGACTGAGAGGTGGCAGTACACTTGACCAGGCACCTCCCTGCCCCAATAGCAAGCCTGGTTCCAGCTCAGACCCCAGACCCAGAGGATGCTTTTTTAGCTTGGTGCAACTCTGTTCTGAAACCATGGGTGGTACAGTTGGGGTTTGTGTCATAACAGAAAAAATATTTGCTGTTCTGTCTCAACTCAGGGCACAAAGCATGGAGAGAAAATGACACGGCCAACAGGAACAAAGAAAGCCCAGTTCCCCAGAAGGATGCACCCAGGGCCAGCCTAGGGCTCCCTCCCAACCTTAGCCACAGCCTCAGATTCCTGGAGATGGCCCCACACTCACTCTTCTTGCAGGAGGTGCTTTTGCACTCTTTGCACTTGCAGGAGCTGGTGCATGTGCAGGAGCCACCTGCAAGGAAGAGAAAAGGCAGTGGGCAGTGAGTGAGATGCAGAAACAATGAGTCAGTGAGTCTCCAGTGTCACCTCCTCTGTGCAGCACCAGCCCTCAGAGCTCCTTTCTCATTCAGGACAGAGGAACAGAAGCCCCATGTCCTCTTCACTCACACTGGGAAGGGGAAGCACCCTCCTGTTTTACCCCACCAGGAAGGTCCCAGGTGCACACACAATCCAGGTATACTGAGATTGAGAGCCAGAACTTTCTGTCCTGAACCCTGAGGGTTTAATGTCTCCAGCCCCCATCCACCCTGATTGCTCAGAGCCTGGACAGAGCATTGGGGAACAGTCAGCAATCCCTTGACCAACTGAGTGATTTGCAGCAGGGCAGCCTTGAGCCTCAGTGTCCTGAACTCTTACGTAGAGACCCAGGGAGGAGGGCAATTCTCCCAGGGGTGTGATCAGAAAGAAAACACCTAAAGAAGTAAGTTGGGGAGATATAGCATGGGGAGAAATGCCAGACATAGTTGAAGGGGAGGAAGGCAGCAAATCACACTGCCACATATGTACCTATGCAACTATCTTGTATGTTCTTCACATGCACCCCAAACCCTAAAATGTGATAAAAATATGTTTTAAATTAGCCAGGCCTGGTGGTGCATGCCTTCAGTCCCCAGGCTACTCAGAAGGCTGAAGCTGGAGGGGCACTTGAACATGGGAAGTCAAGGCTGCAGTGAGCCATGTCACACCACTGA
Organism: Leontopithecus rosalia; assembly: GCA_028533165.1. Taxonomy (NCBI): domain Eukaryota; kingdom Metazoa; phylum Chordata; class Mammalia; order Primates; family Cebidae; genus Leontopithecus; species Leontopithecus rosalia. The sequence goes on along the minus strand of CM052655.1, from coordinate 21,813,477 downwards.
ACTCCAGCCTGGCTGACAGAGCAAAACCCTGTCTCAGAAAACTGATCTCTGGAGCAGGCATTTTCTCTTCCTGCAATGTGACCAAACAGCTCAGTATGTCTTAAAGTTATCTTTTAACTTTTAACAGGGCAAGAATGTTTTATAAAACCCCAATTTCCAGAGTTGCAATGGGGCAAATCCTGAAGCATATATGGAAATCCCTGACAGCTAAAGCATCCCTCACCCCATCCAGTACTTCTTACCCCTGGTGCATGAGAATCACCTTTGGGAAGGAAAACTTTCAACATCCCTTAAGCCCAAGTTGTGACAGCAATCAGATCAAAATCCCTGGAGTTAGATCTATACCTATGCAACTATCTTGCATGTTCTGCACATGTACCCCAAAACCTAAAATGCAATAAAAATTTTTTAAAAAAAGATCACTTCAACTCATTTGGGAATAAAACTTAGCATGATGCTTCTAAAAAAAAAAAAGACAGTTTAAAGTTTTCCAGGTAATTATAATGTGTTGCCAAGCCACAAAACCATGGTTTTAACCAGCAGCTTTTGTTATAAACGATTTCTCAAATAAATGTAAAAACGTTTGCTGCTGAATTGTTACCTTTCAGTCTTACCTGCATTTCCTACTAAATATTCTTTGCAGACCCAACCTCTGCTACTCATTCTGTTTCTGATTCACCCAGATCCTTGTGTGCTCAGTGCATCCTGTGCACAGGTGCTATGTGTGTTCCCTGGCCTGGGGAGCATCATTCTCAGGGGAGAACCTTGCTGAAAACAAATCTGCATTCCAAAAAGTTAAAACCATGCTATTTAATTCAACTTTTTTGTTTTTGCTTTGAATCTAATTTGGTATTATTTTTCTGAATTGATAGGGGGCAAAGTTATTGTTGATTTAAGGTCTTTGTACTTTTTAAATGTTTTTCTTTTTAGCTGCAGACTTTTTATCTTAGTACTGTTTTTGCTGCTTCCCATAACTTTTGATATATTGAGTTTTCATTTTTCTTTCTCTGTATTTTTCTACTTCCCTTGTGATTTCTTTTTTTACTTATTGGTTGTTTAAGAGTATGTAGTTTAATTTATACAAGTTTGCAAATTTTCTAGTTTTTCTTTTGTTATTGATTTAAATTTAGATCTAATATACAACCTATCCTGGAAAATTCCACATATATATTTGAGAAGAGTGTGTACTCTCTTGTTGGATGGAGTGTCTTGTATATATCTGTGAGATCAATTTGGTTTGTTGTGTTAGTCAGGCTCCCTATTTTCTAATTTATCATCTGTCTCATTATTCTATTCATTACTCTGAGTGGAGTATTAACATCTTCCACTATTATTTTAGAACTGTCTATTTGCCCCTCCAATTATATCAACTTACCCTTTCTATATCTTTCTGCAGAAAGCAGAAACTGGACCCCTTCCTGACACATTACACTAAAATTAACTCCAGATGGATTAAAGACTTAAGCATAAGACCTGGCACCATGAAAACTGTAGAAGAAAATCTAGGCAAAACCATTCAGGACATAGGAGTAGGCAAGGACTTCGTGACCAAAACACAAAAAGCATTGGCAACAAAAGCCAAAATAGACAAATGGGACCTAATCAAACTCCACAGCTTCTGCATGGCAAAAGAAACAGTCGCTAGAGTGCATCAGCAACCAACAGAATGAAAAAAAATATTGCGGTTTACCCGTCTGACAAAGGGCTGATATCAAGAATTTACAAAGACCTCAAACAGATTTACAGGAAAGAAAAAAACAAGCCCATTCAAAACTGGGCAAAGGATATGAACAGACACATTACAAAAGAAGACAGACATGAGGCCAACAAACATATGAAAAAATGCTCATCATCACTGGTCATTAGAGAGATGCAAATCAATACCACATTGAGATACCATTTCATGCCAGGTAGAATGGCGACCATTAAAAAATCTGGAGACAACAGATGCTGGAGGAGATGTGGAGAAATAGGAACACTTTTACACTGTTGGTGGTAGTGTAAATTAGTTCAACCATTGTGGAAGACACTGTGGTGATTCCTCAAGGCCTTAGAAATAGAAATCCCATTTGACCCAGAAATCTTATTGCTGGGTATGTATCCAAAGGACTATAAATTGTTCTACTATAAAAACACAGGCACACGAATGTTCATTGCAGCACTGTTGTAAACAGCAAAGACCTGGAATCAACCCAAATGCCCATCGATGATAGACTGGACTGGGAAAATGTGGCACATATACACCGTGGAATATTATGCAGCAATCAAAAACGATGAGTTTGTGTCCTTTGTAGGGACATGGATGAATCTGGAGAACATCATTCTCAGCAAATTGACACAAGAACAGAAAA
>CM052655.1:21782875-21810626 GCA_028533165.1 Leontopithecus rosalia | reverse complement strand
AAAATGTGGCACATATACACCATGGAATATTATGCAGCAATCAAAAATGATGAGTTCGTGTCCTTTGTAGGGACATGGATGAACCTGGAGAACATCATTCTCAGCAAATTGACACAAGAACAGAAAAGGAAACACCGTATATACTCACTCATAGGCGGGTGATGAACAATGAGTACACATGGACACAGGGAAGGGAGCACCACACACTGAGGTCTATTGGGGGAAATAGGGGAGGGACAGCGGGGGGGAGCGGGGGATGGATGTCATGGGGAGAAATGCCAAATATGGGTGAGTGGGCAGAAGGCAGCAAAACACACTGTCACGTGTGTACCTATGCAACTATCTTGCATGTTCTGCACATGTACCCCAAAACCTAAAATGCAATAAAAATTAAAAAAAAGTGGGCGAAGGATATGAACAGACATTTTACAAAAGAAGACATACATGAGGCCAACAAACACATGAAAAAATGCTCATCATCGCTGGTCATTAAGGAAATGCAAATCAAAACTACATTGAGATACCCACTCACTCCGGTTAGAATGGCCATCATTAAAAAATCTGGAGACAACAGATACTGGAAAGGATGTGGAGAAATAGGAACACTTTTACCCTGATGGTTGGAGTGTACATTAGTTCAACCATTATCAAAGAATCTTGGCGATTCCTCAAGGACCTAGAAATAGAAATTCCATTTAACCCAGCAATCCCATTACTGGGTATATATCCAAAGGACTATAAATCTTTCTACTGTAAGGACACATGCACACGAATGTTTTTTGCAGCACTGTTACAAGAGCAAAGACCTGAAATCAACCCAAATGCCCATCGATGATATACTGAAGTGGGAAAATGTGGCACATATACACCATGGAATATTATGCAGAAATCAAAAACGATGAGTTCGTGTCCTTTGTAGGGACAGGGGGAATCTGGGAATGTCATTCTCAGCAATCTGACACATGAACAGAAAATGAAATACCGCATGTTCTCACTCATAGGCGGGTGATGAACAATGAGAACACATGGACACAGGGATGCGAGCACTACACACTGGGTACTATTGGGGGGAACAGGGGAGGGACAATGGGGGGGAAGCTGGGGAGGGATTGCATGGGGAGAAATTCCAGATGTGGGTGAAGGGGAGGAACGCAGCAAATCACACTGCCATTTGTGTACCTATGCAACTATCTTGCATGTTCTGCACATGTACCCCCAAACCTAAAATGCAATTAAAAAAAAGAAATAAAAAATCTGTGTGTGTGTGTGTGTGTGTGTGTGTGTGTGTGTGTGTGTGTGTGTGTGTATAAATTGCTGAGCTCAGAGATTGTGACTAATGAGACAGGGGGAATTGACATGCTGGGGCATTTTTATTAACCCTTCCTCCCTGCAGGATTTTAAATAAGTAGACAGGATGGAAGGGGGTTGCTCACGCTGGGGAGGAAGGTGTGGAGGCATGTGTCTCTGAAAAGAGTGGCTCCCTGACATCTGCAGAACCACAAGGTCTGCTGTACACAGTGCCCTGCAGGAGGCTCTTATATATAGCTGGTACCAGAATGTCTGGGGACACTGGTGCCTAATACTGTGGTCTTGGGGGAGTAGACATGGTTCCATTGTGGAGGCTTGTGGTCAGTGGTGAGGAAACCTGGGAGGTCATCTTTGTGGCCTGCTGAGAGCAGCTGCAGCCAAAGGCCAGTGGAAGCTCAGTCCTGAAGCAGCCTTGTTTGTGCAGCAGGATGCCTGGCAATAACAGTGAACAGGCTGGTAATTACAATGATGGGTGTCATTAACTGAGCACTTCATCAATGCTGTTTTCCATGTATTTACTCGTTTCATTATTCCCATTTTATGGATGAGAAAACTAAAAAACCAGGGGGGTTAAGCAACTTCCCTACCTCACACAACTAGTAACAGAGCCAGGAGTTTAACCAGACAGTTCCAGGGCTCACGTCCTTACCCTCCGGGCTGACTTTCCCCTTCACCGTCCCCTGACACCCTCACTTTTCTGAACATGGTACTCACTGCTTTAGCTGGAGGTGAAGAATGGAACCTCAAAGGATGGGTGAAGATTGAAAAAAAAAAAGATTAGGTTGGACTTCTGAAAGCCGTGGTGAGTGGGAAGCCACAACCACCTGCAGGGTCAACCTGGTCTTGTAAATGCGTAAAGCAGCAGGTGTGATTCATTAGGAAATGGTGGGGCCTGTGGCAGGACAGCTTTAAAGAAGGTGGCTGTTACTGAGATGTGCTCTTGGCGCCATGCAGAAACAATGGCCCAGGGCTCTGGAAGATCCAGATTTTTTAAGATTTTGATTTTGATAGTCCATGTTGCAGAAAAATGTATGTGTGGGTGATGGCAATGTCTGCTCTCCTCTGCCTCCTAGGTGATCCACACCAAGATGGGCAGCAGACCAGTGACCTTCAGAGGCCTAGGACTTTAAGGATGACGGTGATTAGCCTTCTGGGAACACACCATCCCCTGCACCTTGAACCGGGGTTTTCTTAGACTGCCCTCCTGCCTGCATGACCCCATCTCCAACAAACAGAAGCTCTGTCTCAGACTTGAATTATCCTCCACCAGGCCTCTCTGCTGCTTTGTCCAAAGGTCTACACATCTCCCAAAGCTCAGGGTTATCTCCCCTCCACCTTCCCCCTTATCTCCAGCTGCCTTTCTACGGACTGATTTTATTGTTACTGTTTTTATAATTCCATTTGCGCTGTCATGCGGCCTGATCTTCCATCTCATTCCACATCAAGCTGTAGCCTGAGCTTAGGTGTTTGTGGGCTTTGCAGCCAGATATGAACAGAAGACCGATTCATTTTCTGCTACCTGCTTCTCCAACCCCAAATCTCCCAATGTAATCCTAGAGCCCTGAAGATTTTCCTTCACCACCCCACCCCCTGCCATAGATGTTTCTTTATAAGCCTTGCTTGTGAATAGGTGTCAGCAAGGGTCTCAGCACCCAGGATGTGAGCATGTGGGCACTCGAGATCCACCCACTGGCCATCACCAACTTCCTGCTGCTGCCAGTGTGTCCCTTGAGGATGCCTGGCAGGTTACACCCCACCCTGGGGGCAAACAGGACTAACAACAGAACAAGCACTCACCTCCTTGCCCCACAGCAGGACAGTTCAGTGGGAGAAATTTGCTCTAGAGCACCCTGGATTAGGCCGAGGCTTTCCCCTTCCATATTCGGCTTCCTTTGCTCCTCCAGTAAGTCACACATGTGGATCCCTAAGGAGCTAAAAGAACATTGGAAATGAGCTTAGCTGGCAAGAACAGACACGGGGCAGAGGGGAGCGGATGTTCTGAAAAATAGCGTCAAGCTTCCTGTCGCAAGCATTCAGCTCCCTGCCCACCTGCACCCAAGCTTCCTGTCTGCAAGCCTCCAGCCCAGGCAGCACGACCTTATAAAGTTCCGTGCAGCCCTGCTGTTTTGCAGACAGCATTCCCTCTGCTGTGTTGCTTATTGCTCTCTTGCAATGCATCTCCCACTTTCTCTAATAAATCTACCTTTCTTTCCCACAACTGTCTTGATAAATTCCTTCACCACCTATGATACTGCCCCTAGGCAGTCAGATATTTTGCATTTATTGTTTATTTTGAGACAGAGTCTCCTCTGTCGCCCAGGCTGGAATGCAGTAGTGCCATCTTGGCTCTCTACATCTCTGCCTCCCAGGTTCAAGCGATTCTCTTGCCTCAGCCTCCTGAATAAGTGGGATTATAGGCATCTGCCACTACACCCAGCTAGTTTTGGTATTTTTAGTAGAGATGGAGTTTCATCCTTTTGGCCGGTCTTCTCTCAAACTCCTGACCTCAAGTGATCTGCCTGCCTCAGCCTCCCAAAGTGCTGAGAATGTAGGCATGAGCCACCGAACCCAATCAGCTCCCAGGCAGTCGTTGACCATGACAACGTGCACCTGAGTACCTGTCTCCAGCTCTGCATCTAAGAAACCCGGACATGAGACAACTCCTTACAACACTACAGTTGGCAAAGTTGTGTCTGTGGGCAGAAAAGGGGCAGTACTGGGCTCAGCAGAGACCAGGCCAAAACACTCCCATGCTTCAAAGGTGAGGGATTTTAATCCTACCTGTCATAGTGGAATTTAAACAATCTTAACTTTTCAACGATAAGGAACAGACTCAATGTATTATCAAACATGCTTATGGTACATATTATGCCATCATGAATGGTGCTGTATGACGTATAGAAAAATGTTGATATTTATTGAAGCTCAAGGAATGGGTACATGGGGGTTCATTTTACTATTCTCTCTACTTTGTATATGCTTGAAATTTTCTGTAATAAAATATATATTAAAAATGGATGGAGAAGTTGCTGTAGAATATTGAACGATATTTAGAAATAACACACTATGTAGTTAAGTGAAAAAGCTGGCTAATTATAACATAGTTAATCTATATATATGCAGATGTTTTAAATATTAAGAAATTGAAAGCTGGGTGCTGTAGCTCACACCTGTAATCTCAGCAACTGGGGAGGCTGAATGGGAGAATGACTTGAGCCTAGGAGTTCAAGGCTTCTGTGAGCTGTGATTGCACCACTGTGCCTCAGCCTGGGTGACAGAACAAGACCCAAAAGCTTAAAAAAAAGGAAAGAAATTGAAATGTACTTTCCCATTGACCCAGCAATTCCACTTCTAGATAGAGAAATCCACATGGGAAAGGAGGTAGGTACAGCCTAAACGGCCGTTAATAAAAGAAAAGAGTGGCTTTTAAAACTACTGTATTGGGTAGGCATGGTGGCTCACGCCTGTAATCTCAGCACTTTGGGAGGCCAAGGCGGGTGAATCACGAATTCAGGAGTTTGAGACCAACCTGGCCAACATTATTAAATACTACCTGTTTAGTAGAGACAGGTGAAACCCTGTCTCTACTAAACACAAAAAAATTGGCTAGGCGAAGTGGCAGGCACCAGTAATCCCAGCTACTCAAGAAGCTGAGACAGGAGAATGACTTGAACCCGGGAATGGGAGGTTGCAGTAAGCTGAGATTGCACCACTGCACGCCAGCCCTGGCAACAGAGTGAGACTCTGTCTCAAACAAAACAAAAAAACAAAAAAACAAACAAAATGTACTATATTAAGCCAGGCTCAGTGGTGCATGCCTGTAATCCCAGCACTTTGGGGCCCAAGATGGGAGGATTGCTTGAGGCCAGGAGATTGAGACGAGCCTGGGCAACATAGTGAGACCCCTATCTCTACAAAAAATAAAAATAAAAGAATTAACCAGATGTGGTGACTATTGCCTGTACTCCCAGCTACTCAGGAGGCTGAGGCAGGAGAATTGCTTGAACTTCAAAGGTGGAGGTTGCAGTGAGCCGAGATTGTGCCACTGCACTCCAGTCTGGGTGATGGAGCGAGACTCTGTCTCAAAGAAAGAACAAAGAAAAAAAATCAAAAGTCTCTATATCTCTATGCAAATAAAGAATAATCCAGACTGCCATTTATTACCCTGATGAAGTGTGACAAAGTGACGAGGGATGAAGGGAAGGGACCAGGAGTGGGGGTGGCTGACTACTGAGACTTATCTGTCATGTTTAAATATTTTACAAGAAGAGTATATTTATATATTATGCATAATTAAAAATTAATAATGCCAAAGACTACATGGATATACACTGAAGTACTAGCAAGGACCATCTCTGGATGGTGAGAATTCTTTAGTTCTTTTCTATAATTTATGAATTTTCTACTGCAAGTGTATATGACTTAGGCAATCAAGTTTGAGGGAGGCAGGAAGAGAAGAAAAAAGAAAGTATCATTATTGTGCCAAGATATGCCCCCACTTTCACCTCCTGGTTGCATCCAGTTCATTCTCCTGGCTCAAGGTCTCCTCATGCAAGGTTTCCTGATCCCTAGTCCCTTTGTTCAAGAGGCTGCTCTTTCCTCAGTGCTCTCTGAGTCTTGGATAAGACCCCCATAGTGGGCACAAACCCCACTGGCCCATGTTGGATGGATATGTAGGCTTCTGTGCCCGGGGCAGGCCCACCCTGCTGGCTTCTGACCTCCTGGCAGCATCCCTCAACTTCACTCTCCACCCTGAGCCTGGCCTCTGAGCATCAATTATTGTTGGTGAAATTAACATTGTTCAGAGACCTTCAACAGAGAAGAGAAATCCTTTACATGTGCTTTTCCCTCCCAACTTGGGGGTCCTTGTGCATCCTAGGGGTCTTCTGGCCATTCCTCCCATCCCCAGCACCCCCAAGGGTGCATTGCCACCCCAGCTTCTTGTTCAGATGTTCTTCCTCACTAAGCACCTACTGTGTGCCAGACATTGTTCTGGGCATGGAGATATAGCAAAATAAGTGAGCAGCTCACAGTGACATGCCCAGTAAATGGCAGGGACAGGACTCAGACCTTCAGATGCCATGTCTAACAGTGACTCCAGAACCTCACACCCCAGAACCAAGGTTTAACTCTTTTGAGTAGAGCCACGGAAGCCATCACGGATCATTTCTTGGCACCCTTTCTCCAGTGTGATTATTCTGAAGTTCAGGGCAATTACTTCACAATTGCCCTTTGCTGTAGGTATTTTTTTTTTGAGATGGAGTCTCGCTCTTGCCCAGGCTGGAGTGCAGTGGCACCATCTTGGCTCACTGCAACCTCCTCCTCCTCCCAGGTTCAAGTGATTCTCCTGCCTCAGCCTCCTGAGTAGCTAGGACTACAGGTGTATGCCACCACACCCGGCTAGCCCTTTGCTGTTCTTATTCCTTCCTTGACTGAATAAATTTTTAAGGTAACAAGAAGGGAAAATATAGGGCAGATCTCCTCTGGGCCTATAAAACCAAGATGTGAGATTATCATATTACTTCATGTGCTAAGTCAAATAGATCGAATATTAACGCATAATTTTACAAAGCACATCTTTTTCTATGACTACATAATGACTTATAATTGCTTTCTGCAAATACTGGCCCTATTTCCAAAGAAGGAGATCTTTAATTTGCAAGTCTGCCTTGTCCAATTCTTGTTTTATTTTTGTTTTTTGGTGTTTTGAGACAGAGTTTGGCCCTGTTGCCCAGGCTGGAGTATAATGGCATGATCACGGTTCAATGCAGCCCCTGCCTCCTCGGCTTAAGCAATCCTCCTGCCCTGGTCTCCTTAGTAGGTGGGACCACAGGCACATGCCACCACCCTGGCTAATTTTTTAACTTTTCTTGTGTAGAGATGAGGTCTTGCTGTGTTGCCCAGCCTGGTTTCAAACTCCTGGGCTCAAGCAATTTTCCCACCTCAACTTCCCACTGTGCCCAGCATCTGACTTATTTCTTAAGTATACACACTGCCATTTATGTATTTATTTATTTATGTATTTTTATTTATTATTTATTTATTTATTTTTGAGTCAGAATCTTGCTCTGTTGCCCAGGCTGAAGTCCAGTTGCGTGATCTTGGCTCACTGCAATCTCTGCCTCCGGTTCAAGCAATTCTCCTGCCTCAGCCTCCTGAGTAGGTGGGACTACTGGCCTGAACCACCATGCCCAGCTAGTTTTTGTATTTTCAGTAGAGACAGGGTTTCACCATGTTGGCCAGGCTGGTCTCAAACTCCTGGCCTCAGATTATCCACCCATCTTGGCCTTCCAAAGTGCTGGGATTACAGGTGTGAACCACCACGCCTGGCCATGACCTGCTGTTTAAAGTCTGCAGTAAGAAATAATTTTTCCATTTAGAAAATCCCTGCCCTTATGGAGTGTTCAGCCTGTTAGGGGAGGTAGACAACACATCAAATAATAATATGGGAGGTTAGATAATGACCGAGGCTCAGGGAAAAAACAAAGCTGGAAGAGGGGTGGGATGGGTTTCCGACAGGGAGGGAGCTGAGTGAAGACTTGAGAGAAGGGAGGGAGGAAGGGAGGGAGCCAGCTGGCAGAGCATCCCAGGCACCCAGGCAGAGGTGCAAAGTCCTTGAGGCAGGAATTCTTGGTGATCTTCAGGAAAAGGAAGAGGCAAATGTGGCTGGTAGGAGAGAGTCATGTAGGGCCTTTTGGTCCAACATAAGGACTTCAACTTCTACTCCAGGAGAAATGGCAAGCCATGGAAGGGCTCGGAAAAGAGAAGTGACATGTTCTTCCAGGATGAATCCTGTGGCTGTGATAAAAATACATCACAGTTCTGGCTGCACTCACCTGAAGTATCTCTTAGCCTCTTGAAACTTCATTGATATTGCTATTAAATACCCAGTTTACGAGGGTTCACCTTAGGATTTCTTGACCTTACAATAGCACAAACATCTTCAGTAGAAACGTACTTTTAAAACCAATAGAGCCTTTCACTTTTTCACTTTCGGTGCAGTAGTCAATAAATTACATGAGATGTGTAACACCTTCTTATAAAATATGCTTTGTGTTAAATGATATTGCCCAATTGTAGGATAATGGAAGGGTTCTGAGTATGTTTAAGGTAGGCCAGGCTAAGCTATGAGGCTCAGTAGGTTAGATATATTAAATACATTTTCAACTTACAATATTTCAACTTATGACAGGTTTATCAGGATGTAGCACCCACCTACCCCCTTAAGTCAAGCAGCATCTATATTGTAACAGCTGAAGAACTTGACTTCTGTCCAAGTCTAAACATCAAATAACCATTTTATCTTGGCCCAGATGGACAAGGAGGTGGCCTAAGCCTGGAAACGGAGGTTCAGGAAGACTCCTCACCCTCAAGGTCACCCAGCTCACTGAGTCACTATAGCAACAGTTTTGACACCCCATGACACAGGATTCCCAGATGGCCTTGTTTGTAACAATGTGCTGGAAAGTTCCACCTAGCCTTATTGAATTAATTTGTCTATTTCTAATGATCAGATACATTTAGAAAACACTGCTTTGATGTACAAGATGTCCCTATTTTATGGCACCCTAAGTATGTCCATCTCCAAGAATACAAAATTCTCAAAAATATACTTAGAAAAAGAATTCAAATGCACTGGATCACAAATTATAAATGCATTTCAAGTAGAACCTTTAGTAGTAGGAAAGGTAGGGGCAGAGTGGGTGTTGTAAACATTCAAACTAGGTGGGCCTGAGGAAAATGGGCAAGTTACTGCTTATTACAGCTCTTGCTAACTCCAGACTATTTTCTCAAGGGCCTGTGTGTGCACCTCTCACATGATCTGAGCTGTGAGCCCCAGGGCTTCTTTCTAGAATCCGAAGAAAGCAAGTCTGACTGACCTAACCTTTTTTTTTTTTTTGAGACAGGGTCTCACATTGTCACCCAGGATGGAGGGAAGTGGCATGATCTCCTCTCACAGCAGCCTCAACCTCCCAGGTTCAAGCGATTCTCGTGATTCAGCCTCCCAAGTAGCTGGGATTACCAGTATGTGCCACCACGCCTGGCTAATTTTTGTATTTTTAGTATAGACGGGGTTTTGCCATCGTCTTAACCTTTTGATATGCTGGTTGGGTTGACTTAGAGATACTGAATTGGAATTTCTATCAGCTTGCAATAAAGAGGGAATGAACACCAGGGGACAGCAAGCATCCAGTAAGCAAAGTCAGTGCCTTTTCAAAAAGTACTGAGGCCTTGCAGAAGTGAACAGAAGAGCGGGAAACCTGTGACAGCGGGCGGAGGAGCACTTAAATTCTGGTAACCATAGCTGAATTTTGTTAGTGACTTTTTTTACATACTCAGCTTTCAACCTGCCTAGAATCTCCCTGCCTTTACCTAGAAACTTAATTTTAAGAACGTACTTACTTGATAAACTAAACAATGAATTAAACCAGTTCTCAACTGGCACTGGGTTTCTTTTGCCTCTCAGGGACATTTGGCATATCTAGAAATATTTTAGTTGTCACAATTAAGGGTACAGTGCTATTAAATACCCAGTTTATGAGGGTTCACCTTAGGATTTCTTGACCTTACAATGGCACAAACATCTTCAGTAGAAACGTACTTTTAATACCAGGATTACAGGTGTGAGCCATTGTGCCCAGCCTTGCACTGGCTTTTCATCCATACCAGGGATTCAGCCCATGTAATCCAGTTGAACCTGGGAGGCGGTGATTGCAGTGAGCCAAGATCATGTCACTGCACTCCAGCCTGGGAGACAGGGAGATTCTATCAGTTGCTGGACCAATAAAAAGTGAGGACTGTGGGGTCATTCTCAGGACTCAAGTAAATGCCATGGGGTTGGGGTGTGCGCCTCTGATGGGTGTCCTTTGAGACACATTCTACCCTATGCCTCAGAACTCCCAAAGGGAATATCCAATTGGCTGAGGCTCCCTGGAGAATACAATTCTGGCTCTCCAGCTTTTTTAGCTGAAACCAGGCCCCTGGCTCTCCCCTATCACAAAGGCTGCACCCAATGGAGGCATGGGAATTCCCCTAGAGTAAGTTGGGGGGATGGATGCCAGGCAGTCAATCTTAACCAATGCTCATGCCCACCTGAATGCATCCCAGAGAGTCGTTTCTCTGGGTGAAGCATTGCCCTGTCTCTCAGAAAGGCCGCTAATGCTGACAAACTCCCAGACTGGGAGACCCAAGATCACTGACCTACTGGTATAGGTTCTGGCTTAGCCTTGCTCAGGTTTGGGGCATAGGCCCACCTCCAGGATGGAAATGATGTATCCAGTCAGCCAAGGTGGCTGGTGATGGGGCACAGGTCTATGCCCAGCTTTGTGAGGCTGCCTCTGGAATCCCCAGGGGACTAGTCCACCAAGCCCTTCATATCACCCAGGCCTGGGTGACAACACTAGCCTCTTGGCCTTGCCTCTGCTCCCTCCCATTCAGACTCAAGAATCCCTAAGTCTGTCCAGCAGAGGCAGAGCCTCAGAGGAGGGAGAAGCTCTGATGCCTGAAAAGTAGCCAGCCCTTCCACCACACCCTAACTTCCCACTCCCTGCATAAAAGATTTGTGGGTTTCTGCAGGGAGGGAGAATCTTCCTTTATGGAGGGTGGAGGGGGCCGGAAAGGAACTAAGGATGGCAGATGAGGGCGAGGGAAACTAGGGTCAGCCTTGCTGACTTCACAGCTTTGTCCAGGGCAGGAGGTGAATGTGGTCCTTCGGCCAGCCAGGGGTGGCCCCAGGGATCACCATGAAAAAGTGGCTCTTCCAGCATGGTTCACAAGAGCAAAGACATGGAATCAACCTAAATGCCCATCAGTGACAGACTAGACAAAGAAAATGTAGTCCAGATACACCATGGAATATTATGCAGCCATAAAAAGAACAAGATTATGCCTTTTGCAGGAGCATGAATGGAGCTGAAGGCTGCCATCCTTAGCAAACTAATGCAGGGACAGAAAACCAAATGCTGCATGTTCTCACTTGTAAGTGGGAGCTAAATAATAAGAACTTATGAACACAAAGAAAGAAGTGAAAGATGCTGGGGTCTACTTGAGGGATGGGGTGGGAGAAGGGAGAAAGGCAAAAAATGTAACTATCAATCACCACCTTGCATTTCCTCCATGGTGGCTGTAATCTGGTCTCCAGGTGATAAAATAATATTTACAGCAAACACCCATGGCACATGTTTATCTATGTAGCAGACATTCACATGTACCCCTCAAACCTAAAATTTTTTAAAAAAGAGAAGAAACCAGGAAGGAAGGGAGGAAAAGATTGTTTATTAGGTATTGTGGTTCCACAAATGGAGCCAGGTAAGCATCCCATGGGACACACAGGTGTGTGATTCAGGTTCTCTCACCACCCCCACTCCTCATAAGGTGCTGAGCAGACTTGCTCAGCCACACCTGCAGACAGGCATTCTGAGAGCCCTCAAATGCCTGCACTATCTCCATCCCCACCCCGACTCCTGCTTCTACCATACATGGCTTCCACCATCAACCCTGACCCCCTCCAATCCCATAAGCTGAATTCATCTTTAGCTTAGTTCAATTCTCCCAGGGTATAAGAAAGAGACACAAATGGTCTTTAGTGACGGGACACAGCCTATTTGAGGGCATGCTGGGTACTTTCTAGATTCACTCTCCACCCTCCTCCTGCTAACCAGAGAGAGGGAGGGAGCAGTAGGGACAGCATCTGTTTGGGTTCAGCCAATGAACACATTGACAGGAGATGGGAGAGAAGAGGACATCACAGAATGGAGAGGATGTCATTGAATGGACTCCCTTTCACCAAGTTGTGTGGCAACCTGAGGTTCACAGCTCCCGTTGGGACACCCTCTCCTGCAGCTACTTTCTCTAGGTTCCAGGGCTAGCCACGCCTGGGTCTGGCAATTGCTCCCCAATGTTGCAGGCCAGTAAGTCTTTGCATCTTTTGTTTATTTCCTTTAATCCTTCCTGCTCCTTTGTAAACAACCCCTTTATTAAACTCTCCCCAATGACTCACAGATCTCCTGCCAGGACTCCTCTTGCTAAAGGAAGAAACTCTACAGGGTGGGTCTCAGGGGTTGCTCTTCCTAGGGAACATAAAGGTGGCCAGATTCTTCTTCCCCCTGCCAGCCAGATGGACTTCCTGAGACTTTGAATCCCAAGCTGGAGGTAAATAATTCAATGAATCCTTTAGAACTCATTCACAGTACCAGTGGCCAGTGGCAATGGTGGGTGTATCTGAGGACAGCAGAAGCAGTGGTGACAACTGTGCAAACTGCTGCATTCCAGCCTGGCTGCTCCTGTGATGTGACCTGACCACAGGTCAGTGCAACTCACAGCAACCCCCCATTTTCTGAGCCTAGTTCTCCATCCATCTAGTTGACTTTGTGGGTCCCCAGTATCTTTCCAATGAATTTATTTTGTCCTAATTTATCTAGAGTCCATTTCTGTTGCTTGCATCCAAGGAACCCTGACTTACACAGAGTTTGCTTTCAGGATTCAAAGGGAGGTGGGTATTATTTGGAACCCTGTCAGCAGATGTTCAGCTTCTCTGGGTCTCTATAGGACTGAGCCATGTAGCAGTCTCCACAGAAAAGCAGGCACGTGGTTTGGTCTAATTGTCCTCATGGCTTCTATTTAGGGTGGGCTCTTTACTATTCTCATAATGCAGCTTCAGTTATAGCATCAGCTCTGGCAGCCCTGTTAGCCCCCCAGGTCTCTCAGAAGAGAGGATTTGAGTGGTTCAGTTTGCCTTCACCATCCACATTGGGCAGTGTCAGGACAGCCCCTGTCCTACTTGTCCAGGTCACCCATCAATGTTCTATCTCCTGTGGGCCAAGATGTGACTATGTGAATAAATGAATGAGTGAATGAGTAAATTTTTTTGTTTTGTTTTTTTGAGATGGAATCTCACTCTATCACTCAGGCTGGAGTGCAATGGCATGATCTCTGCTCACTGCAACATCCACCTCCCAAGTTCAAGTGATTCTCCTGCCTCAGCCTCCTGAGTATCTGGGATTACAGGCATGCACCATCAATGCCTGGCTAATTTTTGTATTTTTAGTAGGGACAGGGTTTCACCATGTTGGTCAGCCTGGTCTCGAACTCCTGACCTTGTGATCTGCCCACCTTGGCCTCAAGAAGTGCTGAGATTACAGGCATGAGCCACCGCAATTGGTTTTTTCTTTTTTTTTTTACAGCCAATTGCAGTAACTTTTTTTTAATGGGTTTTCAGACTCACAGAGAGGGGCTCTTTAGATGAGGCTGTGCCACTAGTCAACTATCTTCACTGTGGAGTCCTAATCACTGATTTTGTTTTGTAGATCAAGAGGATTCATTCAAATTGTCTTTGCTTCTATTCCTTCATAGTACGTTACGTGTCTGAAAGTACATCCCTCTTTCTCTAGTGTGTTGTATTCAAACAGGTTCCTGCTGCTTCTCCATCATCATTAATCTTTTTAATCACCTTCTTATTCCTCTTAGCATATTCACAGTGTAACATATTATCTTCTGTGCCTAGGGATGGGAAAGTACAGGCAGGTATCAAGAAGAGAGAAATCATCCTCCTGTGAATGGCAGGCACTCAGGCCTGACCTGCATGAAACTGCAGGTGTATCCAACACTTTGGGTCTGCCGAGAGAAATCTGCCAGTGACCACATGGCACCCAACACCAGAGGCTTACATCAAAAAGGCCTCACCAGAAGCAGGAACAGAACATGAATTCACAGACTTAGGCTGAACAGCTCTCACAGCAATTCTTGCCCATGATGCCAACATGGCTTCCTGAGCTGAAGTTATCATTTCAAATGTATTAGTCTCTTCTGCTTTCTCATTTATCTCATGACTTTTCTAAAGCCTTGCTTTCATGGTCACTGCCTTGCATTTCCTTGACAGTGGCTGTAATCTGCTCTCCTGTGACATTTCAGGAATATATTGCTGTTATTCAGGGTAAGCATGTGTATGGAGCCTCAGATAAACTTCTTTTTTTTTCTTTTTTTTTTAGATGGAGTCTTACTCTGTCTCCCAGGCTGGAGTACAGTGGTGTGATCTCAGCTCACTGCAACCCCTGCCTCCTTGTTTCAAGTGATTCTCCTTTCTTAGCCTTCCAAGTAGCTGGTACTACAGGTGTACACCTCCACATCTGGCTAGATTTTTTTTAGTAGAGATGGGGTTTCACCATGTTGACCAGACTGGTCTTGAACTCCTGACCTCAGGTGATCTGCCAGCCTTGGCATCCCAAAGCACTAGGATTACAGGTGTGAGCCATCATGCCCAGCCCTCAGATAAACTTCTATTTTCTTGCCATTAGGACTCAAACCTCGTTGTTGATACCAGTTCCACAAAGTGTCCCAGGACACCTCTTTAATGGGAGGCAAAATGGTGGGCAAGGGATGGACTGGTGTTCTGCATCTAGCTTTTGTGGAGCTGTGAATTGTTCATTTGTTTGAGGTAGATGAACTTTATTGCATTTCTTGGGCTTCTCCTCTTTGTCATAGCAGTTGAAGAAACAGTTGGTTCCACTGTTCTATATTTGGATCATCTTTAACTGATACCAATGTCAAAATCATACTTTCTTCATCATCCGTTTCCCCCTCAAAGAAATTCTTGTTGCCACTAACAAAATTTGAGTCTGACATTTTTGGCAATGCCCCTGTCTTGTCCATTCGGTGCTACATTTAAAAAAAAATTAAACCGGGTGTGGTGACTCACACCTGTAATCCCAGCCCTTTTAGAGGCCCAGGTGGTGGATGGCTTGAGTCCAGGAATTCCAGACCAGCCCAGGAAACAAGGTGAGACCCCTTGCCTCTACCAAAAATACCTGGTTTTTTTTGAGACAGGGTTTTGCTCTGTCACCCAGGCTGGATGGAGTGCAGTGGCACAATCTCAGCTCACTGTACTCTCAACATTCCAGGCTGAAGTGATTCTCCCATCTCAGCCTCCTGAATAGGTGGGGCTACAGGTGCATGCCACCATGCCCAGCTAATTCTTTTTAAATTTTGGTAGAGACATTCTTTTGCCATGTTGCCCAGGCTGGTCTCAAACTCCTGGGCTCAAACAATCTGCCCTCCTCTGCCTTCCAAAATGTTGGGATTACAGGCATGAGCCTCTGTGCCCAGCCGAGTGAATGTTTTTCTCCTGCTCTCCTGGTCTGTCTAAATCACATTCTTCCCCCAAAGTGTTCATACCTCTGTCTTAGCCTGTCTCATGCTCAGCCTATCCCAGAGCCAGTGTGGAATGGATCCTTCTCGTGGGGGTAGAAATCTTTAGTTCCCATGTGGCTCTCTGCCCCAGCTCAGCAGCTGCATTTTGCAGTGGTAAATAATTGCTCCCTAATTTCAACAGAGACTTGAATAAGATGTCCAGCAAAGGAATTGGCTCTTATTTATATATTATCTTACCTCTCTGTATGCAGTACAATGGTTTATATACAGTAGGGGGTCCAATAAGTGCTCATTGAATTAAGCAGAGAACATTTAGGAATCACCTACTGATTGCCAGACACCACACCTGGCCTGCACTTACTGAGGCCTTCCT
The DNA here is from genome assembly GCA_028533165.1 of Leontopithecus rosalia. Taxonomy (NCBI): domain Eukaryota; kingdom Metazoa; phylum Chordata; class Mammalia; order Primates; family Cebidae; genus Leontopithecus; species Leontopithecus rosalia. The sequence goes on along the minus strand of CM052655.1, from coordinate 21,794,800 downwards.
AGGCTCCAGGGACTGTGCTAGCCACATCAACCTCACCTCAACCCCATGAGATAGGCCCTATTATTGTCCCTGCATGCAGTTAAATCTGAGGTGCAGAGACCACTTAACTTGACTAACTAGTGAGGCTGTGGGTCTAGGCAGGCAACCTGGCTCCAGAGCTGAAGCACTTAACTGCTTTACCAGGCTGTTTCATGATGGTATGCTTGACAATAAAACTTCTGGAATTAAGCCATTTCAATAATAGCCACATCAAAAAAACTGAATAACTCTAAATGAATCTCTCCACAGACATCCACAATAATCATGCCCCACCCAGCCCCAGAAAAGATGGGGCTCAGGACTTGGGGTGAGGGATGAAACAGGATGCCACTGCACAGATGACTTGGGAAAGAAAAGGCTGCAAGTTGAATGACCATGTTTATCAGACCTGGCAAAAACATTCTGTACCTATCCCTTGAGAGGTTTGGCAGGTGCAATTTCCCAAAACAGAGTTGTGCAAGAGCAATGGCTGGGTGCATTCGTGGCTTTAGCACTGGACCAAATCTCAGATAAATGGGGCAGTGCCCACATCACAGCCTTGCTCATGCCTTATGAGGTGTCTGTCAGATTCTCTCACCAGAAATGGCACTTCAGGCATCAACCCACCTTCAGTGGGGTGGTGTCTCCATAGCGTGAGCCCCCAAGGAGTCTCAGATCTGCCCTCTGAGCTTGGTTTGGTCTCAATGAAGATGCTTGCCACACTGCATGGTGAGGCTTGCTCGCTTCTCTCTCCACAGCCAGCCAGGAGCTGGGCATCTCCAGGTTCCCTCAGTCACCAGTACAGACAACCGCATGTTGGAAAGTTGCTCCAAATACCAACTGGGTTGGAAAACATCTCCTGGCCCTGAAACCAGAGAGGAACTGGCAGAGGCCATTTTATTTCACCAAATAATTCCATGTGACTGCTTCAAACCTATGTACTTATTAACAATGTAAGTTCCCTGGGCCCACTTAGCCCTAAAAAAATCAAAAAGAGGGCTGCAGGTGTGGGGGAAGTGGAATACTGGCTTTTGTACTTTTCCAACTCACCCCTCAAGTGATTCAACTGTGCAGCCAGTGAGGCAGTCCTTCAGATTAATGAGGCATGACATGTCCTCTGCTCTCCACTCTTCAAAGGGAACATGGGTTTCTCCCTTCACACAATCAGTCACACACTGGCCTTCTTTCTCTTCTCCAAGTGCCAGGCTCTTCCCCATTTCTGGACCCTTGCTAGAGCTGTGCCCACTGCAGGAATGCAGCTCTCAGACCCAGTGGAAAGAGTTCTTCATTCAGGCTCACCCCAAGTACATTCAGTCACAGAATCTTTTTTTTTTTTTGGGAAATGGACTCTCACTCTGTCACCCAGGCTGGAGTGCAAGGGCACGATCTCAGCTCACTGAATCCTCTGCCTCCCGGGTCCAAGTGATTCTCCTTCCTCAGCCTCCCAAGTAGCTGGGATTACAGGAACCCACCATTGTGCCCAGCTAATTTTTGTTTTTAGTAAAGATTGGGGTTTTGCCATGTTGGCCATACTGATCTTGAACTCTGGACCTCAGGTGATCTGCCTGCCTTGTCCCCCCAAAGTGCTAGTATTACAGGTGTGAGCCATCGTGCCCAGCCTTAGCACCTTTTTTTATAATATTCTTTATCATCTGTCTCCCCAGCAACCCACAAGCCCCCTGTTTCCCTCACCACTGAAAACCCCATGTCTAACTGTGTATGCAGTAGGCGCACCACAGGTAGCTGTTGAGTATAGGCGGTGTTACAGATACACAAAAAGGGCAGCTACTACCAGTTAACTGTTGCAAGAGGGTGGTAGAATAAACACCCTAGTTTGCCATAGTTCACAAAGGAGAGCCAAGGCCTGGCAGGATTGCAGGACACCTTGCACCCAGACCTGCCCTGCCATGGTCCGCTCTCTGAAATGCCCCATGATATGGGTTCCCTACAACCCAACTAGAACCAAGTGCAATTTACCCAACAACAAATGAGATGCCCAGAGCCAGAATAGTCTAGACAAATGTATTGCCATTCACATATTTCATAGAAAATGTAGCAAATTGGTCAGCGTTGTACAAAAGAAAATCCAGGTTTATACAGGTTGCTTTATTTACATCTGGGAACAAGGCTGTCCTGGCATCAGGCACAGCAGCTGCACTTGTCTGACATCCCTTTGCAGATGCACCCCTGGGCACACTTGGCACAGCCCACAGGGCAGCAGGAGCAGCAGCCTGGGGAAGAAGAGAGAGCGAGAGGTCAGAGCAGACTCCCTCCCCTAGCAGAGGCCCGGCTTGAGCCCTACCTCTGGCCCCAGTTGACCCTCATTTCAGGATGGTGTGGCTTTGTCAGGAGAGAACTGGTGGATCTTTGGGATGAGGGCTTTATGTGAAAAAGCTGTCCAGCTCCACCTGAGTCCAGGACAGGGCAGAAGAGTGGACAGGTAGTGATGGGGGTATGAGAACAAAGGGAGGCCAGTTCCCCTAAAACCCACACTTAAGTGAGGAAAGTCTTCACAATCCAACAGGTGGCAACAGAACTGACATAGCAGTTCTGGGGAGGGCCAGGGTCGCTCTGGGCTGCCCCTGCAGGCAAGGGCTGCATCATCAGATTAGAAACCACACGGGGTCTCCAAGATCCTGTGCCCGAAGTGCTTCAGGACCCTGAAGGGTTAAGAAGCCTGCATCAGGAGGCAGGAGACCTAGGTTCACATTAGAACTTTGTCCCCAGCACTACCTAGTAATGTCTCTGGGCCTCAGTTTCTAGTTTAGTAAGGAGAGGCTAGGACTCACCCATTTTTAAGGCACTTTGAGGTCTGATTCTGAATCAGCTGCAGAGGAAGGTGTTTGTGGAAGCTGATCATCGGCCCATCCCTGCCTGAGGAGCTCTGGGTTCCCTGCTGTAAACTTGGCCCATCTGCCAGATTCTCAGGGAAGGACCCACACTCACTCTTCTTGCAGGAGGTGAATTTGCAGTCTTTGCATTTCAGAAGCCAGCACAGCCACAGGAGCCACCTGCAAGGAAGAGAAAAAGGCAGTGAGCAGTGAGTGAAATGCAGAAGGCACAGCAGTAGTCAATAACTCAGTGCCTCCTCCTCTGTGGGGCCTGGCCAGCACTTACAGCTCCTTTCCTACTCATGGCAAAGGAAGAGAAGCCCCATCTCCTCTCCCTTTATGCTGGGAAGGGCAAGTGTCCTCTTGCTTTTACTCCATAAGCAAGGTTCCAGGCTCCAGACACAGCCAAGAAAGACGGGGACTGGAGGCCCGAAGCTTCTGTCCTGAACTCCGAAGAGACAATGGTCCACTGCCTTCCATCCACCCTGGCTGCTCAGAGCCTGGTAAGAGCATTGGGGTTCAGTCAGAAGCCCCCTGACCAACTGGGTGACATGGAGCAGGACAGCTTTGGGCCTCAGTACCCTCAACTCTGATTTAAAGGCACAGGGAGGAGGCAAGTGGTCTCAGGGATGTGATCGGGAAGAAAGCGCTTAACGAAGTAAAGGAGTCCCCTTCAGCTCAGAATTTAAAATGCGACTTTCTCAAACCCAGAAACAGTTTGTACTGTGCCTGGGAAGAGAGCATCCTAAGGGGAAGAGCCAGGTGTCCCTTACCTGGTTAGCAGGAGCAGTTGGGGTCCATCTCGAGGCAAGCAGAAGAGGGAGTTCCCAATCCAGAAACAAACACGCTGCGGCACATATGAAAGGCGTGGTGAAGCCCAGGAGCCAGCGGCTCCCTTTATAGCCCGGGGAGGGGGTCGGGCGCAGAGGCCTGACCCCGTCCTTGCACCTGCCCGGCAGACTCTGCGATGCCAGCGGTCTTGCGCTGGGCTGTGCGCACCATCCCACGGGCTGAGTGCAGTGCGCGCAGCGGAGCCCACCCCTTTGGCCCCAGCTCACTGAGAAACTGGCAGTACGTGTCCCTGCGATCCTGCTTGCCTTCCCAATTTCTCTGGCATTACCTGCCACTCTCTCTCCTAGGCTTGCCGGGAAACTCGGAATTCTGCCCGTCTACACACCCCCAGCCCCCACTCCACTGTGTGTAGCTTTGCATTTCCCAGAGTCACTGGATCACATCCCTGGATCAGCGGAAGCGGGAGAGGAAGCAGTGTGCAAACGAGATGCCAAGGACGGGACCCTCGGATTTCCTGCATTACCGGTAGGTCCCAGTTGCCACCTCCGTCTGTTAGCCACGTTTCTCCTATGTCTAGGAACAGAACAGATGCAGGGCTCTACCCGCTTCCTTCCATTCTCCACTCTTGAGAGCTTGAATGGGCACATTTTTTTCGGGTCCTCCTTTACATAAAACTCTCCCCACAGCCTAGCCAGGCACCCCTCTACAGGATGGCAGTTTGGAAAATGTGGAATGCTCCCAGAAGAGAGATCATTTCAGGTGACATGAAAATCCTGGATTAAATGAAAATTCAAGAAGCCTGGATGTTTTTCCTTCCATATTCCTATTACTCTACATAAGATGAATCCATGTTAGTCACTTGGCATCTTTGAACTCACAGCAATCCTAAAGGGACACACATTCTGTTTATGAATCCATATTCCTAATCTGGACAATGACAATACAAGGAGGTCAATCGCACTGGCCCAGGGTCAGAGGGCCTCAAAGTGGCACTACTGGCTCTGAATCTTCTCAGCTTCCCATGGAAGAGAGGGCAGTGATGAAGCTTCCCTTTGGCCTAAGTATCATCTCTTACTGCGTGAAATCTTTAAACAAAACCAAGCATCAAGGTCAGTCCTGTAAGCAAAACAGAGATGCAGAGGGGATATGAATAGGGAGAATTTGATGTCTGGAACAACATTCTATGTCTGGAAGTTAAACTGATTCTTTTTTAGGTAGTGCTAATGAGTTTGCTTTTCATGTAAATATATCTAAGGAAATATGATCCATTTAAAAGAAAAATGTCCTGTCACATATGGGTGCAGGTGGTAGTGGAACTGACAGGCACCCTTCCATTTCCGTTATGGGGACAGGGACTGCCTTGCTCATGGCTTTCTATTTCTGGTGTAAATCCCTGTTTTATGGGAAGAGGGCAAGGACTATGTCAGGACCAAGGGCAGTGCTTATGTGGCTGGTGAGTAAAACTAAGGACACACAAGGAGGGACTCCAGGCCTGGCTTATTTTTCTGGAGTAAAAATATTATCTATCTATGCCTCTGAGATGTTTGAGCTGTTAGCACCAGATATCTTAGACTGGGTACCTTAAAATGCAGAAATCTATTTATCACAGCTCTGGAGGCATGGAAATCCAAGGTCAAGGCACCAGCATATTTGGAGTCTTGTAAGAGCCCCATTCCTCATGGATGTCTCTTTCCTGCTGGTCTTCACACAGTGGAAATGTTTGAACAAGCCCCCTCAGGCCTCTCTTATTAAGGCATTGATCCCGTTCATGAGCGCTCCTCTTATTGCAGTCACCTCCCAAACCCACCACCTCAATCCCAACACATTGAAAATTAGATTTGCACACATGAGTATTGGAGGCACACAAGCATTTCAGCCAGAGCAGGATGAATCACAATAACAAAATAATAGTTAATATTATAGATCACTTGCCATGAACAAAGCACCATTCTAAGTTCTTTATACTTATTAAATTATTTATTTCTACAAATCAGACCCCATTACAGTCCTATGCTGCTTACTGAGGGGAATACATTCTGAGAAATGCGTTGTTAGGTGATTTCATGATTGTAAAAATATCATAAAGTGTAGAATAACAAACCTAGACATTATGGCCTACCACAGACCTAAGCTTTGTGATGCTCCTAGGCTTCAAACCTGTACAGCATGCTACTGTACTGAATTCTGAAGGCAGTTATAACATAGTGGTAAGTATTTGTATATCTAGATGTAGCTAAACATAGAAAGGTTCAGTAGAATTACCTTATAACCTTATAGGACCACTATGCTATATGCAGTACATCTATAACTAAAATGTTATTACACAGCACATGATGTATTATTATAGTCTACCCTTTCACAGTGCAGGAAACTGATCCAGAGAGAGGGTGAGTCACCCAGGTATACATGGTGACACATCATACAGGCTGACCATAGGATAATGCCCTCAACCACAACCCTCTGTCACCCTGCCATGTGACACATGAAGACACTGACTCTGACACAGAGGCACAGTGGGAAGAGCACTGAGCTAGCTGTCAGAGCCTCTGCATAGCTGTGTGTCCTCTCTGGGTTTCAGTTACCCAGCTGTCAGGTCAGGAGCACAATTGGGATAACTAACCATGGGCCCTTCCAGCTCTGGACTGCGAGGGGCCAGGCTTAGCATCCGCTGACAGACAGCATGATCTTCCACTATGGCGAGGGCATGAGGACAGCAATGGCATAGATTCATTCATGCCTTTACTTCTGAACTGTGTGACATTGGGAAGATTGCTTAACTCTTCTAGAAGACAGTGCAACTCCTCTAGAAAACAGTATCATCTCACCAAACCCTGTGCATTCATTGTCTCTTTGTGTGAAGATCAGATGACTTGAAAGGTGGGGAAGCCTTGTTCTCTGAATGCTGAAGCAGTGTCTTATCCTGGAGAGCTGGTGCAGGAGGTCATCCACATGCCCTTGAGACCAGATCAGCAAGACTCCAGATCCATCTCTAACTTCCAGTCTACATAATACCTCCAGGAAGATGAACCTTTTCCAAGGGGCTTGATGGGAGCTAACAGGATTGTCTGTCCAGAAAGTCCATGGGGACAAATAATTATAATAGCACTAGTTCAGTAAGCCCTAGGCCACTAGTGCCAGGCCACTGTCCCATTTAACCTCTACATGGAAATATAATCTCCTTTATACAGATGAAGAAATGGAAGCTCAGAGAGGTTAAGTGACTTGTGCAGGCCACACAGCCAGTAAGGAGTGAAGCGGGCTGTGAACCAGTTCTGTGACAGTAAAGCCTGCACTTGGCTCCTCATGAAAATGTCCTGGCCTGTGCTGCTGAAGGTGTGTGGTCCCCAGTGGGGCCAGTCTGCTGTTTCCAGTCTGCAATGCAAATCATGTGCAGAGTTTGTAAATCTTCAATTCTCTATTATTTCCGTACATATTTATTGATTTTTTCTGGTAAAATGTAAAAAAAAAATGGGTTCTGTATTTTGTTTCATTATCTTCATAATTGATACTACTTTATTTGCAAACGTTTAGGTCTGGAATGGATAAAACATGAAAACTGTTCCTTTACCATGGAGTTTGAGAAGCCTCTTGTAGGATTCAAGCAACTGAGGCTTAGAATCAATGTCCTGTGGTCACTTTCAAGACTAAAATATGATGACAAACTAAACTTGGGCAGGGAAATCTGTGACTAAAAATGAGAAATGGAGAAGGCTCTGTGCAACAGTTAACATGATTGGAGTTGATTATGTATGACCCATCCCCATGTGATCCAGCACAGTGCAGGGGCATTTTATAGAAGATGAGCTCAGTGAGTTAACCAGGCTTGCCAGAAGGTGCTCTGACTGTTAGGGACTCACATTTCATCTAGAGCCCAGTCTCTAACTTCCAGTTCAATCTCTCCAATCCCTTATTGCAAAAACAGAATGGAAACCAGAACCAGATTGAAGTCTAAGTGTTTAATTATTATTCACATATTTCAGAGAAACAGGAATGTAGCAATGGGTCGGGGTTATAGAAAAAAAATCCTGGATTTTTTGTGTCACTCTATTTATATCTGGGAGCAGGGCTGTCCAGACATTAGGCACAGCAGCTGCACTTCTCCAATGCCCCTTCTCAGATGCAGCCCTGGGCACACTTGGCACAGTCCACAAAGCATCAGGAGCAGCAGCCTGGGGAGAAAGGTGAGAGGAAGAGGTCACAGCAGACTCGGCCAGGGACCATCCTACCCCATCAGAGGTTTGGCTTGACCCCTACCTCCAGCCCCAGAGGATCCTTAGTTCAGGATAGCATGGCTTTGTCAGGAGACAACTGGTGGGTGTTGGGGTGGGTTTTTCTATTAGCAAGCTGCCCAACCCCACAGGAGCCCTGGACAGGGCAGAAGACTGGAAAAGCAGTGACAGCCTACAGGGACAAAGAAAGGCCAATCCCCCAGATGCATGCTCTCAGGGCCAGCCTCGGGCTCTCTCCCAACCTTAGCCACAGCCCCAGATTCCTGGAGATAGCCCCACAGTCACTCTTCTTGCAGGAGTTGTATTTGCACTCTGCACTTGCAGGAGCTGGGACACGTGCAGGAGCCACCTGCAAGAAAGGGAAAGAGGCATTGAGTGCTGAGTGAGATGCAGAAGGTACAGCAGTGCCTCAGTGAGTCTCCAGTGCCTCCTCCTCCTGTGTGCAGGGGCAGCCCACAGAGCTCCTTTCTCACTCAGCAGAGGAAGAGAAACACCCTGTCCTCTCCCTTCATGCTGGGGAGAGCAAGTACCCTCCTGTTTGCACTCCAGAGGAAAGTCTCAGGCTCCGGGCACAGCTTGGGAAGACTGTGACTTCGACTTTCTGTCCTGAACCCCAAAGCAGCAATGTCCTCTGCCTCCTCTCTAAAGCGGCTGCTCAGAGCCTGGTTAGAGCATCAGGGCTCAGCCAGTAGCCCGTGGCCAACGGAGTGATGTGGAGCAGGACAGCCTTGAGCCTCAGGACCCTCAGCTCTGACACAGAGGCACAGGCAGGAGGGAAATGCATTTAGAAGCCTGGCCAAGAGGAGAGCCCTGGACGAAGTAAAGAAGTCCTCTACAGAGCAGATTGCAAAATACCACCTCCTCAAACCCACGAACTCTGCAGTGCCTGGGAATTTGGCATCCCAAGGCACAGAACCCGGGCATCCTTTACCAGTAGCACAGGAGCAGTTGGGGTCCATAGCAAGCCAAGGTGAGACTGGAGTTCCCAAGCGAGAAGCGAAGAGACAGTGGAGCACGTGGAAGGCCAGGTGGAGCTCAACAGTTGGCAGGTGTATTTATAGTCAGGGGAGGCAGCCGGGAGCGGAGACCCCACCCCGCCCTTGCATCCACCCCGCTTTGTCTGTGCTGCCCATAATCCTTGGCTGGAGTGTGCGCAGCAAACAGGCCGGGTGCGAAGTAGCCTGAGTGCAGCTCAGTGTACACCGTGGGCCTCCCCTTTCTCACCTGCTCACGCGGGGGGCGCTGTGCACCCAGGTGGGCTGCTTCTCTCACCTGCCAGGCCTTCCTAGTTCCTTGAGATTACCTGCTAGTCCCGCCCCTTGGCGTTCCGTGTGAGTCAAGATCCTGACCTTCGTCCCACACCCCCGGGTCTGCCCGGGTTTTGTCAACAGCTAAGCCTTTCCTGAAGTCTGAGTAAAACCCCAGTCTCGTGCTCAACTATCTGGATTGGCGGGAGCAGGCAGCACAGCAAGATAGTCTTGTGTAAAGGACAGGCTGAGGATGTGACCTTCGGATCTCCAGCTTTGCCTGTTCCTGTTCCCTTTTCCATGTCAGTTCTTCAGCCACGTTTCTCCTGTGCCCAGCAACATGGAAGAAACAGGGTCCTGCCTCCTTTCCTTCCGTTCTCCACACTTGAGGGTCTGAATGGGCACATTTGTCTGTGTCCTCCTTTTGCATAAATCTCTCCAGGGTCTCCCCACAGCCTAGTCAATTTCCATGTATGAACTCTCACATACCCCAAAGGCCGGCCACTGCTTTTGCAGTCAGGGAAGGGGGCTGGGCGCAGAGGACCTGGGCCTCCCCTTGCACCCACCTGGCTAGTCAGTGCCCCCATAGGTCCTACTCTGGGCTGTGCACAGCAGACAGGCTGGGTGAAAGGTCCCCTGAGGGCAGCTCGGTGTGTGGGTGGGAGACCCCGCAAGTGCCGAGACAAGGGTCTGAAGCCTCAGCCAAACTGAGGTGCAATGGTGCAATCATGGCACACTGCAGCCTCCAATTCCTTAGCTAGATGGATTCTCCTACCTTAGCCTCTAAGTAGCTAGGATTACAGACTTGCACCACCACACCTTGCTAAGTGTTTACTTATTTATTTAAAGTCAGATGTCTCCCTATGTTCCCAAGTTTGGTCTCAAACTCTTGGTGTCAAGTGATCCTTTCATTTGAGCCTCTCAAAGCACAGGGATTATAGGTGTGAGTCACCCTGATAGGCCTGATTTTGTATTTTGTGTTTGATCTCATGATTTCCATTATTAATATTATTTCATTTACCAAGGTTTAGGTGTGGAATGGATAGGAATTAAAAACCCCTCCTTCACAGAGGAGTTTGAGAAGCCCCATGTAGGATTAAAATAACTAAGGAGTTTGATTTCATCCCCTGTAGTCCCTTTTGAACCTGAAATCCAAAGAGGAAGTGAAGTTGGGCAGACAAATCAGAGAAGGAACAGGAGGCATTGAGAAGTTTCTGTGTCACATTTGAGAATAAAGGTGGTCCTGTATCCCGGATTTCCACCAACAACCTGATGCAGGGATATTCCATTCTACAGAAGATGAAGCACAGTGAGGCAGCCTCACTTGCCTTAAGGCTCTCAGATTGTTGGGGATTCACATTTTATCTAGAGCCCAAAAGTCTTCACCCCCAGTTCAATCCTCCACCCTAGTGTCTGATTTCCAAAGCACACAAGAGAAACTGAAGTCAGAATCAGGTCTAAAGTGTTTTATTATCACTCACATGTTTCACAGGAAAAGGAATTTAGCAAATGAGTTACAGTGGTATAAAAAAAATCCAGATTTGTAAATATGACTGTTTACATCTGGGAGCAGGGCTGTCCTTGTATTAGACACAGCAGCTGCACTTCTCTGATGTCCCTTTGAAGATGGAGCCCTGGGCACACTTGGCACAACCCACAGGGCAGCAGGAGCAGCAGCCTGAGGAAGAAGGGGAGAGTGAGAGGTCACAGCAGACTTGACTAGGGACCTTCCTGCCCAACAGAGGCCAGGCTGGAGCCTCCAGCCCCAAAAGACCCTTAGTTCAGGATGGCATGGCTTTGTCAGGACACAACGGGAATATTTTGTGTGGGTCTTCCAGTGAGAAAGCTGCCCAACTCCACAGGCACCCTGGACAAGGCAGATGACTGGAAAGGCAGTGATAGCCTATGGGGACAAAGGAAGGCCAGTCCCCCAGAAGCATGCACTCAGGGTCAGCCTTGGGCTCCCTCCCAACCTTAGACACAGCCCCAGATTCAAAGAAAAACTTAAGGTTGGGAGCAGTGGCTCAAATCAGTAATGCCAGCAATTTGGGATGTCGAGATGGGCAGATTACTGAAGGCCAGAAGTTCGAGACCAGCCTGGCCAAAATGGCAAAACCCCGTCTCTATTAAAAATATAAAAATTAGGCTGGCATTGTGGCACAAGCCTGAAATCCCAGCTACTTGGGAGGCTGAAGCAAAAAAATTCCTTGAACTTGGGAGGTGGAGATTGCAGTGAGTCAAAATTGCACCACTGTGTTCTAGCCTGGGTGACAGAGAAAGACTTTGTCTCAAAATAATAATAATAATAATAATGGCAAGTCACCAACTCAACCATGGGTAATGATGAAAGCAATCCAGATCGAACTGAGGAAGATGGTGCTCTAGAAGCAACTCACCACTGCAGCTCTCAGTCAAGACGAAGAGGGTGAGTAAACACCAAATTTTCATATGGATCTTTATAGCCCACAGTGGGGAGGAAAGCCCAGGTGTAAGAGGCACGCAGGACTCAAGCGCAGCGCTCTCCACTGGCATGGCCAGGCAGCCAGTGCCGCTGCTGCGGCACGGCGCACGAAACACATGGGCCTGGGTGCGCTGTTAAACTGGCAATTTGAGACTTGGGAGGGCAGATTGCTATGTTCATCTAATTGATTGGGTTTTGGACGGTGAACTAGACCAGATTTCTGGGAGGTGAATTGTGAACCAGCTCAGCGGGTGGCTGCACGGGAAATCACACAGATCCCGGGGCCCTTTCAGCCAGTGGCTGAGGCACCTGGGAGAGAGTCAACCCTACAACTTAAAAAAAAAAAA
>CM052655.1:21748482-21764515 GCA_028533165.1 Leontopithecus rosalia | reverse complement strand
TGGTTCTGTTTATGTGGTGAATTATGTTTATAGACTTGCGTATGTTGAACCAGCCTTGCATCCCCGGGATGAATCCTACTTGATCATGATGGATAAGCTTTTTGATGTGCTGTTGCAATCTGCTTGCCAGTATTTTATTGAAGATTTTTGCATCTATGTTCATCATGGATATTGGCCTGAAGTTTTCTTTTCTTGTAGATTCTCTGCCAGGTTTTGGTATCAGAATGATGTTGGTCTCATAAAATGAGTTGGGAAGGACTCCCTGTTTTTGGATTATTTGGAATAGTTTCAGAAATAATGGTACCAGTTCCTCTTTGTGTGTCTGGTAGAATTCGGTTGTGAACCCATCTGGACCTGGGCTTTTTTTGTGTGGTAGGCTCTTAATTGCTGCCTCGACTTCGGACCTTGTTATTCATCTATTTATTGTTTCAGCTTACTCCTGGTTTAGGCTTGGGAGGACACAGGTGTCTAGGAATTTATTCATTTTTTCCAGGTATACTAGTTTATGTGCATAGAGTTGTTTGTAATATTCTCTGATGGTGGTTTGAATTTCTGTGGAGTCTGTGGTGATTTCCTTTTTATTGTTTTTTATTGCGTCTATTTGATTGTTCTCTCTTTTCTTTTTTATCAGTCTGGCTAGTGGTCTGTTTATTTTGTTGATCTTTTCAGAAAACCAGCTCTTGGATTTATTTATTTTTGAAGGGTTTTTCGTGTGTCTCTCTCCTTCAGTTCTGCTCTGATCTTCGTTATTTCTTGTCTTGTGCTAGGTTTTGAGGTTTTTTGATCTTGCTCCTCTAGCTCTTTCAATTTTGATGATAGGGTGTCAATTTTGGATCTCTCTGCTCTTCTCATATGGGCACTTATTGCTATATATTTTCCTCTAGATACTGCTTTAAATTTTGGTATGTTTTGTCTTCGTTCTCATTGGTTTAGAAGAACTTCTTTATTTCTGCCTTCATTTCATTGTTTATCTAATCAACATTGAAGAGCCAGTTTTTCAGTTTCCGTGAGGCTGTGCGGTTCTGAGTTCGTTTCTGGGTTCTGAGTTCTAACTTGATTGCACTATGGTCTGAGAGAGTGTTTGTTATGATCTCAGTTGTTTTGCATTTGCTGAGGAGTGCTTTACTTCCAATTATATGATCAATTTTAGAGTAGGTGTGATGTGGTGCTGAGAAGAATGTATATTCTGTTGATTTGGGGTGGAGAGTTCTGTAAATGTCTGTCAGGTTTGCTTGTACCAGGCGCTGTTGCAATCAGCTCATCAGTATTTTATTAAAGATTTTTGCGTCTATGTTCATTATGAATATTGGCCTGAAGTTTAATTTATTGTTGTGTCTCTGCTGGGTTTTGGTATCAGGATGACGTTGGTGTCTTAAAATGGTTTGGGAAAGAATCCCACTTTTTGGATTATTTGAAATAGTTTCAGAAGGAATGGTACCAGTTCCTCTTTGTGTGTCTGGTAGAATTCGGTTGTAAACCCATCTGGACCTGGGCTTTTTTGGTGTGGTAGGCTCTTAATTGCTGCCTCAACTTCAGATCTTGTTATTGGCCTATTCAGGTTTTGAGTTCTTTTTGGTTTAGGCTTGGGAGGAGGCACGTGTCCAGGAATATATCCGTTTTTCTTAGGTTCACTAGTTTATGTGCATAGAGCTGTTTGTAATATTCTCTGACGATGATTAGAATTTCTTTGGAATCTGTGGTGATTTCCCCTTTACCGTTTTTTATTGCATCTATTTGGTTATTGTCTCTTTTTTATTTATCTGGCTAGTGGTCTGTCTATTTTGTTGATCTTTTTGAAAAACCAGCTTCTCGATTTATTGTTTTTTTTTGAATTTTTTTTGTGTCTCTATCTTCTTCTGTTCTGCTCTGATCTTAGTTATTTCTTGTCTTTTGCTGGGTTTTGAATTTTTTCGATCTTGCTTCTCTAGCTCTTTTAATTTTGACAATAGGGTGCCAATTTTGGATCTCTCCACTCTTCTCATGTGGGCACTTATTGCTCTATATTTTCTTTTAGAGACTGCTTTAAATGTGTGTCCCAGAGATTCTGGTATATTGTGTCTTCGTTCTCATTGGTTTCAAAGAACTTCTTTATTTCTGCCTTCATTTCATTGTTTATCCAGTGAACATTCAAGAGCCAGTTGTTCAGTTTCCATGAAGCTGTGCGGTTCTGAGTTAGTTTCTGAATTTTGAGTTCTATCTTGATTGTACTGTGGTCTGAGGGACTGTTATGATTTCCTTTTTTTGCATTTGCTGATTAGTGATTTGCTTCCAATTACATGGTCAATTTTAGAGTCGGTGTGATGTGGTCCTGAGAAGAATGTATATTCTGTGGATTTGGGGTGGAGGGTTCTGTAAACGTCTATGAGGTTTGCTTGTTCCAGGTCTGAGTTTAAGTCCTGGATATTCTTGTTTATTTTCTGTCTGGTTGATCTGTCTAATATTGACAGTGGAGTGTTAAAGTCTCCCGGTATTATTATGTGGGAGTCTAAGTCTTGTTGTAAGTTATTAAGAACTTGCCTTATGTATCTGGGTGCTCCTGTATTGGATCCGTATATATTTAGGATTATTAGCTCTTCTTTTTGCATTGATTCTTTTACCATTATGTAATGTCCTTCTTTGTCACTTTTGATCTTTGTTGCTTTCACGTCTATTTTATCAGAGATGATAATTGCAACTCCTGTTTTTTTTTTTTTTTGCTCTCCATTTGCTTGGTAAATCTTCCTCCATCTTTTTATTTTGAGCCTCTGTGTATGCTTGCATGTGAGATGGGTTTCCTGGATACAACACACCAATGGGTTTTGGGTTTTTATTTAATTTGTCAGTCTATGTTTTTTGATTGGTGCATTCCCCCATTTACATTTCGGGTTAATATTGTTATGTGTGAGTTTGATACCCCCATTTTGATGCTAGCTGGCTCTTTTGCCCGTTAGTTTTTGCAGACTCTTCATTTTGTTGATGCTCCTTACCATTTGGTATGTTTTTGGAGTGGCTGATACTTGTTGTTCCTTTCTATGTGTAGTGCTTCCTTCAGGAGCACCAGCAGGCCTGGTGCTGACAAAATCCCTGAGTACTTGCCTGTTGGTAAAAAATTTTATTTTTTTTTCACTTATGAAGCTTAGTATAGCTGGATTTGAAATTCTGGGTTGAAAGTTCTTTTCTTTAAGGATGTTGAATATTGCCCCCCACTCCATTCTGGCTTGTAGGGTTTCTGCCGAGAGATCTGCTGTGAGTCTGATGGGCTTCCCTTTGTGGGTGACCTGACCTTTCTCCCTGGCTGCCCTTAGCGTTTTCTCTTTCATTTCAACCCTGGCGAATCTAATGATTATGTGACCCGGGGTTACTCTTTTTGAGGAATATCTTTGTAGTGTTCTCTTTATTTCTTGGACTTGAATATTGGCCTGCCTTGCTAAGTTGGAGAAGTTTTCCTGGTTAATATCCTGAAGACTATTTTCCAGCTTGGATTCATTCTCTTCATTACATTCAGGTACACCTATCAAATGCAGCTTAGGTCTCTTCACATAGTCCCATATTTCTTGGAGACTTTGTTCATTCCTTTTTACACTTTTTCCTCTAATCTTGCCTTCTCACTTTATTTCATTGAGACGATCTTCGACCTGTAATATCCTTTCTTCTGCTTGGTCTATTCAGCTGTTGAAACTTGTGCATGCTTTGCAAAGTTCTCATGTTGTGTTTTTCAGCTCCATCAATTTACTCATATTCCTCTCTAAGTTTTCCATTCTTGTTATCAATTCTTCAAGTCTTTTTTCAAGGTTCTTAGTTTCTTTGCATTGGATTAGAACATGTTCTTTTAGCTCACAGAAGTTTCTCATTACCCACCTTCTGAAATCTGATTCTGTCATTTTATCACACTCATTCTCCAACCAGCTTTGTTCTCTTGCTGGTGAGGAGTTGTGATCCCTTGTAGGAGGCGAGGTGTTCTGGTTTTAGGTGTTTTTCTCCTTTTTGCACTGGTTTCTTACCATGTTTGTGGATTTGCCCACCTGTCGTCTGTGTAGTTGCTGATTTTCTGATTAAGTCTCTGAGTGGACATCTAGATTGTTAATGATAAGTTACTTCTGTTTCTTAGTTTTCCTTCTAACAGTCTGGCCTCTCTGCTGTAAGACTTCTGAGGTTCACTTCAGGCCCTGTTTGCCTGGGAATCACCTGTAGCAGCTGCAGAACAGTAAGGGTTGCTACCAGTTTCTTCTTCTGCTATCTTTGTCCCAGAATGATGCCCGCCAAATGTCAGTTTGATCATTCCTTTTGTAAGGTGACTCTTCACATATACAGGGGTCAGGGAGCTGCTTGAGGAGACAGTCTGTTCATTATAGGAGCTCAAGTACTGAGTTCTGAGCTCCATTGTTCATTCAGAGCTGCTAGGCAGGTACATTTAAGTCTGCTGCAGCATAACTCATGAAATTTTTTTTCATCAGGTGCTCTGTCCTGGGGCGTTAGGACTTTATTTTTAAGTATCCGTTGTGCTGCTGCCTTTGTTCTTTCAGGGCTGTCCTGCCCAGCAAGGAGGCAACCTAGTCACTGTCTGCCTGCAGAGGCTTTGCTGAGCTGCTGTGGGCTCCTCCCTGCTGCCGTATGAAATTCCCTACAGTCCTGTTTATATGGGTGTGGTTAGAACTGCCTCAGCAATGATGGCTCACCTCTGCAATGGTGGACTGCCTCAGTAATGTTGACCTACCTGTGTAAAGGTGGATTGCCTAGGTAATGGCGGACACCCCTCCCCCAAAGGGCTGGGCCATTCCAGGTTCAGCTGTGCTTGCCATGAAACTCTCAACCTGGAGTGTTTCCAATTGCTGCAGTTTTTTTTTGTGGGGGTGGGACCTGCTGAGCCTGATCACGTGGCTCCCTGCCTCAGAGCCTATTTTTTTTAAGTTGAATGGTTGACTCTCTCCCAAGTGTTCCAGTTGCCTGCTGAGAGGGCTCCAGGATCTGTGTGATTTCCTGTGTGGTGACCTACTGCACTGGCTGAAACAATGGTGCTGCCCGGGAATCTCCTGGCCTGGCTCCCTGTTTAATCAGATGAACAGGTGAATCTGCCTTCTCGGAGCTCCAATTGCCCACTTAAAAGGGCAACCAGAGCAGTGTATTTTGTATGGAGAACTGCCATGCCGGGGTGCCGGCAAAACAGCTGTTTCAGCTGAAACAGCTGCACTGGGCAAAACAGGCATGCTGGTGACCCATGGGGCTCCTGTGGGCAATATGTCTGGAAATGCAGCATCCACTCACCCTCTGCACCTTCACAGGGAGCTGTAATCCTGAGCTGCTCCTAAAGGGCCATCTTGGATCTTCCTCCTTTTCTCTTTTTTGATTATTATAAATTATTTATTAGATATGCAAAAAAATTATTTCTTAAGGTTTAATTTCTGGATACTTATTTTGTTTCTTCCAGTGGAGCATATTTTCTGCTTTCTTTATATGCCTTGTGATTTTTCTAGTGAAATCTGGAGATTTGTACAGCAACTACCAAATGTAGCATTTGAAGACTGGCTTACTAAAGAGGGGTCCTGCCAGCACTTAACCAGGCTATAGATTCTGGGTGCTTCACAAACAAATTCTTGGATATGTTTCCTCTGGACTTGTGTGTGTTTCTAAGTTAAAGGGAATTTTTTTCTCCATTTTTTTTAGATTCTATTACCTATTTTCTTCCCCAATTCACTGTGGTATTGCAATTTCTCTAGTGCTATAACAAGCATTCATCTTTCTTCTCAGCAGACACAAACTGTCATCCATAGATTATGTCCTTGAGCACTCCACATCAGGAGAGAGAGTCTAGTCATTAGACAATCTCTCAAAAAGCCAAACATTTTAACATATATTCTATTGTTTTAATTCTTTACTGAGGGAGATGCTGGGAGTTGGGAATTTTCTTATGAGCCCAATTACTGTGCTAGGGAAGAAATGAAACTGTGGTAGACAGTCTGTAAGCCATACTTGATCACCTTTCTGCAGCAAAGAAAAGATTTCTGGAGTGTAAAATAAGCAATACAACAGTCATATGCAAAGCAAGGTGAAAATAAATCAGCAGGTAACACCTGGGAGAGATCAAAACATTCCAAACAAGGTCAGAGTTTAAATATGATTTAGTAATCTCTGTTCCAGTGGAAATTCTTTTGGAAAAATGTATTTGTATTTTTTTTACTGTCATGGAGAAACATTTTCTGTCTCATGCTTATTCTGTTCTTCGATCCTGTAAGGCTTTTTCTCTCCCTCCCAGAATCTGCCAGTGCATTCACACTGAAAGCCAAAGTCCTCCCAGAATCTTATGAAAGCCTACATAATCTGACTAGTTTGTCATTGCTTTTGGGGATCTGGGAAAATCTGTGCACATTTCTGGAGACCTGTTATGTCATTTTTTAAATCTATTGTGCCTCAAGTCAGAAGGGCATGAGGGGAGTTGTAGAGGCATTGGGATATGTTTTTTAGAAATTCCAGGAACAGCAGTTACAGATGACACATGTTATTTGCTTGATAATTTCAAATCCTATGAAGGTTTAAAACATAAATCTACAAAAAAATTAGACTGAAAATCTCCATACACAAAAAGTGCCTTATTAAATATAAAAAATCTAATTATTTTATCTAAAATTTTTTTCTTTTTCTTAGTTGGACCTAATCATAAAAATTTAAACTGTTTATGCCAACAACATATAGAGTTTATTGTATGTACTCACTTTATAGATTTCTTACAAAAACTTTTGCCATAAAGGAAATTAAAATATTGTTCAACATATATTGAATTCCCAATCATTGACTTATTTCTCACTTATTATTCTATGATTCTGTTTTTGTTAATATGAAGATTACCATGACTGTGTTTATTCTTTCTGATTTGTCATATCTCACATTTATAAACTAAAATAAAATAACAGTATTTTAGTTTCAGAACTTCTCAAATAACATGCTTGAATGTATATGTTACGTATAAATTATATAACTAATAAGTTGTTAAAATATTTGTCTTGTATGTTTAATTGACTGTAGACACAATGTTACTATTAGTGTTTTCTTCCAGTTTTTCTCAGCTTTTATTTGAATAATAATGCAATTTATTTCCAATTTTTATTTTATATACCAATGTTTTATACTGTATTTATGATATTTGTATTGTTATTCTATTTACAAATGTGGGACTTTTCTTCTAAAGGCTAGATTACAGACTCACAGTTTTGTGTAAGAAAAGCCCCAATGCATCAGTAGCAAAGTTTAAACATTTCTCTAGTATTACTTAAATTCTTTTTTCTTAAACTTTTCTCACCAAAACTCTTTATGAAGAATTATGATGTGTTTTCTTTGAAATATTGCTGCCCTAACTTATCCAAGTGATTCAAAATTTATGGTTTTCAGGGATGCACAGGCACAGTTTAAACTGTAGTTATCTAGAATTCTTTTTCAGTAGGACACTATGTTTATCAGGATTTTATGGATTAAACTTCCTCTTAATTATATTTTATAAGTTTATGTTTCTGTATTTTATTTAGAGTAGGCTGCCTCACATCAGTTAATTGTGTTTTTAGTTTCTACCTATTTATTATGATTTTGAATTACATTATTCAAATCAAAATTTGGGGGATAATGTTTCTTTTAACTTGGTTTTGCAATTTTCTATTTCTGTGTTTCCTTTTTTAGGGAAGGCCACCTTATACTGGTTTATTGTTTTTAGTTTTAATTTTTTAATTTCATTTTAGGCTTTGGGGTACATGTGCAGAACATGCAAGATAGTTGCATAGGTACACACATGACAGTGTATTTTGCTGCATTCCTCCCATTCATCCACATTTGGCATTTCTCCCCAGGCTATCCCTCCCCAGCTTCCCCCCGCTGTCCCCCCCCATTCCCCCAATAGATCCCAGTGTGTAGTACTCCCTTCCCTGTGTCCATGTGTTCTCATTTTCCATCACCCGCCTATGAGTGAGAATATGCAAAATTTCATTTTCTGTTCTTGTGTCAGTTTGCTGAGAATGATGTTCTCCAGATTCATCCATGTCCCTACAAAGGACATGAACTCATTTTTGATTGCTGCATAATATTACATGGTATATATGTGCCACATTTTCCCAGTCCAGTCTATCATCGATGGGCATTTGAGTTGGTTCCAGGTCTTTGCTATTGTAAACAGTACTGCAATGAACATTCGTGTGCATGTGTCCTTATAGTAGAACGATTTATAGTCCTTTGCATATATACCCAGTAATGGGATTGTTGGGTCAAATGGAATTTCCATTTCTAAGGCCTTGAGGAATCACCACACTGTCTTCCACAATGGTTGAACTAATTTACACTCCCACCAACAGTGTAAAAGTGTTCCTATTTCTCCACTAAATAAATTTAGTTTTAGTTTATATAATATAATTTTGTATGACACTGTTTAACTTTGCAAACCTTAAGACAGTGTAGGGCAAAAGTTGAAAATCAGCTCTCTGTTTTTTGTCAATATAATTATCTAAGTGTTTGTTTGCTTGTGCAAATATTGCCCTTAATTTGTTTATGACTTGCATATTTTTCTTCTTGGTTGATGGCAATCATTGATTCTTTCTAGGTGAGTAGTCATGGAAATTGTCTTAATTTCAACATCTATTGTTCATATTATCTTAGTGTGCAAGAAAGACTTTTGTTGTCTGAAGGTAATTTTTCAAAAGGCTTATAACTTTGTCTCTTATAGGTGTCTTATTTTAGACACAGTCTCATCTTGTTGCACAAAGTGTGTGGCACAATCTTGGCTCACAGCAACATCCACCTCCTGGGTTAAAGCAATTCTCCTGCTGCAGCCTCCTGAGTAGTTGCTATTAAAGGTGTGCACCAACATGCCTGGCTAATTTTTATATTTTTAGTAAAGATGGGATTCATCATGTTGAACAGGCTGGTCTTGAACTCATGGCCTCAAGTGATCTGCATGCCTTGGCCTCCCACAGTGGTGGGTTTGCAGGCATGAGCCAGCACTCCTGGCACTTGGGTGTCAATTTTTATTTTGATTGTTGTATAAATACATAACATAAAGTGTAGAATCTTTAATATTTTCTTCTTATACAGTTCAGTTGTAAGTGTATTTACATTATCATGCAACATATCTGTAAAACATTTTGTTTTGCAAAGCTAAAACTTAATACACATGAAATGAAAACTACCCATTTTTCTTAATACCGGGCTCCTGATATAAAAAAATCTGTTTTTAAGAGTTTTGATACTTTAGATATTACATATGAATGGAATCACAGAGTTTATTATGACTAATTTTACTTAACATTATGTCCTCAAGATTTATCTTTATTGTGGATGTTACAAGATTTTCCGCTTTTAAAAACTGAGTAGTGTTTCATTACTTTAATATTACAAATTGTACTTATTTATTCTGTGAGGAAAGTGTGTGTTTCTTTCACCTATTGGTCTTTCTGAATAATGCTACAAGGAATATATGTGTGCAAATAACTATTTATTTACCCATATGTGTGAGGTTTACATCTGTACTATATCCTGTTTTATTGAAAAAATTGTCTTTATGCCAGAGCCAAGTTGTTTTCATTATTGTTGCTTTGTGAAGTGGTTTAAAATTAAAAAACATGAGGTCACTAACATTGCTTCTCTTTTAAACATTTTTAAACTCTTTATGGTCTTTTGAGATTCCTCATAATTTTTTGATTGCTTTTTCTATTTTTAAAAGAAATTGTTAGTTTAAAAGTGGTTGCATTGAATCTGTAGCTTATTTTGGGCAGCGTGAATATCTTCACAATATTAAATCTTACAACCCTTGAACAGGAGCATGCTCAAAAGCAAGTTGTTTAATATATATGTTAATGTTTTTGCTTTCTTTTATTATTTATTTTTAGTTTTATTTCATTTTGGTCAGAAATAATAGTCACTGAAAGACTAAAACACTCTGGGAAATGACCTCTCTAATGAAACATTACAAGACATGTGAGAGCACAGTTTCTTCCCTGATGGGCTACAGGGATGAGTTCTGAGATGACACATTGCAGACAAATGCATGGAACAATATAAACCCTTTTCTCTGGAAGCTCTTTCCCATTTTGTGTAAAAACCTCCTTAGTAACAGTGGTGGCTTTCAAGTCTTAGTCTGGCAGTAAGTGAAGCTGCCTGCTACAGAAGATACTTGGAGTGAATAGTTAAAACCACAAAAACTGTAGCAACATGAATAAATATAGCCCATTGTACAGTAAACACAACACAAAGGCCTTTTCTGATATTTCTACAAGTATGTAAACAGGGACTTCACAGCTAACCAAGTTTCCATTTTAATAAAGGCTGGATTTGTGAGGAGCAGAACTTTGAGTCACTCATGGAAAAGCCTTAAGACAGAGACCAGAGAAATTCTATATTTGGGTCTGGGTTCTGGGCCCATCCTGGTCTTGTCAGGCCCCTATCTGTAGAGACTCCCATGAGCCTGCTGTCACCATAGCTCACTGTGGGCCATGCTTGGGGGTGCAGTCAACCTGCTCCTTGTTTGAGGAGATGGGGGAATTGAACCCATCAAACAGCTGCTCATTGATTTTAATGCAGCTCTATAAAGAAAGTGCCCAGCAGCCAAATAAAAAAAAAGTTAATAGTCTGCCTTGTTTTTACCACCAAGTGAAATCCCCATTAGAAATTCTGCTCCTAAATTAGGCATATAGGAGCATCTGCCTGGACTCACCAGCCAGTGGGGAAACCAGAGGACAGCTTAAGGCCTTGGGATTCTCATCTGAGTAGACAAACTTGGTCCTCTACATCCAACTTTTTATTCTACCAACCATGACCTGGGTATGTACAGGACAGACCCACAGGGTTCCAATGCCTGACAACCTGACCCTGTCAGGAAGAGGCCCCTCCTTTTTCTGCTTCCCCTGCAATACATGGTGATAATAGGCAGGGTGGTGTTGCCCAGATGAGATGAAAAGGGAGGCCCAGCATGGATGGACCTGCCCTGGGCTACACTGTTATCTGTGGGTGCCTCTTGACAAATAGCCAGAGGCATCAGGAAGATGGGCTGAGCCAATATGTGTATCACCAGAAAAGGCTCTCACTTTGGGCCTTTCTCAGGCAACAGTTTAGGAATGTAGCATACAATGAGAATGTAGTGCTCTCTTAAGCATCTCCAATAAAATGAGCTAAATACAGAGCTGTCTCTAGAATGTGGTGTCTGGTTACCAAACCAAATTCTGTCACGTTATGTCACAAGGGAAGTCTGTTAAATTCTTTAAGATTCTGTCCCCTGGGCCCTTTTCTTCTAAAAATCTATGCAAAGGCCCTGCAGGGCTGCTAATGGCTCATCCTCCTCTGCCATGTCAACTCTTTACCTGTACACAATTATGCAAATACAATTATGCCCCTTACTTCCCCAAAAGATCTAAATGCAGCCAGGGTCCCAGGTTTGAGGAAACAGAGTTGTGTAAAACCTTTTTATTTTTATTTCTGTGACCATATAAAAGTCATTGTGTGTTTCACGTCTCCCTAGCCCCAAAGTATGTATAATGAAATTATGCTAACATCAACTTCCAAAAACATTTATTGTGGATATATGAGATAGAATGGATAAAAATCGATCAGGTACAGTGGCTCATGCCTGTAATCTTAACACATTGGGAAGCCAAGGTGAATGAATCACCTAAGGCCAGGAGTTTGAGACCAGCCATCGCCAGCATGGCAAAAACCCATCTCTATTAAAAATGCAAAAATTAGCCAGATATGGTGATGCATGCCTGTAATCCCAGCCACTCACAGGGCTGAGGTGTATGAATCACTTGAACTCAAGAGGCAGAGTTAGCACTTAGCCATTATCATGCCACTGCACTTCAGCCTGGGTTGACAGTGAGACTCTGTCTCAAAATTAAAAAAAAAGAGAACATATAAAAATTACGACCTGGTGTTCTATGTAAATAATAAAATAATGCACAAACTTAGAGAGGGAAGCATTACAACGAGTGGTGAGAGGAAGCATGGCCTACAACTCAAATAGGCCCGGGGTCCAGCCATTTGATCTTGGGAAAGGCACTTCCCCACTGGCCTTTTTTTTCATTCTACACCAGAAAGAGGTTGAAATTAAAAGAAAATCAGATACTGTCTTCTGGCATTAAATCTCCCAGTGCCTGTCCATTATATTTAAAATCATATTTATATGTCTCATCTCAGCCTATGTTATGCACAGCTCCCAAAAAGTCTCACAACAACACTAAGTTGTGAGTGATCCAGTTTGTTACTTAAAAAAAGTGGCTCACTGTTCAGTGCCTCAGCAGCCAGTACTATAACACTAGTTTTTGATCAAATATATGTAATTTTCTTTCTTTTCTAAGAAAATTACTACTTAAAGTTAGGGAAGCAGACTTGAGCTGGAATCCTATCTCTGTTGAAAAGCCCACTATATATATATATATATATATATATATAAAGTCTGTTTCCCTGAGTTTAAGGTAGTGATTTCCTTAGAAAATGTTTAGAATGTGGGCTTTAGATTAGTAGTAATTTGCTGAAAGGTAAAATGTGTGGAAAGTCATTGGGTATGAACAGCCATATTTTCTTGGTTATTCACAGGTCACATGTGCGAATTTGGGGAGAGTTAGTATAAAACGTGTTGGAAACTTGGGCTCTGACATCAGTGAGCTCATTTCATACAGATTCAAGTTGACCATATTGGTTCCAACCAATTTTAGCTAGTTTTAAAAAATCTCATAAGTGGAAGAAATTTTAGTCTTTCAACAATTTGTTTCCTTTATTTTCTGTCATTCTGCTAACTAAAGAATTTCTGCTAGTCATTAGTTGAACTATTTGGGGGCATGGTTCTAGCTTCTGTCATAGATAAAACAGCAAAAATGATAGAGTATCACTTCTGCCTCAGTTTAGACCTCTATACCAAAAGCATAGACCAGGCAGCTTATAAACAAAAGACTTTAGTTCTGAAGCTAGAAATTTGAGATTAGATTCCAGCATGGTTGGGCTCTGGGAAGGACTCTCTTCTGAGTTTCAAACTCCAGACTTTAGGTTGTATTCTCATTTAGCAAAAGAGAGGGAGAGATGCTCTTTAGTGGTTTCTTTTATAAAGCCAATAGTCTCAATCATGAGGACCTCATTCTCAGGACTTAATTGCTTCTCACCTCCCAAGGACATTACACTGGGGCTTAAGGTTCTGGCATGTGAATATGGGGTGGGGGGAATCACGTAATCTACTGCAACTTTCAGGGTTATGTTTTTTAAAAAGATATTTATTTCTCTTACTTGCTCTGTTTGCTTACTCTTTCAATCTCTCTGTCTCCCTTTCTTTCTTTTTCTGTACATATGTCTGCTGTCTCTTTCATTCTCCATCTCTCTATTGTATTCCTCAAACTGAGTAAGAAATCACTAGAGTCCTAAGATGGTCCATGTAAAAGCACTCAGGCTCTCAGTTCACATTGAATCATGCCAATTTCCATGAGTCAGATTGGAGGCTGATCTTCCCCAAGACCATCTTCAGTTGAGGTCACAGCCCCAGCTTCAAGAGACCTTGAAGCAGAGGCATCAAACTAAGCTATGTCCAGATTCTGGTTCACAAAAATTGTGAGATAGTATTTCTGGTCAAAAAGTGCTAAAATTCAGGGCAATGTTGTTGAGAGGAGCAAATGAATAACCTCCTCATTCAGGCCCCAAGATTCTCCATCCCTCTGCTGCACTGAAGGATGGGCTCCCTGCTGCCACACTGGTCCCTTTCTAACTGCCTTTGCTGAACTCACCTGTACCTCTGAGCCTCTTCACAAGGAGTGGCTTCTCCTTGACACACTTTTCACTCCAGTGCAAGGCTGGCTCTCTGATGTCATTCTGGTCACAACATAATGTCACTTCAGCAAGGCATTCAGGTCCCCTCCATGGAATGTCTTCCCAGCCCTCCCTTCCAACAGTCTACTTTATTTATATTATAGGATGCTTATTTCTTTCACATGTACTTACTTTAATGTTTTTGTCCAGCAGTCCTCAGCCTGTGGGCTCCCTCTTGGAAGACTGGGATAAAATAATCATTTCAGTACCACATTGTGAGCCTACCAAAGTTTTCCTACTCACTGGAAAATGCCACGAGAACCATAAGACTCGCAGCATGGCTACTGCATCTGGAGTGGCGTGGTTTGAGTGCCAGATGCTATGCTGGTCCACATGCAGAATACCTGACTTAGAAATGTTCCTGAGGGTCAAGGCTACACTTTCCATTCCAGGGAGGATATAGGTTCAGAGATGTGTCACTGTTCTACCAAAGTTACTGCCACAGGGTGAGTGTTAGAGGAAGAGTTTCTGAGTAAAGTAAAACAGAAAATTACAAAGCCCTTCTTCCTGGTTTTGGACACCTGATAATGTGGAGATCATGTATGACAAGAGGAAGTCCAGGACCTCAGCATGACTCTCCTCCCAGCTCCAGATGCTCCAGTAAAGCTCAGTGGGAACAAGAAACAGGAGAGTCTGACGCCACCTAGAGGCCATCACTAGCACTGTAGCCCCAGACAGAAGCATCTTAGAGCAGTTACCTGTATTGGGGGATACCCAATCAATGGTCTTCGGGAACCCCTGGGGCAAAAAAGCAGTATCTGAAGGCTCCAAGGGCCATAAAAGTGACCTCTGAAGCCTCCCTTGATTCCTATTTTCTTCAGCCTCTTGGGGTGTGCTGTGCACTCCTCAAGCATTTTCACAGCATTCAGAGAAATTATTTTCTTCCATGTTCATATGAGGACCTAATGGACCCAAAATGGACTAGTATCTTTCTTGGGCCTTACACTCCAGGGTCCAGCACATTGTCACACTCTATTTATTCCAAATCCTCATCTTCCCAAGTAACTAGACCTCTCTCTTCTTTGAATAACCTCTAGGAAGTGAAAAGCCTCTTCCCAGAGTCTCAAAGCACAGTGAGTTACCATTGAAAAGCCAAGGGCAGCAGACACTTATGACTCTCTGGAGTTGTTGATATTATTCCCTTTATGAGTGAGAAAACAGAGGCTTTCTTTCTTGTAGTTTTCCTTTATATCAGGTTGGGGAAAGGGCATAGCTCATTTTAGTTCCAGGTGCCCACAACTTTGGTCCTGTCCTCTTGAAACAGCTGGGGAAGACCGCAGGCTAGGCAGAACCCAGGGAAGCTGCAGGATCCTTCAGCCCAGGCTGCCAGGCCCTGGTCATGGTCCTGGTCTGCCTCATGGCAAAGCTGCCTCCACTATTTCCTCCCGTCTTCCCTTTTTGTCACTTCTCTGGTTTCTATCTACCTCTTCCCTAACCTCACCTCCATGATCTCCACCTTAGAAGTGTGCATGTGTATGGTATGTTTGTGTGTCCATGCATGCATACATATGTAAAATATAAAAATGTAGAAAGCCCAGGTAAAAATTAAAGCACAGGGTTTTCCCAGACTTAGGAGCTGTAATTTCCAAAGCTAACCTGATGGGTAGGGTGCAACCAAGGCCTAGGGAGTTGGCTCCCTCCCTAATACTCTGTGCTCTGCCCAATTTCTGGAATCTGCAGCAGATTTTGCCTTTTTGAGAGGCTCAGTTTTCCCATTGCAAAAGGTGGAGTTGTACACAAAAGTGTAAAACACATGTTCAATGAGAACATAGTCTCATGCTCAATACCAGGTAAAATATTGGAATGAGGTGAGTTTGGGCAGACTTAGGTGTCCATGAGTGTTCAGGCCTCCTGACATGGCCAATGCACTGCAGGTGAACATAGAGCATGGGGCAACCATGTTTTATTTCCAGAGCTGGGAAATGAAATAATGCACCACAGGCTCTGCTCTTGATGCCGGTCCCACAAAATTTGCTCACCTCAAGCCACCAACTGTTTGATGAATATCATGTCCTGTGAAGCCTGTGTTCACCTCCATTACAGTGAGGGGACAGATGGCACTAGACCTGTATGTTGCCTTTTTTTTCTAATCTGGGTGGATGTTTTGTTTTTCTCTTTTTCTGTATTTTTGTTTGTTTTCTTTCTAATTTTTAAGAGCTCTTTACAGGCTGGACAAAGTGGCTTCCACGTGTAATTTCAGCAGCTTGAGAGACCAAGGAGGGTGGATCATTTGAGGTCAGGAGTT